>CM073137.1:39280017-39960017 GCA_037039145.1 Fundulus diaphanus
CAGAGTACGCAGTACCGGACCGGCTTACTTTCACTACTGGTTAAGACCAAAATTATTTAACTCGGATCGCTCTTCCTGCTCCTCTGTTAACATGAACTGTAGCAGGAGTAATTACTGATGGCCACAAGCTGTGAAAGAAGCTGAAACAGCACCGCAGAAGGCAAAGTTGAGACTGAGCTCTGAATGGACAGTGCTGTGAATCTGAAGCCCAGGTGGGCTTTGTTATTTTTATGCATGAGAAATGCCATGTGTGGTGTGTGTGCGTGTGAAGTCAGGGAAATGCGTGTCACATGGTCATTGCGTTAGAGTGGAGAGCTCTAGTTGAAGAGCTGGGGGTGAAGGAAGTAGAGCGCCTCACATCCACAGCTCTTGTACACGGTCGATGATTAAAACACTCCTGTTCCACGTAAACCTTTCTTTTATACCAGTTATTATGACAACCTCTAACTGTACAAACGATCCCGGTCTTCCTCGAAGTCATAATGATGAGTAATTTGGTACGAAGTCTTGTTGCATTAGCCACTTTTCAGCTAGCTAGCCAGTGACAGGAAGTGACCGACCGGAAGTCTTACAGAAAAAAATGTCAACTCACTGTGTCCATATTTCCGTTGAAAATAAGGTAGATAAGGGGACTTTTAAGGGTTTCGATTTTCTCTGAATTAAAATTTCCCATAGTGCCTCAAAACTGGTGAATCCAAGATGGCCTCCAGTTTCAAAGCAGTCAGGTACCAAACTGACTAAGTTGACATAATTTTCCTGCATTGCCATGCATTATTTTGTGCACTGGGGTCCAACCTTTTTGCTTCACAGGCAAAAACATATATCAGGACACATATACTTGTGGGCCACCAATTAGTTTTTTGCCATTTAAAAATACTAAAACAATTTTATGTGATGACTAGTACTGTTTGGAAATATTGACTAAAAATACAATATTTTACTGAAATAAATGCTTTACTGCTGTTTGCCAGGGTTGATAATTGGGTGCAGTGATGGTTGCAGGATTTTTGTCCTGTTTACAATGAAATTTAAATAAAATCTCACAAACAAAATCTTATAGAAGACAAACATTTGGAGGATGTATTTTGAATATTGAAAGAAGGATTACATGTTAAATATATAGAAAAATCTGTTTAATGATTATAAGGATGATTAATATGTGTGATAATAGCGCCACTTGTCACTTATACTCAATCAAAGCCTAACTAAACATTCAAGCACAATAAAATAAATGTTGTATGCCTGGTTTGCTAAGATATGAACAAGTTAAGGAGTTATAAACCCAGCAATACAATAGATTTGAACACAGAGTTGGAGATGGAGCTAGCAGCACATAGCCTTGGGTCCTAATATTGTTGGGCTGGCTCTGATGTGAGTTCATTGTGAGTGTAGATCCAGGGATTACTGGACTGAAAGCGGAGAAGCCTGGGTATTTCTGACAGCATCTCTGCATGAGCAAAGCTAAAACCACTATCAGAGTTTAGGAAGTGGTCTAAAACAACATGCAGTTGGTCAGATAGGATCTTGCAGGTTGTTGAGATAACAGAAGCGCTTTTAAGGCTGAAAATCACCGTTCTCATTCAACACAGATGTGTTAAGTCATATTCAATAAAGCTAATGGCGATACTTTCATCAAGCTGCAGTGAAGTATCAAGCTGCCGGTAACCAGCCATATTTTCCACTTTAGTTTGGCCTGCCTCGGGGGATTGGGGTCACAGAACAGGGAGAGACGAGAAGTCATAGAGGCTTCTGTATACCCCCAGTAAAGTCAGCTGTTTTTGCTAAAAAAGAAAGCAAACGTTGGCGACTGTTGGAACAAAAGTTTGAAATTAGAAGGCAAATTCTCAATTAATGCGGGCTAAGACCTAAATTTGATGTAAATCACGGGAGTGTTGCTCTGGCTGTATGTGTGGGAGTGCTATCCTGATGGAGCGTAAACCTCGCCCCCAGGGCTGCTAGAGGCTGCACTGATCTCTCTCCGGCTCCCCATCAACACCGACCTGCTTTCCTGCTCCTATACCCACACCATAATGATGT
This sequence comes from Fundulus diaphanus, assembly GCA_037039145.1. Classification (NCBI taxonomy): domain Eukaryota; kingdom Metazoa; phylum Chordata; class Actinopteri; order Cyprinodontiformes; family Fundulidae; genus Fundulus; species Fundulus diaphanus. The sequence continues at coordinate 39,282,055 of CM073137.1, forward strand.
TTGACCTCGGAGAAGGCACAGCTACAGTGATGTGCAGTCATAGCTTTCTGCCATCTAGGATGTTTTGCATGTAGGCTGAAAAAACACAAACAATATTGGTCTGACGTGGAGCACCCTCTTCCACGTGTTCTCTCTGGGTGGTGCCAAACTGTGAGCTGGACTTCTCATGGCTTTCTTTCAACAGTGGTTTCCTTCTGGCCTCACTTCCATAAAGGCCAGATATTTGCAGTGCACAGCTAACAGCCGTCCCGCCGACAGATCTCCCCAACTGAGCTGTAGATCTCTGCAGTTCTTCCAAAGTTGCCATGGGCTTCTTGGCTGCTTCTCCGATTAATGCTTCATGGGTCGGTTTAGGTAGGTTTGCAGTGGTGTCATATTTTAGGGTAATGGATTGAAAGGTTCATATTGTTTTATAACCTAAACGCATTTGAACATTCTCCAGAACGTTCTCCCCGGCCTGTCTGCTGTGTTCCTTGGTTTTCGTGATGATGCTTGGCCGCTAGTGTTCTGTAACAAAGCTCTGAGACCTGCCAAGAACAGCTGCACTTAAACGGAGATGAAATGAAACACATGTGGACTTCATATACTAATTAGGTGACTTCTGAAGGCAACTGCTTGGAGTGGATTTTATTTACACAGTAGCAGTTTTCTGTAAGGGCCATATGGTTCATCACTCAGGAAACCGTTCTCTCAGGGGGTGGCACGAACGCTTGAAAAAAAATTAAAACAACTTCTCAGGTTTGCCCCTGACTAGGTTTATGCTGCTTACTTGCATGTGTTCTTACAGTTTGGCATATTAAGAAAATATAGCTGTACACTGCCAAAACCGCTGAAGGTGGCATTGGAGTTCCCGATTTCTTTTTGGAGTTAAAATAAAGGGCTATTACACTAATTTTAACAAAATCTGAACTTCTTATTGGTCATATTTGGTTCAAATTATGTAATTGTCTGGCTGGTGAGACCTGAGGTAAAAAATGTTTTTTTACTTTAACACATATGTTAAGAACAATAAATGGGGGAAAAATGAGGGGCATGCTCAGGGTGCCGTCATCCAAGAACCGTCACTGTATTTAAAGCAGCACCACAAAAGTTTAAATATATATATATTTTTTCCCCATACATGGCCTTACAATTGCTCGATGTGTAAAATGAGTTCCTCTATTTACTGCAGTTGCCTCTATAGGCTGGATTAGTCTCTGGGCGTGCACGTGGGTGTGACTCGCTGCATGCTCTCGTTCACCAGGCTGCTTTGTTGAGTCTCCACCGTAATCGATGCATTAGCGAGAGAACACGGGCTAACTTCAATGTTTATAGCTTTCTTACCTTAGAAGACATCATGCCTTGAAACAAAAGACCAGATGTTTTTCCTCTTCTCCTTTTGCACATGCTCAACAGTGCTGTCATTTCAACTCATTGCCAGAGGGGGCAGACATCTGGAAAAATCCTGGAACTTGCGCTATGCTCCTTTAAAGGTTTCAAAGTGTGGGAGGGTGACCTCAGATGGAGCCCACACTTTTTTAAAATTTTGAAAAACATTTAGGATTTTGTGTCAAAGTTGTGTAGATATACCACTTTGTGGTGGCACATAAAATATTAATGAAATACCCTGAGGTTTGTGGCTTTAACACAAAAAACATGGGTATAAAAAAAACAAGATATGGACCCAATAGCCTCCTTTGATCTTTGGCTCGGATGATAATCTGCATGTACCCACTAGCATAGCAAAGGTTAGCAACCCACAAGGACAGGCCTGAAAAGTCAGCAAGTGTGCCAGTACTGCTGGTCTGAACTAACCTGACTCCGTCAGCTGTATGTCGCTCCGCCTAGCTTCACTCACATACATCTGGGACATCTCCCATAGAGAGTGATTTCTCCAACCAATTTTATGGTCTGGCCAATCAGGACGCAGGGCTGGAGTTTCATAGATGTGACGTAGTGGAGACGCGACCATGACGTGAGACTGTTTTGATAGCAATGGCGGCTCATCGAGGAAGCAAGCGTTAACATTGATGCTGCTATTTCTTCCGTGTTGTCCAATCTACCTAATATTGTTTCATTAAAAGAACATCAGAGAACGGCTCTGAAGGCTTTTGTTGGTGGAAACCATGTCCACTGCAGACGCGGACGCGCCCCGGAGCGGTTAACGGTTGGCGCGAACCATGTTAGGAGGCCTTTAGTCCTCAACGCGGTCGGCCCGGGATCGACTCCGACCCGCGGCGCTTTGCCGCCTGTCTTCCCCCCTCTTCCTGTCAGCTCACTGTCAATAAAACGCGTGCCACTAGAGCCGCAAACACATAAAAAAAAAAAGTTTAGTTTTTTCCTGCGTTGCTCTCATCAGCGTCACGGGTTAGCTTCGGTGTGAGTGGTTGAAATAGCACGTCGATAAAGATGACAGACAAGTGGCTTATCCAATCATATGCAAGGATTTTTGATAAGGCCCAGCCTTCAATAAAGGCCATTCCTATGGAGGTGTCCCAGATGTATGTGAGTGAAGCTAGGCGGAGCGAAATACATCTGGCGGAGTCAGGTTAGGTCTGAACAGCTGTGTGACGGTGATCTTAGCTGACAGGCTTCAGTCATAGGACTCTGATTGTATGCTCATCAGATTCTTAGTCATACAATGAGCTCATAGGTACATTCATTCTCTTGTAGGTTTAGTCAGGATGTCATTAACTGGGACTGGTCCAAGTGGATAAGTTCTGATTTCAAACAAAGTCATTTAAGTTTTAAAGACCAGGACAAGTGTTCTGTTGCCTAACAGAGCAGCTTTTCTGGGAAAGAAGAAGAAGAAGACATGTTTATCTTCTGATTCTCTCTCAAAGAGATGAGTCACTTTAAACTAACTTCACAGACATCAAACATCGTTGAATCCACTTCAGCTGACCCCGATAAATGTCACTATCTCGCAGACTAAATCCTGTGGGCTGCCTGTGTATCTAAACATTTTTTACAGCTCCCTCCTCATCCCGTGTTTATTCTGGCGTTGTCGAGAGGAGCCGTCCAGCACGTTGAGGGAAAATTTGCTGCCGTGTATTTTGACAGAGAAGAGCAGAGACTTTCACACCGCCGAGGGAGTCTGAGTGATAAAAACAGGCCGAGCGCTAAAATCCCATCCGCCTGACAACATGAATTTATCTATTTGTTGATGTTTGAGCGCTCGCTAACTGACATGGCTACGCCGCATGTTGAATGCAGCGCCCCAGGGCATGTAAAATACCACATTTAGGAGCTGCTGGATGAGAGGAATGTTGAGGAATTATTCTCTTTCTGGAGCACTTTATGACATTTTCTTGGGAATGTTGAATGTCTGATTTTTTATGCCTGTTTTTGGAGGAGAACTGTCCGTAGTTACCATGAAAAACGAGGACAGAACTGTTAATAATGTGGTGCTGACTGAGACGTCATCCCAGCAGGATGGTGGATTTTAAATTTATTCATGTTATTTGTAGTAAATCACAGAGACACCAGCATTACCTTCTCATCCACACGCTGCCTGAGCTTTTAAGGAACAAACTGCTTGTTTAATGGAGAGTTATCCAGTGCATGAACTCTAATTTGGTTGTAGATACATTGGACCCACCCAGTACCACCACTTCTGATTTTCTCGTCTCGTTCTCTTTCAAAGCAACTCCCACATTGGGTTTTTTCTACCAAAGTAGGTTCATTGCAAGACTGGGCCCTGCACAAGGAATCCGTCGGACAGTCACAGAGTTGTGAAATAGCATTTGCTTCTACAGATATTTACTGGTTTCTCTTTATTCTGGTCACATTTAGAGACGGAGAAGAAGTCAAAACAGAATATATATATCTATATATATATATATATATATATATATATATATATATATATATATATATATATATATATATATATACAGTATAATACACTGATCTGGCCTTATATTATCTAAAATAATTTGTAATTTGTGTGGAACCTTTATGGGATATCAAAATAATAATAATTTTATGGTTTTCCTAAAATCACTTCCAAAATCAAATAAAAAAATGCCATTGGTTGTTTTAGTTTTGGGTCATTTCCTTGGTGTTTATCTATATGTGACAGGTCTTGCTATATCCGGTTCACTTCTCCATAGTGGTTAATTCCTTTAAGTTTAGTCTTTACCGATTCTTGTGTTTTTGTTCTCTGTGTATTTTAGTTTATCCACTTAGGTTAGTAGCACTCCCCCTTCCCTCAGTATATAATCTCACTTATTTTCACTGTTCTTTTACCGATTCTTTACTGTTACTCTGTTTTGCTTCCTTGTAAGTCTCTTTGTTATTATTATTCCTACACTCTGCTCCTGCGTAAGACAATGTCTGCATCTGGGTCCTTTACTAAGCCGCAAACACAACAATTTTCTGTTGTTCTCATGAACCCAGTATTATGAAATACCTGATCTCATGAGCTGGATGTATTGTCAAAGCCCTATTTAAATTTCTGCACACATCATTTAGCACCCACATTACAATACATTTCCTCTCTATTTCAGTGGTACCAGTGAAAATAACAACTTCTGGTTGTGTAAAAATAACAGTAACTGGAAATTTAAATGGGCAAATAACTGGAAAATCAAGATGCTTGATTTAATTCTCAGTATTAAGAAAAAACAAAAAAACTTTCATATTTTGTGTGACATGATTATCAGGTAATCAGTGGTCACTTGCAGCCACATATTGTTTTTGCTGCGCCACTGAATATGGGCTCAAAGCCTTTTAAACCACTATGCTTTCTCCGAACCTGTGTCTGTTTGGGAGCTGCAGAGATAAAGAGCAGGCCCAGTGCTTATCTGGCCGGTCTGTCCTGCTATCAGTTGGTAGGCAGCTACCCAAACCCTCCAGGGTGAAACTGATGACATAAGGACAGACAGGCAGTTTTTCTGGGCTGGTTTGGTAAGACCAGTGGTGTAACTGTTGAATTGCTCAGAGGTGTGCACCTTGTTATTTGTGAACAATTTATAGTTTCCCACACCTGATCAGAATGTAGCAAGCTGCTACACACAATACCTAGATAACAGTCCTCAAGCTTCAGCTGCTGTGGCTGGGAAGAGAATTTGTCTCCTAGTAAATACATGTAAACAGCCTTTCAGAGAAGAGTCCCATTGGGCCTATTTCTCTTCAGGACAGAAGGTGGAAGTGGACTCCTAAACATAAATATGTGGAGATGTGGGCTTGTGTCTGGGGGTCGCCACTGGACAGGTCAGGCTATGCAAACAGGGGACCTCCTCTACTCGCTCCTTTCTAAAGTGAGAGTCAGATGATTTCCTGTTAACACCAGCCCCATCAGGTGACTGTGTGAGATTTGTTTTAATGTTGAAGCCAGACCACAGCGCAGATAAGAATATTTAAAAAGCAATCAAAGGGTGAATGTCCACTCCAGTCTCCAGTGTTTTCAGCCTCGAACTGGTCTTTACTAGGACTGCTCTGAGTTCAGGTCCACCCACAGTCCCATCAACTCTAACAGATTTCCATGTTCCTACTGAAGAAAAAAAAAGTCCCACAGAAGGATGCTGCCACTCTCATGTTTCATGGTGGGGCTTGTGAGTACAAAAGGATGTCAGGTGCTCATTTTGCCACATATTGCACTTTGCATGTGGGCTGATTTTGTTTTTCAGTTATGCTTTCTTAGCTGGAACTCATAAGCTTTGATTATTTAAGACCAGAGTGCACTTTCCTCTGTTTCACACAGAGGTGGCTGAAGGGGATTGTAATAATTCACTTACAATCTGATATACTAATATATTTCATCAATGTTTGGAGTGATTCACAGTAATTGCTGGGAAACAATCTAAAATTTCTGCCTTCTTAGTCAAAATTGCACTGTTTTTTTAACTCCATCACGGCACTTCCTCTTCTTCCTGTTGCAGATGGGTCGTGTTACCTCTATACGGCGTAATGAAGCAGCATTAACAGCCGAGTTCAAATCCTGTTTTCAAACACTAGTACATTTCCACGTACCACAAAAAAGTTAACAGGTTTATAAGCTGTAGAGGTTTTATAGTAACTCTTGTGGCAGATCCAGGTTTTATTCCTTTAAAGCTCATCTTGGAAGCGGGGAAATTCCTGCAGATGTGCTGCAGATGAGCGGCTCATGTCAGCAGACTAGTTTGCTAAATCTACCCTGAACATCAGATTTCTAGAACAGCATCGCTGACCAGGGTTGAAAATAAAGTGAAAAGCTCCTGAGAATAAGCCCCAACAAAAAAGGGTTAAGGGTACAGTTAAAACGTGGCTAAATGGATTTTCACTATTCTTTTGTGCCTAGTGTCAAACCTTGCAATTTTTTCCAGTCTTCTTTTATCTGACAACTTATTTAATAAGGCTGTTTGCTATTTTCTTACTTTACAGCTGATACCTTTGGGTAAAACCCATATACTTTAGTTAGGCTACCAGTGTAGCTTTTTCTGAGCATCACTCAAGCTAAGAATTTTTTTGGGGATTTTTAGGGATTCCTTTGGCTAGCTAGCCTACATATTCAGGCTAAAGTTAGAGTAAAAGGGTGAAGTTAACCCAATCGTTTCGATATTTTTGACAACCCTGAAGCCCCACCGGACATAAGAAAGATACTTCAGCCATACTAACAGCTTGCCATATCAGAATATCTAAAGAGGAGGAAAGAGAAGGAGCACAAGACCTTTCCTCTGCGCCTTGCCCAGCTCTGCTATTCATCATCAGGTGGAGAGACTGTTTACTGCCGGGGTCAAGGTCCCAGGCGCATGTTTATGGGCTCTCTCAGAAGACCTATTGTTGTTAAAATGCACTGCAAGCATGCAGCGGCCTCACTGAAGATCATATCTTGCAGGGCCCCGCTGCCCTGGGGCCAAATGAAGCTTATTTCAACCAGATTCTTGACTTCAAGCCACAAACGGACATTTAAAACCCATTTGGTGCTTCAGGATAAAGCCTACTTCACATTTGATTATCTGTCTCCTGTGGCTGTTTCCCTTGTTGATTGTTATTCATTCTCCAGTATTTATGTAAACGTTGTTATATTTGTTCCCGAATTAGCCTCGAGACATGTTGAATTAAACATAGCATTGCATTTCCGTTGCAGATCTTAATAAATCCATGACGGGCGAGATGGGAGCAGGAGCTCTGGTTTTAATTTTTCTCTGTCTTCTAAGTGGGAGGTTTACGTGACCGCTCAAAGCTTTTCAGCATTGAAAGTTTTCCATCTCTCAAGATCTTTGTGATAATCCCCCCCCCCCCCCCCCCCACTGCTTGTTTCATTCCCCTGTGAGGTGTAAAGGAAAATGTCCTTCTCCACAGGCGCTCCCTTCTTCTTTGTACTCCACTCCTGTCCTTTCTCCAGCCCTGCACCACCACGCTGCTCCCTAAGCCAGAGCGGCTCAGTCCGTGGGGCAGGAGCGTCCTGTGTGGTTAAGGCCACGGTGGCATCTGTCATCTGTGGAGCATTTAGAGTGAAAACCAGATTTAGAATGTCTCCTTCATGCCGGACAGATTTATGCAGTTTGAAGTCAAACATGTTCACACAACTTCTGTGAAAGCAACAGAGGAAGGCTGTGGCATTCTGTTAAAGGTTTATTTTACATCGGTGGGGAACAAACGTGTAACCATACATCCAGCTCACAACAGAATGTAAGGATCCACATTTTTTCCCCACAAAAAATATATTTTTTCACAAAATGCAAACTGTATTCTAAACAATCTCTAATCTAAAAAAATGGAGACGTGGAAGCCAAAAGCTAGTGAGATATACCCTTTAACATGTTGATTTTGATTCATTAATTACAGACAAATAATGCATTTAATCCTGGAATGTAAACCCATGGGTCATCTGAACTAGTTTTTAAATGGGTAAATATCAGCTGTCTCAGTGCAAGTGAATGATCTGAGAGTCACGTAGTGTTCCTCTCTCTTGTACATTTTGCCAGAGTGAGGAACCTTGCACATAGAGAACTATACAAGGTCTAAGCTGAATACATCACCAAAAGAGGCTAATTGGATTTTAGAGCGCAGCGGAGCTGGTGCCGTACTTGGTGTGCGAGCCACTTGTTAAGTTATGGAACAGCAATTGCTAACAAGAACAAACACATGCTGAACACTGCTTTTGAGAGTAGAATTCACAGGGAATTGATAAGATTTTCACGATTCCGATTCCCTTATCGATTCTGTGAAACGATTCGATTCCTTATTTCCCTCCGCCCCTCTGGTCGGTAAACAAATGTTCCGGCAAATTCTACATTATAAAAAAGAAATATCTACCGAAAAGTCTCGCTCTCATGTCATCTTGAAGACATTCTTCATCCAAATGTTGGCAACAGACGACGTGTTTTCTCTCTGGCCAGAAGCACGATGGCAAGTTGACAATCCAACAAAAGAGCCCGTGGTGGATCATGAATCGGAAAGGTTTTCACTTTTACCCGATGTAGTGGAACATCCAACGACCGTGCACGTGGGCATTGTAGCTCTCGTGAATTTCAATGGTGAAGTCCTCTCGAAATCCGAAACAATTGTTGTTGTAGAGCGCAGTGCCTTACCGCGACATTATGTCACAGGATGTGATGTCGGGCAATAATGGCCGCCCCCATACACAGTGATCGAGACGACAATTTATGCTTTTATTTTCTTATTGATTAATGCTAAATTCATTTAATCACCACGAACGTATTAGTTTTAGGTATAGCTAATGATCCATTGATTTTTCCTTGTTGACTGGACTTTCGATCGCTTTACCCGATGGGGCGCGATTTTTTTTGTTTTGCTTTTCTAGACTTACGCCTGGTCACGTCGTACTTGCTTACTGAATGCCGTGTGCGTAACTTGCGTAAAAAACGTGACGTAAGTCGTGCTGCCCGGCTCTGGTGCTGCCTGGAATCGATAAGAGAATCGTTAAGCGAGCTACCAAACGGTGCCATGGAATTGGAACACACGGAACCGGTTCTGAACAGGAACCGGTTTTCGATTCCCATCCCAATTCACCTGTGCACTGCACTACCTAAGAGCTTCACAGAAACTCGCCAGATTATTGACCACCTGGTACCAGTAAAAGTGTAGCAGTTCATGTCCATGCCCTCTGATGAGTGCTTGATTGATCTCCCACTGACTGGACTTGATGCTCCTCATCACCCACCTACTCTGACGCCATAGCAACTGTTACTCTGCCTGGTATAAAGCTCTGCAGGTTAGTGGAAGTGAAAGTTTCAAGCTCATTTGGTCACAAAGCCATCCATGTCACAAGTCTGTTCTCAAAGTCATACAACCTCACACAGACTTTTACCAGGAGGAAATTTGGGTCATTGTGCTCATGGACAGAACGTGTTCAGTCTTCTTTGCAGTCCTGCCGTGTTTTTGGAATATTAGTGAAAATCACTCCTGTGATCAGACAAGAAACAACTCAAACAATTTGGCTGGCTGACACCAGCCAGATACCAGCCCAATCATAATGAAGGAAGAGTGAAACAGGTAAATGCAAATTCTATCTTCAAGTGAGATCAGGTTATATGTTTTTCTAAGGTGAAGCACTTGTGGACTGCTACTGGTAGCAAATTACTGTTTTACTTAAACATATAATAACAGCTGAATTTCACAGTCAGCTGACCTGTTTTTCTGGTAGGAATTTTGACTTCCGGACGTAGGTTGTCCGTTTGTTATCCGGTCCATCTCTGCTTGACTATCTGGTACTCATTCTAGCCCTACTTTCATTGATTTGTGACAAAAGGGAAAGCAAGATGTAAGCATGGTGATGGTGGTATTGGTTGGGGGTGGGTTTACGAGGCAGTCTGGGACAGACAGACTTAATTTACACCAGAAGTGGAACCTGAGAGCCCTCCAGTCTGACAGGAAGCACTGGCTTAGCTCCTGTCCCATTTGGATGACAGGAGGCCTGACCTGACCCAGAAAGGACTGGCTTTGATAAGCTGGCCTTCGCTTAGGAGACGCTAGCTTGAGTGTACAAAGAGAAAAAAGCAACTAGTCAGGCAGTTTCTGGATATGATAGGTGAGCTGTGTTTAGTTTAACTATTTTTCGGAAGTTCAAAGCGGCTTGAGGAAATATTAGATCTCTAAAAGACTGAGAGTTATTATGTTAAATGAAGACTTTGAAACTGAATGTACCCATGGCATATTTGTTTATTTATTATGAAGAACATGAACCAGTTAAGCTTTCAATAAGCACAGCAGACACATAGTTCAGTATTGGGTGACTTTATGACAACATACAGTTCATCCAGAAGTTTACATACACTGTCATGGTCTATCATTGAAACAAAAGGAACCTTTCTACCAGAATATCGCTAAATGCCATAATAATATATACTGACTTGGGTTAACCATTGTATGTAATCCTTCTACAAGCTTTTCATTTGCCTATCAATCTTTTGCTTTCTGTTTCTGGGGTTGACACACACTTCTCACTAAAGTCCATTCATCTCTGGGACACAGAACCTGCCTCCCTCCTGAACAGAAAGATATTTGGACATTCCCAGGCCCTTTAAACGTGTATATAAATGTTAGAAGAAGCTTTAAGTTACTCTTCATTGTAATGCCAACTCTATTATTCATACTCATACAGCTTGGGGGTATGAGTTGTAAAACAACAGCCGTGTTTGCGGAGCCAGTCACTGCTTCTCTATGAAACAGTGAGGGACTGACACCATCACTCATGCTCTGTTAACAAGTCCATAAACACTGGGAGCTGGCTCACTAACAAGATGGGTGCCATGATGGAACCCAAGTCTGGTATACTGGGTGAGACAAAACAAAACACAAGGTCTTGTTAACTGCTTCTGCTTTAATACAGCGTCAGAAGGAGAATCTGTTCCCTTTTAAAGAGGAAAAAGCTGTTAAAAAGCCTTTAATGCCAAGCTGTGTTGAGTTAAGCGATGACAGCGTGTAGTCTGACAGCTTCAGAGACTAAGTTGTCATTTCAATGCTGGTTAGTTAACAGAGTTGGAGCTTTGTGAATGTTTATTGACCACATGAATTAATGTATTTTTAAACCACAGTGAACCATCCACCCCCAGAAAATGTCAGCTCGAGTCAGCTGATATGAACCCCATCTTTCAAGTCAGTTCATTTTCAAATAGGCCCTTCAACGTCTGACCGTACTGAGGATGTGTGCTCATGCCAGGGTAGACATTTTCACCGTTGGCAGCAGCTTAATGTTCTCAGAGCAGAGTAGAGGAATTTTTCTTTAACTCTGTTTTCATGACCAAGGGTGTTGGTGATGTCATCTTCATGACTTTTGAACACTGGGACTGTTATTCTTCTGATGTGTCCCCTCTTGTAAGTCCACCAGACCGAGTCTCTACCCCTAAAATCTTCAAAGAATCAGGTTAAGCATTAAGTGTCAAGCTGTGAAGCTTTGTTTTTTTTATATATACAGTTCCTTACTAAAGCACCCATACCGCTTGAACTTGTTCATGTCATATTACAACCACTAACTTTAGGACAGGACAGCTGTTGTTGAAAGGAAGCCTTAAGAAGTCCAGTTTACCTAAAAGCCATAGTGGACAACAACCTTGAACCATTTTGGCCTATATACTAGGGCTGGACGATAATTCAATAACAATATATAACGATCGATAGACGTATATCGATGATAGAAAAAAAAGGGTCAATAAAAAGTTCAATAGAATAAAAGTTGTCCTTCCTTTTGCATTCTAGCCATGTAGATTAATATTACAGTCATTACTTCCTCCCAACCAATCACAAACACAGATCCAGGAACGCTCCATCACCAAGCTCCGCCCCCTTCAAAGAGTTCAGAGGACACACTGTCATGGTTGGCTTTATGTATTTTGCCCACAGGCAGAAGCACACTCGGGAGAAACAGGTGAAGTTTAAAGGTTTTATTTAAGAACCAGGTAACAGGAGGATTCTGCCTCAGCGGAGGCAGCGTCAGGTAACGGTCAGGGAGCAGGCATTTTTTATTTAAAAATAGGTCGTTAGGCAACAGCATAAAATGATCAGGGCAGCACCTAAAATATATGTTTTTAATTTGTTGATAATTATCAATATCGATCAATATGATTTCTATTTTATCGATATGCTTTTTTTCTATATCGTTCAGCCCTACTACATACAAAATGCTGTGGCAAGACTCAATAATCCGATATGACAGAGCTATTTTACAAAGGATAGTCTCTAGATTTGCATTTGACAGATGTACCTAAATGTACATACAGATGCAGCAATGATTCGTTGTTACCATAATAAGTCTGTTGAGGCGGTATTCAGGACTGTTCACTTTTTGACTCGTACAATTAAACTTCAAGTACAGGTAGATTCAGACCTGGGAGGAGGCTCCCAGCTTGTTTTTTTCTGAATCTAAAATGGCTGCTGTGCGTTTACACCGTGCTGTTAATTCACGATCAGCCCTATTGCAGTAAATGGCAGTTCTACAAAGTATTGACTCATAGAACTGAATATAAATGCACACCACACTTTCCAGTTTTGTTAGCAAAAAACTGATGAAAAACCATGTATCCCTTTCTCTCAATTAAGATCTACTTTATCATGATCTTTCATTTAAAATCCCCCCCCCCCCACCCCAAAGAAAGCTATCCTGAATTCTGTGGTTGTAACGCCAGAAACTGTGAAATGGCTGACTTTAGTGAAGCACTGTAATATTCCCTAAAAATGGTTTCATACTTGCTTTGTCAAATTAGACTTAGGTTTGTTTAAGTTTTTTAGTGCTATTTCAACCAAACAAAGAGAAACAAACAACAACACCTGCATAGAAGGGAACCAGGCTTAAGCTCACTGGCAGCAGACCTGTAAAAGTGCAAAGAGGAGCCAGATGAGGTGTGATTAGTCCTGACAGGCAGGCCTTGCCCTCATCTATAAATAGGGGTTGTGGTGGTTGGAGGATGCCACTGTTTGAATGAACCACAGACCCAAAACTGTCCTGCTAAGACTAGAATCATCCAGGACATAAGGCCTCCCCAGTGAGGATTGTGTTCTGTAACAGTGTATGTAGCGTTCATAGTCCAAGAGGCTCGAACCGAATCACAACATCAGCCTCAACAATGGAAAATGATCCTATCCAAACGGTGGATCAATGTTCTCATAGCCTTACTGTGGGGAGCTTTCTGGAAACTGAACAATGCAGTATTCACAGCTGGAGAGTTGTAGTCCAGCTAACTCAATAAGAGCCTCCCCCCAGCTTGTTTTTTTATTAATTAGATTGAAATTTAGACAGACATGATTAGGGTAGAAAGTATCTTGTGACCTGCAGATAATTCTTCATGCACACAGTATGCTGCTGTGTCATCAAATCTGGGTTGTAAATACCCATCCACGTACCATGGTTGTTTAGATGCAAGTTAAAGTTTCATTTTTGACCTAACAAAGGTATGTTTTAACATTATACACTGGAAATCAATATATATATTTCCATTCTTTACTTCTCTACTTTAGTCTTGCTTTCAGAAAGACTTTGGCCAGAGCCGGCTCTAGCCACTGTGGTCCCCTAGGGGAAATAATAGTCCCCCCTCCAACCGTTTAAAAAAATAACCAAACTGTGACTATGTCAGTATATAAAGACTATATAAGCATATACTACTGATATGAGCAAATATATCAGTGGTTGCGTCTACATAAAGGATTTTTAATGTGTATTTTGAAGTATCGTATTAGAAAAGGTTGATAGAAATGGCAAAATTCAAATTAACTCACAAAATTTCGCAAAAAAAGGTTTTTGTGCTCGCTTGAGTTGGTTTTTTGACTTTTTTGAAAAGCAGTAAATGCGCTAAAGAGAAGATGGAAACACATTGGTCAAATAAGTTCCGACTGTTTCTGCTGCCGCCGTCTTCCCGGATATTCCCATAATGCTCCAAAACAAGTCTGGAAGCAACAACAGGTACTCGTGGACCGTTGAAGAGACACGAGTATTTCCAAGTCTCAGCCGTGAAAAAAAAATCAAATCCAGCCTCAATCCATTACTGATCTGTGGTCAGTGCTAGTTAGCCACATCTACTTCCTATTTATTACAGCCAATGTCAGCGTGTGACGACATTACACTGTCCATCTCCTGGTTAATTTGCTCATTTTCTTTTGTGTGACATTTTAAAGGTTTGCTCAAAGTTCACATGAGAATTTGATGAAAACACAGCATTAATACTTTCATGGAAAAGCAACACGGTTTACTTACCCTGCCTGTGATGAGGATCTTGTTTTTTACTTTTATTGTTTTTACATCTTTCACCCAGCCACTGTTGCTGTGGTTGATAGTGTCCAGAGACTTCTTGGACCATAGTTTCTCCATAGCGTAGGCACTTTTTTGTGAATTAAATAATTCACAGTTTCTAGGAGACTACTGGGAGCAAATCCAACTCGCTGGACATTTTGCATTTGTCCACTTTTCATGGATCCATACCAACAACCGCTATCTTTGCTTCGTACCTTTAAGGACACACCATCCAACTTGTATCTGTAATGTGTTCCAGCACTTGACAAAGCCATAGCACACGAAAAAGCCCTGAATAAAAGCCTCCGTAGTGGCGCTCATAATGCAGTCCCACGTAACGTTGTTTACAAGTATACTAGCAACATGGTGAATTGCTGGAGTCAGTTCCGGTCTGGTCTTATGGGAATTATCTATTGTAGTTCAAATAGTGGCAGCTTCTCATTACTGGGCAATTGGGCGACACCGCCATCAAAATTGCAGGAAAAAAGGGTAGATAGGGTAGATGGTGAAATTCTGGTGTGACAGGGGCAAACACACAGACAGTTACACACAATTGTTACCTATGAAAAAGAAGAAATTAAATGAGAACAAACTAGTCTGATCTAAAATTAGCTCTAAAGAAACACCAAGAGTAGAAGATAAAAAGGTAAATACCAGAGTACGTAAATATTGCACAGTGGAAAATCTTTTAACAGTGGAAAACACTTCAGCCTATTTACATAACAGACAATAATATGTTATGCAATGAAAAAAGCATCTGTTTTCTCATCACATGTCTCTGACTTGATTTTTCAGCATTCCCATTCCATTTGGGGTTAATTCTTTGCGTTGCTCTCGTAATTGTAAATTTTCAATGCCATGGAACGTCGGACAAATGAGTGTGTATGTATCCTTGTCATCTTTTGGCTTTCATGTGACCTCTGCGGGTCCCTAATTGGTTACTAAAAGATTCTCCTCGGGGCGCAGCTCTCTGTTCCCATGGCCAATCAGTGCTTTTTGTGTCACTCTTCATCCAATCAGACTGACTTATGATATCTGTTAATCGAGGTCCCACCCCTGGCAGCTTAGATCTACAGACCAGATACAACAGACCTAAAAATCCAGCAGCAGGCCAGTGACCGTGGACTGCTTTATGTTCAGGTAGAGTTTATTTTTCTGTGATAATCTCTGACCTTTACGCGCACTGTCTTATAGACATTCTGTTGCTAATTTTGAGCAGCGTTTTGGATCATTGTTTTGTTGCAAGATGTAAAGGTTGACTAATCCTATTTGAGTTTGGAATATCAGAATGAACAAATTATGATGTTAGAAATAGCTACATTTTTAGAAAGTCAGTTAGTGTGAATGAAGGATGTGGGGGTCTTTTTGGAAATTAATTGAACACATGATATTTTACTTTACAGGACATTTGTATAATAGCCACGCTAGCTAATTCATTATGAAGCCAAAATGTGAGTTACAAACAAGGGCCGGCAGTACACCAGATGTCTTTCTTTGCCAAGTAGACAGGGGCCTGTAAATAACTGCTAATTATGGGACCGGCTGCTGTAAATGCCCAGTTCTAGACTGTGTTCAGTAACAATTTGTCCTTATGAGCATTGATAGGCTTTCAGTGTGGGATTTAGTTTTTCTTTTATTGGCTTGTTTTTCCATCATTGTGTTATACTTTGATGCCTTGTGCTGCTATATTCCATCCCATTTAGCAGCCCCGTGCAGTTCTGCTCCAATGGCACAGTGACTGACAGGGGCCCGCTAAGTGCTCTGCTAATGAAACTCATTCGCCTGCATGTCTGTCTCCATGGAAGCTTTAGCAACACCCCCAAAGCACCTCCCCACCGACGTTAGCTACAACACGCAGTCAGTTCCTGTCTCCAAGATGTTGAGTTTACTTGCTTGTGTTTCCTCAATATCTCTGAGTAAAAAAGGAATAAAAAACCAGCACAAAAGCTTCAGTAGATTAGGCGTGTTATCCATGACAAACCACAATGTCTGCTGGGTCCGAGAACCTGACGTTTTCCAATCTGCATTTGCAATCAGACAACAACTGTCCCTTTTTAAGCGATGATTGAGTCAACACAATACAGCGCTGGAGATTTTTGCGGGGACCCTCTAAAACCCGTCATGAAATCAAAGACATGCTCTGACAGCTTGTAGAAGGTCACAGGCTGAAGACTCAGGAGTGGCAGAAGAGGTCGAGCAGTTCACCCCAGGTAGACTCTTCAAGGCGAAGCGCAGACAGGAAGAAATGCCCAGCAGGAGGGCCGGCTCATTATGGTATCCTGTTACAGCCTGGAGCAGCCTACCAGCCACAGTACACATTACAGACTCCCACTCATTCTTTGTTTCGGTTGTCCTTTTTCAGCACTCCAATGCTCATATAAAATCAAATTAAAGGAGGGAAGAGGGAGGGCGACATCCTCTGTTTTTAGGTCAAGGTATTTGTATTATTTTTTGTTGTTTTCTTACCATTATGCCACATCCCCCTACTGGCTTCTTTCTTCTTTGTTTTTATAATGTGCCATGATTATACTTGATGAAACAGCCCTACCTTTTCATTTCCATGGAACAATCTCTCAATTACGCTCATCAAAGTTGGAGGGGACGCTGGGTTGAGGGGGCATAAAGGTTGTGGTTAGCCTTTCAAATGCCACATGACTTCCTGTTGTTGAGAAAGCGAACCATAGGAAAGCTGGAAAGATGTTTTTCTTCGTCTCTGAATGATAAAAGCTAACATTTTCCAGACATGTCAGACATCTTCAGCGTGGCTCTTCAAAGAAACCCGCTGCATAGCAAGCACTGGACAGTTTAGACTGAGACATGTGTTAAAAGCAAGCCTTGCCTTAGAGACCCTCTCTTCTGTAGAATGTAAGAAAATCTTTCAAAGTTGCCCTTTCATGAACAAATACCTAATGAGTAATTAAGAAAGTTTAACTTCCTGTCCTGGGATGACTCACCAGCACTGAAGCGCAGCACTTTTCATCATCAATCCCGCTGCCAGCTACTCCTGCTTCACCCAAAACGGTTGCAGTTTAATGTTTGCCATTAGCAAAGGTGCTGAGAGGCTCAAAAATGCTTTTTTTTCTTTTTTTACAAAGCCGCAACCTTTACGAGTTTTTGGGTGAATGCGAGCCACACAGCGAGATGCTGGGGGAAGCATGTTTGTGCGCAGCTCTGTACATTCAGTTAATTCGAATAAATTCCATGCCCTGATTTGCGACTTAAGGCGCCAAACCAAAGTATAATTGCATGCAACTTTATGAGAACCATTTGGCATAGTGTGTGATTTGCGAATAAATGTGTGCATGGGTACAGCATACAGATTCTGTATTCCTGTGGGTTACACGCCCACAGCTTCATGCAGACATTAAATGAAAGGCTCACATTGTCCACAGTTCACTGCGGTACTTCTATAAAGGTTAGGATGAAGGCACCGAGTTAGTCCACCCCATCGGTGTTTCCCTCGATTCATCACAGAATTATGGGTAAGGGTTCATGGTTTAATTGCATCTAGTCATTATTGGAGTTTTCGAAAATGCCATTCAACAGTCAGGAGAAATAAAGCAGAGGAAACAGTCCAAGAGAGCTAACCAGAGGAATATGGAGTGAATTTGTGGAATTATTAAATCCCCCAAGAGAAATAAATATCTTTCCCTTGCATGAGTTCAACTTAGAGAAGAAGGAAAACACAAGAAGCAACCCACTGATCCCTGTGGAGCCGTACTCTCACCAAATTATTGTGAATCAGGGTGTGGTCAAGCATACCTTTTCGAAGAGGTTCCTTGATTTAGTGCTGTTTGTGAGACTTTATCCGTCAGTTTGGTTCTGATTTAATTGAATAAAAGCAGTAACCACTCACAGATAAAACTGGAGCGCATGTTCAAACGTTTTGTAATCTACACACTTTCTAAACACACATTGCAAACAGCGTACAAATGAAACAGATTGTTGTAGGGAAAGTAGTTCATTCAGTCCAACAAACCACTTATCAGATAGCTCGGTTTTCATCATATTGACCTGTTATGTCAAATAATGATGTAAAATATCCTAAGAGGTATGTAGTCATACAAGAAAAGTTTGTTCTTCTTCAAAACGTTCAAATGGTTCTTGGAGAGTTTCCACCTCAGAACGTAATATGTAAATCTAAGAAGTACAGTCGGCTGTAGTTACTGTCCTCAGAAAGTGGAGACAGTTACTCCTGCAGCACAAAGAGCCGAAGCTGTTGTTGTAAATTGTTGGTGGCTGTTCACTAATGCCTTGCCTAGATCGTCCATCCGTCCATATGTACGTCTTCTATTCTCTCTTAATCAGAGTTGCCATGTTTCCTTTAGAAAACTGAAGGACTACCTTTGTTCCTATTGTAACGCACCATGGGCAGTTATATAACTAAAATTAAGAGCTAAAGGATTTATTATGGTTCTTTGTTAATCAAAATGCTTTATTGCCAATAGACAAGAAAATGAACCTTTCAGCTTCAAACTAGTTGTAACTGAAGTCGGTTTCAATGGATAATCGTTGGATGAGAAAGCAATAATTAAAATGTGTAATAATGAAAATGGATAAATGCAAGGGATTATGTGATCACAGTATTTATAGTAATCAGACATTTTACAGACATTTTAAATGCAAAACGAGTGCTTCAATTTTCAATTGCTTTCAATAACAGGGCAACGCAGAGACTCTCCCACATCTAAGGGCTATTGAGGGGGTCAATTTGCTTAGCATGTTCTCCTTTGACAATCCTTAGCTGGGATTCAAATCTCTTTGCTGCAAGGTAAAAGTTTTGCCTTTGACACCATCCAGCCCTTGTCAAGTAATGGTTTTTTGAATCAAAATTATTAACACTGATGCTTCCAAACATGAGGGATCTGCACCCCAACCACCACCACCAGTTGTTACCCTTATGTCATTCCCCTGACATCCTCATTACATAGTTTCACTATCTGGAAGCATTAAAAATGGCTCTGCTACATGTTAAACTTGTAAAAGCTGCACTCAAACATCTTGTAGTGTCTGACAGCTGTTTGGACACATTTCTAGGCTACATCGCCAGAGGCATTTGTCATGAAAATGCTTATCGCTCTCTTGCTTGGGAATGGTTTTCCGAGGTAATTAATGCTTGGAACCAGTGTTGAAGACACAGAAAAGAGAAAGCTGGGGACAAGGCTGTGTTTCAATACATGTGAACAGGCACACACACCTGGGAAGCAGAGTCCATAACAGCTAGTTTCTGTTGTGCGCTCTATTTCCGCCACCATACACAAACGGATAGCCAGGAAAACATTATAGTGGACGACCACGTCCTGTTTAGCGCTGCTTTGTTCATCAACCTGGGTAGAGCCACCAGCAATTCAACACCGAAGGCTAATTTTGACTTTAATCTTCCTGAAACTATTTCTTTAGCAGCTCCAGACCTGTCCCTGAACACTTAAAACTGGTTTCTACCAGCTTGAGTTGGGTTTTTGACTGCTCCTTTAAACCAAGGAAAGGAAGCCTCTGCCATTTCCACTCAATTGTGATTTCTGGCATGAATCAGGTTTGTTAATGAGAAACATCCACAAACATCTTGAACTCTGCTTGCACGGCCAAAATTAAGCTAACATTGCTTTAGGTGATAAATGCTATATCCATTGTTTTTCGGTTAAATTTGGAACGAATGTTCAAATTTCTATTTTTATTACAATGCGGACTGCATCCATTGAAGTAAGAAAACCAAACCATTACTGTTACAACTATCAGTGTATTTGTTCATATACTGAGCGTCACAATGTAGCGTTTAGCGAAGTAGCTCTAGCAAAAAAGGCACGCTAGGTTAGGGTGACCAGACGTCCCCAGGGACTGTCCCCGTTTTGGACCACCTGTCCCCGGCTAAAGCTGTCCCTGGAAATGTCCCCGATTTTACCGAGGGGGAAAATGTTGCGTGTAGACTGTTATTATGGTAGAGCTGTTGCGCGCAGAAACAGGTGTTACGGTAGCTGGCTGCGCTGCTGATAATATAACGATGAGGAACAGAGCGCACCACTAGGACTAATCCTGTGATAAATGTTTGGTTCGTGTCCAGATTAAAAAATAATCAATAAAAAGTAAGACAAGACCACGAGTTGTTGCTCACACGAGTAAAAGACACTTAGATAAAATGTAACAGAATGATTGAAAACTCTTTGTAAGGCGCTAATCTGGTATGCTGGTTCTCCAGGGATCAACAAGGGTTCGTCTAAAGATGTTTTAGAACTGATTAGTGACCTTTGGTTTATATTTCAGTTAGTTATTATAAGTAGAGTTATTACAAGTTGTTTTACTGATTTATGGTTGTGATTTATGAGCATAGACTTCCAGTTTTAGATGTGCTTTTCTACTGCTCAGTTTGGATATATGAAAGTTCCTCATGAAAAAATAGGAGTCAGTAACAGGAGAACTGAATGAGACAAGATCTGCATGATCTGAGAATGATTTAATGTTAATTTATTATGTTTTTGCTTGTAGCTCCTAATATTGTGGTAATTAGCATTTTTAGTATTTAATCAGATTAGATAATAATGAAGTTTTCATGTTGTATATTCTAATGTTTTTGGAAGTGATTTTAATTATATAATGTCTCTGTTTTAGAATAATGTAAGATTGATACGAGAAGAGAGAGGAAGAAGATAGGAAGACAGAAAGGAGATTAAATGAGAGTGGAGGAAAATAGGAACGCTGATGGAAAGAACGGTTGACAAGAAGGGAGAAAAATTTACTTAGAGTATTAATAAAGTTCAAGTGATAAAGCATTGACATGATTTAAGTGATAAACTAACGTATTGAGTAATGTAGTGTGTGAAGTATGCTATGTAAAACAGAGTGGCTATATACTCAGGTTTGAGTTGAGAAGCCCAATTGTCTGAGGATATAAACTCTTTCTGAGTCTCTGCACTGAACATGAGTTCATGTCAAGGGGATTTCCAAGTCTGTGCCTTTTTGAACATGTTTAACACCTTTTCACCTCACATTACCACAACCCATTTTATCGTCCTAAACAGGGGCCGTTTCTCAATATGCGTTCTTGAGCGTTCTTCGTGTGCTCGTGTGCTCGTGACACGTCATCAGCCTCAGCCCGAGCACTGTTCCAATCCAGAGAACGCCAAATCGAGAACGCGCCGAATTCCCCGGATGTTGTTCTCGCCCCGCCCTCTTTATCGAGCATGCATCAGAGCAGACTTGTGCGTTCTTCAGACTGACCGCTTGCCCAGAATGCACCGCGGCCGCAGCTTGATTCCAGACAGCGCGAACAGAGCTCACAGCGGTAAGAAAAAAAATTCTCTTTTCTGCTGCTGTTGTTCTTCAAAAGTACGTTTTCAGATCGTTTGAGGTGAGAACATTATACTTTTAAGCTTCCCTATGTGGCCTGTTTACAGAGTTAGTGCGTAATTAAAAAAGTAGTGTGCATAATACCGCTGGTTATGATTTATTTGTTTTGTGTTTATCTGACTGACGTGTGTTGCTTTATTAACTCAATACTTGCTGGAATAAATTGAAAATCTCTCCCTAGGACGACAGCAGCATATAAAATAAATAAATAAATTCTATAAATGTTTTTCCTATCTAAGTGAGTTTCTTCTGAGTAAGGACACGAATAATTGAGAGGAGAAAGAGGGAAAGAAAACAATAGTAATAATAGTATATGAAAAAACAGACATTTATTTTATACAAATGTTTAATCTTTGGAACAGAATGAAGGTGTAATATATTCAACAAATTATTAACAGTTACTAACATGGTTTAAAACAAAGAAATAACTCCTATTAAGATCTCATCCAAATAGACAACGCCTATAAACTTACAATTAAAAATAGTTGGAATGGAAATTAATTTAATGATTATTTAATGTATTTTTCCAGGTGGTGAAAAAAAAAAAATGAAGCAGCATGTGAACATGACTAGAACTGATCTAGGTTAGGTCAGATTTAGTCATGTTCACTTAAACATGCAGCCAGCTGGAGCAGCTCCCTGTCTTCAGCCGCCGGATGGTCGTCCTCTTCTGGGTCCACCGTCTCGTCCTCCACGTCCAGCTGGTCCCCTGCCTCTATACAAATATTGTGGAGGATGCAGCAGGCGGTGATTACTTTTGGGGCAAACGTCGGGCAGACCTACAGCGCCCTTAAGAAGATGAAACGCCACCCTGTCTTCAGACCACCAAAGACACGCTCAATGATGTTTCTCACCTTGGCGTGGTGCCTGTTGTAGCGTGCCTCCACTAGACCTGTACCAAATATAAAATTAACTTGTAATTTAGGTAATATGCTGATATGTCTTAATCTTCTATCCAATTAATATAATCTATGTATCAATTGTGTTTCATTGTTGGCTCTATTTAAGGACAAGAAGGTAAGAGATCTTACTGGCAAGCTGTTTCCCTATAGGATGCACCGCAGGCCAGCCAGTAGAGGGTCACCAGCACCTCTATCTCCTGTGGCCATCCATGGACCTTCTGATGGGCAGCAGCTGAAGGAGGAGGACGATGGTGGACCTGTTTAGCTAGAAGGCTGGTTTCAGGTCCCCTTCATTAAAAAATATTTGGAGGATCGGCACAGAGGTGTTTATCCTCACATATTTGGTTTCTGTTTCTTCCTGTAAAGAAAATATGCCAAATGTTACCATAATTGTTTTTTTTTCAGCTGTCACCTTTTCACAGCATAAAACTATACCTGCTTAACATGCAGATTATTATAGTTCTCAAGAAAGAAAAGGTAAAATGTAAAGTAAATGTAGCAAATGGCTTCCCTTCTCTGGTATTTTTACCATTTCACTGAAAAAAATGGGCTGAACTAACTGCACATAATTTATAGATTAATCATTGTAAAGGTGGACAGACATAAAAAAAAAAGTTTTTTCCTTTCTTAATCAATGCTGTGAAGGTCAGTAGGTGCAATAAAGTAGCTTAACCCTACTGTTATTAACGATAAAATTGGGTCTTCATTTTAATTATTTATTGAAAAATAGTCACAATTTCAACCTGATCACGTTTTTAATACCATCCTCAATGTTTTTTTAAAGATAAAAGTAGGAAATAGGCTGTCAATCTTAAAATGCCTACCAGTTGGCAATAGATGGGTGAGCAAAGCCTGCCTTCTGAGCCTCCTCTGCCGCATCTATCTTCTCCTTGCTCGGATTTGCCTTCTCAACTGCATCACCTCCTCTTCAGCCTGCTGGTAAAGCTGACCAACGACCGAAGCAACAGCTATATTGCTCGTATCGCTCATTTTGGTTCTATAAAGTGCTGATTTTTAAAGAAGATTCAATCGCCTCTACAACTACAATTACAACTCCCAACAAAGAAATTCCCGCTATTGCTGGTTTTAAACCCACAGTTCTGTAATTATTTTAGATATTTTTTATACTTTTTAGAAATTAATAAAAAAACGTTTTCAATAAGATATGATGGTGTAGTGTATAAACAGTTTTGAACGTTAAAGAAATGCTCAAGCGCTGTGGATGTGATGACGTCACGAGTATACTTCTGTTCCAATGCACAATGCGTGCTGCATGCTCGCGTTCTCGTCAAGTCCGATCTTCCTGTGTTCTTACCGAGAACAGACTTGACGAGAACGCGAGTCCGTTCTCGCGTTCTCGTGAATTGAGAAACGGCCAGGCTCTATGCACAGCTCCACCTCTTCCTGAACTTCAGCAGCTCCTTTGTTTCCTGTCTTTCATTACTGGACAGACTGATTAATCCAGGTGTGTCTGACCTCAGTAACCAGCCAGACACACCTGGATTAATCAGCTCTATTAATACCACTATTTATTCATTTTATTAATCTTAGGAAGCACTAAAAGTGTGGAGAGGCACATTCCTGGCTTTTACACTTGATTTTTGTTGTTTAAATATTAATAAATATGTAAAAATAAATGAAACCATTACTGTCCCCGTTTCCTAATTTCATCTTGATGAGATGTATTGATTTTTATCCACGAGCAAGAAATGTCCCCAGATTTGATTTCAGAAATCTGGTCACCTTACGCTAGGTACAACAGCATGCATCTTTCAACTACAGCAGGGGTGTCCACTGTGTGTTCTAGGGGCTATTTGTGGACCTCTGAATGATTTTGGACGGCCCTCAATCATAATTCAAGAGGGCCTAAATTTGGTCTGGACAGCTCAGGCGGTTGATACAGACACACATTTAAAAAAAATGTTGCACTGATAGGAAACACAAATTAAAATCTTTTTAAAATGGAAAATGTAAAGTGCAACACACATTTTTATCTGCCATATTTCTGCCTTTAATTTAAATTAATAGTAAATAAAATAAAACAAGAGTGAGCAATATCTTGAAAAGACACCAAAAAATATAAAACAGACAATTAAGCTGTTGCAATTTTGCTAAAAAGATATCGATATTTTAATTTAGTGATCCCGGTTTAATTTCTGTTTTACAATTTTTGCCCCCACGGCCAAAGGTTTTGACATCCCTGACTTACAACTTCAAACTAACCTCTGGAGATATTTATGCTAGTTTCTTTTCCTTTATGTAAGTCTGCTGTGGCAAGACTGATCTGTGCGATCTGCCAAATCAATTAACCTCAATCCTTTTTGTCAAACAGTTGCTAAAGTCAGTTTCTTAGAGATTAGGCAATCATCTGATTCTCTAAAGAACAAGTGTGCTGTGAACACTTGCAGCCCCGAATGCAGGATCCTCAGCACATTGGTATCTAAAGCAAGTTCTATTAACGCCAATATAGTCCGAACATGAAATTAGAAGTGAAAACCGAACCAGCAACAGCAATGACTTTAGCCTCAGCCCGAATGACTCTTGTTCTATCAGGTTAGCTAACTGGCCCAGGCCTTTCAGTCTTGACTTTATACCAACTGTGGACAAACATCTTTTCGAAGCCTGCCTCAGCTCACAGACTTTTTGAGCGTCTGGGACATCTTTTGTAGGTCTTATAACCCTGTCATTTGAGGACTGCGTGCCTGCAGAAGCCTTTCATCTTCCCCAGTTTTTCTTTTCATTTTTTCCCCCACGGCTGAGATCCTGCACCAATTCACAACAGTTATGCTTCTAAATTTTGAGGAAGAGCTTCGGAGCTTCTGACAATTTTAGAGGAACAATGGTCTATTTTATTACTTAAAGCCTTGTTTAAGGTTTAAGCAGCCACATTCCTTGACATTACAAATCATTAGAGGATTTGCGTTGGCCAAGTTCCACAGAGTAGACTCGGATCATCGTATACTGTAACAGAAATAATTTTTAATTTTTGTAATATGTAGAGACCGAAGCTCCTGACATTATGCAGGCTGCAATGTAATCTACTGTCACTCTACATGAATGGCCTTTTAAAAAAGCCCACATGGCACATGCCAGGATTTCAACCTAAAGGAAACTATAGTGTGACAGAGTCAGAGCTCATAAACTCAGAGTTTCCATTCCAGAAGAAAAGGGTGATGTCAAAGACTGAAGTTCCAAACCTGAGTGAAATAGAGTTCAGATCTATTAAGATTTTAAATGTTCCAGAAAATGGCGACAGTGGTGAAACATATTGCACAATCAAAATGCCAGAGAGCCAAGTCACTGAGGACCCAACAGCAATGCCACAGTTTAAATGCATTACATCTCTCTATGACTGTTGGAGCGTTTTAGATTTGCCATATATGTGATCACTCTTGCTTGTCCAGATTCTAAATAAAGGCAGATATTTCTTAGAATGAAACCCACTGGCAAACAGTGTGGTGCAGGACATGAGAACAGTAGATGTCTCTTCATAGTAAATGCAAACCAGGAAGGTCTCTATTACTAGCCAGTCAACAAGGCATTTCATCTGTAGTGAATTGAGTTCAATTAGATCCATTCAAATGAATTCAGTTCAACAACTATGTACTTCTCAGGTTTTTATTCATTTTTTGTAGGTAGTGATAATACATTTATTGCAGAAGGTGATAATCTCTAATGTTTATTGTGTATGCACATGGTAAAGTCTTCACTGTTTAGCATTATAATGTGATGGGTACACTATGAAACATCGACATCATGATTAATTAGCTGATCAAGTATTGCTTGATTCTAGTGGTTCCTGACTCTGGTCCTCAAGTACCCCTGCCCTCCATGTTTTATATGTGTACCTCTTCTAGCTTACCCGATTCAAAGGTTTGCATGACCTTCAAGCTAGACATAAAATCATCTGAAGTTGAGTTCTTGGGTATATCGGGTTTTATTTATTTTTTATCAGAAAACCTAACCAAAATGCAGCTTACCCAGCTCTCTTGACAATGTACCCAACTGTCTTCTCCTTTCAGGCTCATTTCTTTTGTTATGTGGAAAAAAGAAGAAAAAAAGGATTGAGAGAATTAGGAAGGAGGGAGCTGCAAACACTTGTGTCAGCAGAGGAGTAAAGAAGATAAAAGGCAAATATTTACCTTGTAGCCCGGTGGAGTCCCCCCTCCTCAGGGTGTTTAGAGGAGGGTGCGGCAGTTCAATTAGCAGTAGCTAGCAGTTTGTGTACAAACACTTGGCTCCCACTGTGCAGAAGGAAGGGTGGAGGAGGGACGTTGATCAGTCTTAATTAAAGCACTTATAATTTTTTTTGTTTAATTTCATGTGGTTTATTGAGGGTGTGGCTGTGGTCATGTGGCGGCTGTTTGGTGGGGGGAGGTATGTGGTTGAATGTGTCTGTTTTCAGCAGTGCGAGGAGGGTGGCTGTATTGTCTTTCCAACTCTTCATTATGTTAGCAGTGTTTATGCTGTCTGTTGAGAACTCCTAGGGGGATGTTTAGACAGAAGTCTTCATCAACTAATGCTAAAGCCATTAGCACCAAATACAAACACACAAACACGTTTGTACACCTATCTTTGCGAGGACTCTAAAAGAATGAATTCTGTAAACATCCCCCACCTCATCACCAACACGTATACACCCTGCTTTAACCCTATTACAATTTAGCACCCTAGCCCTAATTTTCACTAACTGTAACCCTGAATATTCATTTGAACAATGATCCAAGCTTTTAGGAATTGTCCCTGCAAATCACTGGACCCCCATACGGAGCATGAAGTTGCACTTTTTGAATCCTGTGCAAACCTCCCCGCTATTACACCTAAAATAACACAAATGTCTCCTCGTGTGAATTTAAGTCTGTGCATCAAAAAGAGACAGTGACGTCACACGAGAAACTCTTCACCCTGCGGCAGTCTGTAAGTGATCTTACTCTCCCGGTCTCCTTATGTCTTATGCCGCAACCCCAGCATTCAGTTCTATTTACAGTTGAATTCACTCCCAATCATTAACTGCCAAAGCGCTACAAACAGGCCTCACAACACGCTATAGGCATACAGCGTGTATTACATGTATGGTCTCTGTGGTCAAATGAATGTTGTGGGTGTGCAGAAAGTTGGAGCTGAACAAACTGGAATTGGCAGCAAACGAGCGAGTGCACGCCAACATTGGGGAGAGCAGGAATAAAGAGATTGGAGGGAGCACGTAACTGCCTCGGGGTACGATCCGACATCAGAAGACGGGTTTACTTCTTTTGTTCCCCTGTTTGTTTTGGAACTTGTATACGCTTAGCTGCGGTTGATTCTGTCACCAGCAGTGCAGGCTGTGTAGGCTGAGCAGCACGCAGCTGGAAAACCCACTTTGATCTAACTATTGTCCAAATTCATTTCAATTTCTACAATGTTTACTTTGAGTGACTAAGAGGCAGGGAGGAGGGCTGTTCTAATTTGTTGCTCCTCCTGGTTCCTCGTTATAGAATATTAGCATTTATATTACATATCCTACCTTTATTCCATATCAATAAGAACATCTGGACTCAAATCTTCAGCTGAAAGTGTATATATTTTTGATGACTGGGCTTTTGTTTAAAATGTGTTTCAGAAAAAAAAATACAGGTAAACAGTCACATTAAAACTTTATTTCAAAAACAATAAAGGATTTCTATAAGACGTTTTCACTATTAAAATCCCTATACATTAATGATGAGAATTAACTGTTTATCCTTCAATATAGATGCCTCATTCAACCAAAATTATATCTTCTTGCATACAGAATGTGTGAAAACCAGACTAAACACAACTCTATTACAACAAAGGACAAAGATTGTAAAGAGAGGCTTCACAAAGTACCCAATCAGGCAACTGAATGACCATCACACAAAGATCACTTTCCCAGTCATGCTGTCAGAACAACCAAAGAAAAGTTACCGGTTATCAACATAACTTTTAAATCCAAGTTACTAAAAATGATTTTCTCTCACACAGACATCAGCCGCAGTTCCACTGACCCTACTCAATGTAGCTCGCCCAGCTAAGCTTGTCTCTACTGGGTTTATCTTCGCGCGGTTTGTGACTTGGCCGGCCTAGAAATGCCTGGAAGAGGGAAACGCCTCCTGGGGGTGGCCTAAGAGACACTGACACTTTAAAGCAGTCTGCGAAAAATGTTAAACGATTAAATAAATTATTCTAAATAAAAACATAAGTAAAATAAACAAATACTAATGATGTTTGTATAATTGTATATGCAAGATTGTCTTGGATATTTTTTAAGGATAAAGTAATCCACCAGGAAAAATATCTGGATCACACATCAGTTAAAAGTAATAATAATAAAAGGCACAGCGAGTGGGTGAGACACCGACTCAGAATGTAAACATGATACACAGACATATATTTACATTAACACTTAAAGAAAAACAAAAGCTGAGCATTCTTAGGGAAGACCCTCAAAAATGTGAAAAACCATCAGAAGAAGATACAATCTATTGGATATTAAACGCTTTTTTTATTTTTAGAAAACATATGTACAAGTAACTGCGATAGACTGGCGACCTGTCCAGGGTGTACCCCGCCTCTCGGCCATTGACAGCTGGAGATAGGCACCAGCACCGCTCGCGACCCCACAAGGGATAGACATGTTAGAAAATGGATGGATGGATGGATGGATGGATGGATGGCTGGATGGATGGATGTACAAGTAAATGAAGCCTGGAACCTGCCTTGTCTGGAACCTGGAACCCCCTCCCTGGATTGCCTGCCTGTGTAACGAACCCCGCCCGCTTGTGAGTACCCGAACCTGTCTAACCCCTCTCATTCTGTGAGCCCGTCAGTTACTGGACCTGGACCAAACCGGAACCTGTCTCTTGGATAACCCCTCTGTACTGCCGCTGTATCGTTAGCCCCATTTACACTACCCTTGTAAAACCCATCCATGCCGAGTTCGGTCCGAGCTTGGATCAGTTAACCAAGCCGAGCTTGGTTCTGACGACCGTTTACACATCACGCTATCTCAGTTCCTTGGTTTCCTCGCCTCCTAGTGACGATCTGCTCTCTAGGATTGAAGGAGGGACTCAAGCAAATCAAAATGGCGGTGCCCGTAACATTCAGGAAGTTATGTTTGGTTATATTTCGTTGTTTGCGGAGAGTCAGGCGAAGACGGCAACTTTTGGTGAATTTACTTGACAGAGTTGGCTTTTGGGACGTGGATAAGACAAACGAACATCTAATAAGGATTTACAGACGCAGGAAACAACGACAGATGTTGAGGTTCATCACACTGCTAAGCAGAATCATCACTGGAAACCGTGATGCTAGTATTTTTATGAATGTCAGAAATGTCAGATGGCTGTAAGGAGATGACGCGGTCTGCTCATGCGCTCTTTGTTATCTGAGAACCGGGCCAGAAAAAAACCAGGCCGAGCTCACACATGGAACTGGTCCGCATTTAGCGCAGTCCGGTTGTGTCTGGCTCGGTTCAGTTCAGTTTGCGTTCCATTTACACTGGATAGTTATCTCGGTTACCGAGCTCGGACTGGTCTCGGCTCGGTTAAAAAGGGGTAGTGTAAACGGGGTAATTGCCTCCCCGTTACCGGACCCGGGCCGCTTGTGGACAAACGCCCCTGGATTTCCCCGCACCGATTGTCTGCTGTTCTGTCGGCCGCTCAACGGCTTCTGCCCCACCAGTCACAAGTCAGCTCTCAGCCCCCTGGTTTTACCCCCAGACAGGTTAGTGACCCAGTTCGTTCGCAGGTAGTGTCTCCTGTTAGTGCTGGTCACTAATCTGTTCCTTTGCCTCAAGGGTTTTCCTGCTCAGTAGCGCGAGCTGCGCGTCCCGAGAGCCCGCACTTGTTTTCCTTTAATAAATCTGTTTGAAACGTCACTGACCTGTTGTGGTTGAGTCTTGGGTCCTAAGTCCGGCTATTACAGAGACAGTCTATAAAAATGGGCTGGTGCAAGGACCGCGGAACCGGTAGGGCCGGTAGGGCCGGTAGGGCCGCGGCCCTACCTACTTTTCATGATCAAGCCTCCCCCCCCCCGCGAAAAGCGTGTCTATCCCCCGCCGCAACCAACCCCCCCACCCCCCCCCCCCGCTCGGCCGCGTTTGTCCGCTCGTCCGCGTTTGTCTGTCTCCCCCCCCACCCCTCACCCCCCCCGCTCGGCCGGCCGCGTTTGTCTCTCTCCACCTCTCCACCACCCCCACCACCCCCCACCCCCCCGCTGGCGTCTCCATGCGCCCGACCAACTTGAAATGCATTCCGCGGTCCATGGGCTGGTGGTTTATTTGATTTCCAGCAGGGGACGATTGCTTTCACTGCTTTGGGAAAGAAACTGTTCCTGAGTATTTGTTTTTGATGTAATGTCCCTTGAATTGTTTCCCTGATGGAAGTGAGAGAAACAGTGCATTGCCCGGGCGGGTGGTATCTGTGGCAATACACCTGGCCCTGTTTTGGACTTGTGCAGCATAAGCCACGTCCAGATCTGGTAGATGGCTTCCCACAATCCCCTGTGCTGTCCTCACCTTCAAATATTCTAGTTAAAGAAAACATCAGTGCTATTATTTTTGCTACTTACCTGTATGATGGTCGGAGAGAAAAGTGCAGCAGAATGGCGCCACAGCTTCTTTGGTTTGCCTCAGCTACATTTCCTGCCCATAAAAAGGCATGCATCATATGTCCGATCCAAACACTGCAAATGCTGTCTTTGTGTGTCCAAAACAGCTTAACTTCGTTTCTGCTGCCTGCACATACAGAAAAAGTGTATCTAGGATTTGAGGGAAAATGTTGCTGCTGCTCTTTTCTATGTGTAGTATCCAAAGAGTCCCCCATCACCATATATAGTGCACGTATAATGGGAAGGCACGAGGCTAGATGTCCTGGGTGTGGGTGGAAGTTGTACGTTGTGTCTCAACAAAAACAATGTTTCATTCAGAGTGACTCAGATGCAGCACCTGAAAAAGACGGCACAGCTTGAGTATATTTGAATTTGGAATTGTAGGTGATTGGCGGGGAGGACGTGCGGAAGCGAGAGCCCACCCTGCACCCACAGAGCAGAGAAGACATTTGGAGTCTGTTTTGACCAGCACTGAACGCTGTATATCTTACTCTTATCAGCAACTCTTCCTCTTTCCTTCCTTTAGTGCACCACTTGACAAAGAATGCCCACAATGCCTTGTTTAGAGAGTTAGAAGGGAAGTAACTGACTCCTGAAGTGAACTCGTCAATTTACTCCAAGACAAATGAAAAACCAAAAGTGTGCAGCCATCAGGTAGTCTCATCAAATTGCCATGTTGTGTTCTCTGTCTTACTTTAGTCTTAAAGAGTCCAGGAAATGCCTCTCCTTTGAAGCTTCTCTGAGGCCTTTGCATGCCTCCCAGCATCTGCCCTGCTCCGGGCTCAGCTCTGCTGGGGCTTATATGGATCTGGTTAAAGGCTCACTATAGGAGTGTTCATATTTCGTCTTTATGAGCATGTAAAACATTCTGTTTACATTATGATGCTACACAGACTGGTCTATTAAATATAATTAGCTCCTTGGCAAACAACCAAATCATAAATAAAGCAGGCATTGTGTCTTTGTTCTGTCACAAGCAGTAGGCAGCAGCGTTAAAGAGTTACGGAGCAGCTGACAGACTAGTGTCGAGCTGAAGAAAGAACACAAAACATAAGCAGATAAGGGACACTTTCCCCTGGGATATTCTGAGAGAAAACAAATTGTGTTTCATTATTGGCAAGATATTTTGAAATGTTTTATAGCACCACGGCTAGTTTCAGAGAAAAACACATTTCTTCTTCTTAGACAGCCTAAAGACATGTCATGTAGCACTGCAAACAGCGCCCTGACCGTGATTAATGGTGTGAATTCAGAAACATGGGTTTTGACTGCAAAGTTTAGGGCCATTGATAAAGAAGAAACTGTAATAAATGTAGGGCTGGACGATAATTCAATAACAATATATATCAATCGATAGTCGTATATGGACGATAGAAAAAAAAGGGTCAATATAAAGTACAAAAGAATAACAGCTGTCCTTCCTTTTGCATTGATGCCATGTAGGTTCATATTACAGTCGTTACATCCTACCAACCAATCACAAACGCAGACCCAGGAACACTCCTTCACCAAGCTCCACCCCCTTCAAAGAGTTAAGAGAGAGCGTGTTATTTTTTAAAAACTGTCAGTTTTAGTAAAAACGTTGGTTGAACAAAGAGATGACTTTGAAAACCGTGTTTGTGTGTTCTGTATCTAAAAATAGGTCGCTAAGCAACAGCATAAAATGTCCAGGGCTGCACTTAAAATATATGTTTTGAATTTGTTGATAACTATCGATAACGATCAAGAGGATTTTAAAATTTAATCGATGTGCTTTTTTTCTATATCTCCAGCCCTAAATAAATGATGGCCCGCACTTTTCAAATCTGGAAACAAAATGATCATATCATTCATAACTAGGATGATCTGATCTGAGTCCCGATGGCGTAATTTAAAAAGTTACAGTTTGTTGATTTACGTTCTGTGATGTTTTTGGGCAACACCTCAAGACAGTTGTGCAGCCATATTTTGTACTGCCAGTTATAAAAATACCCCCCTTTTTTTTTAGTGTGCACATCATTTTGTTGATAACATCAGTTTTTTGCCCTCAGAATCTGAACCTTTTTCACTGTTTTGAGTGAAACTGAGAGGCACCCCATTGATCTGTATCATGTGACCCACCCTTCCTGCTAAACTCAGATATCTGAGTCTGATTGCTGTAGGAGCGAGAGCTGCCTGAAGCACAGATGAAACACTAGTCATTACATTTAAGGTGCTAAGTTCACAACACAGTAAAACTACTTTTCCTGTAAGTTTTGCCTGCACCTGATTAACTAGAAAAGCAATGAAATGTACAAACTGATTTATCAATAAGTCGTATCAAAGCAGAGAGGACGCATCCTAACGTTAGCCGAGCACTTCAGATAACTGCAGGGCATGAAACGTTATTAACAGAAGTAAAACAAGTTACTGAAGACTGTAGCTGTATGTGGTAAATCAGCTATATTTTTTAGAAACTGATGACAAAAATATTTGCATCTTAGAATCTTAGAATAGCTGTTGGAATAGCCACCATAACTTATCCATGGAAGCTCAGTAAGGAAAGGTTAAATCCTTCCACATCATCTCTAGGCATGTCTGTCGGAGGCCATCTTCCACCAGTAAAGGCAGCAGAGCCAAGGAGAAACAAACATTTTAAAAATGACACAAGTCTGTCATTATTATCAGCTGCCAACAACATGTAGCTCTGTAGTTGGGGTTGAGAGAAAAACTAAACAAAACCTGTGATTTGTGACACCAAATCTGAGTTTACAGATACTGCCAGGGAAATAAAAGCATTTCTTCTTTTCTTGACGACAATTACAGAATAATCTACTACGCCGTCGTTTGAGCCATGCCCATACTGCTCACTCACAGTTAAGAGCAGTGTTGTATAAAGTACTGAAATCTCGGAGTCAAGTAAAAGTATAAGTACTTCTCCAAAATATGACTTTGGTAAAAGTCCAAGTACTGACTGAAATGTTACTTGAGTAAAAGTCTTAAAGTATCTGAAATGTCTTGTACTTAAGTATGAAAATTACTGTAAAAATAGATGTACTCAAGTAATGTAATAAAAAGTATAAGTAAAAAGTAAAACAAAGCACATGCAGTTCGAATGACATTTTTTAGATTTTGGTAAACTTTGAAAGTCAAATTCACTTAAAATAATATAAACAACAAAGTGCAGGAGAAATTTAGACCAAGTTTAGACAGAAAATACAACCATTTTGTAAGCTTTCAGTTTTCCTTCTTCAAGTAAGGTCAGTGCTAAGCAACCAACACACAACCAAGTGCAGGCAAAGGTGGTGTATACTAAGAACATGGTGAAGTGATGAACCAGGCTTAGTTAACCTACAGGAAGTGGTAAACCTGCTAATAGATACACCTGCAGGCCGGCCAGCTGACAGCTTTGCTAGGGCCCGGGACAACACAGTCTTTTTGGGCCCCCCCTCTACACCTGTCGCCAACACACCACACACACAAATCTCTGTATTTTATACTGGATATTTTCAACCCAGCTATTGAATTTAGTGCACTAGATGATCTTTTCTTCATAAGAGAACAGCAGCACTGCAGCCAAAATATGGCCTTTTTTGACCTGCTGTATATCAGCCAGTCCATAACAATTTTTCCCTTCCATTGCAGGAGGTAGAATATGTTAGATACTTTGGGAATTCTCTGCCCTCTGAATCTGCTAGCTCCGGCCCTGGTTTATAATAATTTATTAATGGACAGTGTGGAAATCTATGAACAATAAAACCAATGTAAATTGTGTTCCTTTGTTTTATTTGTCTTTATCCTAATTCTAGAAGTAGAAATAGTCAAATGAATAACACTATTATTTTGTAAATGGTAAATGGACTGAACTTATATAGCGCTTTTCCAGTCATGCTGACCACCCAAAGCACTGTACACTATAGCCACATTCACCCAGTCGCTCTCACTAACGCGCACACATTTATACACCGAGACGCAGCTCGGTAGGCAACTTGGGGTTAAGTGCCTTGCCCAGGGGCACATCGACATGTGGCAAGGGGAAGCTGGAATTGAACCCACAACCTTCTGATTGCCAGACAACTACTCAACCCGTCAAGTCACAGTCAGTTTTGTGGAACCCTAATCATACTATTATAACTACACAAAGATCTAAACAAGAGTAGCAACTGCCTCAAATGGTCGAAAATAAATGAAAGCAACAATAACAACGAAATAATGGTAAAAGTGACACTCTCACCTTTTTCAGAATCTGAATTTTATGACCTACAGTCTTTGCTTTTCCATCTTTCCAGCAGTCTTCAGAACTCCTGCCTGGCACAGAATATTTAGTTTTATAGAGGAGATTAGGTTTTTGTTGATAAAATGTGTTATACTTCAGAATTAAATGCTATTTTGAGATATTAACGTTGGTTACTTATATTTCTCAAGTTCAACAATTCAAAACTCTCTCTGCTGCTTCTGTTCAGAACTGCACTCAGCAGCTTTCACCTATTTTAGTGCAGATAATATTTAGTTTCTTAACTGGGACTAGTTTCGTAGTCTAGTATTAATTGTGGTAATGGCTGTATCCCAGTTAAAATTAAAACGTAAATCTAGTGCTCCAAGCACGTACGCACATGCACGCACACACACGTAATAGAAAACAGCCAATCAGGAAGAGGGAAGGCGGGATTTAAGACAGCACAACCAATGAGAGCGGAGTTAAAGGGGGGGTCTCTACCTTGTCAATCAAAGGCCAAGCGCGTTAGTGATTGGCTGCGTGGAGCGCCAGGCCCCGCCCCTGCTGGCGCACAGCAACTTTGAAATGACACGCCGAGCCATATACGCACGTCTGGCTGAGCCAAACCGACACTTTTTTTGTAACGAGTAACTAAACCAAACATTGAAAATGTATTGGAGTAAAAGTATGCAATTAAGTACGGAAATATAGTGAAGTAAAAGTAAAAGTAATCAAAAAATTTTATACTTGAGAAAAGTATAAAGTAGCCTACTCCAAAATATACTTAAGTACAGTAGTGAAGTATTTTTACTTCGTTACTATACAACACTGGTTAAGAGCCAGGTTAAGCATGTAGAATAAATGGTCTGAATTGGGCAATAATGTGATACACATGCAGACCAACAATGGGGACAAAAATTATTTGATTTGCAAAAGAGGCACCAGAAGGTAAAAGTAGTGCCATCACAAGAGTAGGTCGACCATATTTTTCAGACCATAAGGCGCACTGGATTATACGGCGCAATAAATATTCTTCCCAAGTGTGTAATATCACTCCGCTCCTTCGCGTACACAGCTCTCTATCCGTCTGTTTCGGCAGGACAGAGTAGTAGGACTACACTGCCCTGTTTTTTTTAACATAAAACCAAAATAAACATAACTTTTATGTTGAATTAACTTGGTTTGTTGTCGCTAGCGCGTACTCTTGGCTCGGGCTGCCTAAAGGATCCCACATTCTTAGGCGTACAGTGCACATACTGAGAGCTTGGTGGACTCCACGCTAACTCTCTGCAGATGTTTCACCCTACATAGCCGAACGTACTGTTGTCTCGATTTCTTGTGGTAAATTCCTACAATTCCCACACTTTCTGCCAGTGGGATGAAGCAGTGGAACGGATGGTAAAATGTGTGATTAGCTAGCTGAGCACCTAGAGCCGTTTCTTTTCCAGCAGGCTCCCACCGCACACCTGTCAGTGAGAACAGAGAGGGATTGTGATGCTGTGTGTCCTTGCGACCGCCTGCTTGGAGCAACTCAGTGTATCAAGCTCGATGTCACATATAAAACAGTTCAACGTAAAGATTTCTTGCTGCCGAAAAGTTGTAAAAATTGAGGTCTGCACGTACCTTTATGCACGGACTTCCGCATATTGAATTACTCCCGAGAATGTAGGGGCTGTTACATGAATGCATTTCTAGTTTTGACATTACAGTCAGGCAGTCTTGTAGACAGCTCAGGGGTCCGATCAGGTAGTGACACAGTGTACCGTAATGCTCCGAATATCCATTGAGCGGAGCATCTTTATTGCTTGCCAAGTTGTACTTACAAATTTTAACAGATTTTTGAGCGCATTTTACCAAATAAAATTGGTCAGTAAGCGCAACAGTAATCATATAAAAGGCGCACCGGATTATAAGGCGCAAAGTGCGCCTTATAATCAGAAAAATATGGTAGTGTTGCAGGTGGCTTGCTCAGCGCCAAAACAATGAGGGCAGGTTGCCCGTCCCTGGGGATACTTCATGCAACAAGGCCAAGTGCTCATATTGCCCAGTAAATGGGGTGCACAGATATTACCAAGGCCCCATGTTGGGACCAAGGGGTACTTGGATACATGCTGCCCACTGTTTCTTCACACACAATGTAAAGAATAATAAAAAAAGATAACAGGTCTCAACTGTAAATAACAAATGGCGTCTCAATGAGACTACTTATATAAATAATGGTTTAATAATAATGCATGTAATGACACTGATGTGTGTCTGCTCTGATAGAACTGAATAAGTAGATAATTTTATTTTATTATATTTTATTATATTTTCTTCTTCAAATGAAGCCCCTTAAAGTGAAACATCAACATTACAAGAATGGTTTTCACTCCAGGACGGGCAGCAGATAAAGGAACAGGACAAAACCATGGAGATAAACTTTTAAAACTAGAGGTGACAATACAGAGATGGAAAACATACATTCAAACATAAAATAACAACATTCCCCCCCTCTTGCTTCAAACTAGATGGATGAATGTGTATATGCAGCAAATCATGTGAATATATGCACATCACTCTGGTAGTTCAGTGTTTCTGTGAGACAGGCAGATAGGAGTGGGTTAAGGGCAGTCCTTGGGGGGAACAAGCCTTCCGCCGGGTCTGTCTGGAGATAAGTTTCTGTCTTCGACGCCCCCTAACCCCTTAAATATGCCAGCTACCTCTTCTGTCTCACTCTATCATGTGCTTATTAGGCAAGAAGTTTGTATCATGATTTTCATGCAAATGCAGCACCTTACGCTACTTGACCCTCTTCTGCTTTTGTCATGTTACAACCGCAAACGTCAATCCTAACTACAGCCAAGTTGAAGAAAATCTTCACTGTCCAATAAAAAAATGTCCACTGGTATTGCTGTTCTTTTTATATCTGCCTCTGCAGGTGTAGAAGGAGACTCTGAGGATGTTATCTTCTACTGTCTTTTTCCTCTGCTCTATTTTTGTCACTTTTTCTCCTTTTAAGCTTCATCTTTTTCATCTCATCATCTCATCTTTTTCTCTTCCTTTTTCCTTTTCTACCTTTTCATTTTTGTGTCCATTGAATGTGAACTAGTCCCAAAATAATATATATATATATATATATATATATATATATATATATATATATATATATATATATATATATATATATATTAAGCGGAGCACTATGGCCAAAGCAGCAATGCTCCACTTGTGAAAGTAAATCTCTTGGACTCTTTTTAGCATTAAAACAGCAATTCTTAATACTGCACCGCTAGACAGGACATGTAAAAAAGAAAAAAAAGAAAAGAAAAAAAAGAACTTCCACACAATAAATTGCCCTGTGGACACAGCTATGTTCCTTCTTACTCTCTTTTATATCTTTATGCCACCACTCAAAATATGCAAAATCTTTTCAGTAAAATTAATTATGAAGAAAAGATTAATGTAAAATGTCAGCTCTCCACGTTTTGTCGTAGGGGGACCAGATGATTCCTCTCCTCTAAATGACTTGGTGCGGTCTAACAGTGTCTGAGCTCATGTACCATGGCTGCATGACAAATTCCTCCATATTTTGTCGGTTAGTGTGGGGCCTTCAGAACGCTGACCCCAGACTCACCTCTGTGCGCAACGCTGGGCTCGGGAAACCCGCTCAGCCCCAATAATGAGATCATTACCAACAGTTAATTAAAAGCGATGCGTCTTCTAAAGCTTTGCCCCGTATCGCTTTGTGTCCAAACAATTATGTCCCTTGTGGACGACCAAGGATGAAAGGGTGAGCCAAATGGAGGAGAACGCCCATTGTCCTTCTCCTGAGAAATTGTCTTCCCTCGCTTTTTGCCTTTCAAAGAATTCATTGTGTGCACGCCGTGGTTTGGGGGTCAGTCAACTTGGGTTCAGAGGGACAGGGCTGTGCTGAGCCGAGCTAAACTGGGCCAGAACCTGGGCACGGACAAAAGCCTGGTGAGTGTGGGGACACAGAGAGAAAGCAGAAATTTTGCCAAAAGGCTCTAAGACAGGAAAACATTCATACATGATGGCAGCTTTCTAAAAAGAACCCCAATGTTTTTGGAGTTGTGCACTACTCTTCTACCTACTATAAAAGTAAGATTCCTTGTTTCTATTAAAGATGACACACCAAACAATGCTCAACACTTCATAACAACCGTATAGACCAGTTCACGCGTGACGTCACGCGTGACGTCAGCGCTACATCCGGATCTCGGTGGTTGGCAAAAACAGCACTGTTCTCGTCTACTACTGTGACAAAACGGGTGATTTAGAGCGTATTTTTAGTTAGTTTATTTTTGTAATCTAAGCAATGCCTACGACTTGTTGTGCTCCCGGTTGCACACAGAGGCATTCCAAATCGTCGGATGTACGTTTCTGTCGTTTACCGAAGGAGGAAGGACGAATAAAGAATTGGATATTTTCAATGAAAAGAGCGCAGGCAGACACTCCCAATGGACTGGGGGATCCATCATACTGCAACAGAATTTGCAGTCTACACTTCATCTCCGGTAAATACAACTTAATTCTGCTCTAGTCATTGTTCTAGTTAAATAGCGGCGGAGGGGAGGTGGTGATCGCTACACGGGCCGGAGAAGCGGTAGCAGCAGCCGCTGACTATTCCGGCCCGTGTAGCGATCGCCACCTCCCCTCCCCTCCGCCCGTTCAGGGCGCTAGTACTTCTGTGTTTACGCTGCAATGTCGCCGACACCCCCACCCATTTTAACAAGACAAAAACACCAAAATAATCCGTAGTGAACTATGTTTTTTTTTAACCTACCGGGCGGGTCTTCCTGTCCGACTCCGCGTTCGTATGTTACACAAACATGTCTGAACATCCATCCATCCATGTTCTGACCCGCTTAATCCCTCATGGCGTCGCGGGCGTTGCTGGAGCCTAAATCCAGATATAATATAATTGCAGCCGTCCAGTGGTTTCATGCTTCCATGCTCTCTTGTGTGTACTGGCCTGCGTGTTTATAAGGCAGCTGTATATGTCGCGGTACTGAACGCTTGGCAGCATTTCACAGACTCGCTCCGTCCCTTCAGGCTTTTGCTGTGTGGATCTGGCAACCTGATACCATCAACCATCAACTTAGTCTTAAAACGATCTTGTGATACGTTATCTAAATAAGAAAAATACGCGGAGAACTCGTCAGTTTCTCTGTTTGCGTCCGCCATTGTGTTCGCTTTTTGCCAACCAGTCCGGCGCGCATGCGCGAAAAACCCGCATCAAAACAATAACAATGAACTGGTCTATAACATGGCCAATATTACTGTTGACACCATGGCAAAAATACATTCTTAGTGGGAGAGGATATTTTGCCTTCAGACTCCCTTAGAGACAAAAAAGAAACCCTCCACCAAGCATTTTTCCTCTCTCACTTTATCCATCATGATAACACTGGCAGACACACACGTTCCAGAGATGGCAGTTCTCATTCATTATCTCCTGTGTGTTTGCTGTTGCTCAATGAGAAAACCTTGGGAGGGGAGCAGAACTATGTCAAGGATATCAACAAGTCCAATGCCACTCTCACTATCACTCAGACTGCATGTCTCTAGAAGCCCTCTGTGACAAATACAAAAAAGAAAACTAGAAGTTGGAGTGATAAAAATGGCTTTATCATCGGACATAAGCTGTAGCCACATGACTCTTGGCCAAATATTGTACTGTTTGGCTCTCTATGGAGCGGTCCAGAGTTTGAGGCTTCATTTACACAAGACTTAGATTAAGACTTGAGGTATGCTACAACTTAAAACACACAAAAATAACCCCTCCCTGTATTTTCACAAGGCCGTTTTCCAGATACTGATGCTGTGGAGGGGGAGGTGTTGTGATAGAGGCACCAAACTCATAGAGTAAATATCTGACTCCATTAAAAGAACCCCACGCTGTCTGCAAAACGGCATTGTTCTTGAAAGAGTGTAGAAGAAATTACTTTTGGGAAAATCTGAACAGTTTAATTAGTAGTTTATTTAAACAGCTTAAAGTTGAAGTGTATCATTTTAAACAACCCATAGTGAAGCATGTTAACTTGGAAGAGATTAGGTACAAAAAGGTGTTTCTCCAGGGGGATTTATTTGTTCTTGTCTGTTGCAGAGACAAAACTTTGTCTCCTGTCAATGCTTTAGAGATGTTGCTCTGTATTGACTTTTTTCAGTTTGACCCTCTTTTTAAGACCCTACCAAATGTGAGCTTTCTCAAACGTCTAGCAGCAAAGAGGCTATCCCCCTTCAATTTACCCTACCTGGCCGTGAACGTAAAGGGAAACGCTTGCATAGGTCTGTTCTTGTTGCAGGTCTTTCATCATTCCTCACATTCTCCTCCACATAAGTAGGCTTAAAGGTCAGCCTGGTGCCTCTCTGCCTCAGGCAGCACTGCAGGTCGGTAGTTAGGCCTAACCTCTCTTGTTCAAACAGTGTAATGACAAGATAACAAGCACTGGAGCAGTTCAGCAACACTGCAAGAACACAACGATGAGAACGGTCTGTAATTTTGCGTGCCATTTAAGCTGGCGCCTTACAGTATGCTGCATATCAAAGATTTAGGACATGAGTAAACAAACTTTCAAGAAAAGGTGTGGGATAATTAAATAGGCTATAAGATCTACTGTTACCCACAAAAGTATTACTATTATAATTTAGTGCTAATTAAGCTAATATTTTTGTTTGGGGAATATAAATCAGTGAAGCTAACTTTTGGTTAGCTGTGCCCACCACTGATGGCTGTGTTTGTATTGTTTCTTACTATTGGGTCCAATAGTTTATCTCGTTGGTCGTTCTAAAATATTTTAGCAAGGAACACTGTACTCTACTCACTGCAACAGCAGAGTCCAGAATAAGATTACACCCAGTGGAACCAGAACAAAACAGCATTAATGTCAGATCGTTTGATAGCACCCATGTTTCAAAAGCCAAGGACTGTCGCTCCAATCTTTGTGAAAATGTGTAATTAGGGTGGATTTTGAATGAGCTGAACCGATCCTGACTTCCAAGTGTACCCAGGAGGAAATGAAGAGTTCTAGTCATGCTAGAACAGCTTTAAATTTCAGCACAAAGACAATAATGGATTAATCTGTCACAGTAACTTCCCTTTCTAAGTAGGGTATATATAGGGTCACCCCAAATCCTATGGAAAGACAGAACTGTGAAAAACTTTGAATGAATTGACACAGACTTTCAATATGTAATCCTTTAGAGCTAGGACTGTTAAATTGTTCAAAGCTTCAAAAGCTGATTTGAGCAGAGCATTTCTCCTTTAGCCTCCAGGTCAACATATCATTAGATTATTAACGTGTTTTAATAGGTCAAACTAGAAAATACTTAAATTCAGTAGGAGCTGAATTTAAACTGAGAGGTGACTAAAACGGGGACTATTCAGTGTTTTCCCTCCTCACATCACAAAAACCTATCTTTGGTTCAGCGTCCATCCAAACAGTAGAGCATTTCTTTAAAGGCCATTTCCTGGGGTAGGTATTTTTTTTATTTGGCCCTATTTCTTACAGTTCAAACTCAGAGGGGAGAAAATCTACCTTAAGAAGCTGCCCTGGTTACTTTAAAAGT
This sequence comes from Fundulus diaphanus, assembly GCA_037039145.1. Classification (NCBI taxonomy): domain Eukaryota; kingdom Metazoa; phylum Chordata; class Actinopteri; order Cyprinodontiformes; family Fundulidae; genus Fundulus; species Fundulus diaphanus. The sequence goes on from CM073137.1 coordinate 39,324,800, forward strand.
CTCCTGGAGTGGAACGATACCAATAGTACCCTACATAAGCAAAATGTATTAAGTGTAATGTCATGTTTTTTGTCCTAAGTTCTCTCTTTGAATTGCTGCAGTTCTTTAGTTTATTTATCCGAACTATGTAAAAAAGATGATGATGTGTAGTAGGATTTCTGTACCTGTGGGATAACAAGACATGACTCTATTGTAGGTTCCAACTCTAAGCCTTGCTTAACGATGCGACTAATCCATAAAAACACATTTTTGTCAACAGTTTTCTACTTTCTGCCTTTATGTTCTCCAGATATTGATACCTTTTATTTCTTGTCGTCATCAGGCAACAGAAAGTTTTTATGAAATCTTCTTACCTGACCCGCCAGTGATGTAGACTACTGTGCGAGTCACTGAAAGGTGTATTTTGGGGCGAGGAGTTGCAACAAGAACTGGTCTTTCAGTGTGCCTCAAGCTAGTGGTTGAAAGCTGAGAAACTCCCAAACCCATATTTAAGGAAGAATGAAAGGGAGGCGAAAGACACTGTTTGTGCCACTTAGAAAACAGTAACCTTACCTTAAAGCTTTTAACGGATTTAAACAAAAACTATGGGGTAGTAGCGGTCGGTGTGGCAAACTATGAATTCAACCTATTTTTTTTTACAAGTGAATCTTTGGGATTACAGTAATACAGTATCTTAGACAAAAGAGAAAAAAAGACAATAGATTTTTGTTTTTTACTTGCTTCCAGCTGTTTCAAACATCTCTGTGAAACATCTGTTTATAATGCTGCCTTCTCCTGGGCATGGGGCAACTAAGGAGAGAATAGAAGATTAATTTTGATTTGCACGCGACAAAGCCATGAATCACATAATTTTTTTTTACAATGTGGGATCTTAAGAAAATACTTATTGAAGATTACATGACTTCCTTACTGTTGGGTCTTTTGTATGTCGTTTGTAGGATCCGGAAAGATTCCCTTCAGTGTTTGCTCAGCTTGACTCATTCAAGAGGCGGCACAGATTTTCTAAACCATCGTGTTGAACTTTTTATTAAGCCATTCCTTGTCTTATTTTGTTTTTCTGTTTTTTAAAGGACACATCCGTTCCCCATTACCTTACCCCGCAACACCCCTAATTGGACATTGGACAGGGTGCCTGCAAGTCAGGAAGATGACATCATATTTCTCTGCAACGCCTTAAACATGACAAGATGGTGTTCCTCTCTGGCCAACACATGTCTCCTTCATCCCCCCCCCCCCCCCCCCTCGTTCACAGGCCCAATTACTGCAGGTCATTAGTGATCGGCGGCGTAAACAGACATCGAGGTGTTGTGTAAATGTTATGATCTCAGTGACACTCCTCGCGCCATGTGTTATGTTCTTAGATCTGAATTAATTACGGTGAGAGCCTATGAAGCATAACCTCCCTTTGTTGTGATGACAGAGCCGTTGGCTTTCATTTGGACGGTGCATTATCCCCCATGTAAGAAATATCCAATATTGCTCACAATGTATGTTGCTTTGAAGTTAAACTATAACCCTGTTATAATCCAGCACCCGGGAGACCGTCTGTCGGTCTGGCTGAGGGAAAAATGATAAATAGAGACAGACAGGGAAACGGGGACATGCCGCCGACTTTTACCTCTGGCCCAGAAAATCTTTATTTTACCCTACATAATGGCAGAGTCCGAACAGTCCAACGACACCGATGGCTGGGATTACCCTGCGACGGCGATATTGATCTGAAGAGGCACAGTTGACAGCTCCAGCTGAAGATCAAAGGAAAACCTCTCCTGTGTGGGAAAACGAAAAGTGTGTGTGTGTGTGTGTGTGGGGGGGAGGATTGGTGGTGGAGGGCTGGAGGTGCGTCCCGCCCATGTCCACCAGTGCCAGATGTTCTCTTCTCTCCGTGTCCCATCATGCTTGATAATTGCACAGCGCACTGTAGGCTCCGTCCATGCCCCCTTGACATTAAAGTGCAGCGCCTGGCGGGGCGCTGGGCTCAGCAGAGCTTTGAATTAGTCCTCCATGTTGCAGTTACACAACTTCAGCTCCACAGAGACCCCGTGTTGCAGTAGATCTCCAGGCTAAGGGCCTTGATCCTGAGCCAATTATGAATCCGCAGACTGGTCTGTGGGGGTGGGGGAGTGTGTGTGTGTGTGTGTGTGTGGGGGGGGGGGGGGAGTGGCTGTTTGCATGTTTGTCTGCTCCCATGTCTCACATTTGAAAGTCCAGTGAGGTTGCGTGCTCATCCTCCTCCTTGTTTTGGTGTGAGTCATCGGTCCTGCTGGCCCGGGGGCCTGTTCCACTGGCACCAGTCCTGCTTTGTGTTTCCTTCATTATAGGTGTCCCAGGGAGCTATGGGGGATGAAATTAGGGCATGCAGGGACAGATAATGACAAGGTACCGATGCTGTAGACATGACACTAGCTTTTAGCGAGGCAAAGTGGCTCCATGTGTCTTGACTTAGTCCCAATGGCCCAAGTCTCTAGCTTTCATTCTCTTGCCACCCCCACCTCCTAACCCCTGGTCCCTGATCCCAAGTGAGAGGCTCCTTCCCTGGGCTGTTTAGGTGAGTCAGGTGCCGCCTCCATCTGTCCTCCAGAAGCCAGATGGCAGATGATAAGTGGCTACAAGGTACAGGTGCCGCATCCACTGCGCATTCAGCTCCCACCATCTCTGTCCACGCACTCCCTCCCTTGCTACTCCATCATCACCAACCTTGGGTCTGACCAGACATTATCTCCCTCCTCCCCAGCCTTAACCTTGCTGCACCTGTGCCGCTTACGATAAACCCAGAGATAGGCCTGGCCTTGCTTTTATTTGTTCATTCATTAAAGCCTCAGTTCGTAGCAAGTAGGGCTGTGAGATAGCGAGCTGTGTGAACAGTAAGAGCATTGAAAATGTTTTAGTGAATGGATCCAGATGTGAGCAGATGGAGAGGCAGCTGCTCGCAGTGCGCTGGCATGAAAATAGGTTTTTCTTTGTACTAGTTGCTAAAGATTTTGATTTGGTTTGCAAAAAAAAAAAAAAAATACTATTCTGAAAGTTACCTATAATTACAACACACAGCCTTCTAAATCCCATTAATGTAAATTCTGCAGGGCACCTCCGGCAGTTCAACGCATTACTGTTGCTTTACTGTCGATAAATTACACCTACAGAATGAGCAGGATGTGTTTACATAGCCTACATTGTTGCCCTACCAGAGTTCTCTGTTTACATTTTTCTCATATTGCCAACATACCTCCCAAAAGATTTCCCCTGGGTCATATACCCTATTAAATCACCAACAGGGGTCTTAAACACAGCCAGTCTCTCATTCACAGAGAAGGAGTGAGGAGTGAATGGAAGCTTGCTGGACCGATTGTGAAGACTCCTGGCATGTTTCAACTAATGAATGAGCTCTAATATAATGCAGAGACTATGTAACGGCCCTCCCATGGCTCCCACTCACTGCAGACTTCCCTGCGCCGTGTTGCGGCGTTGGTCCTGAAACCCGCTTGACACTCAGAGGTGCGAGTGGGTGAAGGGGGAGGCGGCTGCTGGAGATGGGCCATAAACCTCTCGTCTCCTCAGAGATTCCTCTGAGGCTTTGATGGTGTTTCAATGTTAATGCCTCTCGCAGTCAGCTAGCAGGCGCTGTAAATGGAAGTCATTGTACAGAGCTACTGTGGCCATGTGTGCAGTCATGTAGGAATGAGTCACAGGGTTTAGGAATGTGTGTTTCTACCTTTCTTCTCTATCTATGCATAATTCAAGCACCTTCTTTTCAGATATGTTCTTGAAGGTGACTGTTTTGGGCACTTCATATTGGATCTCATTTTAAAATGACAGACAGTATGAAACTGAAAAGGTCTGGACTTTCCAGTAAACTGCTAAAGAACTTCTATAGAACTGCCATAGAGAGTGTTTTATGTATCAGCATAACTGTATGGTAAGGGAGCTGCACAGTTCTGGAGAGGAAGGACTTAGCACGGGTGGTGAGAACAGCGCAGAGGATTGTGGGATGCTGTCTGCAGGATCTAGAATCAATTTATGCAGAATGAGTCCAAAGAAGGGCCATATTATGCTATTGTACATATCTGTAAAAACTCTATTTATAGTAATATCCACCTGTATATTATATTCGGTACATATCCAGCTGTAAATTTAGTTCACAATACTAGTTATCTATATATTATATTCATAGGACAAATCTATCAGTAAAATTCTGTTTATAATAGTATCCATCTCTATATTTATTCAGTAAAAACCCATGTCCTGTACTTATGGAACCATTGTTTATCCTGCACTTGCTGATATTGCACTTCTGGTTAGACCTAATCTAGTCCTAACCATTTCGTTGCCTTGTACCTGTACCTGTGTAATGACAATAAAGTGGAATCTAATCTATTTAAATCTAATATGTATCAGATGCATGTGCTGTTTGCCCCTCTCCCATCAGGTAAAGGCTTCAGAAGCCTTCACGCCAAATCAAATAAGCTTAGAAACAGCTTCTTCCCAAGAGCTGTGAGGGCAATCGCCCCCTAATGGGAGACTGCAGTCCTACTCTTCAAAATCCCCTCACTGTTACTAGTGTGCCATACGTTACAATCATCTTAATGTTACTGCCTATTGCACACTATCATCTCAGAATATCTAAATGCACATTTCTGTAAACGAAGCACCCTACTACCTCATTATCTGCTATCTGTGACTTTCCTGAACGCTAAAAAAAGTAACCCTTGTTCATTGCCTGTTTGTCAGTTTTTGCCTTCACTGTGTGTAATGTGAAATGTAACGTGAAACTGAGTTCCCAAAGAGAAATTTCGCCGTGGTGACAAATATCCTATTCTATTCTATTAATTTCATTAGGATTTTATGTGGTAGACCAATATAAACTACTGCGACAAGAGAAATGATACATGGTCAGCAAAACTTGTGTTCACTTTGTGTTCAGCTCTCCAAAGTCAGTGGATAACCACCTTTTGCTGCAATTACAAATCTGTTATTGTATTTCGTTGTTCTGGCTTTGCACAAGTAGAGACTAAAATTTTGCTTATTATCCATTGCAAAATAAATAAAGTTAGGTTAGATGGAAAGTGGCTGCAGACATGGATTTTCAAGTTTTGCTTTAGATTCTGTATTTCCTTTTGTCATGTTTTGTGGCGGATTAGGACTCACATGTTCTCAATAGACACAAGGCAAGGAAATTGAAGAGGTGGAATAAAGAATAGCTGGCAGGAGGAAATGCAAACTGGCATGGCATGTAAACAGAAGGATCTGGCGAGCAGGGAAATTATCCCACAGGGATCTAAACAGGAAACAAAAGGACAAACAGATAAGAACCGAAAAGTTCTGTTTGATTAATTTATCACCATCCAAAATAATCAAAATATATACCATAAAGTTACTTTAACAGCAGAAAGATCCATGAATCATAACATATTTAGAAATGGACTTTGACTGGGCCATTCAAACACATGAATACACTTTGATCTAGACCAGTGGTCTCAAACTCAGTACCTGGGGGGCTTTTGTCCTGCAACTCTTAGATACCCTGGAGGGTGAACCTCCACCCCAGCCTTAAGTCTTTTCCAGCCTCTAACCGGTTTTTTTCAAGGACCATTGCAAAAGACTAATTGACCTAACATGCATATCTTTGGACTGTGGAAAGAACCAGGAGTACCCAGTAAACGAACTCATGAACAGATGGGGAGAACAAGCAAACTTCACACAGAAAGACCCTAGACCAAAAGTTTGAACCCAGAATAGTCTAGCTGTGCATCAATGTTCTACCAAGTGCCCCAAAACACAGCTAAAATGAAATAATTGAAAGCATAGCATATTCAAGTGTTAGAATGGCACGGTCAAAGTCCAGACCTAAATCTGTGGCAACACTTGAAAACTAATGTTCACAGACAGACACTTACCATCTTTCTTGACCATGTTTAAGCAATTTAACAATAAAATGGTTGCCACTTTACAAGGTGTATATGTTAAGTTAAAGCTATAATTGGTTATCTTGTTCAGAAACACTTCTTGTTATACAGGGTGAAATGGTCCTTCCATCCTGAGGAGGTTAAAAAATCAGATCTTTGTGAGAGCTGAGGCCTGTAAAAAGTCGGAAAAATCCCTGCCATTCGGTCTGAATGGCACACAACCTGACTATTAGGACAATAGTTAAAAGAATGCCAGTGCTTGAATCACCCTTTCAACTATTGTCCTAATATCAGCTGTTTATGCTGATATTAAAGGTATACTATGCAACCGGGGTTGATTTTCCAGCGAGGCTCCCCCCAGAGGGCGAAAGTAAAAGTGCACTGTCGTAAAGATGCTCAGATGTTCTCCTGGTTTCTCCGTCAAGCCAGGCGCGGTTGTTTTGAGCTTAAGCCAGGCATACACTGTACGAGTTTTTCAGTCGTGGGACTTATATACAACTCAAACATCTCAAACTGTGCGACGGAACCGCAGGGTTTAAAAGTTCACCGCCCGGCTCGGGTGAGGCCCACGGGAGGCACCGGGCGTCGGGGGGAACGGAGGGGAGAGAGGAAAGACGAGACGCCCCGACGTGTGAACATGCACACAGAGAGAGAGAAACCATTGGAGAGAAACCAATGTTACTTACAATCGCATCAGCAGAAACGCGAGGTCCGCGTCAGCCTTGCAGCCTCCTCTTTCTTTTAGCTCTCGCCATTCGGAAAAAGCTTGCCCGATGTTCACCCGTGTACGACTCCTCTTTCTGTCCAGAGCCCTTTTCCTCTTTCTTGCCTGCTCCGACATGGGCTTTTGTTGTTTTGTTGCTGGTTCCGCCATGATAACTGCACAGATATCGCCACTGCGCTAGCAACAAACATGCCTTTCACTGGGGGCGTGTAGCAGTTCTCACCGTAAAGCAAGACCGACTCTCGCGATGCACGAGACTTCTGAGCCTGTGGGCGCGGGCCGAGGGCTCCTGCAGTTGCAAGTACGGTATTTCCCCTACAGACCACCAGGGCGGCCGAGAAAACCTTTGTTCAACCTGAAATGACTCATTTAATCATCCAAAACGGTATGGAACACATTAATTAACTGAAAAATGTTGCATAGTATGCCTTTACCTGGAAAATACCTTACAGACCGAGAGTTATTTATTAAACATTAAATAACTTAAAACTGTGCATAATGACACAACAGCAGTTAGTTTAATGGTTAGCTTCGGTGTTAGCCGTTAATTGTAGCTATACCGTATACTTTGAACATGGCTGACAGTCACAAGAAGCAAACCACATTCATGTTTATGAGGAGAAGAGGAAGGCCTCAGTAGAAAGAAATAAGACCAGAGTGGATTTGGGAGATTTTCTTTCACACGATCCCGAGGCCCCGAAGAGCAGGTTAGATGGTCTTGCGTATGAGCAGTTTTTCAAAAAAAGGACTTGGGGCAACTTTCGGAAAAATCGACATCTCTACCTTTAATTTGAAGTAAACCTTGGAACTGCTCTGTTCTGTGTGCCATAGGCTCTGTTCTGTGTGACTGTGTGGTGGCTAACTAAAAACAAATCTTTGTGGGAAAACACACGTAAATCTCCCAGCCTCAGTCATATTCCAAAGGAATATGTCAAGACTTTTTTGAGGACCATAAGATATCCTGTATATTGTTTTATGCCCATGAGTATTGTTGTTTATTCTCTGGTTTTAGCAACAGCTGAGTTAATTTTACACGTCCCTCCATCATTATCTCGTGAAGTCTTTGGATCCCAACAAAGCCACCTCTGTTTTAATCCAATCAGCACGCAGTAGCTCTGCTGGTCTTTGCTTTTGGGATTCCATACGCCATGGTGACTGAAGCTCGCTTGTCATATGTGAGAGGTCGCCCGTGGAGTTCATGGTGTGACTCTGTCTTTGAAGCGAGGGGAGCGATAGGATCTGTGCTCTGATCTCTCCATAATCATATAAGCTATGTTTGAAGTTTGTTTTGCTTCCCTTCACAGGGACTCGCTCTGGCCAAATAAACTCATACAAAATGTATTTAGAGAAGATCACAAACTGATGAACTGCAGACAGAAAACAAGAAGATTTGTTTCATGTCACCCAACACCACCCCCACTGTCTCCTCTCTATCTCTTTCATGTTCAGCATGTATTCTTTTTTTTGCCGCTCCACACGCCTATCTCTCTGTTTCTATCTGTCCTTCCTTTGCTGCTTCCTCATCACCTGAAGGTTATCAGGTCAAAGTGAAGTGCATTCCATGCAGGACAATGTCTTGAAGTAAGAGATATAGGCATTACTTTAGCATCTTAGGAGAGAGTAAAAGAAATCACAATTGAGAAGAAAACAAAACACAACGAAGAATTGAATCTGTTTTGAGCTTTGGCTTTCTTTTATTAGCTGTCCCAAATTTCTTCAAATGTGTCCAGTAGTCAGAAAAAAGTCAAAGAAAAAACAACTACACCCTTTAAATATTTTGCATTTTTCTTTGTTTCAAACACAAACCTTACTGTATTCTTTTTTATTGGTGTTTTATGTGTATCACAGCAAAAATGTGTTTTTCACAAACAAAACTCTGAAAAGCTTGGTATGCCTCCAGAATCAACATTCACTGTAATTACAGCAGCAAGGTATGGGACATGTCTCCTCTTGCTGTACACATGGAAAGCAGGACATTTTTATCTGATCTTAGCAGAAGAGTTCAAGCTTTCCAATTTCATGTCTTGCCACAATTTCCTGTTGGACTTTGACTAGGCCATTGAGCTTTCATTTAAATTATTCCATTGTTGCTCTGGCTGTATATGTATTGGGTCACTATCATGCACTCCAGGTTTTCTAACATCTTTTCTTCCTGGATTGCCCAGTATTCAGCTCCATCCATCTTCCCTGTTCCTCTCGTTACTCTTCCATAAAGGCCAGATTTGTGGAGAGTATGACTAATAGTTGTTGGGCATATTATCCCACTAGAGCTGTGCACCTCTGCAGCTCTCCCAGAGCTGATTTTCCACGTGGAAAATCACGTCTTGCTTCGCAGTTGTGCTCTTTTAATTTTCAGATAATGGATGGAAGTGATCTGTATGAGATGTTCAAAACGTCTCCGTGCCTTCCTTCTTCAAGCTTCTGCACCACTTCCTCCCTCACCTCTCAGCTGTGTCCCTTGGTCTTCATAACTTTGTTTGTTCACTAATGTTTTGACGCTATCACAGAGCATCAAAACATGGGCGGGGGTTTGATTGCCTGTTTAATTCATACACACTAGAGACTTTTTCACATTTTAGTTTGTAATAGTTGGAAAATATTCCATGGTTATTTACAACTTCCTTTTAGCTTGTCAACAAAAATCTCAATGAAAACATTGAAGCTTTTCGTTGCGAAGGGACAAAAGACAAATAGGGTCAAGGGTTAGGAAAATATTTGGCAACCACAGTATGGGATCTTGCTCTCTCATAAACATTGACATTAACTGATCAGATTATTGCCACAGGTTATTTGCTGTCATGCATTATGCAAGATTCCCCCCCCCCCAAACATTTAAACAATTCACCCTCATACTCCACAACCTTTTTATGTTGTAATAACTACCTTTTAAACAATAAAATGCAGTACATGTCAAAAAACAACAATGCAGAACTACAAATATGAAAAAAAACATACACAAGAATGTGACGTATGTCAAAGACATAGGAAGCTGCAGCCTACACCACAAGTAGATGAAAGAAAATCAATTTGGGAATCTGAGTGGTAAAGAATTTCATGAGCTGGACACTGTCAAGGGGCCAGAATTGCGGCACTAAATCACCTATTTATTATAGAAATCTCAAGTAATTACCATCTTAATATGAAGTCCGGAAATTCAAAAGAATGGAGTTAGAGAAGTCAGAGTGAAAAAAGTCAAAAAGTTTCCTCTGTAACGTGGACCTTTTCCTTTTCTTTTTCCTTTTTTGAAAGCCAAGCTCAAAATAGCGCGAGATACAATATCAAAAGGCGACTGTAAGAAACAGCACAGCCTATCTGCACAGTTATAATTTAGCTTTCAGAACAAGCCCAAATACTGATTTTCTCCCACTTTATTTCAAAAAGATAGGAGGGAAGAAAATAAAGGAGTCAGGAAGCCAAACCATCCCTGAATGATTTAAAAGTCTATCCGCTTGGTGTGGCTATAATTATAGCTGCTCCAGATTGAAGGGTAGGAGGAGATGCTGGAGCCCTGGCCAAAATTATAGTCTGCTTGGTAAAAACAGACTGAATGAAGAAGAGTAGGGTTAAGGGATTGAGAGAGTTGGGGGGACAATGAAGGGAAAAAGCTACACAACATTGTAAGGAAACCAGAGAAAGACAAGAGGGGTCTGAAGGCAGATGGGAAAAAGTAATGAATGAAGCATTAGCAAGGAGGCACCGACTCCCTCAGCTGAAGTGGCAACCAGCTTACTCCTGCTGCAAAAGCTTACAATAGTAAAAAAGCAAACTATGTAAGCACCAGCACAATGAATAAGTGAGCTACCTAAAATGGGACTGAAATCCTAGCTTTTGGGTCAAGCTCTGCTTTGCCAATTACCAGTTCCGCCTCCTACTCCTCTTCCCTGCATCAAATCAGAGGGCATCAATCAAGTTTCCACCACACATGCTGGCCCAGTGCAGAGGCAAAGAAGGCAATGAGGGGAAATGTATTTTCTTTTTTTCTCCAGAACCTCAACAGAAATAGCCTAAAAAAGCACACAAAGCTGTGGTATGAAAGTGTCCTCCCACACAAGTGATTTTCCATATTGTATGGAAATGAAATGGCATCCCCTGCCAAGCCATAGATGTCAGAGAATGACAGAAGGATGCTAGCTTTCTGAGGTATCTGTAGCTGCATATTACTGCTAAAAATGCCCTCTGGCCTGCAGCTGTGTTGTAGCGGTTGGAAGAAATGATGTTTGAAGGAATGCATTTTTACACAGAACCAAGTTGATTAAAACTAGATCTTTTCAGGGTCATGTTGTAACAGGATTGGTGAATAGATTTGGTTAAGTTGGAGGTTATCTCTCTTAAATGTCCAATAGAGCTATTTCCCACAGAGAGGAAATATAGGTCCGCTTACCCTTAAATAATAGACATTCAGTTAAGTCAAGTTGTGTTTTTTTACCTGGTATGTCTTTTTAATAAAATTTTGTTTAGGGGGATACAGTTCAAGTCAGAAGTTTACATACACCCATTATGGCCTTACGTTAGGCATATACATTTGGAACTTGGTACATTTTATTGTGGATTATCTTTAATCCACACAGGCTGAAATATGTCCAGACATCCCCACTGATATATGGTAAAAAAAATGCTAACCATTTTCTGTTGTCATGAAGAAAACAACTGATGTTTGTTCTCTGCAGAACTGGTGGAGTTTATTAATAGCATTTGGTTTCTGGTCAGGTTTTTTTGGAGGATCATTCTGGATGGTTGATGCAAACCTTTCAAAACTTGTTTTGATGTTGGAAATGTTGGAAATGTTATTCTGTTTAAACACCCACACCAATCTTGCTCGATCAAAGGTAAAATGAAACTTGGGTGTCATGATCAATAATCAGCTGATCTTCATGTTCATGAGGATTGTTGCCTCTGTTGCCTGATCGTATTGCCTGATCGTGTTAAACATCAGAACAATCAAGCTGTACCCAACCAAACACGCCACCCAGCTCCTGGCGCTTGCTGTGGTTATGGTCTGTCTCGACTACTGCACCGCCCTCCTAATTGATCTCCAAACCAGTTCTGTGAAACCCCTGCAGATGGTCCACACCGCCGCGGTGCATCAGCTTAAAAGAGCACACATCAACCCTTTGTTGAGCTCCACTGGCTACCATGAGCCATCTGCATCACATTCAGTTCACTGATGTTAGCCCACAAATTGTTAAGATAACAGCTGCCATCTAACTGAATGCTCTCACAAAGGCTTTTGTCAGGTCTTGGTCACTCTGGTCATCAAGGGATTGTCGGCTATCAGTGCCTACACCACGCTTAGGGCAACCCAGACTCTTTTCTTTTGTCGTTTAACAGCGGTGGAAAGACCTACCAAGCGTTGCCAGAACAAGGGCATCCCTGTCTATCTTCGGGATACGTTTGAAAAACCCAGCTCTCTAAAGAACATCTTCTACCCTAGCACCCACCCTGGGCTTCCCTATCCTCTCTACTGCACCATCTCTTTCTGCACTTCCTTCTGTGCCAGCACAATATTTCTAAACTCCCTCCCCCCGATGCCTCCCACACAAATTGACTGGTGGTCTTTCCTCTAAATAGCTTATTGATAGCGTTGATATTAACTGTAATTGTAAGTCAAATAAAATTGTCAGCTAAATGCATAAAAATAGACAAACACAAACAAAAACCTTGTATAAACTGGAAGATACTAGAACTCTAGTGTGACTACCCAAAGTGAAGAAAATTAGACAACATGCAGAGGTTGCAGAACTAGAGAGATTTAGCAACTACATGATTGATGCAAAATGCTTTCTAGAAAAGGTTTTGTGATCAGAGGAGACAGAGACAGAGCTATTTAGTCACAAAAAACAGAAACATTTGTGGAACCTAGGGTTATGCTTTCAATCCTAAGGACACCAAACCAGCTATCAAACATCGGGGTGGTAGCATAATGCACAGTGTACTGGAGTGGTATGGATGGATAGTCAAAGGGAATAAAAATATTAAGGAAGCAGGATTAGCCCCAAATTATTCAGCTTCAACTCACATCAACAAGATGGTTAAATGTGGACCTGATAGGATCAACCAACAGGAACACTAGCATCCAGCCAGGATGTCAGACGCTAAGTGTCATTTATCTGGTTATTTTGGGAAGTTTAAATATATATACCTTTAATTTGTATGGATTTTAGGAAAATTCCAATAAATTAATTCATGTGCAATCACTTCTTTAGTTTTACAAAATGCTGGGTTTTTTCCAGCGTGCAAACATGATTAAGGAAAGCTTAGAAACATAATCACTGACATGGAAAGAATAAAAAAAACGTGATTCTTTGAGACTTTGATTGAGGGGAGAGAAGACACTGGTCCAGGATTTTATGCTTTGTGATCTAGGAAGTCAGTGACTAACTGAGGTGGACCCGACACTCTACAGCGTCCGTTTCTCCATCAAGAGATCAAACATTGTAGAGAGATTCCAGAGAAGACATGGACAAGAAGGCTGAGGAGGATAGCTTCTTTCAGTATTTTGCTATGACGTTTACCATGCCCGTTGGAACACTGCATGATATTTTAGAAAACTTACAAAAGACTAACACAGATATTTATTGATTTTGACAATCTCAACTCAATATGAGCAAAATGTACCTTTGAACCTTTTCCACATTATTGTCATGATACAACCCCAAAACTACAATGTATTTTACTAGGATTAAATGTGATAGACCAACACAATGTATTGCTTTATTGTGATGTGGGAAGAAAATTACAAATGGCTTTTAAATTTGCTTTACAAATAAATATCGGAACATTGCTGAATGGATTTTTCCCCTGACACCCCTAGAAAAATCCAGTGAAGTCACCTAACCAATAAACTGAATTCTCCTTGTGTAGGACTGAATTTCAAATCTTTTAGTGAACGAACAGCTTCATGAAGACTAAGGAACACAGCAAATGGGTCAGGGAGAACGTTCTGGAGTAGTTTCATCCAGGCTTAGCTTTAAACATCTCCCAGAACACTATTCAATTCATCATTCAAAAGTGGAAAGAGTTGACGCATGGTAGTGGCAGTATCATGCTGTGAGGATGCTTCCCATCCACTCTAACTGGGCTTAAGATATATTTTAAAAAGAATGCCGCTTGATTTTTTTAAGATGGTAGAGAAATTGGAACTGTAATTGCTGCAGAAGGCACATTTACAAAGCACTGACACAGGGGGGTGAATACATGTGCTTGCAACACACATGGTCCAGTCCACAACATATAATCCCAATAAAATACATCGAAGTTTGTAGTTTGACAGAGAGAAATTTCCACAGCTATCAATAGTTGATAAGAAGTCAAAGTGTGCATACAATAATTAAACTAATTGAATCCAGTTTTTAAAAGATGGCAAAACGCAATGAAGGCAGTGAAATATTTACACCTGTACACACAGCCGTACAATAAGCGGCACCACTCAGAAGCACAACCCGGTGAGCGTCTGAATGACAGCTTGACGCCTGTTTGTCTATGGAAGCGCTGCCCGTATTGTTTTTGTCCAAATCGCCGTCTCTTTCAACACAATAGTGGCTAATGTTTCTCACCCGCCTTTCACTTTACCTCCCATACAGCTCTGCTCCAGGAGCCTGTTACCTGTTTGGTTTCTGGAGGCTTCTGTGGTTAGATGACTCAGTAGGTACCTTCATTATAACATGACACCTCACAAAGGAGTAACCGGGAAATAATACAGATCATGTCACTGTAGCACGGTGACAGTCTGTCAGCTACTGGAGTAGCTTGGTAAAATGCCCAAATCTTTGAACTTTAAAGAACAAACACCAAAGGCAAATGAGTTTTACTGTAAACCTAAAGTAGGAACCAAAATCAAACTGGATATTAAGATCTGTGCATTTCTTTAAGGTAATGCAATTACAGCAGTTATTCTGATAGCGAGAGCATGCCAATGTTGCATGTTTCAGAGAATTTGTAGCATCAATGCGATGTAGGTACAATCTTGATTTAATCTGAATTCTTCCACATTTAATTGTAAAAGCAGAGGGAAAAAATGCTGGCAGAACAGTGAAAACCCTTCAAAGCTTTGTTACAAGTTTAGGTGTTAGAGTACACAATGTTTTTTTGTGAAACCTGTCACAACTCGAAGACAGGAAAAGCAGCCAAGAAAATAACACCCCTAAAAAGACACAAGCAAGAAGATAACCGTTTGGAGACATGTTCTGTTGTAGAGGAGAAGTTGTCTCGGTTTTTCCTCTTGGCTGCATAGTTGGGTTGGTTGGTGGACCTTGTTACCTTTTGCTTTTCATACAAATTAATAACTTAAAAAGTCAGTAAATGTCCAGTTGCTGAAAGCCACATCCTTTGGTCAGATATGAGTAAAATCAAACTTTTTCTTTTGTGCAAAACACTCTGCGTGGTCCAAAACTAACACGGCACATTACCCTGAACACACTACTAATAAGTAAAACACGAAGATGATAGCAGTGTGTGTGTGTGTGTGTGGGGTGGGGGGTCAAAACAACGACCAACAGTTGTTGTCATAAGACTTTTAGCTGTGTAGCTGCTGCCATGTTGTTTTGTTTTACATCAGAACTGACAAAGTGATTTTCTGTAGACATTGGAACACACACTCCTTAGGCTGCAAACACTGCAGTCTACCCATAGCCCTTTTTGACACAATTTCAAGTAGAGTCAAGGTATGTTAATGTCAATAGGTACACTAAAACACACCTAGCAAAATTCTACCACACATTAGAAGAATCTGTTAAGTGGGGAAGGTGGAATGAGGGGGTGCTGCCTAGTCCCAAAACAAAGCTTCAGTCAGATCCAAGTATGCAGTCGAGCGTGGAATCAGCTACTGGTGACAGATTGGTCTAACTCGAGGACAGACAGCGGGAGAAGAAGGTCAGCGGAATGAGAGACAACAGAGCAGAAGAAAAAGAGGGAAAAATGCCAGGAAGGAAGGAGAAAGAGGTTTAAAGTGAGAAGAGGGGGGGGGGACGGTTTTAGGGCAAGTGACGCTGCGACCGTGGAATTAGCAGAATGTAAAAAGCCAGAAAGCCCCTGCACAGGGACGTGCAGAGACCGTTGGAGGGGCAGGTGCTCAAAGTTAAAAGAGGGCACATGGGCCACGGATTTAAAACACGATACAGAAACATACCTTGCTATACATCCGGCTGAAATGTACCAACCTATACTATGAAGAATGTAACATGGGATCAAGGGTGTAGGTTTAATTTAAACTTCAACCCTAGGGACACTTCATTGGTCTAACATCATTGGTCCTACGCAGTATGCATGCTCCTATTTCTTTATGCTTGACTTGAGCGTCAGGACGCGTTTCTTCTGTCTAAAGAAAAAAGCAGTATTTCTTGCTACATTTATACAAATTTTATAAGCACGACACACACTAGATGCTTTTTGTTAATCTGGTGGCCTAGTGGTTAGAGCATTGAGCTTGGGTCCCAGAGGTTCTGAGTTCAACTCCCACAGACTACCACTCTGGGTCCCTGAGCAAGACCCTTAACCCCCCATTGCTCCCCTGGCACCGCACAGGTAACCTGATTCACGCCAGATGTACGTGAGTTCACTCACATATGTGAGTGAAGCTACGCGGAGCGACATACATCTGCCGTGAGTCAGGTTACCGCACAGTGGCAGCCCAGTGCTCCCCCAGGGGATGGGTAAAGATGCATAAGTGAATTTCTCCATTGTGAGATCAATAAAGTTCAATTATTATTATAAATTATAAAGCAGCTTCCGATCTGATGAACGTTGAATTGGGGCTTTTTTCCCACTTTGAAAAAGTTTGCATTTGAACTTACCAGCAACAGAGACAGATGGTAAAAACTTATCAATTAAACCAAATATATTCCAAATATGTCTGTTATCTAGATATATCCTCTATTTTCTTTTGAAGATATGGAAATGTGGAGAGATAAACCCCACCCTTTTTTTTTTAATCTAAGATACTCTGTCTGCATCATAAAACAGCAAAATTATACATTCAAGGGACTGCAAATACATGTACTGTATTTACTTTGCACTGGAAGTAGAAGCGTCACTGACACTGACAGCATTTCAAATACTAAATTCAAACTTCAACAAATGTACAACTGGGTTGTAGATGTTCTCCTTAGCCCATTTTATGTAATTTATCTTAACATTCCAAACACATTTCTTACATCATATATCTGAAGTGTAGACAACAGCTTCTCCTTACATACATCCTCTGAGACAACTAATTATTTCCCTAACAATAGTGAGATTTCAATGTTTAAATGTGCAGTAAACCTTTATACATAAGGAGCATGGAGGACCCAATACTATACTTTGAGTAAGATTAGTGACACTAAAACTGATCTGTTACATGAGTGGTTGTCCATTTCATCACTCAAATGAGAACAACATACTATTGGTATATACTAGTAAGACTATTAAAGAACAGCAGATTAAACGTTAAGATATGTTAAGGCCTATATTAAATACGTTTTACGACAACATCAACAGATTAAATCATTTTTACTTTTTTGGTGTACCAAATTACCCTCGTAATGAAGTAATATTTTTTGGGCTAAGCCCCTGATGATAAGAATGTCTAGCTCTGACCCTGGTTTGTATTAATTTACTAATGGACAGTGTGGAAAGCTTTGTACGATAATTATTTGTCGTAATTCTAATTCTAGAAGTAAAAATAGAGAAATAAATAGCACTATCATTTTGTGAAATCCTAATTATGCTATTATAAATAAGCAAAAGTCTAAACAAAATATAGCAGTTGTTTAGGCAGCATATAGTCTTGTTGTGTTGTATATCATGTAAAAGAAATATCACCTGCTATTTATACCTGAACTGCATCAAAGGGTCAACAAAAAATGAAAGCAATAATGACAACGAAATATTGGTAAAAGGGAAACCCTCACCTTTTCTTTTTCAGGCAGCTGTGGCTAAGAATCTGAATTTTTAATAGTCTAAGCTTACAGTCTTTGCTTTTCCATCTTTCCAGCAGTCTTCAGAACTCCTGCCTGGCACAGAATATTTAGTTTTAGAAAACAGATTAGGTTTCTGTTGATAAATGCATTCTACTTCAGAATTAGATGCTATTTTGAGATGCTAATGTTGGTTACTTACAAGTTCCATAAATCAAAACTCTCCCGCCTGCTTCTTTACAGAACTGCACTCAGCAGCTTTCACCTATTTTACTGCAGATAATATTTAGTTTCTTAAATGGGACTAGTTTCGTAGCCTAGTATTGATTGTGGTAACCGGCCGCGGTATCCCTGTATGAATCAAAACTGAAATCTCCGCTCCAAGCAAGCACCCACACAGACACACTAGAAAACAGCCAATCAGAAAGAGTGAAGGCGGGATTTAAAGCAGTATAACCAATGACAGTGGAGTTAAACAGCACAGAGCACAGTCAAGTGTGCTGCAGATTTAAAGGGGCAGGACAGACCAGGCAGCGCGAGGCAGCGGAGAAGGGAGCTGCGAGAGGAAAAGTAGGGCAGAGTGAGGGCACGTTATGTGGATCATGTAACCAGCCAGGGTAGATCTAAATTATTATTATTTTGGACATGCATCATGCACACACACACACCAACAAACACACACACATAAATAATAATAATAAATAAATAAAAAAAAAAAAACACTGACAAAAGGGCACTTTGGGCACCAGGGGGCAAAGGGGCAGGTGCTCAAGCCCCCTCCGCCCCCCCCTCTGCACGTCCCTGCCCCTGCAGGTTGTTCCCTTGGTTTTTCCTCAGCCATTATGGCCCATTAGTGCGTGTGTGGCTCTAGTTTCTGGCTGAGATTAAAGTCTTAGCAGAGGGATACCTGAGAGACAGCCATAAGCTTTCACAAGACAGCAAAGTCATCAGAGCACTGAGAGGAAAGGGCCTGAGGAGGAGTTAGAGGGAGGTAAAACTGTACAGATGGTGGGACCTGCTAGGAGAATCTTTAGGTTTTCTCTTTCACCTTTGTACTATTTAGTATTTTGTATCTCACTTTGCCAAAGCTCTACAAGAGTTTCAAAAAAATGTTGCAGTAGTAAGTTGGAGGTTGGTGATGAACATGTTCTGAAATATATTTTGAATTGGGGGAAACTACAATGCATATCTTGTGCCAACAAAAACTCGAAGCTTACCCACTAACTAAACTAAACATATTTTCCGAGGTTGCCAAGATGCCTCTCCCTTTGCCAACTTCAGTCGCTATTTCTTGGGACAGATTTCATGAATTGGCTAAGCTATTTCATTCAGAAAATCTGTAAGGAAGCAAGTACATTTCCAGCTGCTGCTTGTTCCCTGTGCATGGCCACAAATAGACAAAATATAAATACATTAGCTTAACAAAATTAATCATACATTGTCTACTCATCTACATTGTGTTACCTCTAGAAACTTCATTGACAGTTTATGTGACAGACTAATGGAAGTTGTGCATATTTGTAAAGTCGAAGGAAATTGTTTTCTATGTTTTGCCGTGCATTTGTATCAAATAGGGTTCCGCTGCAAGCTTTTTGCTGCAATTACAGCTGGAAGTCTTTTGAAATCTTTCAAGATTTGGCTGATTACAAACTGAAATGTTTCTCCAAGCCTCTGTGCAACACAGACAGATTGAATGGAGGGCATCTTGTATTTAGGTCTAGACTTTGCCGGGTCTATTCTATCAGTTGTATCTGCTCTGTGATTTAAACCTGTCCATTGTAGCTTTGGAAACACGTTTTGAGTTGTTGTCCTGCTGGAAGCGAGACTCTAACCCTAACCCATATATTTTTATTTTTTTTTGTTGTTTTTCCGATTATAAATCAAGGAGCAACATTACTGTCTATAGCCACAATAGTGCTCTCTGAGCTTGTGAAAGCTATCCTGCTACTGTACCACTTAAAAATTAATTGAGACATTAACTTATGAACAACAAAGACTGAACACATGTACATATGTTGTTTCACTGTTTCAGTATGCATTCACGCAGCAGAGCATTGAGTGGTGCAGCTCGACGCGCCCAGACCAAAACAGAACCCAGTTATTGGGCTGTCCCTGAAGCTAATAACAGCTAGCGCTAGCTACAGGTTTGTTGTCTGGCCGGTTTACAACTTCGCTGATACGCGTGAGCTTTATGTTGCTCTCAAACATCCGTGTTGTACTGTTAGCTTAGCACGTAGCACGTTACGCTCACGGTCTAATGTAGGTGTAATTTTTACAACTTTCCACGTAACGGGCTGTTACGCTGAAATGCGCTGGATAAAACCTTGCTGGTTGGAGTTGCTAATTTACTCCATTTATCCTCCCAAGCATGTTCCTTGTCTGCATTAGATGTTTAAATAAATGCGTGTAGCCCGATTTATTGTGTATATATATATATATATATATATATATATATATATATATATATATATATATATATATATATATATATATATATATATATATATTTATTTATTTATATTGTGTGTGTGTGTGTGTGTGTGTGTGTGTGTGTGTGTGTGTGTGTGTGTGTGTGTGTGTGTGTAAGCATCATGAACATCCAAAATAGAGGGTAAAGGGGTAAAATGGTATTCAGTCAAATTTGTTTAATATTTTTGGGACATTCATCCTCATTCTTTGGATTGCTTCATTTATTGTCATTAAAGATGAAATTGTTGAAGTTATTAAACAAAGATTGCTGAAATAAAACAAAACTCTGGTTTACTGAATGACAGGAGACCTCCGTCAGGCAACGACTTCTGCTCTCTCGTCTGCATGTCCTCATAGTTTGCTGTCAGACTATTTTGATAGTGTGTGATAGATCTGGACTACTTCTATTCACATAGATTAAACTTTAATGGCTGAATGGGAGAGTGTTTAAAATGTATGAGTGGGTGAACCAGGCGAGTGGGGAAATAGGAGTAAAGGTCTGTGTGCTGAGGTTGTCCAGATGGCCTGTTAGTGGTCATTAGATCTGGCTGAATGGACGACATAGACAGATGACAGTGGCGGTCTCCCTCTCCTCCTAGGACCTGGCTCAATGAGTGTGTGAGAGGGAGAGCGATGGCAGGGCAGATAGGCTGCTGACGGATATATAAACACGCATGCCAACGCTCAACGCACACACACACACACACGCGTGCACACCAAGCAAAGCACTCATGTAATGTGTTCTGTTCACGCCTGGAAGGAAGGAGGTGGAATCTGAGAAGTGCCGTGGACACACAAGCACACAGTCACGTGCACATTTTGGGAAAAGGCATATATACAAGTTCAAGTGCACGAAAGATGTAATCTGTCTCTGTCTTTCCTCCAAGCACAAAGAAACCCTTCATCTGCGCTAAACCTACAGTAAGACAGTAGGCTGGTGCAGTGCAGAGGTGTAATTAGACTGTCTGCCTGCACAGATGCCTCTGCTAGCCTACAAACACTATGCTCTGACTCCATCATTATGTCTGAATGTTTGTGTGAGAGAACACTGACAGTACGTATTTACACATGCAATTCAGTTTAAAATGACAGAAAACCCACTTTTTTGGGGGGCTAGACTTATAAAAGAAGACGGTAATAAACCATCTGAAAGAATTAGCCACATTTTCAAAGTTTCTTTGTGGTTGTTGTCAGGTTGTGTTGCCCTAAAACTCAACTTTGCCACTTTTCCAACACCTTAACCGCGCTCCGGCTCGGTTGGAGGGGCGACCCAGGCCCGTCACTGGCAGCTCCTTTGTCTTGTGCGACCAGATGAAAGCAAACTCGCTCTGGCTCCCCCACATCCTGCTCCTACTCCTACACAGTAATCTTTCATAATCCCACCCCTGCAATTTACACCATCCAGCTCTGCAACCTCTCTTTCCTATAGCTAGCTCATTTCTGATCCTTTTTTAACCCGGTTTCTTTAGGGAAACACACACACACACACTCACACACACACATACACACACAGACATTTGATTTTAGCCATTCTAAAAGGTATCACTCAGAAACAGCAGGACAATACAGTTTTCTACAAACATGCGAACCCAATAGAAGTTTGAACAGCATGCTAGGTCCCCAGCATCTTGTAAACATTGTACGCATTTAACAACCATTCATTTTCAGTTATGATTTTACGTGATTGAGCTACAGAACGTAGCACAGAACAGTGAAGCAGAAAGTAAAGACAACTTTTTGACAAATAAAATCTGAAAAAGGAGGCACGTACCTGCATGCTGCCCCCTTACTCTAATACCCCAAAATAATATCCAGAGCAAAGGGCTTCCTTTCAGAAATCACCCTAGCCATAAACAGAATCTATGTTCTGTGTGTAACTTTCTCAGTATAAATACAGCTGTTCTGTACAGCTGTTCCTAGAGGTTTGTTAGGGAACGTTTGTGAATACACAGCATTATGAAAGCCAAAGAACAAACCAGACTGGTTAGGAATACATTTGAGAACTGTTTTAACCCTTGGTTAAATTGTAAAACAGTATCTGGTAAAACTAACACTGCACCTCATCCTGGACACAGCACCCACACTGTGAAACATGATGGCGGCTTCCTGCCTTGGGGGGGGGGCTTTTCTTCAGAGGGGACATGTAAGCTGCTCAGTGTTGAGGGGAGGATGGTTGGAGCTAAACACAGGGTAAACCTGGAAGACAAACCGTCAGAGGCTGCAACTGACATGAGGCTGGGGCGAAGGTCCCGAAACACTTTGAAGTTTGAGGATGCGAAAATATCAAAGTTGAAGGCGGATGAATATTTATGCCACACACAATCCCTGACAGTCTGTGAAAAGTTTAGTGACATTTGATCACAAACTAAAACAAATTTGACGATGGTTGCTGTCTATTTTTTAGGATCCAAGCAGGCCACGTATCATAAAAAAATCCCAAAAAGTCTAGACATCAGTCAATACCAGCTTGGATTATTATTATAAACAAAACATTCCTTTAAATTTGAGCCTAAAATCTTCTCAACTGACTATACTTTCTCACTTTTCCCATTTTTATGAAAGCAAATGAGTTTGTGCCTACGGTGTATTTCTCTCGCCACTCCCCCCTATCTCCTTACAGTGGTCAAGCTCCATCTAATCCCCTCATTCATATTTGGGGCCCCATGAAATTTGTGAGCCATTACCAATGGGACAGGTATGAAAATTACTCCAGCTATGCCCGGCGTTCCAATTGACCCCCCCCCCCCCCACCCCCCTCGACCAATCCCACAACACTAGTTTTACACACGCACGCACGCACGCACGCACGCACGCACGCACACACACACACACACACACACACACACAACTCACAATAACATGACTGACAAAGGTCACAAAATTATAGTGAGAATTATTGTGCATTGCACTCTGAGGAATACATACGAGTGACTTCCTGGGTTAAAGAATTGTGAGAATATGTTTCAACCTTCTTCTGTGACCAAACATATTCAGATCTCTATCTATGTTCAAAGCTGGCCAGCTTCATTTGGGAAACTATTGCAGTGGTCAAGCATCTACTCAGCATTGGAAAGAATTGAAGAGAAAGATTATTTTTTTTTGTCGCACTGTGGGGAGATTCAGATGTACCAGCAGCAAAGAGTAAATGTACAACATAAGAAAAAATAAATACTGTACAGCTGTGTAAAGCAAAGATGGGAAAGTATACATCCATTATTTTGGGTTCCAGACAATAGCTGTGGGAATTTCAACCAGTTTGAATTGCCGGGCTGTACTCTTTAAAAAAAACTGACAAGTTATGTGTGAAATATGTGAAAACAAGATCATAAAAGTCCAGTGAAGATTTTAACTTGTGTTTTACACAAAGGTAAGTATTAAGCAAATTAAATAATAGGAAGCCCCAGAATAGGTTTATACTTTTATGTACTGTCATTTAGTAATAACAATAGACTGGTATATGATTGTATTTTCAATAAAAATACTTAGCATGTCACATATTTGGAGTGGCTACAACTAGCGGCAGTATATTCCAATTTTTTCCAGCCAGTAATTATATGACCAATTATAGACTGCTTTGCAGATCATTGAATTTTTATCACTTGATAGACAGGATTTGTGATGAGAATCTCTTTAACCACATGATGTTTTTATTTGTTATGCCAGAAGATGTGGAAAGATAGGATACAGTGTGACAGCAGTTTAGGTCATAGCATCTCTTTTATGACTTTTCACAGCTTAAAATGATACCCCTTATCTGTTCTATCTGTGGTAGCTAGTATAGTCCTGATTGCATCATAATTACTTAATTGCTAAGAGTTTTTACCCCCGAAGAGGAGACTTACTTTGTGCTACCAATAACATGACTGCCATGTTGGACCTTTTGAAACAAATAATTAATACAAGCTTTTGAGTGACTGAAACTGAAAACTTCTTCACTTCATCAATGGAAAAGCACAGAGCTCAGCGCTATCAAGGCTTATGGCAGTGTACCAAAAGATGAAATTGGTGACCAAAGTTTTCCTATACCTCTATCACACGGAATCTTATTTAGCCTCATTTGGTGTTGTATCTAGAAAAGAAACCGTATGTTAAGAGTTGAGCAGGCAGTAAGGTTGTTTTTATGGGGTAGCTACCTTTTGATTGAAATGTTATCATAATATTGTGTATATTGTCCACTGGTTGACCCTTCATTATTAAGATCTGTCTTTAAATGAAATGGAGACAACAATCAAGATGCTAAAGTTGCTTTGATCCAGCTAACATATAAAAATCACAATAAAGGGTTTTCTGTGGGCCAACACTATCTTTATCTTCACTGGACAACTAATATTTTTGACCTTCCAACCTCTCTTGACATGCATGGAAATACTTGATTCAATCCAAATAATAGTTAGGACCACAAATATAGGCAGAAACATTACTTACTTAATGAAGGTTCACTCCTGTTATTGGAAACTGTCTGATTCTCAGTGGGACCTTGTCAGCGCTGACGTTTTTTTACTGTCTCACCTCAGTATGTGTCCTTGTACTTGCCCCATTAACCTCATTGAGCTTCCTTGTGTTCTTTGTGCAAAGACAATAGAACTGTACTCGGTGCAGTATGGGACTGTGGTGACCACTGTGACCTGAAGCTGTGGCACATCGGACCATGATCCAAGAAAATGCTGCCCCTGATCGGTTCATCTGAAAGTGCATCTGAGACTGCAGCTGAAAAATTTCCCAGCAATATTACGCTTGACAATTTAGAAGACTTAGCTCCCTTGTAATTAACCAAAACAAATAAAAAACGTGCTATTAGCAGCTTCCCTGCTGTGTTACAAAAATCGCCAACATCTGCTCCTTCTTCAATCAATTTTTTGAAATGCACAAAGCTGTATGCAACAAAATTTAGTTGTCTAAATCTAAGAGCTGAAAAGTTGTGGCTAATAGGGCCAGTCTGCTCCATATTAATCTCTGGCTTTATGAAATACTATAGCTCTTAACACACGTATATTCCTTTTTAACTACAGCTTTCATTGGGATATGTGGATCTATAATTTCAGATCTTTGAACCCACAAAGAGGTCAGTGGTGACACTCCTGAAAATTTGCAGAGAATTAGAGAATCTTATAAACACCCGCACCCATCACACTATCATGTATCTACCTTATATCATAGTGGGTTAGAAAGATAATCTCCCTTTGGTAAATAATGTATGGCCTTTATTAGCATCTAATACCGTAACAAAGGCAGTTTAATTACCAGGTAAACCAGTCCGCCACAGGTTGTTTTGGATACGCTGACAAAAACATGTGGATGCCACAGATAATACAATGTACAGTCTGCTACTGAATGTCCGTCAGTGCTGCTCAAATGTCACAGTAATGACCTAACAATAATGTTACATAACCTCTTGCTACACTATGCAGACCCTCTATCTGCACCAATGAAGATCCACCCAGCTTAGCATGTTGAATGCTTGGAGTGGCTCCAGTTAAGTGGCACTTCCTGAATAATTATTCGACTGTTGGGGTTCACCCATAGTTGGTGTACAGTACATTAAATGTCATCTAAATAACACTATGTAAGATATTGCCTGTTAATACTGACTTATGATGAATTGTTTGGCCAGACCGTAAGTTTTGAACATATTGTAATGCCAAATTGAATTTGATCCCTTACATAGATTTACTATTTGGCTCTTTTATTTTTCTGGTATTCTATAGATCATCAAACTAAATGTAATATCAGATGATGAAAACATGAGGAAATATAAAAAAGAATATTTTAGAAGATGTGTGTGCCATTACCTCTGTTGTAAAACTAACAACACACTTCAGAAACAGAACTTCATATCAACAGACAAACATGGAGGTGGTAGTGTGATAGTCTGGGGCTACTTTGCTGTTTTTAGTCCTGCAAGACTTGTCCCAATTAATCCAGCCAAGATTTATGCTTTTTTTTTCAAAAAGTCCGAAGGAGAATGTTCATTCATCAGTTAGTGACCTTAAGCTCAAGAACACTTGGGCTTTTTATCAGGACAAGGATCCAGAGTGAGCAAGCAAGCCCGCCTCTTGCTCATTCAATATGGTTGAATATTGAATGAGGTTGAGACATTGTATATGCAACGTTCATTTTCTTCATTTTTTTTTTTTTTTGGTCTATCAATTAATGTAAAATTAGAGAGGAAAATCTGTTAAGGAGCAGATGGCCTTTCCAGAATACTGACGGGAGAATACTTGATCCTGCTGGCACTTATTGTTGCAGCCTCTCAGGTACAGCTGACACGTGCTCTCCACCTGAAGTTATCTTGTCATAAATGACGCCTTATCAGCACCCATGACGCTCCCTCCTGCTGTCTTCACATGGACTTGGACCATTACATGATGTTTTCTCTTGATTAGCTAGCAGTCTCATTAAACCCTTCTGTTTTTAGCGTGGTTTATCTTTCTCTGCCTGCGTCACGTAACTCAAACATCCCATAAACAATAAAGTCAGCTGACACCTACGGCCCCCGGTTTCCTTTTGCACGCATATTTTGTTTCCCCCCTCCATACCTCTCTGTCAATGCAGCATTCCTCTCTGCTGTGCCAGGTATTCCAGCCTGCACGTCCCACATTCCCAGCTGTACCTCTGCCCGCAATGAAGCCATAACACTGCTGTCTCCACAGCCACTTAGTGCTGGGAATACCGACTGTGTGTGGCTCGATGAAATTCATGTGTATCCGCGAGGGCCCGTATTCCCCTGCATGGGTGTTGATGACTTCATCCTCACCCTGCTCCCAGGCGTCAGGGTGTATTTTTGACAATATGTGTGTATTTGTGTGTGTGTCTATGTGTGGGGGGTAAGACTTGTGAATGGGCCTTGCTGTTATGGAGCCCGGTGCTGTTTCACATTAGAGGGAAGCTGGGGTTAATTTCCTGTTGATGGACACGGCCGGCTTGCAGATAGGCGCAGTTTTAAATGGGAGGGATTAGGACAGCCGCTGTAGGGCTCAGCTGTTTAAGAGGTGAGACTGGTAGGTGAAGTGTAGCATTTAATCTCATGTTTTCAAGCCCCTACATATAAGTAGTTTGAAGGACTGGGTGAGTGGAGGAGGTTTTAGAACATTCCTTTTATAACATTGTGGTTGAAGTTTGAAGAAATACTGAAGACTCACTACAACAGACTACAGTATGTTGTCATAATGTGTCTTCTTTTGCAAATGTGATCATGTTGACACCAAAAACCTAAATGTATTTTAGGAGGACAACACAGAGAAGTGCATCATTGTGTAGTAAATCTAGAAAATTATCCTGCACAGTTTTTTTTTACCTGGGTGTGATATTTCTAGTAACTGTAAAGCATGTTTTTTTCTTTTTTTTTTCTTTTTCTTATGGTGTAAAGTATGTATTATTGTGTATTATTTTTTGCTATTATGTTTTCCCTCATGTTAAAATGCAATTTCTTTTAGCCTGCCACTTTCCTCCTGGTACACCTATAATTATACAACTGAGGGACAATAAAGGACATTTCTAATTCTGTTCTATTTCTATATTGAAGACCCTTTATTCTGATACTCGTGAATAAACAGAGTAAAAGTGTGTATTCAATAGTCACCTAATTAGTAAAAAGAGCCCAGTGATTAAATTATGATGCATGGGATATGATTTATGGAAGAGTGGTTAAAAGAAACCTACACAAAGTCCAGTTTCCCCAAAGCCTGTTCAGAGTTGATGTGAAGATGGATGCAGCTAAATATTGGAAGAACACCTGTTGGAGGCTGTAAAAGGCTCATCTAACCCAAACGTAGTTGTCCAGCACAAAATGAAAACTGCTGTTAAGAGATACTTTCCATCCAATCTCACTGGGCTTCAGCTGTCTTATAATAAAAAAACAACAAAATGAATTAGTCTCGAGATGTGTAAAACTTGTAAAGATTCCAAAGACTTCCTCTGATTGCAATGGAAGGTGGTTCTACAAAATATTCACTTCCACATTCATTTCTGATACAATGCACTACTTTGTACTAACATATTACGCAAAATCCCAATATAATACACTGAAGGGTGGGAGCATCACATGCTAAAA
This sequence comes from Fundulus diaphanus, assembly GCA_037039145.1. Lineage (NCBI taxonomy): Eukaryota > Metazoa > Chordata > Actinopteri > Cyprinodontiformes > Fundulidae > Fundulus > Fundulus diaphanus. Next base: position 39,352,835 of record CM073137.1, read on the forward strand.
TTGAATTTGTTTTTTAAACGTATGAATACTTTTGCGAAAGACTGAATCATATGTGGGGAATATTATATTTTTTATTAATTGTCAGGCAGGAGTATGAATTATTACTTACAGAAGAATTCGCCTAACATGCTTTAGCAAAAGGAAACTGGGTAATTTTAAGCAGTTTTAGTGAGCAGACATCTGCGTGGGGCTAGTTGCTGCTAATCACATTCTGTTTACACTGTGACAACTTTGACCCACATATATTGAGCAGTGTTTAAAACTACTTATGCAAAGCCTGACACATGATTTAGCATAGCCAAAATCAATAGACAAAAAAGACATGTATGTTTGCAAACATTTTAAGGGAGATTTCCATTTGGTCTCAATAAGGGGGACAGATTTAGAGATACAAACACACCAGTAAATATCAGCACTCCTGCTGACCAACAGCAGTCCCCCCATGTCACGCTCCACTGAGTCCCTCAAGGGAACCCAAAGGAAGCCCATCTCTCATTTTCCCCCTTTAATAAGGGGCAGTGCTTTATATGGCCGGAACATAAGGTTTGTGTTAGCATCGTTAGCGACAGCCACAGTCCCAGGCTACCGCCGCCACAACCAGCTACTCTGAAGGGCACCTGGGACTAATTCTGACCCTATAGACCTCACCCAGGCTTTAGCTGCGCCTTTACATTTGGGCTCCACACCGATCATTTAAAAAGTAAAAGGAGAGAAAAAAAAAAATCATCCCTAAAGCTGAGCATCAGGGGCCCGCTATTAATCCAGAGTACTTTAGAGAGAATGAAAGCAAATGTGTTTACATATTAGAAGGTTCGCATGGACGGAGACGGGTGGTTTTATCTACTGTGACACATCAAAACAAGCAGAGGGAGGAAGTGGGATAGCAGCGTAGCGTCTCAGCGAAAGGGCAAATACCACGAGGGAAATGAATGCATAATGTACTACATGTGTGCAATGCTATACTGCTGATATGAAAACAGAGACAGACAAATACGCAGACAGAGGGGCTCCCAAAGTAGCTGAGAGACTCTGTTCCAGTAACCATTAATCTTTCTTCATGTCTCTTAATTAGCACATATCTGTTTTAGATTGATTGGTTTAGCTCTCCACGTCAAATGTGTCATAGACAATGTGTTTTCTTTTTCTTAGATTTGAATAATTTTTGGAAAACCAAGTGTTTTTGGTACAAATTACAGAAAAAAGACCAGTCAAACATGGTGAGGGGTCATATAACATATATATTTGCTAAACAGCAAGTCTGCTTTGGTCCATTCAGCAGAGCAGACGAGAGCATTCACAATATGGAGTTCAGGAAAATGTGAGGAGACACATATTTAGCTATTTCTTGAGGAAAGTGGCAAATTAACATTTCACAAACTATGAATCTGTTATCACTGTTCAATGTTTCAGTTCATGTCCATATCTGGCTGTTTTTGATGCTTGTTTGAATTTCAGTGTGGTCCCAACGCTGAAAGAAAAACTAAACTGTGAAATTCTCCCTTTTTTTCATGTTTTCAAAGAGAATAAATAATTTTCAAGGATCTTTTCTTATTGTCAAATTGTACAGTTCAAGTATGATCAGAGTATGTACTGTGGATGATTCAATGCAGTTTCTCTCATTAGAAATACCCCTCAGGAAGCTCAGGACCACTAGATGACAGCTAGATGACGGTTTCAGACCGTGGTCATGCAGTCTTTTTACAGTGTTCACGAATATTCACATTTTCTCATTCACTCTGTCACTGACTATGTTTTCTTCTGAAAATTATGTTTTTTATTTGTCTTGTGTCTACTCGGAGCATTGCAAAAAATAATTTGCTCACATGCGATGTGAATGTGCAGTTTCAAATGATGATTTCATTTATCTGAAAAATGCAAAAAAGTATTAACTCCCAGAATTTTGGTAAATTTGCTCTTTATATATATATATATATATATATATATATATATATATATATATATATATATATATATATATATATATATATATATATATATATATATATATTAGCCTGCTTCATGTTGTCAGATAGGTTCTGTTCAACTGATTTCTTGAACGTACAGATCTGGCTGCGATCAGGCCTCTGCATGACCAGTGAAACTGAATTCAGCTTTCCAAAAAAATGCTGTAAATCACCACGATTTCATGTTTCGACATTGGGGGATAATATTTGACAGCATAGCAAACACATGGTAAAATATCACATTAAGTTTCAGAACAGGTATAAATAAAATGCATCTTTAGATGCTTAATCATCTGTGTTTCTCCTTCTTTCAAATATACCTTTATTATTTTTCTATATCATGTTAAAAAAATCACATCTTTACCTTAAAGACAAGTTCTCCGTTCTGGGAACTGATACACATCCTTTTGAGTGGGGCTTTCTTTGTTTATGACTTTGACGGACCACAGGGGATTCATGTGACACTGTCTGAGTGTGCCTTTACGTCTTTATATGACAGACTATGTGTGAAGCCCCTGTCTCCATCCCCCTTGTAATCCCAGCCCACAGTCTCCACCACAGTTTGCCCAAAGTCTGCCAGGCCCCCTCGTCATATTTATCGCATCCCGACAGCCCCCTACCCTTCCAGAAGTCAGCTACTTCCCCAACCATCAGCCTCCTCCCCTTCCTTCACTCCCCCCCTCCTCCCCACATGCCTGCATTTCACTGCCATAAACAACTATTAACCTAATGGTTCCAAAAATCATTAAAGAAGGTAAGGAAGCAACATCTGTGTAGCTGGGACGGCCAATCAGGGGAGACAGAAAGCGGCAGATGGGTGGAAAGAAGACTGTGGTTGGTTGCCTGCAGTGCTTGCACCTTGTTGAGTCCCACCCACAACCATACATGCTCTTTATAGTCTGTCTGGTGAGAGGAAGAAGCAGCAGGACGTAGCTGAAAAAAAAAGGAAAAGGCAGGATGGGGGATTTAGCAAAAGACACACAAACACATGGAAACGGTTAGCATCTCAGCGGTGGCAGGCTGCACCCTGCTTTCATTCTCTCTCTGTTCTTTTTCTTTTTCATTTTCGATCTTTTACGTCCCAAAATAGGAACCAGATTGCCTCTGTGGCTGCTTAATTTGGACTCCCTACTATTTGGGCATGTAAGTGGAAATTGAGGTGGAAAAATTGAACGGATATAAAAAAAAAGAGGGGGATAGGTTTCAGTCGGATCATAAACTGAATAATTACAGAAGCAAAAGGAATTGGAGCGGTAAGAAGTAAGTCAGGCCCTGCACAGCTATTACTATCTTCATGCCATATTATGCAATAATGGGTGTGCTGAGTTATTTCCACGTGATAGACAAAACCGTATTAATTAAAAAGATGGAAGCGGATAGAAGTAATATGGAAAGTGTGGTGTTAAACAAACACTCCTCTAACCCTTGGGTGCTCCTCAGAACTGTGAGAACAAGGAGTGGGTCTGCAGGGGGAATATGGCAGCGTTGGGCCAAGCCTTCCTGAGCTACATGCCTGTGGTCACCGCTGCCTTCCTTCAGGCCAGATTGAGTGTGACTTTTGTCAAATGATGAAGGCCGTCGTCTCAACGACTGGGAGCCCTGAGGTGCCCCCAGAGGAACGTTTTCCATGAAGCGTAATGTAAAACAAAAACAATACACTCATTGTTTAATGTAGAGCCACAAGGCCAGAAATACAGTGCCCTGAAGAAGTAATAATTGCCTTTGAACATTTTCCCATTACAACCACAAAGTTTAATGCATTTAACTGGGATTTTACGTCGCGCAGGCAAGCTCAAAAGAAAGCATATTTGGGAGGTGGGTGGAAAATAGCGTGAACAATTTTTGACTGGAAAAGCGCTATATAAGTTCAGTCCATTTACCATTTACCATAATCATTTGAAGTTTGCGAGGAGCCACAGGAGACACAACAAACATGTGGAGTAAGGGTGCTCTAGTTAGATGAGACCAAAGCTGAACCCTTCCCTAACCCAGCCCTGACAGAAAGCCTGTAAGAGGCTGTTTTGTGGCAGAGGCTAAAGTTCACATCTCAGTCAAAAATCAGACGTAAATCTGTTTGAGAATCTATGGTGAAAGAATGAAATGTATATCCACAGACACCCTCCATCCAGTCTGACAGACCTTGAGCTATTGGCAAAGAAGAACTGGGGAACAATTATCTCTAAATATCCAAAACTTGTAGAAACCCACCACAGAAGACTTGCAAGTTGCAAGTCTTGTCATTGACAACAGTCGGTTTTATTTAGGGTTATCTGAGTTTAGTGGATGTGAAACCAATGCTTGCCACACTAAAATTCCAGTAAAATACATTGGAATTTGTGGTTGTAACTTGACAAAATGCGTAAAAGGTCACAAAGTGGGAATACTTCTGCAAGTCACCTTGAGTTACAACAAAACCGTCATTACATTCACTCTACACTTAACAGAGCTGAGGAGATACAATAATTGTCTTAAGACCCGATGACAATAAATGTGATGTGATAGATGTGACAGAGGTATTGCTACAGGTGAGGACGGTCTAATGGGATTTGGACAGGAGGATGCATGAAAGCTGGTCTGTGTGTAGGGTCAGGGGGATGATGGTGTCTGCACCCAAGGTTGATTTCCACAGTAAGTTCCCATGCTATTGGACCTAGAGTTTCTGTCAGGGGAGGTGGGGGGTCCTAGAGAACCAAAGCGAAGGGATTTGGAAAATGGTAGATGCTTTAAATAATGTAAACAGGTCATAAAAACCCTCTTCAGTCCGTCTGCAGCAGCTAACTGCAGCTTGGGACTTCCAGTTTATAGATTTATGTCAGAGTATGTCTCACTTCAGCTCTGTCTACGAGTCGGAGAGATGTTTTGTGAGTTTAGACATTATGGAGCCGCATTCCTATCATAAAATCTACATTCACTTACATTTGATGTGCTGCACTGAAACAGCGGCAGAAAAGGATGAAATTTCCCAGAACCACAACAACAAAGAGACCATGTAGGACGTATCGCATCGGCTTAGGACTCACAGTTGTCCTCAGAAAGTTAGTACTTTTATTCAATGTGTTTTTACTCCTCATAGCACAGGCGTTCCACATAAGCTCAGTGGCCTGTCTCCACGCAGGTCTTGTCTTGCACGTCTATTTATAGGATTTGCCTTCCTAATAAACTCAAACTCCAGAAAAGTAGTTGTGACTTCACAGCGAGGGTCCTGGGACTGAGTGCTGCCTGGTTCGGAGGCTTTCTGTATGGATGCTGGCAAAGTGAGATGTGAAAGTTATGAAGCAATGCAGCACAATCATAAAGCACAACTGATGCTGTCTGTGAAATGGCTTGCGTCAAGAGCTAAAGAAGAAAAATGCACCAACCGCAGGGTTTTGAGAAAAAATATGTATTTGTTTTTCCTTGCTTGACAAAACTTACATTTTTAAACAATCTCTCGCTTAGTTCAGTAAACTCAGAGACGACTTATACACTTTTACCTAGAAGAGTTGGAATTTAATAGTGACTAATTTAAAAATGTAGACTATTTTTTGGAATCGGATCTAACATGAACAATCAGTATACTCTCCTCTCAAAACGTATTTCTGTTCATGCGGTCACTGTCTACTGTTAGGGCTGCAGGGTGGGGTGGTTGGTGGTATTGTTGTCTTGTAGCAAGAAGGTTCTGGGTTCAAATCTCTGCCTAAGGTCTTTCTGCATGGAGTTTGCATGTTCTCCCTGTGCACCAGTGGTTTATTTCCTGTTCCCTGAGAATGCCCCAGAACCTCACTTCTAAAGATAGGACTATTTTGAAGTTAAGTTATTGTTGCATATTGCTTTTTTTCACATCCTTGAAGCACTGGTTGCTGGACCTTTTTTCCTCTCACATATGCCATTGTCATTGACCTGGCATTACATATGATCTGTTTTTATTGCATCGTTTACACATTCTTATTCATTGTCCCGTTTCTGACTGACTGACTTTGCCAAGGATATTTATCTGATGAAGCAGCCACTTGGCAAACATACTGGAAGGACTGGTCTGTAATTATTAGTACAAGGTCCAGGGCCTGCCACGTTCTGCCATCTCTTCTCAGCATAGGGTCGCAGGAGCCATAACACATGATTAAGTGACAGAGCTGAAGTTGTAAAGCCCCTTCCAGTCGCTCGGGGATGAAAAATGACAGTGAAATCAGTGGCAGCATGGGAACACAGCTGTGGTCTCACTAATGATTAAACTCCTGGTTTAGATAACCAGGGGCAGGCAGACACAAAGTGAGAGCAGAGACATCTGCAGAGTGCTTTTTATCACTTAAAAGTTCAATGATAAATGATTTAAGGTTCATGGCTACCACGGCTATATGGCAATTATCGATACTGCTGCGCTGCCTTATGTTGACAATAAAAGGCTGGGCTTCAGGCTGGATATAACACAAATCATTTAGTGACATGAGCACACTGACCTTAATAGACAAAGTAATTACCTTGAAATGTATTCTTGTATTTCAATATTTAAAAAAGAAATTTTATAGACGTTTCTTTGGGCATAGTTTGATAACAGTAGTTACGCTCTCAAAATTGGTTGGTTAAAACGTCCAATTTAGTTGATACCGCTTACTGAGGCTAGGCTCTTATTTGGATAGGTTTTCTACCAGAGTAATGAAATTCTGCGAAGAATGATGAGACTGCTGCTTGTCTCTTCTCCAACCCAACAAACTGATCCACGACTTTTTTCATCCAGAAATCCTGTTTCAAAATAAATGTCACGAGCTGTTCTGTTACGAGGCTGCGCGGTGGTGCAGTTGTTAGCACTGTTGCCTTGGAGCAAGAGTTAGTTGAACAGTGGCCCTGGATATAGGCACCAAAAAAAATTATCTTTGAATTGTCCTTGGCTTTTAACAGTGACTTCCTTCAGAGCAAGGGTGTCCAAAGTGTGGCCCGCGGGCCATTTCTGGCCCCTGGATTGATTTTGTGTGGCCCTCAACTACAATTCAACAATTATTTGACGCACCAGCGCATGTGAGTAATGTAGATGGAGACTTTTTATTCTTAATTAGGGCAAGAGTGTTACAGATAAGTAAAAGGTTTCTTACGATGGAAAATGTTAAGTGCAACACAAAGCATCTTTAATTTCATAATATAAATAGGACTACATTTGTTCAATGACTTTTCTTGGAATGGAGACTTTAGCTCACCAACGTCGACTTTTCATTCATTTTTAAAAATTGGCTAAATACAGCGACTGTTTTCAAAGAAAGACTGACTCAAATCCTGTTACTGTTTCAGAGAACATACCAAAAACAATTAAGTAGGGTCCAACAGAATTTGCAAAAGGGATGACCATCTTTTAATACGACAAAAGATGCAAAACCCCTTTTAAATTTTTAATCTGGAATGATTTAGACATCCCTTTCATATATAAAATTTCACAAAATTGTTTAATTAAAATAATGCATCATCATAAATTGTGGAGACGGTAAAAGGAAAAATCCCCCAAAAAATCTTTTTGGGAAGTTTTAGTTTGTTTTTCATATACAATTTTTGGCCCTCGAGTACTTTTGACGAGACAATTTTGGCCCAGGTGATGAAAAGTTTGGACACTCTTGCCTTAGAGTAATCTCAAAAGTTTACCACAATCCTTCGCTATCTCCAGCTGTCATTGGACAAGAGTTAGTTTTATGCTTTAATGCACGTTACAATATTATTGACTTGTATTGCTAATGTTAGTACCAAAGCAATTAGGAAATCACACTGCTTTCAAACTTGCAACTCAAATATGATCAACACAAGAGTGACACGATGCCTAGTTTCGAGGTTTGACTTCTTAGACATCAAAGGCAGCACTATTACTGGTGCTGTTGTGCTCTTTAAAGGTGCATAGTGCAAGTTTTGAAGTTAAATGTTATTTATTTTCTTTCCCATACATGCGCTTACAATTACCAACGTGTAAATTTAGTTATCTTCTATTTACCAAAGTGGCCTGTATAGGCTGGATTAGTTAGCTCATGAAAGAGTGATTCAGGCCCATTACTCTTGGGCATGCATGTAGGTGTGACGTGCTGCGCACTCTTGTTCACCTGGCTACTTTGATGAGTCTCCACCGTAATCGATGCATTAGCGATAAGACATGGGCTAACTTCAATATGTATAGCTTTCGTACCTAAGAAGACATTACGCCTCTAAACAAAAGAAAGGAAGATGCTTTTCCTCTTCTCCCATGCATGTGAACAACACTGGTGTCATTTCAACTTGTCACCAGAGGGGGCAGACGTCTGCAAAAATCCTGGAACTTATGCTATGCTCCTTTAAGTCAACTAATTTTTTCATGGAAATAAAATATTTTTTCAGAAACGTGTCAGGTTTCTTTTTTTCCCTATCTTTTAATGTTATATTGAATTTTCTTTACTCAGTTGTTCCTAGTTACAGGGCCTTTCTCCAAGGATGCCTGAACCTTTGCATGTCACTGTTTGGTCAGTGTGTCCTGTGACTCAGTACAGTGGAGGAACAAAAGCGTCTTCACACTCTATGGCCGCGACCTTTAAAGCAACAGTTTGAATGCGCTTCCTCTGAGGCAACACTGTAACATCCAAAGCTTTCTTGATCAAACAGGCAGGAAGGTAATGTCTTTTGTTAGCGCCACTGAATACGGCTGATGCTGCCAGGAGTAATTATGGGTAATTGGCAGGACAATAAGGCGATGACAGCTGTGAAACCGTTGCAACATAAGGGCAAGAATTGACTGAGCCCAGAAACTTATTTCCCTCCCCAGCACTGTCACAACTGACTGGGCACAATTATAGCAGACAATAACCTTTTTATGGAACCCTGTCTGGCACATATCAACATCACATCTGAGGAAGGGAGCTGGAAACTTCTTTTTTTTTTTTTTTTCAAAATGAAGGTTCTACTTTTCACCGTAGGCACTCAATTATCTGTGGGAAAAACAATGAAGAAGAAGAAATGAAGAAGGCAACTGCGTCAAGTTACGATCTTATTACACATTGAAAGAGAATGTATTTGTACTAAAGATAATGGCCATTTGATTGAACAAGTTTCTGGTTAAACCAGTCAGGTGCAGTGTCATCAGTAACTGTGATGCAGCCACCTACAGTAACTTAGAACAAGACCAGAAGTTAACAATCCACTATAGTATTTTACACAATAGTGTGAGATAATCCATCGAAGAAAATAGATGTTCCTTGGCACCACAGAACCTTTCTGTTAGCGCAACCGGAAAGTCTGGGGCATGAATTTTAATTAAAGGAGGATGTTTGGGTATGGAAAGTGAACAACCCAGCAATTATAAATTATAGAAGTATGTGAGTTTTACCCTTCCAAATGCCAACATCACAGCTACAGTGTGCAAGTAAGATTCTTGACCTTTCCAGAGATTTTAATATTCTGTCTTGAAACTTGCTCTGTACCAAGAAGGAATAATGATCAACAAATGTTTGAGTTTGTGTGCCGATGCGACAGACTTTCATATGTCTGGCAAAGTAGACCGAAGCGTCACATGTTTAAACTCAGGAACGCTGTTCTGTGAACATAATTTTAAACCATGTCTGATAATGGAGAACCGGATGATGATTATTTGTACTGATAACAGGGTCCCCTGCGATAGACTGGCGACCTGTCCAGGGTGTACCCCGCCTCTCGCCCAGTGAACGCTGGAGATAGGCACCAGCAACCCCCGCGACCCCATGAGGGATTAAGCGGTTCGGAAAATGGACGGATATTTCAATTATAACTGAAATTCTCTTCTTGCATCCTTTCTCATTGACAAAAAGTATGATCCATTGGATGTCCCTTTCTGTAGGCCAGGTGCGGGCTGGGCTCTCTCTCTCTCTTCCTCTGCAGGGCGTGACGGGAAGGTGTTTTCCATCCACCACTGATTGCTGCTCTTCTTAAGGAGCAGCGTTCCAGCAGGAGGGCGTCAGTTCTTACTCGCTACCAGCGTGGTACATGACCAACCTAGAACCTTTTCCGACTGTTTCTTCCAAGTCAAGTCTAACCCTGTTTTACCCCCTTGCATCTATCCAGAACCCAGGACTTCAGAGCCGCTGCACTTCCAAGTCAGATCTCCGTGAACCAACAACAGAGACTCAGGCGCTGCTCCTGCCTTGGTCCTCCTGCCGTGCTCACCTGCCTGTCCACCCTCCAACACCGCAGAACCTTCAGAGAGTTCACCAGACCTGCACCCCCTCCCGGATCCAGGACATCACCCTCCCCGGACTGGAACTCAGCCTGGAACCCAGTGAGTTCTCCACTGACAATCGGACACATCTGCTCCTGCCTCTGTTCACCAGTCTCCTCACTCTCTCTCCAGTGGAACCCAGACGGACAGACCAGCCCGAACCTTTCCTGAGACAACATCCAGTTTTTACAATAAACTTTCTAAACTGAGCACCTGTCTCCGTGGTTGCCCTCCTTCTGAGTCTTATTACATAACCATGACATTGGATAGCTTTTAGTAAATTTAGCTTAGCTTTATAATTCAATTGGTAATTTGGGGGATTTTCCCAGAAGTCCCAGAGTGCAGCAGTCATTTCTTGAACCTCTTTAGAAATAACTTCTCGTTAGAATAGTTAGTGGTTTTAAGATTATTTTCTCAACAGATCTTCTCCCACAAACAATGGGTGACTGGATTAATACACCTTTCTAATCTTTGCAGTCAGCATTTTTGGAGTGAGGTTCTGCATGTAAGTCCATATCTTACATTTAGTGACTACCTTAGTATGCTAATTTTGGTATAAATCCAAATAAACTGGTCCTGGAGGCTGAAGCAAACGAGTAGTCCAACAGGAGGCCAAGACTATAGCTGACTTCTATCACCTGTAAACAATGCCAGTGTTAAAAACATCAGGGTGGTTAGTATGAATGTTGTTTTAAGAAGTGTTGAAGGGAAGACTCTTTAGAATTGGATGCTTGTTTTCACAGAAGCCGGTAGTTATTCACACTTGAGACATATGCAGGAGGTGGTGGGCCCCAATGAAAGTCCTGTGTGAAACACACTAAGCACGGAACATGTCAATCATCTGTGACCAGAGTAACTTTCTGACATGTAAAAAACAATGAGAAGTATAAAAAATAAATTATTAGTAAATCCTGCTTTCTATATGTTATACTGCTTTACTTTTCCATCAAAATTGTTATGGTCGAGTTGCACTGCCTCCTGACTTCTCTGGTAGAGATCATTAGGTTCTTTGTAAGAAATGGTTAACAGTGTTGCTATAAACTGCGATAACGCTTTTGAGATTGCAGTTGCTTTAAGACAGGGATGACCAAACGTTTGGCACGTGGGCCAAAATCACCAATTTGAAAGTACTCTGGGGCCATAATTCTTCTTTTTTTTCTTTATTAAAAAGGGTGCGGGGCTGAGGGCTGGGCATGGTCTGGGCTACTAGTAAAAGCTGAATAATAGTTAAATAAACAAACTGAATGCTAAGTTACTAAACTGTTAACCTGAGAAATTGTTTGAGCGGACAATTCAAACTCCAACTTGTTACAAGAAATAGCTGCTTTTATACTCTAAAGGGGCAGAGCTGCGGTCTGGGGACACTGAAAATTGTGGCTCTCAGGGCCAACGCGTTGTCCAAGCGTTGGACAATGCTGTTTTAAGAGGTAGCTATCTGACGGGGTCTTGGATCCTCTCAGACTAGGCGCTAGCTTCAGCCTCTGTCTTTCGTGAATTGTGAGGTGGATGCTGGACCGAAATGCAGACAAGATCTGGGCAGCCACACGGTGAGATGAATAGCTTTAATAAAGGAATAGCAACACTTAAAGGCAACAAATCAGGCATGGAACAGGGAGCAAACAGGAGGTGACAAATTGACGGTTGCATAATGGAGGATTCAACATAAAAGCCAGCAGTTTAAATAGGGGAGGAAATAACAAAGAGGAAGGCAGGTGAAAGTAAAAACAGGACAAGCAACAGGCGAATAACATAACAGTGATGAGCTGAGGGAGAGGGAGCACAATGATATGGCAGCGACAAGGAGGAATGTAACGAAAATCACAATGAATAAACAGTTTCTGTGACTAAATAAACCCACTGATAACTGAACTGGAGACTACACGATCCCTGGAACATTAATACCAACAGGCCTAATACCTGGGGATCCTGACACTGTGACAAACTAACTTGACATTATACTAAACAATGCAGAGACAGTAACCTACTGCATGTTAGAAGTCACTTCTTCTCTTTATAACCTTTTAACAGAACCTTCAAGGTCAAATTTGAGTTTGAATTTTCCCCAGAGATATTTTACTCATCAAGAAGACTGGGTACTGGTTATAATGTCATGATGGTAGGATGTTTGTGTTAATTAGTTAATCCCACTCACCTGTGTTGAGCACTTTCCGTTGATTCCCAGTGGTACTTAAGTTCCGGGTTTTTGTTCCTCCTGTGTTGCATCGTTTGTTTTCCTTCCCTATTTTCCATCCCTGTTCCAGAGCTGTGGGCATCTGTGGGTTGATGGGTTGAGTCCAGCTTCCCCTTGTCACATGTCGATGTGCCCTTGGGCAAGGCACTTAACCTCAAGTTGCCTATCGAGCTGTGTATCAGTGTATGAATGTGTGTGCGTCAGTGAGTGCCATTGGGTGAATGTGGCTATAATGTACAGCGCTTTGAGCAGTCAGTATGACTGGAAAAGCGCTATATAAGTTCTGTCCATTTACCATTTGTGTTATTTCTTGAGTTGGCTTCATTAAACATTATTATTATTTCCTGTATGCGCCTGCTGTCATCTTGCTGCCGCTTTGGTCCTTCATCTCAAACCATGACATATCATCCTTAATCAGGCTGGAGTAAAATATAACAGAACAAGATGGTCAGACACCTGAAATTGTTCCCAAATACATTACTTCCAATAGTTTCAAATGAGTGGAAAATAAATAGCTATTCTAAATTCTGGATAAAAATATCAAGTCCTTTTATTATTTCAAACTTTATTTTTAACTGGACACTGATATTAATCTCTGATTTCCATGTATTGGCCACTCTGTTCAGAAAGCAGCAGCTTTGACTGAGAATCATGAGACATGGTAGCCAAGTATTGATCTGTTTGCTGTGGAGAAGAGAGGCAAACACATGGACAGAGGGAGCATTGATGAGCACAGATCTGGAGAGATTAACAGTCATGAGACATTAAACACAGAGATAAAATCAAGTCCACACAACATGTTGGCTTCAGACCAAAACGACCCTGCACGATATGCATATTCCTGCTTTGATTCCACCATCGGCACAAATTTGTAATCCTACCAATTTACTTAGTGTTTTCCTGCTAGCACAAAGCATGTCTGTGAAGTTTCATCAGGCAAATAAACAAAACCTCCATTAGACTCTTGTCTCATGGATAGAACACTATTTGTATCAGTAGCTTAATATCAACACAAATAAGGAGGAGTGAAACAGAATTCGTTCCTGTCTTTAAAGGAGAAGTCCGGTCAAAATCAGAATTCAAACTGCTGAAAGTACTTTAAATATAAAATTATTACATACTGTTCAATAAATGATAAGCTTTTTTAATTAAGAGTAATTTCCATTTGAATATGCTTTTATGGAGGCATCCATCTTGGTGAAGAACAGTACTGCCACCTCCCAGTTTGTGACGTCAGGTTGCGGGATTGGCTGTCGAGCAAGTCCCAATGCCCTATCTGTCCCCTTTTGTCCCCCGTTTTCATGACAAAATATTTTTTTAACCTCTTAAACAAAGATAGACATGGTATTAAGCATTTAAAGTAATACTAATTTTACATTTTAGAGACATAAAAAGACAACATATAAGCATTAAAGTACGGTTTATAGGTTGGGTTCTGCAATGTTATCAGGGAGCAAAAACTCATCTTTAGAACCAATCTCTGCTCAAAATGGTGACCTGCACCGCCTAATCTACTTTCAGCAGTTAACATCAGTTATTGCAACCGTAAACTGCAGAAAATACGGGCAGAGCGGCTCCTTCTGCCTTTACTCTGCTCCTGTCAGGATGAGCTCCGGTGCGTCATGAGGTGGAGGGATATTTCAGCGTCACTTAGTTTAGAGCCCAAACAAGCGACTTCACTTTCAGAAACAAGCCCAAAAAACTGCAACCTGCAACTCATGAAAGTTACAAGTGACTTTAGAAAAAATAAGACCAAAGTCGCATAAAATAAGTGGGCTTCACAACAGTGAGCATACTTTCTAAGTGTGTCGTATCCCTCCGCCCCTCTGGTCGGTAAACAAATGTTCCGGCAAATTCTACATTACAAAAAAGAAAAACATACCGAAAATCCTCGCTCTCATCTTGAAGTCATTCTTCTTCGAAATGTTGGCTATAGACGAATTTTATTCTCTCTGGCCAGAAGCACGATGGCAAGTTGGCAATCCAACAACAAAACCGTGGTGGACCAAGACTCGGAAAGGTGAAATAACTGTGTTTTTTTTCACTTTTACCCGATGTATTGGAACATCCAACTGCCATGCACGTGGGCATTGTAGCTTTAACAGTAGCTCTTGCGAATTTCAATGGTGAAGTCCTCTCGAAATCCAAAATAATTGTTGTTGATCACAGCTATGTACAACAGTTCCTATTGAATTAGCTTGTAGAGCGCAGTGCCTTACCGCAACATTACGTCACAGGATGTGATGTCAGGCGGCCATTTTTTCCCATATTTGGGCAATAATGGCCGCCCCCATACACAGTGATCGAGACGACAATTTATGCTTTTATTTTCTTATTGATTAATGCTAAATTCAATTCAGGGGACAAAAAAGGAGTACTTGAGGCTGATGAAGTTGTGATATCTGCTGGTGGCTAAACATTTGCAGAGGCTGGACTTGAATATCTCAAAAGTATGTCTGAGAAGAGAAGAGGAGTGTCACAACTATTATGTAAAAATGATGATTCCTAAAGAAAAAAATGATAAACATACTATATACATGTTGTCTACTATGCATATATGTAATATACAATGTATTTTCTTTAAGATATGCATGATAGATTGAATACAACTTTGTCATTAAAGATCAATTTTGATTAGTAAATAACAGAGAAGCAGTAAATGGCAGATTAATATGCCATGTGGGAATGCTACGTTACGGATAATTAATAGCCATAATAATATGCACTTCAACACTGAAGTAAAGTTTAAACCAATTAACACACTTTGGAGAATTGGAACTGTAATAAAACAAACAACTAGGGCTAAAAATCTGATCCATAAAGGGAATAGCATTTTGATTGCCAGATGTAAATACACCAAATAAAAGCAAAGCTTAGGCCTATGTAAACACCTACTGTGTAGGTTTAATCTCTACAAATGATCCATGACTTCCATGTTGCCCAGCTAAAGAAATATAAAACGGGTAATTTACTGATCAGCATCTCATGTTCAGATTAATAACTCACATGGTACAACGGATGCTACATTTCATTGCTGTATCTTTGCCTCTTTCTTCCTCTCCTTTTTTCCTCCTTTGTTCGGGACTGTTCAGGTCAATTTGACATGTCTACAACATTCTCTGGGGTCACATCAATAAATCAATAATTTGCCCCTCCCCCCACCGAGAGCGAGCAGGTATGGTTTGCTCTAGGGGATGAGCACGTGGAGATAGACACCAGTCCTATCATAACATGAGTCAGGCACATTAGGGGACATTTTTTCCCACCTTTCACCACTGTCCTATTGACAGGATGAATGCAGCTATGGAGACAGATTGGGAGTGTGCCATCTCTGCCAGCACATCATGCTCTTTAGTGTCCTGCATAAACACAAAACACAAACACACAGCGTCTTATGTCTCTCCCATCAGTGCTGGCAGCTTGCGTCCCCTCGGAGCGAGACACTGAGCTGAAAGGTCAACGCATGTCGCCAGCAAAAGGTCAGCAGGTCATTGCCCCCCCCACCCCTCCATCCCCAGGACGTGGCTGTCTCGCCATTTGGCTTTAAACAATAATCTGCATTACGTTACGACAGGACATATCCAGGGTACCAAACGTGGACAGTGGGGGGATTTCGAACTTGCCGTGATAGAGCAATCAAAAGAAATCTCCGTAACTGAGCTGAGAACTCAGAAAGCTCTCTTGTTTAAGCTATTTTTTATCTGGTTTTCCTGTGAAAAAACAAACGTTTTTTTGGGACGGAGAGTGAAAACAACAAATGAATGGAGGGCCTGTAGAAAAATGTCAGAATGTGCTGGTGATAAGCCCAGCATGGCTAATACTGAGCACATCTAAACAGAGTGCGGTTATCAGTGCATTTGGAGACGTCTGTGGGAATGAGACAGGCCTCAGTGTGGGAAATGGCCTTCGTTTGCTACAGAGCTGATCATCAGCAGTCAGCTATTATCTTTGATGGAAATATTCAGGCTGGTTTGAAGAGGGAAAGGGCAGAAAGAGGGGTTTTTGTGCACTGCTGTGACCTTCTGTCATCCTCATGTGGTCAGCTAAGAAGCAGAGCCTTTGAGGATGTCTGATAAATTGTGCAGATAAGTGGTGTGACATAAATCTCATACCACAAAATCTTCTCGATTAGACTGGAAATGAAACGGATAAATTTGAACAATGTTCCCGCTCACGAAGTTATGGCTCTCCAGTCTGCCACTGCTCTCCCTGGCTCCGGCCCCAGAGTCACATGGCTGACTGAAGTCGGGTTGCTGAGGCGACTTCAGCGGCCGAAGCGTGGGAGTTCTAATGCGTCGCTGTTGCAGCTGAAATCAGCCTAAATAAGCCACGCTTTCTTGGAGACTCTGTGTGGGATGCAAACACACCCCCTTGTTCCCCTCACCAGCTTCCTACTTTCATCTGACATTAGTCTAGGTTCGGCTCGGCCCGGACACAGGGTTCAGCGTGTCCACAGACTCACCTCTCCCTTCGCATGCGCCAGCATGGGTGGATAGACTAACAAAGGAAGGGGGTGAATAAATACAAAAAAAAAGTCAAACAAAAAAATTGTTAGCTGGTTCTGTCTTAGTCAAGTGAAACTTTTTTCACTTCCACCGAGTTCATTGCGTCAAGCATCTGGAGGATTTACAGCACACTGGTCCAAGAACTGTCAGATATATCACTTTGCAGTCACATCTGGAAATTTTGGCACATTCTACTCTTAGCACCTGGGAAACCATCACAGAGAATCAGTGCCTTTTACAAACACCTGCTGGACATTTTTTTAATCACCTGGTTGACTGAGAGGAAGAAACAGGATAGAGTGAAGGGGAACAGGGGGATTTTTAGGCAGCCCTTTCCCCATCCACCCCGACCCCCAATTCAGGCTCATTAACTCAATTCATAATCAACCCTTTTTACCCCCCGACCCCCTCACTCCTACCGGCTGGGTAGGTAGGCGGGTGGGCAGAGGGGGAGGCAGTTGCAGCTGAGCTCATTAGGCTATGGATCAGTGCACGCTTCATTCCCTGAAAATACCCGCTACTAAAACCCCCTCCATACTGCAGTCATTCTTAGTTTTCAAGAGTTTTGTCCTGACAAGGAATGAATGAAAAATCAAATTTTCCCTCCTTCATGTTCCCTTCTCTCTCTCTCGTGTGTTTCAGTTTTGATTTGCTTCCTCTGTTTTTCCATATTTCTCAGTTGAGGCAGCTTGAAGCAGAACCATTAAATGGGGATAATTGGGGAGGGGGGAGTGGGCTGCACTTGTCTGACCAATCTTCTAACACAACAATCAGCGGATTGTTCCTGGGACCGGGTGACACAACAACCTCCTAGTGTAGATTTGGCCTGTAATTAGCAAGCAGCTACCGACATTCAAGTCAGACCTTGTTATATCTAGTGAACCAAACAGCTTTTGGTATTAAACAATGTAGTTTCTTTATGCCCCTAGCTCACGTTTTTGGTTGATGTTAGGAGATAAAACAGGTACTGCAGTAATATATTTTGCTATTGGCTTCATTATTATTCTGTTTAAGTTCTTCACATAGCCATGATTACATGTGTAATCTATCTATCTATCTATCTATCTATCTATCTATCTATCTATCTATCTATCTATCTATCTATCTATCTATCTATCTATCTATCTATCTATCTATCTATCTATCTATCTATCTATCACTATACATAGTTCACACACATCTGAAACAGAAGTTATCCACACCCTTAAACAGCCATGTTGGAAGGCAAGGGCAGTGCTAGGCAACGATCAGCATGGCTTCCAGACAAACAAAAGGAAAGTATATTGATACTCTTGACATACGTGAAACGGAACGATACACCCACAAAATTGCTTCAGTCAGGATCGATCCATATGAGGTAGAGAACAGAAAAATGTCAGACGATATGGACAAACGTCTTCCGATATTTTAATATGACATAGTTAATTACTTTGTGAACATAAAGAGTGCCTACACAATGGAGAAGCTTCACAACCTGAAATCCATGGACAATTACAAACAATGTTTTAACGGCTTTGTAAAGGACGTCTAAACTCTTAATGTAAAGAACAAGGTTTTGGTGACTGGTAAAGTAAGGGATTACAATAACATACATGTCCCTCTTAGCTTATAGATATAGGCTACATTAGCTAACACGAGTTCAGTGTTTAAACAAGTTTATTGATAAACTGGTGTAGCTGGAACAAGAACTGACTGGATACCAACACTGGATCACTGCAGGGATTAGGAGAATGTGGTTAGGGGCCAGGAGATACCCATTGACAATGTGGAAACATGGAATAAATGCCACTAACCTTATCAGATGCAAAGGGGTCGTACTGGCTCTGAAGATGGATCCGGTTTGCCTAGTCTCTGGGATCCGAATCATTAGGTGACTGA
Organism: Fundulus diaphanus; assembly: GCA_037039145.1. Lineage (NCBI taxonomy): Eukaryota > Metazoa > Chordata > Actinopteri > Cyprinodontiformes > Fundulidae > Fundulus > Fundulus diaphanus. The sequence continues at coordinate 39,371,540 of CM073137.1, forward strand.
TTCGGTCAGTGGTAACGCAAGGCAGGACAGGAGCTAGTAGGATGGTTTATGACAGTTCGGGGTCTGTGCACGGGTGTTCAGTCCACAAGGCAGAGGTATTCAAAAGGGCTTGACAAGAGGGTAAACCGGGATCCAGGCGAGCGAATCGATAACAGGCAGCACACACACAGAGCAGAGGTATCCAAGCGGGGCAGAGACAGATGGCAGGTCCGAGGTCCAGGCTTGGTTCATTACAGATCATCATAAGAATCCAGGCAAGGGCAGAGTCAGGCTGGCTTGGTCGATAGGCAAGGCGAGAGATCATTGTCCAGAGATCAAAAGATAACAGGAGTATCCAAGAGGGGCAGGGCAGGCAGGAGAAACAGGAACAAGACAAGTCAAACACTGGAGATCAAATAAGGAACTGGATGGTTTACTCACTCAACTGCTTTCAAGAATCTGGCGATAACACCCTGGAAGGACGAGGAATATATAGTGCTCCTCCCAGGTGCAACAGCTCCCAGTTATCAGCAGGTGTATTCACTCAGACTAATTACTGGTGATCCTCAGGGAGCGATGTCATGGGACTGCAGCAGTTAAGTCACCGGCAGGAACAGGCAGGAATCATTACAACTAGTGCTACAGTAAATGTCACGATTAATTTGATGTTCTGATTATGATAGGATATTCTTCTTCTTTTCCTATCTAAAATTCTTGAGAAAGTAGTTGCTAATCAACTATGTGAACATTTACAAAGTAATGACCTACTTGAGGAGTTTCAGTCAGGCTTCAGAGCTCATCATAGCACTGAAACAGCTCTGGTGAAGGTCACTAATGATATTCTTATGGACTCAGATAATGGACTTGTGTCTGTACTTGTCCTGTTAGATCTCAGTGCTGCATTTGATACAGTTGATCACAATATAATCCTACAAAGATTTGAGCATACTGTAGGGATTAAGGGGAAAGCATTAGGCTAGTTTAAGTCCTATCTATCGGACAGATTCCAGTTTGTTCATGTTAATAATAAATCTTCTTCAAACTCTAGAGTCACTTGTGGAGTACCACAGGGTTCAGTCCTTGGACCAATACTCTTTACTATATATATGCTTCCAATTGGCAAAATTATCAGACAGCATGGGATTAATTTCCACTGTTATGCTGATGACACTCAGCTATATTTATCTATAAATCCTGATGAATCCAATCAATTACTTCGACTACAGTCATGTCTTGATGACATCAAAAGCTGGATGACTTTAAATTTCCTGCATTTCAATTCTGACAAGACAGAAGTTGTAATCTTTGGACCAGAGTCCTCAAAAAATAAACTTCTTAATCAATCACTTAATCTGGATGGCATTAATTTGGCCTCTGGTAATAAAGTAAAAAATCTTGGTGTTATTTTTGACCAAGACATGTCATTTAAATCCCATATTAAGCAGGTTTCCAGAGTTTCCTTTTTTCACCTCTGGAAAATCGCCAAAATTAGAAACATTCTGTCCAGGGGTGATGCTGAAAAACTAGTCGATGCATTTTGTAATTCTTTACTATCAGGAAGTCCACAAAATGGAGTTCAAAGTCTTCAGCTGATCCAAAATGCTGCAGCAAGAGTTCTGATGAAAATCAACAAGGGGGATCATATTTCTGCAATTTTAGCTTCCCTTCATTGGCTTCCTGTTAAATCAAGAATAGAATTTAAAATTCTTCTTCTAACGTATAAAGCCCTTAATAATCAAGCTCCATCATATATCAGAGCTCTGATTACCCCGTATGTTCCTAACAGAGCACTTCGCTCTCAGACTGCAGGTCTGCTGGTGGTTCCTAGAGTCTCTAAAAGTATAATGAGAGGCAGATCCTTTAGTTATCAGGCTCCTCTCCTGTGGAACAAACTCCTAGTTTTGGTCCGTGGGGCAGACACCGTGTCTACTTTTAAGACTAATCTTAAAACTTTCCTTTTTGACAAAGCTTATAGTTAGAGTGGCTCATGTTACCCTGAGCTACCTCTATGCTGCTATAGGCTTAGGCTACTGGAGGACATCAGGGTCTATTTTTCTCACTCTACTGATTTCTACTGTTCTCCAGTTTTGCATTGCTTGTCATCATTTCAGCTTTTAACTTTTTGTTCTCTCTCTTTTTTTCTTCATAGTAGGTACACCTGGTGTGGCGTTCTGTTAGCTGTGACATCATCCAGGGAAGACAGATCCCCCCTATTACCATCTAATGTAGAACAGATTACTGGATCAATGTGTGCTTCTGTGCTTGTTTGTCTCTCTTGTTGTGTCTCTGCTCTGTCTTCTGTAACCCCCAGTCGGTCAAGGCAGATGACCGTTCATACTGAGCCTAGTTCTGCTTGAGGTTTTTCCTTTCCGTTAATGGGGAGTTTTTCTTTCTGCTGTCCCTTCATGCTTGCTCAGTATGCAGAATTACTGCAAAGCCATGGACAATGCAGACGACTCTCCCTGTGGCTCTACGCTTCTTCAGGAGTGAATGCTGCTTGTCAAGACTTTGATGCAATCAACTGGGTTCCCTTATATGGGAGATTTTTTGACCAATCTGTATAATCTGACCCAATCTGTATAATCTGATTCAATTTGACTTTGTAAAGTGCCTTGAGATGACATGTTTCATGAATTGGCGCTATATAAATAAAATTGAACTGAATTGAATTGAATTATAAGCGAGAAGATTAATCATGTCTAAAATAGGGCCACTGATCAAAGGGAATGCCTCCTTAAACGACTTGGTTGGGATTGGGCCTAACATACAGGTAGAATGTTTAGATGAAGCTAAAATTTTAGAGCTTCTAAAATTTTAGAAGCTCTACTGCTTCTAAACAGTTCAAAAACCACGCATGTTCTAAAGATTCCTCCAAAGCTGCCTCACTTACTGAGGACGAGGTAATCATGTTTGGGAGAATGCCAGTTATTTTATTTTTAATGGAATAAATTTTATTTATGAAGAATCCCATAAAGTCATTACTGCTAAAAGCAAAGGGAATGGATGGATCAACGGAGCTATGACTCTGAGAAAGTTTGGCAACTGTACTGAAGAGAAATCTAGGATTATTTTTATTCTCCTCAATTAATGATGAAAAATATGCTGCTCTAACTCTGCGAAGGGTCTTTAACTCTGCGAAGGGTCTTTTTATATAACTTTTATATAATTAGGTAGGATTCCTCTTGGTGTGTAGAGCGCCATTTTCTCTCCAATTTCCTAACATTGTGCTTCAAGGAACGCAGCTCTGAATTAAACCAGGGAGCCAGCTTCCTGTGAATAATCATCTTCTTTTTCAAGGGAGCTACATTGTCTAATGCAGAATGCAATGAGGAAGTCACACCGTTAACAAAGACATATATTTGTGAATAGGAAGAAACAACATTGCTGCTATCTGCAGGGCATTTCTGCAATACTGAAGATATTAAAAGGGGGACAGACTCTTTGATACAGCATTATCATAAAGATCTACTATAATGGAACCCTCTTTTGGGGGTGGAGAACTCAGTCAGATTATACTCAAATGTTATTAAAAATGATCAGATAGGACAGGGTTGTGAGGAAATACTGTTAATTCTTCACAATGAATGCCATATGTCAGCACAAGGTCTAAAGTATGAAACCAAGAGTGCGTCGGTTTATGCACATTTTGAGCAAAACCAATTGAATCTAGGACAGTTTTAAAGGCTACACTAAGGTTATCACATTCATTGTCAACATGAATGTTAAAATCACCCACTATGATAACCTTGTCAGTGTTTAACACCTAATCAAATAAGAAGTCGGACAACTGATCCAAAAATTGAGTGTAAGGGCCTGGTAGACGATACAAAACAAAAAACAGAAGAGGTTTTATTGCTTTGCAGTTTGGATGAGGGAAACTGAGGGTTAAAGGGGAAGTCCGGTCAACAAGGAAAATTCAGGGTATCATTAGTTATAACTAAAACTAATACATTTGTGGTTATTTAATGAACTTATCTTTAATCAATAAGAAAATAAAAACATAAATTGTCGTCTGAATCACTGTGTATGGGGGCTGACATGACTGCCCAAATATGGGCAGTAAGGGGCGTTTGACATCACATCCTGCGACGTGGAAGAGCGGAAGCGGCGACAGCATTTCTCTCCGCTTTCCATGCAAAGTCAATAGGAGCCGTTCTACACAGCTGCGATCATCAATAATTATTTCGGATTTCCAGAGGACTTCACTGCTGACATTCCCAAGAGCTATTGCTGAAGCAACAATGCCCACGTGCATGGCCATCGGATGTTCCAACACAACTGGTAAAAGAGGAAAAAACATTGCTTATTTCAACACAGTCACTTCAGCGATCTCTCCTCCGCCGTGTGTGTGTGTGTGTGTGTGTGTGTGTGTGTGTGTGTGTGTGTGTGTGTGTGTGCGCGCTCAGCTGCAGCGCCGGTGCAAAGCCGTGCTCAGCCCAGCATGTGCTGGAATGCTCTTATATTTTAATACTTATACTATAATAATCAGCTAACTTAAGTCACTTCAGCGATCTCTCCTCCGCTGTGTGTCTGTGTGTGTGTGCGCGCACTCTGCTGCAAACTGAAACTGAAACCCCGTCTGTTAGATGCAAAGCCGTGCTGCGCGGAGCGCGCACACACACACACACACACACACACACACACACACACACACACACGCGTGTATAGATATATACTGTAGGACCCGACTGAGTTTGATCTTGGAAAATAGTGCGCCGTGACAAACAGAGCGTTGAAACTTGCTGAACAGCGGGTCCGCCTAGTGACGTAAAAAAATGGGAGGTGACAGTACTATTCTTGACCAAGATGGATTCCTCCACATAAACATGATTAAATGAGAATTATTATTAATTAAAAAAACTTATAATTTTTTGCACAGTGTGTAGTAGTTTTATATTTAAAGTACTTTCAGCAGTTTGAATTCTGATTTTGACCGGACTTCTCCTTTAAATGTTCAAAAGAACTGTAGTTATTAATTGGCCTGGGACTAATTAATAAATCAGACTGAAAGGTGGTTGCTACTCCTCCTCCTCTTCACGTAGATCTGGGAATGTGGAAATTTGAATAATTGGAAGGAGTTGACTCATTTATACTAACGTAGTCCTCTTGTAGCCAGGTTTCTGTGAGACAAAATAAATCAATCTTATTATCGGAAATCAATTCATTAACTAACAAAGTCTTTGGAGGGAGAGACCTTATATTTAATAGACCACATTTAATTGTTTTATTTTTTGTTTTAAGGTTAGATTTTTATGATTTGTTCCTTTTAGATTAGTTTTTGATCTATTCAGATCAGACCTCAGATGTATTGTTAATTGTTCCCAGCTGAAACCTATTCCGAGATGAAGTCTAAATCCTGTTGTAAAACTGTTAATGTGTTGGTACTTGGAAATCCTGCTGTTTACTGAGTTGTGACTCATTATCAATAGATTGAGGATAGTTTGTCTGTACCACAAGGAAAATACTGTCAGGAAACATAAAGGAAGGTTTAAAAAAATGATTGATAACAAAGATGAATAATATTTTCACTATAGGATACGCCATTGCGGATTCCTCAGAAGCATTTATCTCATTACGCCAGTTCTGATTGGCTGGTAGTGGTGACACCTGTGTAACCTGTTCTATAAGTAGCTTGTGCCACAACACAGCATCATTCAAAAACCTCTCCTCACTTCTAGACATCTCTCTACATGCAGGATAGCTTACCTGTCCATAGACTAGATAAATGTTTAAGCTAACTCTCCTTGAACAGGCGCTAGCTGCTGTTGCTCCAGTTTTCAGCATAGTCTGGAGCTCCTATTCCCGTATTAGCACACCATCTAATACCATTTTCACTCAGACCTTACACACCTGTTAGGTGTATCTTTTCTCACACAAAAGCACAGACCAACTTTTTCAGATGCTTGCTCTGTGTACACATAAACACAGCGTACATAACATTAGCAGATGCCTGTCTTACTTTCAGTTTCCTTACCCCTGAAGTCTTTTTTTTGCCATTACGTGTGCACAATTCTCTTATTGATTTGACACACGAGCTCAAATAATAGTAACAGAGTGTTAAAGGTTTAAAGAGTGCAGACAGTTGATTGTTGGTGTTTTTATGTTTTGAAAGTGTAGGTTAGTCACAAGAAAAATGCTAACCACATTAATGGGTGTTGGGAGGTTATGCTTTTTTTGGTGCCGTAAATAACTCCTGCTGCATCTGTCGGTTAATGTTTCCTCTATTTGTGCTTAGAAGATACAGGTCCATTCTAAGAGAACAAGAAATGTAATTAGTGGTCATCTGGGGTTATTCTAATGATTTTCATGGAAAATGTTCTCACTAGCAGTTTTTTTTTTACTCAACTTAATCAGGCTGGATATGTCAAAAAAAGGTTGCAAGGGGACATAAACATGGAGTCATCACTTTATGAGAACTAGAAGACATCTTTTATCATCATCTATCACAGAGACAGAGAGCAGACATGGCTGCTAGATAGCCATCAGTAGGTGTAAGTGATATTGCTGAACTCAGAGTATCACGTCTCATATGCAGGTCATCCTAGTGGCCTGCAAGTGCTGACAAACATGACGTCTTATGACCCCAGTGAACAATCAGAAATGTAACGCAGAGTTTTATTCCTGGGCAAGGTATTTTACATTCCTGAGGAAGGCTGCCTCAGAGTAGGAGCAGACAAACACCATGTGTGCTGGCTCTCTCTTCCATGTTTGTATTTGAGCAACTACAATTATTAATGTGTGCCGTAGGTGATCTGAGGTCAGTTTGTGTTTGTATTTATGCATGTTTGTTTTTTTTGAGTTTGAAAGAGGAACAAATCAAAATATCAAAGGGCTAAAAAGTCAAGCATCTGCATTACAGGAAGTTTGACATAAAAACTAAATGTCCTATTAAGTTGCTGCCAAGCGCAATAACGTTCCAGCTGGGCCCTACACACAGACAAGCCGAAGCATGGAGGGAACAACGCTTGCTGGTAATCAGTCAGCTTAGGTATTTATTTCAATTACCTGAAAGTATACAGTGTGTATAAATCTAATAAATAAATCTCAGTGGCAAATCCTGTTTATGAGACACAGTTTGGTTTTGCAGTCAAAGCAAACTGTTAGTCACTGACACAGTATTTATTTATTTAAAAAGATGATGAAGAAGTTAATATGTAGATGAGGCTCAGAAGAGGTTTGGTTTTGTTTAAAAGGGACAGTTCAGTAGAAGTCCAGACCAGTTTAAGGAAACTAATATTAAATGTTTGCTCATAATTAATCATTCCAACACTATTGCTGTGTCTGGAATGACCAAAGCTACAGTAAAGCATAAACCTATTCTTGCAGTTTTTCTATTTAGATTGCAAATTTTGCAAATTATTCTCATTCAACCAAAATGTTTGTTTCTCGTAGAAAATGAGAAAGGCATCTATTAGGAAAAAAATACAACTACGTGCAAGGAGTAAATTATTTCAATCTGGAGAGACTCAGACGGAGAAAGAGAAAACGATTAACAAATTTATTTGACAAAATAACAGTTCTTTGGCGCTCGGGCCCCGGCTGAAGATTTGAGCAGTGAATTCCGACGAATTCAGATGAGCCCATCAACGCTGAATAGGGATGCTCCCCCGGGGCCCGACACTGGTGGTGGAGGTTGGAAAAGATGACGTCTTGGGATGCTGGTGGAGAAGGGGAGGAGGTGGGTCGAGCACGGCTGGAAAGCGTCAGGCGGTGTGGGTGTGGAGCCTTTTAAACGGAAGCTTGATTGAAGATTGGAGAAAGCGGGTCGAGGTCCGGACATGAAGATGACGCTGTAACAGGTAGGCGGAAGTCTTCCAGCTTGAATTTGCGCCTAGGCTTAATTTTGTAGAAAAATAATATTTTTATCATATGTTGTTTCAAAATGCCATGTCTAAAATTATCTATGCCTTTCTCAAAAATCAACAAAAAATCTTTATTGACAGTGAAACCCTTTTTAATTGCTGACCAGCGTTTTGCATATTTCCACTGACAATTTCTTTTTGGTGATGAGGTTTGGAAGGTCTCCTTGCCATAACCCTAATTTAGCTACCTACACAGATTTAACTTAAATTACTTAAATACAAAATACTGATGTTACTTTTAGTCAGAAGAAGCATGGTGGTAAAAAAAAAAAGTTACTTGAAACATTAATCTATCAGAGGTATGAACTTTGGCTTTAAATGTTTGTGCCATTTTATGATTTAATTGGGAACATCCCAGTCTACACTTTTTGATATGAGCTGAGTCATTTAACTTAAAGCATTTGCAATCAGACCCCCCATTAAAACAATAACAATAAAAACAATGAACAATGTTCAGAAACTCAACAGCTTTAAAGAGCCGTACAGTAACACACTGGTCAGCATCAGTATTTTCATTATGTCCCCACCTAACTCACTTGCCAGTTATGCTCAGGACACTCAAGTAACTATTTTTCTTGACATCAGCAAATATTTGTACCAAAATAAGTTTCTGAAGGTAAGCTTTAATATGCTGCTCCACAACTGAGTTAACAAGGTTAAGAAATGTTGATGTTCTGACAATGGCATCTAAAATTCATAGACTTATTATTGTCTCTAAATATCTGACGCGACACATTCAACCACTGTTTGTACATATAATGCTATTACTGAAAATGTTTTACAGAGTTTGCCAAAATGATAGGCTAATGCCAGCCTGCTTAATCTCTGTTTTAATATGACTTGTTAATAATTGGATTAGTAACATAATCTGATGCAGTGTCAGCTAATTGTATAATCATAAACCTTAAAAAACAATGCTCTCATGCTTCATAAACTTAGTGTTTTGATTTGAACAATTTAAAATATATTGATTGTTCTATGGGCTGCACAGTGGTGCAGTGGGTAGCGCTGTTGCCTTGCAGCAAGGCACTTTTCTGGGTTCGAGTCCAACCCTGGGTCTTTTTGCATGGAGTTTGCATGTTCTCCCTGTGCATGCATGGGTTCTCTCCGGGTACTCCAGTTTCCTCCCACAGTCCAAAAACATGACTGTTAGGTTAATTGTTGTTCTTTTTTTTTTCTTTTTTTTTCCCCCAGTGTCCTGTCTAGCAATGTGGCAATAGGAATTGATGTCTCAATGCCAGATAGAGCTCGACAGATTTTGCTTTCACAAGTGGAGCGAACAGCTTTCGCCATAGTGCTCCGCTTGATTTATGCATGTAAATAGCTTTATTATGATTCCTGCAGGGAGAATTTCAAATTATATGGACACTACAATGGGAGAGTAAAGGAAGAACAAGAAGAGAAAAAAAAGAAAGAGAAGAGGTGAAAGAAAGAAGAGATAAAAGGGAGAGAATGATAAAACGTCCTCTGTCTGCTCCATCACCTGGAAAGAGAGATGCAAAAAGAACAGCACAACCAACAGACATAAAGCAACAGATACAATCGAGTAACACCTTGATGCCATTGCTAAATCATATGTACTATTATTTAAGCTGACATGTGTAAAGTGAAACCTGAAGAAAGAAAGTGAAAGAACATAAATAAATAAATAAATTACAGGCTTTCTGTATATAAGTGAACACTTAATACCTGGAACCCTGCACCTGTGGGAGTTTGTGAGAGTGCACTAGTTTAGTTGAAAATTATCCTGAAGGAAATAGCTTGCTAGTGGTTGTGGAGAACCAAAGACCCGCCTTCCCCGAGCACAGAGGCAGGAGTCAGGGGACCCATAACCCCGGACTCCCAAAGGGGCCCCCAAAGCAGGGAGCCCAGGAGGGGCCGACACAGGATATCTGCAACACCCCCCCCCCCCCCCCCCCCAAGGAAAGAGGAGAGACGACCCCGAGGAAATCCCCCAGCCACCGCAATGCCGACACCCCCAAGAGCCGCGGGGACGAGCCCGTGGGCTCCGCTGGCAGCCAGCCCCGCTGAAGTGGTCCCGGGCCATGGGCCCTGAGGGCCAGGCCCCGCGAAGCAGCCACCGGGAATGGGCCGGCTCCAACCCGGGAACCCGCCCCAAACCCGAGGCCCACCAGCGCGCCAGAGGGCCAAGGCGCCCGCCAGCGCAGCGGACAGGACGTGTTGTATTGTTGTTCTTAAATTGTCCTTAGGTGTGAGTGTGTGCGTGAATGGTTGTTTGTCCTGTCTGTCTATGTGTTGCCCTGCGACAGACTGGCGACCTGTCATCTCGCCCATTGAAATGCTGGAGATAGGCACCAGCACCCCTCGCGACCCCATGAGGGATAAAGCGAGTAAGTGGATCTAGCAGATGTTTGCTCAGAGCATGGTGATATCAGACAAGCAAAGCGCTGCCACAGCCAATACAGTCTCTCTTTCACTGTGAACATAATTGAAAAAGGGTGTAAAACACTTTTGTTATGGAAACCCAGATTAATTAGATCAACAAAATACTGTGGAGGGCCTATAATACAGTTTTGCCAGTCATAGTTTGGCCAAGCAAGCTGACTAACAATATAATTGTGACTGACATAAAATTCTAAATAGTTCACTACAACCACTATTATGATGTAGAGTCAAGCACACTGATATCACTCATTTAAAAAACGCCTCGAATGGGATTCGGGTTTGATACATTGGACTGGGTCGGGAAATCCTTAAATCAAATCCATTTCAAGGATTTGTAGCAAAAACAAATTCATATGTTGATTATTTTAGTGCCACTGAGCATTTTCACGATTTAAATCAAATCTGAAAGACACATATAATAGTGCAGCAAAGTTAGCTGCAAATGATTGACTAATTTCATACCGCTTTTGAAATTTGGTCCAATATTTAGATTGTTTGGTATGTTGTTTACTTTGTTTTTTCAGTGTAAAGATTTTATTTCAGACAATCTAGTCTAAAACAGGTCTGAATTTGTTCTGCAACTACAGTTTTTTAATCATCTATGCCTAATTGTAGTAAGTATCATCCATCATGATGAAGGATCTAGTGGTGACAGTGGTTGCCGGTTCAATCCCCTGCTCCCGACCGTCTCAGTCGTTGTGTCCTTGGGCAAGACACCTGCTGGCGGTGGTCAGAGGGGCCCGGTGGCGCCGATGTATGGCAGCCTCGCCTCTGTCTACTAACATAGCTCACCACTGTCAGGGTGTAAATGGTTGAATGACTAATTGTAGTGTGAAGCGCTTTGGGGTCGTCGGACTAGTTAAAGCGCCATATAAGTACAAGACATTTACCATTTTACAATGATGATGGATCTATTGTAAACATATAGCCAGTGTCGTTCCATGTCTTTATGACAAAGTAAAGGTCAAGTGATTTATGTTTTTGTGTGGCAGTAAAATTAAACCAAATTGTGCAGCTTGTCATCTTAAATTGAAAGTGATGGAGATTTTTGATCAATTCAAGAACTGAATAAATTTGAGCTAAAAAATGTGGATTATAATCTCCATTGTTTCACTATAAAATTTTAACATATTTTATAAGTTTAAGTTTATAGAACAGTAGAATTAAAATATATATGTTCACTAATTGTTGGCTTAAAATGCAAAAAAAGTGGTCAGTGGAATATATTCGTAATTCAACAAACTTGTCATGGTCCTTTAAAGCAGTGGTCCCCAATCCCCGGACTGCACAATGATATAACTGAAATTACAGTACAGAAAGAATAACTAATTTATGCTACCAGTCAAAAGTTTGGACTCACCTTCTCATTCAATGGTTTGTTTTATTTATTTATAAATAAAACAAAACTTTATTACGACCTCTGGAAACTCCTTTAAGACAGTTGGAAAACCATTTCAGGTGACTGACTGGAAAATATTATCTGACATTTAACTGTTTTATGGCGCAAAAGAGGTTGGGGACCACTGCTTGAGGTTGTTTTATACATGAAGCACATACGTTCCATGCAGAAATTAGACATGCGGACACAACATCTGCAGCTTTTCTCCGAAGTAGTACTATTCTTCTAGACTCTAGAGGGCAGTTGTGCTCCTATACCAAGCGTACTACATCCCAATACACGTAGAAGTAGAAAACACAGTTGTTTCCCACATTTAAGCCTCTTACTTTATTCTAAGAGTGACGGCGAATTCTCTCCAAGATTTGTCAACAATTTGCTGATCACGGTGATCTTCTTGAGCCAAATCATAAAGATGTTTATATTTACAAACCTCCGCCAGAAGGAGCACTTGGTCATCCGCAATGTTTTTCTGTGTGGGACTGTCCGCACAGTTAGAAATTTTCCTAAGTGCGCGGAGCAGAAGCTTTTTGCCGGCGCGGAAGGGCGTGGTAGCCAAAATTACATAACATGGCTGCGTGGCCCTCGCGGATGCGTCAAGCATTAACCAGGCTTTAAAGTAGCCTGCTGATATAGGTGGAAAATTTCTATGATTCCCCACAAACAATTTCTAATATTCCGAAGTAAGTATGTGTCAGAACCTTTCCTCTAAAAGGAAATTAAAAACCAAACAACCTCTGTCTCTCTCCATATCTGGCACCTCTGGGGCTGTGGTCGCTCCGTGCCAGTTGGCCGACGGGACTAAAGCCCAATGGTTGACAGGGTAAGCCATGAAGACTTGTAGGGTTTATTTCACATGTGACCGGTGTTTCGTTTTTAATGAGAATTGCTGTCACTTCTTGTCAGTGCAGTCTGCAGAGAGCAGAAGGAGGGAAGGTAGGAGAATAAAGAAGAGAGGAAATGTTTGAGATGGAATGTTGTTTAGGGAGATTATCTAAATGTCATCTCCTAAACTTTTTTGAAAACAGTACACAAAACTGTCGGCATAGTTAAAACAAATATGGAAGTAGTGCAGTATCCTTGAGCCAATCTCTTCTTTCATATATATATTCTTACCCATATTCCCCTGATCCCCCCCACCCCTTACAGGAGGCCTGGATTTGGCTGGACCCTCATTAGGTCATGTGTACTCAATCCTGTGTTTCCTGCGTCCCTTAATTTCCACTGTTATGAGGACAAAGGGAGGTACAAAGCGCATCGCAGCCCCGGATCCTTGCACTCGACCTCATTTGCTCATTACTGTCACTATGGAAATTCCCTCCCCCAATCACCTCCAGACGACCTGTCCCACAGTGTGTACAGATAAATGGACATTTTTATGTTGGTTGAGAAGTGTTGGGAGCAACATCTAATTGTGTTTTATGTTTATGCTTGCAGAAAGGGGTGGGGTCTCTTCTGCTAGCTTCTGTGACCAGTAAAGACTTTACTATTACCTTAATGTTTGCTGCCAACTTAAAGCTTTGTAAATGCAACCTTAAATGAAAATTACAGCCATTAACTTCTCGCAGCCCTCAATTATTGAAGAAAGAATAAACCAAAATGACACATTTGGCATGTAATACTTTATGGGAGGCATGTGTTTTCAGACCCACTCATCTCTATACCATTATGGAAGTTCAGCAACGCTTGCAGGTATTTATTCATGTGCAGCATTCTTCTCTGGTTAACCAACAGCAGTTTAATCAGGTTAAGAACTGGGAAACGATGTGGTGGTCCTCTCTCTGAGATTTTGGTTAATCAAATAATAGTAAAATAAAAGTTTCAAACATCTCAAACCAATATTTTCTGTTCAGCTTTGAACTAATTCCGATTTGATCAAGCTTATTAATTCAGATTTGAACTAGAGATGACTAAATATATTTCAGTTTTCTTGAAAAAAGAAATCTTAAAGGTACACAGCCAAGTTATATGCTTATTAAATAAAAGACCAAAAACCATTTGATCATGACAAAATAAGGTTATATACACCAAGCGTCCATCCTGATAGTGTTCTGAGAGTCCTTGTTAAGCCTAAATAGAACCCCAGCAGTTGGCGCGATGAGCCAATGTAAACAGACGAGATGCCATCTACACGCAGTATCGCAGAACTATCAGAAAGCCAGATGGCGACAACTAAATCCCTACTAAATAATGCCTGACTGAGCCTGACCCCTCTGCAATGCCTCACGGTAAAGCGGCAGCTCGGCGTGATCGAAGACCAATTGTTATTAATTAAATAAACCGATCTACAGCAGCTCTAAGAGACTCATATCAGAACATTAAAGAGAAAGAAGATTCCTGTTCATAAATGGAAACAGGGACACAACTTCAAGGTAAGAACCTAAACACACCTTTTCTGACAGGCCCCAGAGGCTGCAGTAGCACTAAGCAAAAGGCATCACACCATCGAAGACCAAGGAGCTCTTAAGACAAGTCAGTAACAATTTGTTGGGAAGTACAAGTCAGGGTGGGGTTTTTATATATATATATATATATATATATATATATATATATATATATATATATATATATATATATATGTATATATAAAGGTTACAAAGGTAACAAAGGTAACCCTGACAGAGCTGCAGAACTCCACAGCAGAGGCTGGAGGATGTGTCCACAGGACCACAATGAGCTGTACACTCTATAGAGCTGGGCTTAATGGAGGAGTGGCCATATAAAAGATATCACTTGGTGTTAAAAAAAAAGGGGCGTTTTGAGTTTACCAAAAGGCAAGTGAGCAACTCTCCTGATGTATGGAGGAAGGTGCTCTGGTCAGGTGAGACTAAGATTGAACTTTTCGGCCAACAAGAAAAAATGTTATGTCTGGTGAAAACACATCCCATCACCCCAGGAACATTGTCCCTACAGTGAAACATGGCGGTGGCAGCATCATGATATGGAGATTATTTTCTGCATTCTGGAGCAGAACCTGTCAGTCTGTGACCTAGAAATGGGACAGAGGTTCACCTTCCAGCAGGACAATGACCTGAAGCAGACTGCTAAAGCAACACTAGAGAGGTTTAAGGGGAAACTTAAATATGCTGAAATGGCCTGGTCAAAGTCCAGACCTCACTCCAATGAGAATCTGTGGTTAGACTTGAAGATCACTGTTCACAAGAAGAAAACTTCCAAGATGAAGGCGCTGAAGCAGTTTAGCCTTGAGGAATGGGCAAAAATCCCAGAGGCAACAAGTAACGAGCTCATAGAGACAGATCCAAAGCCACTTGGTGCTGGAATTACCACAAAATGTGGCTTTACAAGGTACTGAATTTAGGGGGTGAACAGTTATGCACCCTGAAGTCTTTTGTTATTTTGTCCCATTCAAAGTTGTAGACATGTTCTATAAATGAAATGGTGCAAACTTTCGAACAATCCATTTTAATCCCAGGTTGTGAGGCAACAAAACACGGAAAAATAAGGCAAGTGAATACTTTTGCCAGGCACTCTATGTGGGGTCAAACAAATATAAACAACATACCTCTTCTGGTTGTTGTTTTGTATCGTCCTCAAAAATAAACTTCTCACTCAATCACCTAATCTGGATGACATTAAATTGGCCTCTGCTAATAAGTTAAAAAACCTTGGTGTTAGCTTTCACCAAGTTTCACCAAAATCACATATTAAACCTATCAGGGTTCTCTGTTTTTGTGCTCTCTAACTCTGCTTCACAGGTGGCTGCAGTTGATCAGGTGGGCGTACTCCCTTGGTGGTACCAAGCCGGGCGTGAGACCCCTTCCCTGGATTCACCTGGTTCGTCAAGTCACACTCCGGTTCTTCCAACTGCTCCTCCTGCCTGCCGTCTGCATTGGTGCTGTTCGGGCCCCCGCCTGCATTACATCTGCCAGCCTTCCTGTCACTCAGCCACAACCGTCCATCAGAGAGTTACGATCTCAGGGTTCCTTCGTCACTCACTCCCCCCGGACAGGTCTCCCCTTCCAAACGGTTCCCCCTGGTTCGATCCTCCGTAACATATCCTCTTTCTTCCCACAGTCGTTCCAGCTCTGACGTTCAGACCTCGCCTGTTACACACAGCGTGTGCTTCTCCCCTTTGTCGAGCCTTTAATAAACATCTTAACTGTTCTTGCTGCCGTCTGTGTCTGCATGTGGGCCAAACACTTAAAAACCATGACAAAACCGTTTCCAGGGTTCATCTTTTCACCTCTGGAATATTAGAAATATTTTGTTCAGGACTGATGCTTAAAAACTGGTCCATGCATTTGTAGCTTCAAGGCTGGACTATTGCAATTCTTTACTATCAGGAAGTTCATAAAATGGAGTTTGAAGCCTTCAGCTGATCCAAAATGCTTCAGCAAGAGTTCTGATGAAAATCAATAAGAGAGATCATATTTGCTCAATTTTAGCCTCCCTTCGATGGCTTCCTGTTAAATCAAGAATAGAATTTAAAATTCTTCCTCTAACATATGAAGCCCTTAATAATCAAGCTCCATCATATATCAGAGAACTGAAAACCCCATATGTGGTTCCTAGAGTCTCTAAAAGTAGAATGGGAGGCAGGTCCTTTAGCTATCAGGCTCCTCTCCTGTGGAACCAACTCCCAGTTTTGGTCCGTGAGGCAGACACCCTGTCTACTTTTAAGACTAGGCTTAAAACTTTCCTTTTTGACAAAGCTTATAGTTAGAGTGGCTCATGTTACCCTGAGCTACCTCTATTGTTATGCTGCTATAGGCTTAGGCTACTGGAGGATATCAGGATCTATTTTTCTCACTCTGCTGAGTTCTCCTACTGTTCTCCAATTTGCATTGTTTGTTGTTATTTCAACTTTTAACTGTTTGTTCTCTGTTTTTTTTTTCTTCATAGTAGGTACACCTGGTCTGGTGTTCTGTTAACTGTGACATCATCCAGGGAAGACAGATCATCCGCTATTACCATATAACATAAAAAGGATTCCTGAATCAATGGGTGCTTTTGTGCTTTTGTGTCTCTGCTCTGTATTCTCTAACACCCATTTGGCCGAGGCTGATGACTGTTCACACTGAGCCTAGTTCTGCTGGAGGTTTTTCCTTATTGTTAAACGGGAGTTTTCTTCTCCACTGTCACTTCATACTTGCTCAGTATGAGGGAATGCCGCAAAACCATCAACAATGTAGACAACTGTCCTCTGTGGCTCTACGCTCTTTCATGAGGAATGAAGCCTGCTTTTCAAAACTCTATGCATCTGCTGGGTATCCTTAGATAGGAACTTTTTTGACCAGTTTGTATGATTTGATTGAATTTGACTTTGTAAAGTGCTTTGAGATGACATTTGTTGTGAATTTGTTGTGAATAGATAAAACTGAATTCAATTGAATTGAAAACCTCCAGTAAGGTGCGGTGGTGTGGCAATCAGAAATTAACTGAAAGGCTACTGGGTCCAAAAGATAAACTTTAAATAAAGTGGTACATAAAATACACTAAACAGAAAACAAGCAGATATTACAATAATACTATAATAGGACATTATAACAGAACACAGAATCAATTTTGTGATAAAAGGGATATCTAAAATGAAATAAAATCTCAAAGTTAATCCATGTTCATATATGGACTGTATTTATATAGACCAGTTCACGCGTGACGTCAGCGCTACATCCGGGTACCACGGGTAGGCAAAAACAGTACTGTTCTCGTCTACTGCATGACAAAACGGGTGATTTAGAGCGTACTTTTAGTTTAGTTTTATTTTTGGAATCTAAACAATGCCTACGACTTGTTGTGCTCCCGGTTGCACACAGAGGCATTCCAAATCGTTGGATGTACGTTTCTGTCGTTTACCGAAGGACGAAGAAAGACGAAAGAAATGGATATTTTCAATGAAAGGACGCAGGCAGACAATCCCAATCGACTGTGGGAGCCATCATACCACGACAGAATTTGCAGTCTACACTTCATCTCCGGTAAATACAACTTAATTTTGCACTGGTCATTGTTCTACTTAAATCATTATATAAATAAAAAATTAGGATATATACTTAAGTCAAGACGTAAACGTTCGTTTCGTAATAATATACGTCCATGTACAATGTATGCAAACCCTGTGGCATGAGTCTGTGAAAAGGATTAATAAGACACCAAAATAATCCTTAGTGAACAATGTTTTTTTTAACCTACCGGTGGCGGGTCTTCCTCTCTGCTGAGGCGCTGTCTGTATCCGACTCCGCTTTTGTATGTTACACAAACATGTCTGAACATCCATCCATCCATTTTCTGACCGGCTTAATCCCTCATGGGGTCGCGGGGGTTGCTGGTGTCTATGTCCCGATATAAAATAATTGTAGCCGTCCAGTGGTTTCATGGCTTTCATGCTCTCTCGTTTGTACTGGCCTGGCGTGTTGATAAGGTAGCTGTATATGTTGCCGTACGGAACACTTGGCCAGCATTTCACAGACTCGCTCCGTCTCTTCAGGCTTTTGCTGTGTGGATCTGGCAATCTGATACCATCAACCATCAACTTACTCTTAAAACGATCTTGTGATACGTTATCTAAAGAAGAAAAATACGTCGAGAACTCGTCGTTTCCTTTGTTTGCGTCCGCAATTGTGTTCGCCTCTTGCCTACCAGTCCGGCGCGCATGCGCGAAAACCCCGGATCAAAACAATAACAATGAACTGGTCTATAGCACTTTTCTAGTGATACTAACTACTATACAAATACACTTAATGAAGGTTAGGTACCTTGGCCAGGGGTACAATGGCATGTTGCAGGAGGAACCTGGAGTCATACCCACAACACAAGACTGCAAGACAACTTTTCTTTCCACTGAGTCAGTCCAACAGACCTGTTGTCTGTCTGACAAGACTGAAATCCCTTCTCTCCACCCTCTCGCATCCTTTTCTCCATGAACACAATGAATTATGTTTGAACTTATTTTTGGTAAAGTCAATAAAAAAAGAAGTGAAAGGGTTTGCATTTTACCACGACTGCATGTGCTGGAGCAGGAGCCTGTGATATTAAGACAAATGTTCTCTGAAGTCTTGGGAACCTGTCATGTCTATTGAACTCATGGTATCATGTTTCTTGACTCTGGAGCTACCACAGATAAAGCAAAAAACAAAAAACAAAAACAAAACATTTTTATGAAACGAAATTAAAGCTTCAACATACAAATAAGTGTTGTGGAATAATCTGGTCCCTGTCATATATAGCTGTTAAGGACAGTGTAATATCCCATAAACCTGTTAGTTTTGAATTTTATACTATTTTCTTTTTCATACTGTCTCCAATTTGCTGTTGCTTCTTTTCTCCTAAATAACATTTTGATTAAAAGACTCCTAATATTTAGAAGATTAGGCTTTTACAGTTTCAAAAGTTTGGATTTAAGGCTACCACAGAAACTCAATACTGAGAAGACGTGGAAATGTCTTTTTTTCCTTTTGAACATTAACCATCCACAGCCTACTATGAGTTAATGCACTGAAACTCACACAGAAAGGGCTCCCTCTGGTGAGCTTGGTGTCCACAGCTCCCTTAACGCACACACACACACACACACACACACACACACACACACACACACACACACACACATGCACTGATCTGCAGTTACAGTGCCCCATCTTCTGTACATCTCAGCCCATTTATCATCAGCTCTAGCATGTGCAGTAGTCTATTCTGCTGGGACCATCCAGAAACTGTTGAGTGAGAGGGTATTGAGTCAGAAATCAGAAAAGTGTACTGTAGCATCAGTAAAAATAATATCTTATAATGATGCTTATATTATGGTCCTCCTCTGCAACTGGGATATGACCTGCGGTGCTATGAAAAGCTTAGCCTGTTTTTGATATATTTTTTTTATCGCACTTTAAAGTTTTGTTATTGCTAGAATTTTAATAAGACATGACAATAACCTGAGTAAATAATAAAGGCATTTTCAAGTGAGGTTTTAGATTTATCAGGGAGGAAATGTATCCAAACCCAACCCAATGTTTGTGAAAAGGTAATTGTTAAAACACATTAGTCTGACTAACAATTTTTACTTGCCACACCCATCCTTAACGCTCTGAGACTTGGGAAATGAACGGATCAACGGAACTTTTTGAGTCTGGAAAGAGTTTAAAGACACTTGCAAGGCTGCTCTAGAAGCGAATTAGTGCCTAAGAAAGAGGTCACCAGGAACGTAGATAATTTACTGATTTAAAGGCCTGCAGGTCCACTGAACTTGAAATAATCCCAAAATAACATCTAATAAAGATTTTTGCATATGTATCAAGCCGAACGCTATAGTGAAAACGGTAACGCTCCACTCGTGAAAGTAAATCAGTTGGGGTCTCTTTAGTATTAACACAGCAATTCTTAATTCTACACTGCCACAGGTCACGCAAAAAAATAAAAAGGTCTTGGGTGCCTATGTTAAGGCCAGTGTTTGGTTCAACAATATGAAAGAAAGAGGGAAAAAAAAGAAATCTGTGGGAGAGATCAAAGGCTGACCACTGCTGACCAAAAACAACACATTTGACAAAACACACCTTGAGTACCACAAATACTTTTGAAAACTATCCTGTGGACTGACAGAAGAAAAAGGAAGTCCAGGTCCAGGCTTAAGGCTGAGGGATGACCTGAAAGAAGCCGTTCATCCATAAAAAACTGGCTGCCTTAAAACAACCATGCAGAGTGGCCGAGGATTCCTTCAAAGCAATGTTAAGGAGCAATTAAGTTTTCCTCTCTACCGTCACCACATGCATGCTCGGAATGAGGGATTGTTTCAACGTCAAAGGCACAATGCAAGCGACTGTCCACCGTGGCTACACGCTTATCACGCCGTCCCCCGTGCTGCACTGCGCCAATCTGACCACATCATGGTTCACCTGATTCCTGCTTACAGGCAGAAACTAAAGCTCTGCAACCCTGTAGTGAGGACATCAAAAATGTGGACTGGTGAGGCTGTGGAGGATCTTCAGGCGTGTTTGGATTCTACTGACTGGGACGTCTTCAGGGCTGCTACCAACAGTCTGGATGAGTACACAGAGGCTGTGACATCATATATCAGCTTCTGTGAGGACTGCTGTGTTCCATCACGAACCAGGGTGAGTTACAATAATGACAAACCCTGGTTCACAGCCAAACTCGGAAGGCTAAGGTTGGAGAAGGAAGAGGCCTTCAGGAGTGGGGACAAATGCAGATTCAAAGATGCAAAATACAAGTTTAGCAAGGCGGTGAAAGAGGCTAAACGACTATATTCTGAGAAGCTGCAAAACCAGTTTTCAGCGAACGACTCTGCTTCGGTCTGGAAAGGTCTTAGGCAGATAACAAATTACAAGCCTAAAGCCCCCCACTCCATGAACGACGACACTTAGCCAACGACCTTAACAACTTCTACTGTCGTTTCGACAGACAAAGGGACAGTCCTGCAACCACCCCCCACGATACCACCCAACAGATCACCTCCACCTCCTGGAGGAGGGAGGTGGACACTGAAGGAGTGACAACTCCTTCAATACACGAGAGAGATGTTAAAGGCATACTATGCAACATTTTTCAGTTAATTAATGTGTTCCATACCGTTTTGGATGATTAAATGAGTCATTTCAAGTTGAACAAAGGTTTTCTTGGCCGCCCTGGTGGTCTGTGGGGGAAATACCGCACTTGCAACTGCAGGAGCCCTCGGCCCGCGCCCACAGGCTCAGAATCTTGTGCAAGATCGCGAGAGTCGGTCTTGCTTTACGGCGAGAACATGTTTGTTGCTAGCGCAGTGGCGATATCTGTGCAGTTATCATGGCGGAACCGGCGATAAAACAGCGAAAGCCCATGTCGGAGCAGGCAAGAAAGAGGAAAAGGGCTCTGGACAGAAAGAGGAGTCGTACACGGGTGAACATCGGGCAAGCTTTTTCCGAATGGCGAGAGCTAAAAGAAAGAGAAGGCTGCAAGGCTGACGCGGACCTCGCGTTTCTGCTGATGCGATTGTAAGTAACATTGTAGGGTTTCCCTCACGCTACCGCCTCCCAACATTCCAAAAAAAAAAAAAAAAAAAAAAAGTAACTCGATATGCGCGCAAAGCTTGTCTCCCCCCGCTCCGCCGGTCGCGCAAAGCTTGCCTCCCCCCCCCCCGCTCCGCCGGACATCGGCGCAAAGCTTGTCTCCCCCGCTCCGCCGGACATCGGCGCAAAGCTTGTCTCCCCCCCGCTCCGCTCCGCGGGTCATCGGCGTAAAGCTTGTCTCTCCACCCCCCCCCCCCCCCGCTCCGCCGGTAAGCAAATTCCTAGGGGAAACACTGCATTGGAATGGTTTCTCTCTCTCTGTGTGCATGTTCATACTTTCACTGTGTTAGTCATTGTTTGTACTGCCGTTTTATCGACTTTTGTATTCGTTGCGTTCGCCTGTCTGCTAAGCTCAAAACAACCGCGCCTGGCTTGACGGAGAAACCAGTAGAACAGCTGAGCATATTTATGACAGTGCACTTTTACTTTCGCCCTCTGGGGGGAGCCTCGCTGGAAAATCAATCCCGGTTGCATAGTATACCTTTAACAAACTCTTCAAAAGACAGAACCCTCGGAAAGCTGCTGGACCAGATTCTGTCTCTCCGTCCACCTTGAAGCACTGTGCTAATCAGCTGTCTCCATTGTTCACAGACATTTTTAACACCTCACTGGCGACATGTCACATGCCAGCCTGCTTCAAATCCTCCACTATCACCCCTGTTCCCAAGAAGCCAAGGACCACAGGACTTAATGACTTTAGACACGTCGCTCTGACCTCTGTGGTTATGAAGTCCTTTGAGCGCCTTGTGCTTTCACACCTTAAAGAAATCACCAACCCCCTCCTGGACCCCCTACAGTTTGCCTACAGAGCCAACAGGTCTGCAGACGACGCTGTCAACCTGGCCCTTCACTATATCCTCCAGCACCTGGACTCTGCAGGAACCTACGCCAGGATCCTGTTTGTGGATTTCAGCTCTGCCTTCAACACAATCATCCCAGCTCTGCTTCAGGAGAAGCTCTCCCAGCTGAGTGTGCCTGACTCCACCTGCAGGTGGATTACAGACTTCCTGTCTGACAGGAAGCAGAACGTGAAGCTGGGAAAACATGTCTCTGACTCACAGCTCATCAGCACTGGTTCCCCCCAGGGCTGTGTTCTTTCTCCTCTGCTCTTCTCCCTGTACACCAACAGCTGCACCTAAAGTCATCAGTCTGTCAAGCTCCTGAAGTTTGCGGATGACACCACTCTCATCGGACTTATCTCTGATGGTGACGAGTCCGCCTACAGGTGGGAGGCTGACCATCTGGCGAGGGGTGCAGGGAGAACAACCTGGAGCTCAACGCTCTAAAAACAGTGGAGATGGTTGTGGACTTCAGGAAGAACTCAGCCCCAGCTACCCCATCACACTCTGTGACTCAACAATTGACACTGTGGAGTCTTTCCGCTTCCTAGGAACTATCATCTCCCAGGATCTAAAGTGGGAGCTGAACATCAACTCCCTCACCAAGAAAGCCCAGCAGAGGATGTACTTCCTGCGGCAGCTGAAGAAATTCAACCTGCCAAGGACAATGATGGTGCACTTCTACTCCTCCATCATTGAGTCCATCCTCACCTCCTCCATCACCATCTGGTACGCTGGTGCCACCGCCAAGGCTAAGAGCAGACTGCAGCGTGTCATCCGGTCTGCAGAGAAGGTGATCGGCTGCAATCTTCCATCTCTCCAGGACCTGTACGCCTCCAGGACTTTGAGGCGTGCAGGGAAGATTGTGGCTGATCCCTCGCACGCCAGTCACAAACTATTTCAGACAGTTCCCTCTGGCAGGAGGCTGCGGTCCATCAGGACCAAAACCTCACGCCACAAGAACATTTTCTTCCCATCTGCTACCGGCCTTATCAACAAGGCCCAGAGCCGCCTGTGACACTGGACACTGCCTCTCCCCCCCGTTCAGGACTTACAAGCTTCTGCGTTACATTAATACACACTCTACTGTGTGTATATAGCTTCCTATTCTATCTTATTTTATTTTGTCTGCACTGTTGTGCCATAATAACGCCATGATAATAATATTTGATGTCAGACTGAATTCTGGCCATGTAGTATGGAGGAGGTTACAAAAGGAATTCCACTCCTGCTGCAAACATGGGACCCTCACAGGCACAAAGGACCTCCTCTCTCAGCAGGATGCTCCTGACCCCCCCTCTTCAGACCCTCTCCTGCAGCTCCCACATCTCTTCTTCAGACTTTCTTCAGACTCCAAGCTGCTCATACCACCTCTCCCTGGAGCAGACAAGGAAAAAGCTACTTCGGACCATGGGCCCGGGCAGGGCCGGGCCGGGCCCATGGTCCGAAGTAGCCTGACCGACGCACATCCAGCACCTGGGGAAACTTTTCGTCGCCCGGAGAACATGTCCGAGCAAATCAGAGTTAAGTCTGCTGTCTTAACCTCAGCATGAGGAGCAGGAGGAAAGATCCTGCCTGCCAAACAGCTCTGTTGTATTTCTTGTCAGCCTTCACAGGGAAGCGAACCCCAGATGGAGCTGAAAAGTAAGCAGCATAACCTACTTTGAATGCTCAGGAGGACCTGCTCTAATCGTGACTGCAACCGAGTCAGAGATTGTCTGCAGGACATCAGGCCTCCCACCCCGACTACATGGCGCTGCAGAGCTAAGCGCCTTGCCCGCTGCTGGACAAACCAACAACGTTCCTGTTTTCAATGCTCCTTCCTTGGAATGGCCAAACTGGACAAAACTCACACGGTTAAAAGACAGGTTTGGGCATAGGGAGCTGAAGGAGAAGTTAAATGGTTTGTCTGGAAATGTTTGGTAATTCGTTTGGACACATGATGCCTTTAGAACAAAGGGCTAACGGAGGTAGCTCACGCTAGCCTTCCGTTCATGGTATTGCTAATATCATTTGAGTGTGTTTTTATGGTTATAACAAGGGTTTCATATATTGATGGGACATTAATGTTTACGTTATCCAGCCCACTCATTATGACTAAAAATAAAGCTAAAGCCTTTATTTGTTAGCGCCGAATGCCCGCTAGCTTCTGTTAACTTCCGATTTCCGGACATTCAAAAGGAGCAGTTTTAAGCATAAAAGCTTAACCGTTCTGCTCGGCCATCCTTCGATGGGGCTATGAGCCTTATTCCCACATTAATATCCAATATTAATGTCGGTTTTAAAGGCAATTTTGATAAAGATCGGCCATAAGGGTTAAATGATTTTATTGAGCAAATCAGTCTTTAGAATATTATTTACTCAAAATAATGTTCTGTTTAACTTGGGCTTTGCATTGTGAATGGATTGAAACACATGCCAAATGTTTTTAACTCCATTCCATGTTTTTTTTTTTATCAGATCTGCAGTGAACAAGGATTCACCGAATTATTCTAATCATGACCAAACACTTTTGTTTTGTCTTCTGTTTGTTTTGCATGTAAATAGTTCCTTAGCTTAGCTTCTTTTGATCTTCATTTTCCTTAGTAGTTTAGTTAACTTTCACTAGCCTAGTAGAGAGGCTATGTTAATCGAAATATTGTGTTTATTCAGATAAACAGCATTACATAGTGATGTTCTCTGGATGTTCATTTTATTTCTGTTATTAAATCCTTCAACTTGAAAAGAAGTTGTCACTCTATTCTATGTGTGTGCAGGTTTTGCTGTTAAAAGATCGCTAGTGCTCGAATCATCCCTTTCAACCATTGTCTTGATATCACCTTAACAGCTGATTATCACCAGACAATACTTAACAGACAGAGGGTTATTTAATAAACATTAAATAACTTTAAACAGCGTATAATTGCACAACAGCACCATCAACACCAAGTCAAATTCCTTGCAAGTGCAAACCTACTTGGCAATAAACTTGATTCTGATTCTGGTTCTGATTTCAGGAGAAGTAAATGCTGCAAGTTAATGACTTGATGCAATCTGCTGGGTTTCCTTAGATAGGAACTTTGAACCAAACTTTCTTGATGATTTGATAGAATTTACTTTAAGTGCCTTGAGATTACATGTGTTGTGAATTGACTCTATAAAAATAATATTTTATTGAATAAATGCTTGACACCATCAAGCATTTGTTCAACCTGGCTCAATGAGTTATTAGCCTTAGGGGATAAGGATTTTCAAATAGCAACAAGTTGGTTTTGAAAGCCTGTTTCTTTAATTAATACAGTTCCACTTTTTCTACTCAAAAAATAAATATATTGTTATAGCAATTTTAAAAAGGCTGCTTGATTCTGAAACATCACAAAAGGATTTTATAAGTTTTTTTTTTCCTCAGAGATAACCCAGGGGCAGGTTTACGTGCAGCTCAGGGGATAAAGGTGGGATTAAACCAGAGCCCAGCTTTATGGGGCGCTTTGCTGTGTAGGTATCCTGTCCCAAGACGTATTATTTGGTGGGAAAGGTCTCAAAATTTTTAACTTTAATACTCTTTCCCATTCTAATAGTGTATGACCATTTGTGTTCATGTAATTTTAGGTCTGTAATTACAGTTTTGACTTGTTGGTTCTGGATGTTATTTCTGTTGTGAGCCGCAGCTGTTTTTGTTTTACTTCTCACTTGTGTTCATGTTTAGATAATTTTAGCATTTACAGCATTTGTCCAAATTAATTTATTCCTTTGTGGTGAATTTCTTAGTCCTTGTCCTGTTCTGTGCATTTTGGTTCAGTTTATTATGTTGGTATCAGTTCTTAGCCTCTTTGTTTCCATTTTTCATCAGCCCATTATTCATCCTTCTCTCATTTCCCTGTTTAGACCCGAACTCACCAGTGCTCTGTGTTCTGTTGATTGTACTCACTTGGTTATCATATCACAATCTCATCCCCAGAGCACCAAAGCTACTGATGCAACTACCCTAGTTCCAGACATGTTATTCCTTTCTGCAAGCTTCCACTTAATACGGACATCATTCCATTCTCCATCACAGATCTACCAATGTCCTATTGCCATTTGGGTCCTCAACAATCTCCCTGTAGAACAATTTCTTTACCCCCTCCCCCCCCCCCCCCCCCCCCACCTGTCACCTCCCATGTGCATATTTGCAAAGAATAAATACACAGCAAAATAGCATCACCTTTCGGAGGAAAAGGACTAGTGCAGAAGTAAGTAAGTCAAAACTTTATAATGATGTTAGCAAGAGAATGTTTCGATCTGCTGGACTTACTGTTCGCTATTTTGCTCCTATGCCACATTGCTCTGATGTTGGCATTTTAAGGTTCACATGGACGTACATGCATGCACGGCCAGCCCAGCTTGTAAACAAGAGACTGGAGAACAACACGGAGAGATGGTGTGTGATGTTATACCATACTGGTACACTGCCACCGTTGCTTCATGCATGCTCAGTATGAGGGATTGCTGCAAAGCCATCAACAATGCAGACAACTGTCCACTATGGCTCTACGCTCTTTCATGAAGAGTGAATGCTGCTTCTCATGATTCGTTGCAATCTGCTGGGTTTCCTTAGATAGGACACTTTTTGACTAATCTTTCTGTATGATTTGATTGAATTTGACTCTGTAAAGTGCCTTGAGATGACATGTGTTGTGAATTGGCGCTATATAAATAAAACTAAATTGAATATTGCATCTAAAAAGATATCTTTAGGTCTTAATATAACTTTTTTTTAGTTATTTCTATCTAAAATAATGGAATTTCGCTCATTGCTCCTTAAAAGCAGCACCATGTAACATTTAGCCAATATTGCACTGTCGCAAAATGAAACAGTCTCCCTCTGTATTTTGGAATCTGATAGCAGACCACTTTGGACCAGCAGATTGAAAGACAAGGCCACATTTACCCCTCTAGATTAAATCCTATCAGAAAACCAAAAGTCTGATCAGGTAAGTGTACAATGTTAATGAAGTCACGTTAGTATGTTGTGTAACCTGGTAGCTTAGCATTCAGCTCCTACAAAACTGAAAA
Source organism: Fundulus diaphanus (assembly GCA_037039145.1). NCBI lineage: Eukaryota > Metazoa > Chordata > Actinopteri > Cyprinodontiformes > Fundulidae > Fundulus > Fundulus diaphanus. The sequence continues at coordinate 39,399,072 of CM073137.1, forward strand.
AAAATGACTTGGACATATTCTGTATACAACAGGCACAAAGATAACTTACCAGACTAACAATAACGATGCAAAAAAGAGAATGGGTCTTGCATTCTGATTGCTGTCAAATATCAATGAGCAAATTATTTTGCAAGATCCACTCTTGTTTTTTACTCTGGAGCGATCCCTGTCTCACTTTCTCTTTTTGGCCTCCTCAGACATTAGTTTTCCTCTATTTGCTTCCCTCAGCCATGACAAACTTTGACTGAGAAAAGTAGAAGCACGTAAGGTTACTCAAGCTACATAGGCAAGTTTTTGAGAAGGGCAGCCCGCACGGAGCATCGATGCATGCTAAGTGCTCTATATTGACCTAAAAAATCATTTAATATATCTCAAATTAAGCTAATACTTGTGTCAGAACTTACACTGTGCGGTTTTAAGTTCAACAATTTAACAATTTCTCAAACCCATGGCAAAAAAGTAAAACCGTAAGCCATTGATAATAACAATAATTTCATGCTGTGTCTTTGTCAGTAGTAAAAGAAAAACACAATCATTCCCAACATGATGGAATATGATGATGGAAGTATATATTCAATATGAGGTAATATTTAGAATAACTGGTTTTCAGTGACCTGTTGTATGACTTGTTACTCATCATTTCAGTGATATTACACTAGCTAACAGCTAGCTGCTCTCTTATTCATTGGTCTGCCAATTGCTAACACTGTCCAAAAAGCTGGAGAATGATACTGATACACGGTTGCACATTCACTCTGTTCACTAAATGTGCTGGTTTTCCTTTCTCTATGGAATTTGTGCCTTTTAAACGCAAGTGTGAGTAAGCTGTAGGAATGTGCTAGCAAACAAAGTACATCAGGCAGTGTTCAGAGATGGCATGATTGGCGGCTTGGTATCAGTACATCACGCTGAGGTTGGTCTGCCTGCTGTGACAGAGGCTGCCTGCTTGTGCAGACTCGCCTCACGCCCAACAGGTGAGCTTTGGCTCTGTCACTAATCTCCCAGAGGAATGCACCTCAAGTCAGATGGATGCAATAAGGACAAAGATGGACACAAAAGTTCATCTTATTCCTTTGATTAGCTGCCGACTGGTTGCTTTTTGTTACTCTTTGTCTTAGTCATTAAATGTTGCAGCATTTAATGATTTTCTTGATATTTTTTCAAATTTAGATTAAAAAAGAAAATTAAAATCTGATCCTGAGACTATGGAGGCTTCTTGTCCATGACACAGCTGAATAGGAGAATAAAGAAAGACAGGGGAAGACATTCAACAAATGAAACGAGTAAAAAGGGATCAATGCAATGTGTATCTGATGTATTTTTAATGAGGCTGAAGTCAGGGAGCAGGCTGATGTGAGGACCAGGGAGTCATGGAAGCAGAGACTACGCAGTGAGGCCGCTATTGATCAGATGGCTGGTGGAGGTAGCCTGGCACCATGGCTGAGCAGGATGGACTCAAACTGCTGTGGCGCATACAAGCTGAAAATGAGCAGCTACAAGGACCAAGGCTGCAGCTGGCATTCAATCCATGTGAGGGTTCATTTAATCTAGACATTTTTAACTGCTAGTTCTGACTTGTCAGAGTTAAACGTGTGGGTAATAAGATAAGTCAAGTCAGAGTGAAGCAAAAGGAAAACTAATGGCGGAGGGGAAATACTAAACAGCTTCAAAGATAAACTGCTATTGCTTTAGCATCATTTTTAGCCTTAACACTTCAGAAATCTGATGTTATCAGCATTGCTTCATATGACATGCTTTGCATCTTTGCTATTTTAGCACTTTGGTTTCAATTTCAAACTGTATGTCAGAGTCTTTTTCAAAGATGGAGGAAAGTGGAGTGTAGGTGTACGGTCCTGAGAAACATGTTCTGTGAAGATGGTAACTGACGTCATAATAATACTGAATGAATGCCCATGGTCAATTTGCCCATTTGAACAACCATTTCAGGCCCAACTTTTGTCATTTTTTTCCCTTTCCAAAGGTCATCTCCACAATATCCACCATTAGGAGAGCATATACTTACTTACTCCATGTTGGGGTCAGTCCACTTTTATGAAATAAGGCAGATTGACACCCCTGATCAAAGCAACATAAATGGTCTGAACTTATATAGCGCTTTTCCAGTCATGCTGACCACCCAAAGCGCTGTGCACTATAGCCGCATTCACCCAGTTGCTCTCACTAACGCACACATTTATACACCGAGACGCAGCTCGGTAGGCAACTTGGGGTTAAGTGCCTTGCCCAGGGGCACATCGACATGTGGCAAGGAGAAGCTGGAATCGAACCCATCAACCCATCAAGCCACTCTTGGTGACCACTTGGTTCTAGATATGACATTGGATTCACATAATCAAAATGTATTACAGTAGACCATTGAGGTTTGACAGAAAGTGAGTAAATGTAGAAAAAAAATCCTATTTTTTTCAAATCAGCAAAAAAGAATGCTTCAAAGCTAAAAGTAATATAAACTCAAACAGGCTCTTCATTAACCATGAAAAATGGTTAATGAAGAGCCATTTGTATTGCAATGCAAAACAAAGCAATACAACACAATAGAGCTACGAGTCAGAAAAGGAATCTTCACCAATTTTCATTTTGATCATTAAATTTTTTTATTTAGGCATTCTGGATGATGTTACCAGTGGGCCATTCGGGATGTTGCTCTGTGGTGAAGATAATTTCTTGACAAAAGGTATCTACAGTCTGGAACTGACATACGTTTTTATAAACCTCCATTTCTATCCACCCCTAAAGGTTTTCAATGCGATTTAAATCAGAAAAACATGTAAGGAGGTCCAAAAGAGGGGTGTTATTCTCCTGAAGAAGTCTTCTGTTAGACAAGCATTGTGGACTGAGGGTTCGTCCTGATGTAAGGTGAAGTGACCTGTGCACAGACCATGGCCCTCAGCCATGAGGGATGCCTGCTAAAATGAAATAGAAAATAGCTCTGGCTGGATCTCCTTGTCATGCCAATCACCTAAGCAGACATCAACAATTCCCTGATTAAATGTCTTCTTGCCTTAGAAAAATAAAACTTTCTTCCAACTTTTAATCTCTCACCTTCTGTGCTCCTTTATTTTCCAAATGGTCAAGTTCATTGTGTGGGAGGAGATGTGGCGTTTGAAGACTTTTTATGTATTCTTTCAGCTCTCATCTCACGGATGGCTCATGGGTATAGAGCTCAAGTGAGCATCAGTAAGGGTCTGAATCTGGGCTGAGGACCTGCCTTTGAACATCTATTTAGAGAAAAACATTTAAGTTTTTTGAGAAAGGTAATTATTGCCACTCTAAATTATGTTTACCCACATGCTGAACATGTTCTTTTTCTAACTCTAAAGATGATATCGTATCATAAAACCACTAAGTTGATGGCTGGAGTATCCAACATCTCAAATACAGCAATCTGTGGAGAAGACTAGTTTCTTGCTCCACAAGTTCTGAAATTACCAAGACTTCCATTGAACTTTCACTCTTGAACATAACTAAAATGAATGTGTGACACTGTCCAGGCTTTATGAACATCTATTGCATTCGTCACTCTAGCTGAGTACATTTCAGTAGGTTTAGATTGACTTAATGTACTCAATAAATATTTTAAACTATTGTACAGAGCCATACAGTTAGCATTGTGCAGCTCCACTTACAGCCTTGTTATGATCCACTGGCTCATAACAAGGCTGATATACTTGTAATTCCTCCCCCGGTCTTAAGATTTAGATGTTGAATCACAATCTAGTTTCATCACTCCAGTAAATCTTCTGTAGTCAAAGGTATATTATGAAAATTTAACCTCAGGAACCAATGCAGTCAGGTGTCCAATACAAAGACATTCATTGTTTTCCAAAAAAATGTAAATGGTTCAGTTCCAAAGACAAAAGATGTGGAACTAGATAGTTTTATTCTGCTTCGTAGACTGTGGGAAAATGCTTACGTTTTTGTAAGAGCCATCAGGTTTTACAAGATTTAAGAAGATTAGTTACAAACAGCAGGGAGACAAGAGTCTGGCCGGGTGTGATCAGAACTTTGATCAAGACTGCATTGGAGCCGCCTAACAGGATATCAGCACAGCGACGCAACCCCGGTGTAACGAGGACAGTGGCACTAAAGCACCTCAGGGTGGATTCTTGGCTCCAGGGAGGGTGTCACATCCTCCTTTAATCATTAAAGGAGCAGGAAGACCCCCTCCCAGCCTGACCCCACCCCATCAACTACCATTACCGTTTAACCCCCCTGGCCTGTCTCTTTCTGTAGCCCCCAGCCATCGTAGCTCCTCAGCCAAGCAGCGGAGCCTTCCTCCCACCAGTGGAGACAGACCAGTGGCTCCACAGTGCCTGAGAATCGATGTCTGCCCCCCAGCACCCAGAGGCCCAGGCCTGCCTATTCGGCTTTAATAAAAATACCCAATATATGCACAAAGCCATTCACGTCTATGTGAGTATGCATCTACACGTATGCACACTACAACATGCAGCATGCATAGAGTATCTACATTTGGACACTAACAGGCCCACTAACCCTTGTAAAATGGCTGCGTTAATGCTGCCCACTCCTTTACCCCTCCATCCGCTGCACAGACACAGACATTGACTGCTGAATCACAGGCCCTTTACCTGAGTCAATACAACCCCTGCACAGAATTGATTTGGGGGGGTGGGGGGTGTTGGAGCAGGGCAGAAGGGAACAGCAATGGGACTCTGAAATCCATACATAGATTTTTGACTTTCCATGCCTTGTTCTGTCAGTCATTGCTTTCAGTGTGCTGAGAAACCAGAGGGATACCTGAGTCAACGGCAGTCTGCGTAATCTCTCCCAGACTGATTACACAAGACGCTTGGTTTGTGTGCAATAAACCTGTAGATGGAGATTATTCAAGCAGATACAGCACATTTTACATTTCCTGGCAACTCTGTACATAAGAAACTTATGGAAAAAGGTAGATGCTGTGGCTCCATCTGAATACCTTTAATAATAGCTTCTAGCTCCTGCTCCTTGACCTTTCATGGGGGTCAACAGTGAGAACTCTACTGAACTTTCTTGGGTATGAAACGATCTTCAGCAAAAGGACTGCAGTATTCGGACAGCACGGATCATGGTGACCGCTGACATACTTCCACTTTGGCTAAAGAGTTCTTGCTCTATAAGGGTAATTGGATTGAGCCTCTGTCTGCTGAACCATTTGTATATTGATTTGGTCATTTTGAAAAACAAAATGGTGACTCTAGTTCAGGTTTCTAGGAGAGACAATGAGAGCCTAGCATCCTGGTATTTTGAAGATTTTTGTCATGCTGGGCACTCTAACAAGGCGATCAGGAGCTTTGAAAGAAAAACAGGCCTGAAATATCACAGATCCACCATATTCAACAGTGACTGTAATTTGCATCCCTACATGTGTTTTCTGCCCAAAAGGTCAGTCCAATCCAAGAGCACATGATTCTAGTTAAAGCCCCTGTAGACATTAACAAACTTCAGATTATGTTGGAGATGCTAGGATAACGAGTTTTCTTCCTAGCATTCCTCTCAAGCAACTGCTTGTTTAATGGCTTTTATGGAGAAGTGATGACCCCTAAGATGCAACCCTGTGCTGCAGTTTTCTAACCACGAACTCTATAGATTTTTTAATTTTCTTTTCTTTACCCACCTCCTTATGTGTGCCATGAAGATAGAATGGGTTCTAATTCAGCCTTGTTGATAACAGTTTCAGGTGATCCTGACTTGCTCTAGACAGGTTCGGGTGGGGGTCACCATTTTATGGTCTCCAATTTTTTGTCATTTCTTTTTCTAAATAAAAAGACAGACTGATGTTTTCAAGTCTTTGTGTTAATTATGATGGTTTTACCACTCACAGCTGATGAGTACACAACATTTGCCATTTTAAAATTACCGTATGGCTATGAACTGTAGATCAGAGAACCCGATGTTCAAACCAGACACGGAGTTGCGCTTTAAAGGTTTATTTTTAAAATAATAAACTTTTAAACAAAATCTGACATGGAGAGGAAAATGTCCAGATTGGAACTGGCTGCTCACAGTAGGAGATGACAGGCACGAGAAGGCAGAGAAGAACAAAAAGGCTGGGCAAGAATTGTGGTTCGAGCAGTTCAAGGTCATGTGCAGAATCATAGAGCTGATGAGGTGTCCAGCAAGGGCAAGGCAAACGGAAAATAAAAAAAAACTGAGGCAAGGTCAAAAACAGGTAGGCTTTCTGACGTTCTGAGGGAGAATGACTGTGGGAGGCAGGTAAATAAAGGCAGAGTCCCAGGTGACACAGGTGCTGGATAATGAGCACAGCACAGGTGGATTGAATGAGGTACGTTGGCTGGGGCTATAGTAGAGAGTGACAGACTGAAATAAACATGAATGGAGCTGAATCGAAAGACAAGGACATAATCTGATTGAGGACACAAACACAAGACTGGAAGAAAATTGAGTGCAAGAATTAACTAGAAAGCAACAAGTAAAGAAATACTGTGACAACGAAAAACATCTAACAAATATAAAAGATGAAGAATTGAAGCTTATGGCAAAACCCAAACAGCAAAATTAATAACTGAGTATGGCAAGACTTATAGAACATAAAGGACAAGAAAGACATAAATCTAATTCAAAATCATAACCAGACACCTCCAAATTATGACACCTTACACTGTTAAGAATGATAATTTAAAATAATAATATAAATGTGGCCTTAGTGAAAAATATGTTCACCACCTGCCTAAAGGTTTTTATTTTCAAAAGGTACTTTTATTCTGAAAAAATAGCATACTTGGAACCAATATTCTCATTTATTGAATGTATTGACTGTATTTACTTCGGTGGGTCATTTTCTTTAACCGCACAAACACTGTTGTGTTTCATGGTTCTGCAAAGAAAGATGAATTTATCCAGAACTGATCATACGAGTTCATTTTACACTCTGACTAATCTGTCTAATGCTGCCTCGTTTGAATGTAATTTGTAATTTAACCCAGGGTGCAGTTTTTTAAGGCTCCCCAAAAGCATTGCAACGGAAACCAGTTCAAATGAGAGTGATGAGAGAGGGAAACAGGGCATGAGAAGGTCTGCCATTAACAGTAAACACCTCCTCAACCCACACACATGACCTCTTTTTCTTACAGCTCTCCAAACAGTATGTTGGTCTTTACAGAAACCAAAGCTAAAGTACACTTTGTGTTGATTAATATATGTTTTCTTTTTTAAACAAGAAGTACTGACTGTTAACATATCTTGTTTAGCAAAAGCAAAAAGAAGTATAAGAAGACAAATTACTTCATCCTGCAGCACTGTTAGTAGCCATCTGGAGGGTTTAATCTTGTCAATCAGAACCTTACCTTTTGGTAAGTATTAAAATGAAATACACGATAAAATATGGAATATTCTCACCGAAAGAAGCAAGAATTAGCTATGCACACATACCGTATGTACACACGTGTGCAACAGAAACTACACTTTTGAGTAAAGTTAAGCTGTAACAACACTTATAGACAAGCTTCAAATTACAAACACACCAAATGTATTTTTCTTCTCTTTTATCATAGAAAGATGTTGAAATATCGAGCTCAACTTAAATGTATCTCAATCAAGTAAAGGAACACCCCAAAACATTTGCTTTTAGCTAATCCTTTTCAGAATACGTTGACTATAAATACTGAATGCTTTCAGTGCTGAATTTGGCCTTTTGTGAGGGTTTTGGCCAGCAAATCAGCCTAAAACCCAATAAAAGTCCCAAAATGAAGGAACAAAAACGCCCCATAGTATGGTTCATGTTTTTAATAATCTTAGCACAGCAGTGGAGTGCAGTTTCACAGCGCAGCACTACAAAGGAAGAAATGTGGTCATATTCACACAGATTGCCTCCTAATAGGTTAGATGTTCTGCAAGTTCTGCCGTTTTTGTGCGGTCTCCCTCCTGCTGCTAAACGTCTCGTTTTATTTGTGTCAACATATTAGCTCAGTACAGTACACAAAGACAGGCTCTGCTCCCGCATGCAGCCTATGAAATGACTTCATGAGTGGCGACAGCTTATCTCTCCCCACGGATGGGATCAATAGGCTGGCGCTCTTGCTTTCCTTGTTGACGTGAAACCCCGGAGACCTGCTATCGCATGCACAGCGGCCAGCCTGCTTTGGGTAAACATCTCCCTTCGTCTGGGTCCCCTTGCTCCCACCTCATTGCACCAGAGGTTAACAGGGCTCTGCGAGCATAGATCAAGTATAGAAGCACCGTCAAGCCATCGTTTAGAGAGGGGACCGGGACCACAGGTCCACATTAAGTTTATGCTATTAATCCATCACACAACCTAAGATTATCCTGACACCTTTGTTACACCGAGGTAGATGCATACATCAACTACATATGGACATATTGGAATAAAACTATGCATTACCAATTTTGTTTCCACAAAGTAAAGCACTTAAAAATAAACTGTGTTCCAGCAAATGTCCAATTAGAGTAGTTCAGCACAGGTTTGTCCTGTTTGTATGCTGTGTTGGTCTTAGTTGTTGTCATCTAAATTGGTCTTAATGCCAAAATAAAAAAACAACAATGAAAATACTCTTTTGCAATTTAACATATAGAAAAAGGGTCTTATGAATCTCACACTGTGTGCAAAATAATCTCTGATCATCCGGGATGTATTTTATTTTTTTTTTTTTTTTTTTTTATTGAGGTTTTTGCCAGACATACACAAACAAGCACACATTACCTAGTTACAGTTAAGTGAATCGGAGCCACATATTGTGTGAACTTATTCGTAACTGCCCAGCCCCCTCTTTTCTTTTTAGCAAATAACCACAAAGAAAAAAAAAAAAAAAATAAGAATAAATAGAAAAAAAGAAAATACAACAAAATAACAATGCAGTCCAGCAGCAATATAGAGAACAAGCCAGATCCACAACCTATAACATAGATCATAAAAAAAAAAAAAAAAAAAAACCTAGACAGACTATCAATCCTGCAGCAGTATCTAATACAAATGTAGATCGGAGGTAACACCCTTATATGTCCATCAGTTTAGATAGAAAAGGGCCCCAAACCTCATTGAACAAGTCCTCCCTCCCAGCCACCCTATAGGTGACCCGCTCGTAGCTAGCCATTGAACTTAAAACCTGTATCCATTCCTTAAAAAAGGACTCAGTGGGAGATTTCCAGTGGCGTAAAGTTATCCTGCATCCTGTTGTCATAGCCAAGCGACACCAAGATTTATGGTGCTTTGAGATTTTAATATTATCTGGAAGTAATCCCAACACACATAGAGCAGGGTTTTTAACCAGATTTGTGCCCAGCACCTTATTCACAAATAAAATGATTGCATTCCACATGTCTTTAACTTTGTCACACTCATATAGCATATGCACGAGAGTTCCAACCTTTCCATTACATCTCCAACAAATATCACTGTTTCTGAGTTTTAGTCTTGCTAGTTTGGAAGGGGTCCAATAGGATCTATTTAATATCTTATAACAAATAAGTCGAGATTGAGCTTCACGCGAACAACTGTACCATGATGCAAATAATTTCTTCCAATCATCTTCTGTAATCTCTTGAGCTAGATCTCTATTCCAACATGCTTTAAGACCATCTAGTTTAGGCATCTGCATACTTCTAATAAATTTATAGAAATTTGAAGCTCCTCTGTTTTTCTCACCAATCTTATGGGAAATTGCCTGAATTTCTGTCTGACTGTGCTGAATATGTTTGTTTGAAAGAATACAATGTCTCAATTGTAAATACCTCCAAAATTCTGAGTTGGGCAAATTATATTTAGTTTTAATCTCATCAAATGTTTTAAATCCCATGTCTCCTGTCAAATCCTCTAGAGTGTGAATCCCAGATCCAGCCAGTTATTTGATGAGCAATTTTCCACGATTCTTTGGCAAAAGCCAATACTGGGTCTTGAGATGGAATTGGTCTGTCTGTCTGTGATAGGAAGGTTTCCACTGAGAAAGGCTGCACCAGCTGTTCCTCTATCCTGACCCACAGCGGAGTCCTTGTTGGCGGCAGGTGAATTTTAGATAGCTGTGCTAAGGAAAAAGACCAGTGATACCAGTCTATTCGCGATAATGCTAAACCCCCCTTTTCTTTTGCTGCATATAACTTAGCCCTATTAAACATGGGTTTTTTCGTCGCCCATATGAACTTCTCTATCATACTATTGTATGCTTTAAGTAATGAGGAGGGAAATTTTAGCGGTAACATGGAAGTGATATAATTGATCTTAGGAGTTAAAATCATTTTGACTAGATTAATTCTACCCAACAAGGAAATATGCAATTTATCCCAGTTTTGTAGCAACATTTGGGTTTTTTGAAGAATTGGAGATATATTGGCTTCCATTATTTGTTCCACACTAGGTGTTAATTTGATACCCAGATATATTAATCCTTCAGGCATCCATCTGAATTTCCAATTTTTTCTAATATCGGGGGGGCATGATTTTGATAGTGGCATGGCTTCTGATTTTGACCAATTAACAGTATAAACAGAAATCTCTGAAAACCGATTGATCACTGAGCAAATTTCTGTAATGGAGGACTCAGGGTTACTAGATATCAATAGCACATCATCCGCATACAGCAAAAGCTTGTGTTCCTCTTGACCCGCCTGCACACCCTGTATATTTGAATTAGTACGTAATGCTATAGCAAGTGGTTCAAGAAAAATAGCGAAGATTAGAGGTGATAAAGGTGAACCTTGTCGAACCCCACGATGTAATTTGATTTGAGGCGACATAATCCCATTAGTTAAAACTATGGCTGACGGGTCAGAGTACATTAATTCCACCCACTTCCTGAATATTGGACCGAATCCAAATTTTTCTAGCGTATAAAACAAAAAAGGGAACTCCACTTTATCAAACGCCTTTTCCGCGTCTAATGAAAAGCCAACCGTTGGTGTATCACTATTTCTTGTCCTCCACATAATATGTAATAATCTTCGAAGGTTGTCCGCAGAGCTCCTGCCCCGCATAAACCCAACCTGGTCTTGATGAATGAGATTTGGGACCACCTCCTCCAATCTAGTTGCTAAGATTTTGGCAAGAATTTTCTCATCCACATTAATCAAGGAAATAGGGCGATAGTTAGCACACTGCTGTGGATCTCTGCCCTTTTTATGCAGTAATGTAATAACTGCTTCCCTCATGCTTTCAGGTAATCTACCTCTATGAAATGCATCTTGATATACAACTAGTAACCTGGGGGCAGGGGTGGACTGGGACAAAAAATCGGCCCTGGCATTTTGGATTAGACTGGCCCACCACATTGTCATGGTTCCTAAACAGGCGCGCTTGGCCTCCCCTGGGATTGCGCAATCCCATGTTAACTGCACTGGCTTCCATTCTGTGAATGCATAATCCTGTCTCTAGATCATAAATTCAATTGTTCAAACAGTTATGAGCTGATTTTCCACAATTTAATATATTTGGATTACGAATTGTGTTTTGGTCTTCAAACTGTGTGCAGGTAACATGTTTTTGTGCTGCTGCGCAAACATAAAAGGCAAAGAGCTGGTTGTAGGTGAGACCGGCAGTTTCTTGGCCTCTAGGCAGGGGGCGCTCAAGGAGCACCGCTCCTGATCCAAAACTGTAGAGTGACAGCAAGTTATGGATGTTTTATTAGCGAGTTTTGCTAAACAAGTAAAGCACTAAAAAGACTCTAAACATACAGCTGGAACAGGACTGATGAAGGAAGGCTTTCCTCCCTGGCAGTGATCTCCACTGAGACTGAGAGAGACTTTTAAAACTGAAGAAGATAAAGAGAACTTTTACTGGAAAATGAAGATATTTTTGTGCAGAAAGAGCTGTGCATGGACTTAATTTATAAGTAGAGGTAAGACAGCGATAATTATTCATGTTTTGTTTCTGTAATGAAATGTGCTTAATGTGGGTTATAGTTTTAAAATGTGTTACAAATGCAGAAATCCATCATAACTCATAAACTGTTACAGGCAAATGACAAATAATTATATTTATTTTTTCATCAAATAATCAATATTTTTCCATGTCTCTTGGTGAATTAATTTGGCTCAATCAGTCGCCTTCAGCACTTTGCAATGAGTCTATTCTGTAGAGTGTATATATTAATAAATCTGACTCTGATGACGTCAGTCCCTCACCAGCTATGAACTCTACCGCACGTCACTGACTACAACCGTCCACCACCATATTTTTCATCAGCAACCGGAGCAGATGAAGGGCCTGCTGTTGGGAACATGTCAGTTTGACACATTTCGCAGCGTCCGTTTGAAGAACTCGGTTTCTTTTTTTCGTGCAGTTTCTCTGCGCCTCCCTTGCGTTTCTTATCCATTATTACTGTGAACACCGCTGCACAAAGTTCCACATGGAGCATGAAGGTGTTTTTCTACTTTATGATTGGCCTAGCCCTTTAGACTGTCAGGGATGATAACCAATGGGCTGCAGTAGTCTGTGGTAAGGGCCGGATGATCGGAACAGACGCTTGCGCTGCTGATTTTATTTTTCTTCATGCATTATGCAAATATAACGAGGCAGATATATAAAATAATAATAATAATAATAATAATAATAATAATAATAATAATAATAATAATAATACATATTAATAATATACATGTCGGGTCTGCCGGCCCAAACAGCACGTCGGCCCACCGGGCAAATGCCCGGTACGCCCGATTACCAGTCCATGCCTGCCTGGGGGCAAGATCATCTATGAATTTCTGATAGAAATCTGCTGAGAACCCATCATTTCCAGGGGCCTTTCCTAACCTAAGGCTTCTAATTGCTTTTTTAATTTCATCCACAGAGATATCTCCCTCCAAAACTTCTCTCCCCTTCTGTGCCAGGGTAGGGACTTCAATTGAGGAAAAAAAACTTTCTAATTTATTTTTGTCTGTCCCACCCTGAGATGTATACAATTCTTGATAAAATTCCCTAAAGGTGGTATTTATGTCTCTTTTGTTCGTAATAAGGTTGTTGTCTTTATCAAAAATAGATGGGATAACATTCTGACATTGTATTTGTTTTACTCTGTATGCCAGGACTTTACCCGCTTGTTCTCCCTGTTCAAAATATTTTTGCCTGGTACAGAAAAGGGCAAACTCCGCTTTCCTGTTCAGTATATCATTTAGTTTACATTTAAGTTGATTCAACTTACCCCATGTATTAGAGTCTTGGCATTCTGAGTACTGCTTTTCAAGTCCCTTGATGTCTGCCTCTAATTTGAGTAACCTTTGACTCTCTATTTTTTTGATAAAGGAACTCCTTTGAATAATACGCCCCCTCAAAAAGGATTTGAAAGCATCCCACATTACCCCATGGTCTTCTATAGAGCCTTCATTGTGTTCCCAAAATTCCTGCATCTCAGATTTAATAAAATTGCAGTTTTCTTCCCTGTTCAGCATACAGTTGTTAAAACGCCACCTCATGCTTTTTTCTGCCCTTTCTAGAGGATGGAGGACTATATCCACTGGTGCATGGTCCGATAGCACTATATTTCCAATTGTAGAACTCAACACCTGACTGACCATATCACGGGATATGAGAAAGTAATCTATTCTAGAATAACTTGAGTGGGGATGTGAGAAAAAAGTAAAGTCCTTTTCAGTTGGATGAAGTAGTCTCCAGATATCAACAAGGCCCAACTCTTCTGACAACACATCTAGTGCAAATTAGCAATAGTCATTCTTTGGCCCTCTAATGTGGCATCCAATACAACCCATCTACCTTCCTTATGTGAGACATGTTTATGTATCTGGCAGTCAATATTTTTCCTTATCAAGATACTCACTCCTCTTTTCCTCGAGGAAAATGTGCTATGATATTCCTGTCCAACCCATACTCTTTTTAGTTTAGCTGCTTCCTCATCATTAAGATGGGTTTCTTGAATGAGGGCTATATCAGCCTTTTTTTGCTTTAGATATGTGAGGTTTTTTTTTCTTTTGACCACGTTATTGCACCCTGCAATGTTCCAAGTTACAATTTTAAGCAGAGCCATATTACTCCCTTAATATATTACCATACAACCATCCCTTTGTGTAATGGCCATCTGTCTTGGTTGTTCCTCCTCTGAAACAATACATCCTTAGAAATACAGGGTTACATGTATTACAATTACATTTGTATGAGACGTATAGGGTTACACACTGAACAAACAAATAAAAACTTAGAAACACACTGCAACAGCAGTCCACGAACAAGTTACTTTCCAACATCAAACCTTCCTGTATGATTCCCTCCGCCGCACCTCCGAGGCCGGCCAACTTACCACTCCCCCCATGTTTTAACTACAACTTCCAGCCATTGCAATACACGCCTGTTATGAGGCCTACATTTACAAAGTGACCGCCTGAGAGCTTAAATATACAGGCGCGTTATTGAGAGTTAACTGTAATATAAACAAGGAGCGACCGAAACAAAAAGCGCACAAACGCGCTGTCACTTATTAAGAATATAAAGCAAATTATATCTTACCGGAGGATCTGACCCCGTGCCATGTAATATAGTGACCAAAGAGAGAGAAAAAAAAGTCCAGTAATCAGAGATAATGTCACTCAGTCCTTCAGGAATGACTCCGTATTCACGAGAAAAATATCTCTCCGGATTAGTTCGGTATTCTCACCGTATTTTTCGGCAGTGTTCCATGTTTTCATTCATTATCCGTTCTTCGCCGTCCCCCGCCACATCTTCGGCTACTTGGCGAGTGAGAAATGCCTTGGCATCAGCCGCAGATTTGAACTCGTACCGCCGGTTATGTAATGAAAAAGTCATTGTAGCTGGGTAGCGGAGGGCATATTCCACATTGCGCTTACGAAGCATTTGTCTCACTTCCTCGTATTTTTTACGCTTCTCCTGTATCTCCTGAACATAATCTTGGAAGAAAAAAATTCTTGTGCCGTTCCAGGTGACTTGTTTCTTCTTTCTTGCCGCCATTAACACGGCAGCCTTGGCCTTGTCCCGTAGGAACCGGACAATGATGTGTCTTGGCCTGCCGTTGTCTCCCAGTCGGGGGCCAACCCGGTGAATCCTGTCAATTTCATACCGGTCGTCAACATCAATATTCAGTGCCTCCGATAGCAGTATTTTCATAAAGCCATCCTAGTCACGGCCCTCCATCCCTTCTTTCACCCCCGCGATACGTATGTTTTGTCGCCGGGAGAAGCCCTCCAAAACGGTTATTTTCTCCTTCAGTACGCGATTCTGTCTCTCCAGCTCGTCCACCACCGGGGCCCTTTTTTTTTCTTCATCTTCCAGCTTTGATATTCTGGACTCTGCCTCGGTAATTCTGCAGCCCAGGCTTTTCACCGTTTCGTTCACCGCGTCCACTCCTTTTTTAACACCCGACACCTCGAGAGCTAGTGTCTCGAGGATAGTCTTGATACCCTGCAGCTCAGTCACCACGGTTGCAGCCTCTTGCGCAGATGAGTCCGCCATCTTAGTCGGTACCTCCGAACCCTCGGTGTTTTTGTTGCGTTGATTTTGAGAGGCGTTGCGGGTAAAATAATGGCTTTCTACCGACATACTTCTTTGGGGTCGTTGTTTCGCCACCGGTACACACGCGCTTGTAAGTCGTATTTATGAGTAAATGGGGGAAATAGCCAAGTCGGCTCGGCCGCTTCTCCTAAGCAGCCATCTTGGGCGCGTCACCAACCGGAAGATCTGGGATGTATTTTAAGAAATGAAAAGGTCACAGTTTTTCATGTCAAAGTAAATCCTGTATCTCAGAAGTATCCAAACTTGTTGTCAAATCAAAAGTGCTCGAGGGCCAAAAAATCGTATTTAAAAAACAAAACAAAAGGACCAACAAATTATATTGTGATTTTTTTTTACCTGCTCCTCAAGATATGGGCATTCATTATTTTTATTTAAAAAATTAGCCAGATTCACTGTAGGAAAGGGATGTGTAAATCTATGTAGATTTAAAACTTGAAAAGGGTTTTGCAAATTTGCCTTGTTAAAATACAATCTTCCAGTTTGCTTATTATTTGTGTCTATTTTCAATAGGAACAGGATTTGGGTCAGTCTGTCTCTGAAAACACTTGCTGAATTTAACCAATTTTAATAACGGAATTAAAGGTAAGTTTTGGTGCAACAAAGTCTGCATTTGACTTAGTCATTGGTCTTATTTACTATGAAATTAAAGAGAATATGAAATTGTGGTTATTAAAAGACATACTTTGTGTTATGCCTAACATTTTCATTTGTATCTTGTTTGTAATAATTTTGCCATATTTGAAAAAAAAAAAAAATGCATCAACAATGCTTCATCTGCATCAACAAACTGTGCTGGTGGACTGAATTACTCTAGAATTGTAGCTGGGGGTCGTACAAAATGAGTTATGGGGCTGCAAAATGCCCCCGGGGCACACTTTGGACACCACTTCTGTATCCCAAAGAGCTTTCCAGTTAAGGCCTGGTTATGATCTGGTTTGAGCCATTGTCATGAGATCTGACAGTGGGTGCTTTGCGCTTGACACCCTGTAGCTACGTCTGAGACTCTTACTCTGAAATAAGACAGGAAGCATTCGTTTAGTTGATCTGCTGTTGTTTGGACTATTGACTAATGAAGACTTCTCCTCAGCCTGGTTGACAACTTGGTCACAGAATTACTGAAAAAGCATTGCACACTTTTAAATCGTTTGACTTTCATATAGTAACAGATTCCTAACATCCTATCTGTGCCAAACCACAAGTCTAGTTCACCGTTTTAGTGGATTTCAACCACGTGTTCATCTCTAAAGGAGGAAATACAGCGGGCACGTAACGTAAGTGTAACGTAAGCGGCGCGGCTTACGGTTGTGTTTTTAAAGGCATAGATTTACACCAGACTCTGCAAAGTACGCTGCACAGCTGAGTGTCTCTGCTCTACAAAGAACTATCACTTGATGGAAGATGTAGAAGACACGCCTTAGCCTTCCTTCCTCTACTTGATGAACTGTTGCGAGAGGAAAGGCAGAGAGCTCAGCAAAAATGGGTGCATCCTGCCAGCATCAACAAGGTGACTTCTCTGGGAGACTTTGGGAAGTGCACTTTGACACAGGATGTTGTTTTCCTGTTTATTCCCTGGCAAACAGGAGCGTATAGATGTCTGAAATTAGAACTTTGATTGTATTTAGGTGTTGCGTGGTGTAAATACGTGTGTTGTACATGCAAATTATGCTTCTAATGGACATTTATTGACTGACAATCTGTATAATATGATTGAATTTGGCTTTGTAAAGTGCCTTGAGATGACATGTTTCATGAATTGGCGCTATATAAATAAAATTGAATTGAATTGATTAAAATGAAAAGCTAAGCTAACATAAGCTAAGAGTAGGATGCACGCTTTGCTACGCTTACGCACCGTAACGCGTCTGGTGTATTTCCTCCTTAATTTAAAATCAAAGATACTTTGATAAAACATACACTGTATTTGTTCACACTAAGCAGAGATTCATTAAACCCCAGTTTATAATTTATGATCCCTCCGCTCTGTTTGTGAAAGCACACACAGACAAACGTTTTGTGGACAGAAGTCCAGGAAACTTTCACACTGATAGTTGGATTCAGTTTTTGACAGGAGCTGGAGGCTAAGACAAAGCAGTTAAAAAGTGGCTAAAAAGGATAAAAGGCATGGAGTATAAGGTCTGCAGTACATGGAAATGTTGTAACATTTTTATTGATATTTGTAGACGAGAGAATAATCAACTAAGGATCTGGGAAGACCCTAATTCTTTGCACAGACATGCTTGTAAATGTTCAGTTGAAATAAAATAAAGAGAGACAAAACACAAAGCCAACTAGAAACTGAACTTCTCTGCTCAAAACCAAAATAGCAGCACATGACTTTAAACATACTAGTCTCGTTGCAGATTATATTTATGTTGTTGTGGCTCATATACATTTGTCACTGCACCCACTGTGTGTCCTGACAACAGTACCAATGTTGTCGTCATAACTGTTTTTCACTTTCTCCATTTAATCCTCTTTGATTGTAATCTTCCCTATGGCCATCTGGACCATGATAAGACATTTCACAGCTGTGCTGTTGTGCTTCAGTGCCCCACCGCCCTCCACTGACCTTACCTTAGCTTAATAAACTCAAAGGCAGATGCTAACTTTGATGTTGCTAGCAGGCGATAGTTAGCCAGTTCCGATATTCTCACGGCATATAAATTGTTTACATGTTATCTTATGCTCTGTTACCTCTTCTTTCTTCAAACAAGTATCCAAAACATGTCCAGATAAGCAATCTAAAATTGATCAGCGCTTTTTTGGTGTGCATGTAATCAATTGCTGTGAGCAAGCTTTATGAGGAGCCTTAATTAGCCAAATCCATTCTCCTAAGAGGGCCAGTAAAGAACTGCTTCAGTTTGTAAGTTAAAATAAAAGTCACTGGATGTCAATTGAAAATACTCACTTTCACATGCTCGGCCCACAATTATTGTTATTTCCCTAGGCCTAGATGACGTCTCGTGCTCAGCAAATGGATAGATCCTGACACCCTTATTTACCAGTTATTTTAACGTTTATTACAGAAGTTCAAAACTGTAGCTATTAAAGACATCTGACTGTAAATCACATACACCCTCAGTGGAGAGACAGAGTTACATTAAATACATCCAGACAAGGTCTAAATATAGAACAATCCAGCTGTTGACCAATTTTGAATAGTTTGTCAGTGTGCACAATCAGCGGATACTATGAAACGATTCACAAAGTGTCTGAAATGTGCAACTTTCAAAGTCTTCGTGGAAATCAAAACATTCCTTGATGGTAGTTTTAAAAAGCTGTTTTGAAATCCCGACACATTCCAGCATCAGAGCTTTCCCCTCCAAACTCCTGCCCAATTCCATGCCCCTTTAAGTAAAGCTTGAAGACTTGCTGAAACCCCGGAGAACAATTATATGATAAGTACTGTGGTCACATTCAGGCAAGAGGGTTGCCTTTGATTCTGGATGCTACCTGCCAGCAAAAGGGAACCACTTTTCCTGTCTGAGAGGGCTCCACATCACACGGACCATTGTAAGGCTCCTCACAAAAACTCAGTGAGTGGGGAGTGGTGGCCCAGTGGTTACAGAGCACAGTTCTTGTGTCCTGGAGAGGTTGCAAGGTTCCAGGTTTGAATCCCACAAACTGCCACTATGGGTCCTTCAGCAAGACTTTTAGCCCTAGAATGCGTCGCACAGTGTCAGCCCACTGCTCCTCAGGGGATCGGTTAAATAAAGAGAACAAATTTCATTAGAATAATGATGCAATGACAAATAAAAGATTAATAATCTTGTACCATGTCATTCCACTGCTCGCAGAACAGTTTCTTTTTTTTCCACCCATCTTACACCTCTGCAGAAGCAGGGTTTGACAGCTGATATGTAAATCCTGTAACCCTTTGACCCGACGGCTGTCGTCCCACATGTTTACACAGACGTCCATACGCCCTGTATAAACATATGTAAAAAAGAGAAAAACTCCTCTGTCTATATGCGCAGCGTTTAACAACCCTCACAGATGTCATGCAGAGTTTAACAGTTTGGGTGAGTGCTTACTAATTTCTACGAGCACTCTGTGATTACATTAGGCTGGGCCTTTATGTGACTGTGGATTTGGATGAAGAATGGGTTTGGAGCAGGGACAAACTCACAGGATTGTTTGAACTTCTTTTTTTTTTTTCCTAGATGGCTTACTTAACTCTTCCCTGTCAAAACAGTATCCATCTTTAAACCTCGTTCTTTGCTCGAACAGGAATCATGTTTCAATAGTTGGCAAGAGAGCCTGATAACTTTAGTGTGTTACAGTAGTACATAACAGTTAGATATGCTGAAGCCTATGCATGGTTTGCTGAATTTGTAGTTGTTCATAATGAGCTGCTTGTGGTATCTGGCAACGTGTCACAGATATGTGGCAACACTGTTCTCTGCAGGACCATAAGGATGGTCTATCCAAATACTCCAACCACTTACTATATTTACATCATTATTGATTCTTGGGTTTTTGTTTATTTACTAGTGTTGAAGTTCCTCGGATTGTCCATGTTTTCAGTTAGTGTGTTTCACGCCCTTCTAGTTTCTCTTCCTAGTTGTCTTCCAGCTGCATGTATTTCTGTTGAATATCTCACACCTGTTTCTTGTCCAGTTTTACTATTGCCCAGCATATTTAAGTTCCTGGTTTCTGTTCAGTCTTCGCTGGATCCTTAGTTAATGGTCACCCTGTAAGGGATCAGAGACAGGAGGACCCAGTATTCAACCAGAAGAGCGAGGTACGTGAAAAAGCAGATTTTAATGAGTAGATCTTGGTAATACAGGGGCAGGCAGGCAGGCTCAGCGGTCAGAATGAAGCGGTCCAAAAAACGGTACACAAAATGGCAGTCCAAAACAGGCAAAAATACAGACAGGGATAAGGCAAGCTCAGATAATCCAGAGGCAGAATCAGGTCGGTCAATAACAGGCAGGCAGTCAGATAAGACTCAGGATTCAGGCTGGCTCGGAAGTCAAAAAGACAATTGGGTCAAACCAACAGGCAGAGGGAAATGCTGGACTAAACTCACCAAAGGCTTGATAAGACAATGATCTGGCAGAGAACTGAGGTTTGAGGCAGGACTATATAGGAGGGTGAGAAGGTGAACCGGAGTGAAGCTAATTACCAGAAGGCAGGTGGAACTAATCGGAGGAAGTGAGCTGGCAGATTGCTGAGGGGAGACAGAACGGAGCTGATAACAAACTTAGACTGACCAAACTTAAAGTAAAGAACAAACAGACCAAAACTCAAATCATGACACACCCTCTGTTAACCATAGTTATCCTTAGTTGTCCCTAGTGAAGCTTTTTGTAACCTCACCTGAAGTTCCGTCATTAAAGTCACTTACCTACCTTTTGATGGCTCCGCAATGCCTTCGCTGCACCGCTGGTTCTCAACACCTGCAAATCATGACAGAGAGGATGGTCATGGACTATATTTTTGACAGTGGCAATATTATTTTGTGAACTTTGCACCTCTAGATTTTATAAGACATTTCGTTGTTTTTCTACGACAGAATAAATTTGATCTGTTGCATTAAAGGAGAAGTCCGGTCAACAAGGAAAAATCAGGGGATCATTAGCTATAACTAAAACTAATACGTTCGTGGTTATTAAATGAATTTAGCTTTAATCAATAAGAAAATAAAAACATAAATTGTCGTCTGGATCACTGTGTATGGGGGCGGCCCTTACTGCCCAAATATGGGCAGTAAGGGCCGCTTGACATCACATCCTGTGACGTGGAAAAGCGGAGATCCGACAGCATTTCTCCGCACTTTCCAAGCAAAGTCAATAGGAGCCGTTTACACAGCTGCGATCAACAACAATTATTTCGGATTTCCAGAGGACTTCACCATTGAAATTCGCGGGAGCTATTGTTAAAGCAACAATGCTCACGTGCATGGTCGTTGGATGTTCCAATACATCGGGTAAAAGGTGAAAAAACTAATGTTTTTTCACCTTTCCGATTCATCATCCACCATGGGCTGTTTTGCTGGATTACCTACTTGAAGAGAGAGGATTTTCCATCGTGCTTCTGGCCAGAGAGAAACGTCATATGCAGCCAACATTTGGAAGAAGAATGTCTTCAAGATGACATGAGAGCGAGGATTTTCGGTATGTTTTTCTTTTTCATAATGTAGAATTTGCCGGAACATTTCTGTACCGACCAGAGCGGCGGAGGGATACGACACACTTAGAAAGCATGCTCACTGTTGTGAAGCCCACTTATTTTATGCAACTTTGGTCTTATTTTTTCTAAAGTCACTTGTATATTTCATGAGTTGTGGGGTTGCAGTTTTTTTGGGCTTGTTTCTGAAAGTGAAGTCGATTGTTTGGGGTCTAGACTAAGTGACGCTGAAATATCCCTCCGCCTCATAACGCACTGCAGCTCCTCCTGACAGGAGCAGAGTAAACTCAGAAGGAGCCGCTCTGCCCGTATTTTCTGCAGTTTACGGTTGCAATAACTGATGATAACTGCTGAAAGTAGATTAGGCGGTGCAGATCACCATTTTGAGCAGAGATTGGTTCTAAAGATGAGTTTTATACTCATCTTATAACATTGCAGAACCCAACCTATAAACCGTACTTTAATGTTTATTTGTTGTCTTTTTATGTCTCTAATACTAAATGTAAAATCAGTAGTACTTTAAATTTAAATGCTTAATACCATGTCTATCTTTGTTTAAGAGGTTAAAAAATATAATATGGCCTCAGACAATGGATATGTGTCAGTAGTTGTCCTGTTAGATCTCAGTGCTGCATTTGATACAGTTGATCACAATATTATTTTAGAAAGACTTGAACATACTGTAGGGATTAAGGGAAAGCATTAGGCTGGTTTAAATCTTATCTGTCTGACATATTCCAGTTTGTTCGAGTTAATAAGTTAATAATAAATCTAGGGTCATTTGTGGAGTACTACAGGATTCAGTCCTTGGGCCAGTTCTCTTTACTATATATATATATGCTTCCGATTGGTAAAATTATCGGACAGCATGGGATTAATTTCCACTGTTATGCCGATGACAGCTATATTTATCCATAAATCCTGATGAATCCAATCAATTACTTCAACTTCAGGTATGCATTGATGACATCAAAACCTGAATGACTTTAAATTGTCTGCTTTTAAATTCTGACAAAACAGAAATTGTCATTTTGGACCAGAGTCCTTAAAAACTAAACTCCTTAATCAATCACCTAATCTGGACGGCATTAAATTAGCCTCTGCCTATAAACTAAAAAACCTTGGTGTTATGTTTGCCCAAGACATGTCATTTAAATCCCATATTAGAAAAGGGTTTCCTTTTTTCCCCTCCGGAATATCGCCAAAATTAGAAACATTCTGTCCAGGAGTGATGCTGAAAAATTAGTCCATGCATTTGTTACTTCAAAGCTGGACTATTGTAATTCTTTACTATCAGGAAGTCCACAAAATGCAGTTCAAAGTCTTCAGCTGATCCAAAATGCTGCAGCAAGAGTTCTGATGAAAATTGACAAGAGATCTCATCCATCCATCCATTTTCCGACACGCTTATCCCTGTTGGGGACGCGAGGGGTGCTGGTGCCTATCTCCAGCTGTCAATGGGCGGGAGACGGGGTACACCCTGGACAGGTCACCAGTCTAACGCAGGGAAAGAGAGATCATCTTTCTATAATTAAACTTCCCTTCATTGGCTTCCTATTCAATCAAGAATAGAATTTAAAATTCTCCTTCTCACGTATAAAGCCCTTAATAATCAAGCTCCATCATATATCAGAGATCTGAATGGGAGCAAGTTTTGTAGTTATCAGGCTCCCGTCCTGTGGAACCAACTCTCAGTTTTAGTCCATGAGGCAGACACCCTGTCTATTTTTAAGACTACGCTTAAAACTTTCCTTTTTGACAAAGCTTATGGTTAGAGCGGCTTAGGTTACCCTGAGCTATCTCTATAGTTATGCTGCTATAGGCTTAGGCTGCTAGAGGACATCTTGTTCTGTTTTCTTACTCTGCTGAGTTATCCTACTGTTCTCAAATTTGCATTGTTTGTTGTTATTTCAACTTTTAACTTTTTGTTCTCTCTGTCTTTTTTCTCTTCATAGAAGGTACACCTGGTCTAGCGTTCTGTTAGCTGTGACATCATCCAGGGGGACAGATCATCTGCCATCACCATAGAACATAGAAAGGATTCCTGGATTAACGTGTGCTTCTGTGATTTTTTTTGTCTCCACTGTCGCTTCATACATGCTCAGTATGAGGGATTGCTGCAAAGCCATCAACAATGCAGACGACCGTCCTCTGTTGCTCTACGCTCTTTCAGGAGTAGTGAAGGCTGCTTGTCAAACACTTAATGCAATCTGCTGGGTTTCCTTAGATAGGAAATTTTTTGCCCAATTTTTCTGTATGATTTGATTGAATTTGACTTTGTAAAGTGCCTTGAGATGACATGTATTGTGAATTGGCGCTTTATAAATAAAATTTAATTGAATTAAATTTAAAGCTGAAACTGGATCCTGCAAGAGGACAATGACCCAAGATGTACCATGTAATCCACAAAGTACTGGCTGAGAATTAGTAAATGAAAACTCCTGGACTGAGTCAAAGCCCGATTTTAATTTCATTCAGAAACTTGAAACTGTTTCTGAATGAAACGGGGTATAAATGCAGGCGACTCCTCAAACATCTCACAGCTGAAAGTGAGTAGTGGGAAAACCCTTTCCACAGAATAAAGTCCGAGACTGGTAGATGGCGACAAGAATGAGGTAAATCAAATTATTTTGGCAAAATATGGCAATGCTAGCTATCAGGGTCTAGGGTGCACTAGCTTGTCCTCATTTAGAAAAGTCCCTTTTTGTGGATATCTTTCATTTATTGAGTAAAACCATGTAAATGATAGATATTTACCTGTAATTAAATTACTTTAATTTCCAGAGATGAAAACTAATTAGATATGACATTGAAATGTGAACACTTATTTTAAAAGAACTAAAATGTATGGAAGAAAAATAGTCTCATTGGAATGAGACTTTTTTTTATTTTCAGGCAAATTTTTGCAAGTGAAATTTTTGCTGGTGAATTTAAAATAGAAAAT
The DNA here is from genome assembly GCA_037039145.1 of Fundulus diaphanus. Classification (NCBI taxonomy): domain Eukaryota; kingdom Metazoa; phylum Chordata; class Actinopteri; order Cyprinodontiformes; family Fundulidae; genus Fundulus; species Fundulus diaphanus. The sequence goes on from CM073137.1 coordinate 39,423,614, forward strand.
AATCATGCACATAATTGCACTGGATTGACAGTCAGTGTTACAAATTTAATGTCTTATTTTATGATGAGACTGTATTTCTTCCATGAGATTGTCCCCAACTTTCTTGGTCAGTTTGAGTTAAATGCTATTTTCACCTCATTTATAGCATCTTGAGTTGATTGTGCCTCAAAGTTGCATCAAGTCGAGCACAAAAAATCTTTTTGGCTGAATTAGGATTTTCTGAGAAGTTTTATGTTTTGTGAGCATCTCAGTATAACCGAGTCTGTGTTATCAGTGGGCAGGGGCTGCATAAAGCTTTCAGAAAGAGCAGAGCAGGATATGTAAAGTATCCGTCCATATTCCTGATTTCATACTGTACATTCCTGCACATCTCAACCTCTCATCCTTCTCCCATTTCCTCTTTGGGAATTCTGCCAAAACAGAAGGAGACTGAGCAGGGAAAAAAAACAACACACAGATCTTATTGACTGTTATTTCTGTGTGGCTGGCTCCAGACAAATTAGATTGAATGGTCCGGAAAACAAGTTACATCAATCCAATTAGGTTGCGATCAGTGGCTGCTGTTGGGTTGCCACAGTGCAGGGCCCATTTGAGCTGTAGCGTGGACAGATATGCACATAGAAGAGACAGAGAGACGGGCTCTGGTGTTAATGCCTGATCTAACTCAATGGACAGCCTGTCTCTGATTGACCACCGCATTACAACTGCACGGACACTATCACTGCGTGTGGTAAAGTTATCCTTCAGAGATCAGAACTAATCCTTTTTGCAGCTAGGCCTCACATCAGTATATCCAAACCATTTGAAGGCCACATTAAACAAATCTCTGCAAAGTTTGCTGGAGCTTCCACCCTGAAAGCATGTCTCACATTCTGGGCTTAATTCCCGACTGTACCCTGTTCATTCTCCCCTAAAGTCTCTCTCAGGCAGTGAGATGGGAAGAATAGAGTAATTACAGGAAGCAAGGCTTGACCGCTAAACATTTTCCTAACCAGAGGACCTTGGAGAGGGATTCTCCATCTGGAAGGAGGTAAGAAAAAGGGAGGAGACTGAGAGATCCAGGCAGTCTGAAAGGGAGTCTGCCACTAATTTTCTCTATCTGGATTAAAGATCAACTACCCATCCAACAGTTTGTCCTATTACAGATTTATTAACTGTGGCCTTGTGTGTGTTCACAGTTGCAGTGTGACTCTATGCATATGGATATCTCAAAATAAAAAGGTGGCAGGGAGATGGAGGTGTTGTGTTACCAAGGTCACTTTTTCTGTTGTAAAAATCCGAAGGAATCATTACATCTAAAGATCCCTGCCGCAGATGATGGAACCGCATGAAGAAACGCAGAGCGAGACCCGATCTGCAGGAGCTGCCGATTCATAAAAGAGCCAATGGCAGAGATAAATGAGGGGCAACAGAGAGAGGCGTGCAGCGGTTTCATTAAACAGTAAGATTATCCCCCGTAGCAGTTAATAAGAGACTTGGCTGAAGCTGACAAGGAGCTCTGCAAAATAGGAAATGTTATTCAGGAAAGAACTGTTTTAGCATACAACATGATAATGACATTAAACAAAGCATTTCTGCAAATCACTTACGGAAGTATCAACTATGTTAATGTACTTTGAATTTAGCAGCACAAAAGCTAAAACAGGTTTTGTGGTTCTTGAAGAACATATTGACCCAATGATAATTTCAATCAGCTGCAAAAAAACAAAACACTATTTTTGTTCCTAACTGGAGACGCAAACAAGTGTTTTTCATTGTAGTGTATTTTACAAAATATAACAGAGCAGAATATGTGCCTCCACTTATTCTTATCTACAAACTAGCTGGTGGTAGCTCCGCAGCACAGCTAGTCTTAACAGGAACGGAAGCCATCGAAAATACGGAACAATCGGTGGATGCACAAGACTTGTTGTATCAAATATTAAAGGAAAACGTCTAGAAGAGGGTAAATTGTCAGAACTGTTCCATAAAACCATTCAGCTGGAAGAACTGGGGCTGTGCAAGTCTTCATGAAAACATCATTAAATCTGCCTGATATTTATCTCCATTTTAATCCATGTAGGGTCTTGGGGCAGTTGGTGCCTAAATCCAACAGTCATTGGGGGAGATGAAACTGGAGTACCCATACTTGCTGGGGGAGATCATGCAAACATGCAGAATGAACCCAGTCTAGGATCTGAACCCAGTACATTCTCGCTGCGAGTCAACAATACTCAACCACTGCTTCATGGTGCAACAAAAATAAAACTACTTTCTATTCCAAGGCATTCTTTTTATATTCAAACAGGACTACAAACAAATTAGTATTTACTAACAAAGATACAAACTTAGCTCAGGATGCTATTAGTTTGGAAAAGTTACTGTTTCTGTTGTATTCAAGGTTGTTAAGATGATGTGGCTAAAAGGTGGGTGAGAGGGTGAGGCATGGGTAATATGATTCTATATTACAGTGATAGTCAAACGGACATACATACTCTACCAGGTTCCACAATTATTTAGACCAAACCTCAAGGGTATAAAGTCACACACCACAGATTAAAGCATATCATCATTTATTAATCCAAAATGAACTTTCAACTTAGATTTATGGTTTTGTCTTTATTGTGAGATAGCTGCTGTGTTTGCTGTTCTCCCTTGGAGACCTTATTAGTTCCGATTTTATTTTGATATGGTTCCTTTTGTACACAGCGTACAGTTGACTTCCTCTTTTGGTCTGATATGTTGTATCATTCTTGTGTTTTGTTATGTTTGTGTTCTTCCTGTTAACCCAAACAGGTTTTAATACCATTAAATTTGCAGCTCTCCAATTTATTTGAATGGTTTGCATTGCTATTGCCTCTGCTACAAAGATGGCCAATACGTTGGCATGCAAAGAGCTGAGATGGAAAATGTGGTGTTAACTATATGCAACTGTCAAAGAAAAAAAAATCTATTATAAACAATAATGATAATTTTTCTGCCTACTTGGGTGGACATTTTTGAAAATCACAGAACAAAAACAATCCAGTGAATTTCTTTCAACATACGTATTGGAACCAATATGCATGTGACAAAAAATATTTAATATTATTGAAAAATATTTAATCATTTATTGTAAACAATAAATTTGAAACAACCATTTTTTTTTTCTTCCCAGTGTCCTGTCTAGCAATGTGGCAATAAGAATCGATGTCTTAATGCCAAATAGAGCTCGACAGATTTTGCTTTCACAAGTGGAGCAATCAGCTTTTGACACAGTGCTCCGCTTGATTCATGCATGTAAATAGCTTTATTGTGATTCATGCGGGAGGTAATCACATTATGTGGACAATGGGAAAGTAGAAGAGTAAAGGAAGAACAAGAAGAGAAAAAAGAAAGAAAAGAGGTGAAAGAAAGAAGAGATAAAAGGGAGAGAATGATAAAACAGCTTCAGTCTGCTTCATCACCTGGAAAGAGAGATGTAAAAAGAACAGCACAACCAACAGATATAGTATAACAGATACAATGAAGTAACACCTTGATATTATTGCTGAATTATATGTATTATTTAAACTAACATAATGTGATAGCTGAGAGAAAATAAATATTTAAATAAATAAATGAATGATGGGCATTCTGAATAGAAGTGAACATCGAGTACCTGGAACCCAGCACCTGTAGGTGTTTGTGAGAGTGCACTTGTGTATGTAAAATTTATCCAAAAGAAAAATGCTCAATAGTGGATGTGAAGAACCAAAGATGTGCCTCCCCCAAGCACCGAAAACACCGTGAAACAACCATTTCACAAATGCCCCTAGTTATCTTCTTTGGGCTCCCAACTCTAACCATCCATTATTAATCTCACACTCAGAGGTTGTGCTCTCTGACCTCGGCTGTGGTGTCCCGCAGGGTCCTAGGTGTCTCTGTCAGCGTGGCTTAGCAAGGGTCAGGAAGTGCTGGACTATTTCGTCTCTGCTCCCCAGGAACCCCAAGGACCCCGAGGTGGCATTTCCCCTCCGGTTAGAGCTAAAAATACTGAGACTGCCCTGAGAGCCGTGGCCCCTGGGTGATCGTGATGGAGGCAGGAAGGAAGCTGCTATTCCTCCTCTTCTTTCTCCTCGTTTGTCATTTGTCGTCTTTCGCTCCCTCATTCCTTTCCTCCGCCTGATTCCTATGCAGTTTTTCCTGTGATGGAAAAAGCTTTCCGGGCACGGAAAACAGCATAAACCTACTTCACCTCTCACAGGACACAAGCACCCGTTGACATGGAAAGCAGTTTGAATGTAACGGTTCAACAAATAAAATGTAAACAAGACCATAAAACCTGGTTGGAGAGGCTGGCTATGAGGGGGGGGGGAGTTAATCCCTGGATCCAACTTCACCTAATGTGCCTTTAATGTCTGGTCACACTTACATAAATATGTCATTAGCAAATTCATTTCCCCATTCAGAAAAAAAAAGAAAAAATTGGCTTGCATTAGTAGTGCTGGGCTACTCATGTGCGATGCAAAGTAAATACTGAGTTTGTGGCCCTGAATTAAAAGATTTCCTTTTTCAAACAGGACGAAGGAAAAAAAATTAACCTAAAAAAAACCTCAGTTTGAAAGCAAAACAGAAAACATTAACTAAGCAAGTATACATACTTTGTAGTAGCATGGCCTTCTTCCTCATTTAGGGTTTTGCATTAAGACCAATAGGCTCTGTTTTGGTCTCTTCTGATCAAGCACCATCTTCTTCCATGTTTGCTGTGTCCCCCACATGAATTTGAATCTGTAATGACATTCTCATTCCAAAATGGCCAGATTTGTGACATGCATGACTAGCAGTTGTCCTTGCAAGAGAATTTACCTGAGTGGTGAGTCTCTGCAGCTCCCTTTGAGTCGGGCTTCTGGGCTTCCTCACTGATTAATGCTTCATCGTGTTGTTTATTTTGTCACTAAAATTCACCCAGACCTTAAACTACACGCAGGTCAAATTTCCTAATTAGATGACTTCTGAAGGCAACCAGCTGCACTGTATTTGGCTTTGGCCTATCAGACAGAAGGGGACAGATTTAAATCTAGGGTCGGCGATTTTTCCGGAAGTTTCCCCGTCCCTTTTTGAATAACTGCGCATGCGCAAGACCGGCTTACCTGCCCTTCCACTCTTCAGGGGGATCGCGTGTTCATAAACATGAACGCGGTTCGCTTCTTGTGACTCTCAGCCATGTTCAAATACAGTGAGAGCAGCGGAGCTTTTTCCACACATATTTCACATTGTGTTTTTTTTTTATGCCAAACCAACATGAAGTGTTTGTTGCTGAAAGCTATTTATTACCCTCACCTGAATAAAAGTCACAGTTGTAGGAAAAGTCCCAGCTGAGTTTTGCCTTATCCAGGTTTTTACATTTGTGATGGTAAACAACTTCCCAAACAACTGGTTTGCATGGAGAGTGTTTTCCAGCAGTAAAATGTGGACATTGATTTACCACCTTTACCCTCTTCCACATGTGTAGTGGCTGTACTACCCTGGCTCCCCCAGTCTTGGTTGTGACTCTTTCAGCTGTTTTCAGCTTTTCAGGTATTGCTCTGACAATAGATATGGACCACTTTGGGCAAGTAGCTATGCTCGTACCCATTTCCTGACTCATAAAGATCGATGCACATCTTGAATGGCAAGTGCTCTTGTCTTTCCCATTTTGAAGTGCAGTTAAGAGAAATTACACTGTGTCGCATCATATTTATACCCCATGAGACATGAAGCTCCTGAACATGGATCAACCTAAAAATCGAAGTATAAATTGATGACATGGTTGAGTCACATTTAGTTTATAACTGTGCATAACTGTGGGTGGTTTTGACAATTACTTTTTTATAATGTATGAGTTTTAACATCTCATTGTGCAGAAATGCACATAGATATTTCTAATAAAGCATACTTTAAATATCCATGATGGAGGAATATGCATTATCTTGCTTACCCTGTTTTTAGCTTTTAATAAGAAAAGATATCATGGCAAAATTCCTACTCTAACGACTTTTCATGACAAAAGGTTTCTTGTCTGGTTTAGTATGTCCTAGCCTTTTTTCCTAGTATCACACTGCACCACAGTGAATCACATGGATGATTGCAGGCTCTCTGCTCTGATCCCTGAACATGCAGCTGACCAACTGTCCCATCCCATCAACCCTAGCTGTTTTCGGCTCACATATTCATGGAGCCACATCCCCAAAAACGCAGCATCCGTCTAGGAACAGAGGCTGTTCTTTCTCCTCCGGGACAGGCTGGTGCCAGGCAGAACGCTGTGGGTAAACCTCTCACCCCCCCACCCCGACAAACAAACCACAAACAAACCCGCTGGGGCCCGAGGCACCAACACAACCGCCGGCCCCAGCCCCTCAGTCTGACTGAGTCAGCTGGCTGGCTGTGTGAGGGCTGTTGTTCAGGGTGCGATTAAACTCAAGAAGCCTGTCTGTACACGTTTAATCATTGAAATGTCACAAGCTAAACACATTTTGTGCTGACAGAGAAAATAATTGTTTCCAGAATTATTATAATTATTTCAAGATGATGTTTTTGTGTTTGTACTTGTGTACTGAGGACACAAGCTTCTGTGATCTTACTGACATATTGATAGTCCATTGAACTGTCATGTCAACCAATGAGATCAAACCAAAACAGAAAAATAAAACATGACCAACATGCATTCTATTACTAATTACTAGCTATTATTACTGTAATATCTAACCTATCTTAGATTTCCAGAGTTGAAAATTATACTGTGATTTTACACCCCTGAAAACTGAACGCACAACAGCAAAGTTAGAAGTCGGAGATTCCTGGAAACTGAACTGTTTTTACAAAGCCAGCATCAGGACGTTTTTGTAATTACATCTTGATTGATGGCTTATTAAAGCAAATTTCAAGGGACAGAAAGTCTATTTTTGCTGCTAAAAAACTGCCATAAACAGGTTCCTCATTTCTGAGACACAACATATATCTCATATTTGACATACCACATATATACTTAGGTGTTTTAGATGTTTGGCAAAGTATGACATGTATTACTCTGAATAATATATGTAATACCAAATGCTCTACCTGAGCAAGCAAAAGCCTGGTGCCTGTAGAGCTAGAGGACACATTTAGGGTGATGTATTTATTTGTGTTTTGAGAAAATAACATAATAAATGCAGCTTGGATAATCAAATATGTGGTGTCTGATTATGTGTAAATTTGTTGAGCCTAACGTCTTCCTTTATACAAAGCTTGCAACTCCACATTACTCCAGACCTTTTTTGAATTAAGAAAGCTTCCGGGATAGGAAGCGAAACGTCTTCAAACTTTGGAAAAAAGTCCAGTTGTTTTGTTTTTTTACTTTTTTGGAATGACCATGACCTGGATGACTGAGAATCTTCACCAGCATAAACCAGGAATACTGCACATCTCACATCAACCTACACCACAAAATCCAATATGGCTGCCAAACTCATACCGTATGGTTGCAGCTACATTAATACATTGTACTTCTGATGGTTGGTACCTCATTTAATCAGTCTTGCACATGCATTAGTACTAGTGTACCTCTGTTGGTGTTGCTTACAGAGTTTAACGGTGCAAAATGCTGAGAAATGCATTGGGTTGCATTGCTAATAATATTGAGCACAGTCAGTGAGCACAGATATTCATAAATCCTGTTTTTTTTCTTCCGGCAAGCAACCAGAACAGTGTCAAGTTTAGTGTGACAACATTCCCGAAGTTCTGACTTCCTATCTTAACACAACAGAGTAAACACAAATGCAGCTAATTGGAATGCTTCACTTTCTCAGACACGTTTGTTAGTGAAGCAGATAAGTGAAACAATCGTTAAAATGGTGATACGAGCATGAAATTTAGTTCATGTGTTCGTCAAAGCACAGTTTCACAACACATACTGCTTCTATATGGTGACCATGTGTCAAGATGGCCGACACAATTCCTATTGTTATGGGTCAGATAATTGGAAGAAAAATGACATAATTACAGTCCTATCCAGTTTCTTTTTACTAGCAGGGTAAGTGAAGGTCATTTTTTCCAAAGTAGTTGCATATTGTATTAGTTTTTAAAGGAGCAATAAGCAAAATTTCTATATTTTTTCAAGCTTTGATTACACAGTCACACAGAGATTAATCAAGAATTTCTGAAAGGACTATCAGTGCCTACACATCATTTTATATCGTTGACTCCAACAGTTAAAATAGCATGCTAATGAACAAAGCAAAATGCTAAGGATCCTGCTGTTTCCTAAATCAAACCAAAACTCTCATCTTGTGTTAACCACACTTATTACCTAGTTCCTTCACTGACTATGAAATGAGGATAATTGGTATTTTCAGCACTATAGACTAACTTAAATACAGAGGAAACAGTCTCAGGCCTCAGCTTGTTGTTCTGCTAAAGCCTCAGTATGGCTGAAAGAAAACCCCCCTCCCTTGTATGCTTGTTTACACAGACATTGCTAACTCTGATGTTGCAGCACACTGTAGTTTTCTCATTTCAGGACAGCTTGCTAATGGACTTCTTGTCCCTTACAGGCAAAAGTTAACTACCTCCAAGAGAAATATAATACACAAGGATTCATTACTATAAGCTATTTACATCACTACAAAACTGAAACGAAGACATTTTCCTTATTCTACATTGAATATAGAACCAGTAGTAAAAACATACAAAACATAGTTTGCTTTGAATGGAACTACCAGATTTGTATTTCCCACTTAAATGCAGGATTTTAGTAAACATCTCATGGTTTGGTTGTTGCCATTACAAAAGTAAAATCTCAGAATATGAATTTGTAGTTTCAAACTTTATTGACAACTCAGTTTCCAGTTTGTAAATAATTCTGACTTTATTGCTAGTGACAAAGATTCCTTGTTGTAGGACGGTTGGTTGTTGTTTTTATTGTAATATAGTTTTTCATGAACTCTGTGATCTCTGTCTCAGCATGTCGCTGGCAAATCAACGTTGCAAATGGTAATTAGCTTCAAAGCGGGTGCAGGATAATTAATAGAAATTACCCAGCACATAAAAACACGCTCAGTTAGACAATTACAGTTAGAGAATCCGGGGCTGGTACTTCCTGAGCTAAAAGGTTCTCACAGCTCTTACTTACATAAATGAATGGTTCAAAATCATTGTGTTGTTGGCAGTTATGCAGCAGAACAGGTAGGCATGAGCTCTATTCACTGAACACAGGTACGTGTGCAGCCAGAGGCAAGTGCCACACCCATCCTCTCAGGTCATAAATGGTGGCTAGGGGGGAGCGGCAGGGAAAAAGAGCTCTAGAAAGTAACAATTGGCTAATTAAAGCAGCTTAATGATGTCCTGGGAGTGTAAAACAAGCATGATTCATGCAGCAATTACACCATGCTCTAACTCATTCTGGGAAAAAAAAGTTTGAGTTTTAGTAAGTTTGGATATTAAATAAATATGTGCATTTCTGCTTGACCAATTTTAAATCAGGTGGAGCATAATGGACCAAATCATCATAAGCAGTGTTTCCCTTAGAAATTCTGTCTTGGGGGAGGGTCTTTCACTCAGCTTTCTATTAATATCACAGAATACAGCTTTATACGAGCAGCCATCTTCTGTTTCTTCTTAACCTTTCTCTTATTCATCCATCTTTCTGTCTCTAGCATGTTTCTTTATTAGGGCTGGGCAACGATTAAAATATTTAATAGCGATTAATTGCATAATTTGCCTGATTAATCATGATTAATCGCATTGTATTTACAAACTCCAAGAATGAATTCAAAAGTAGTGTAAAGAGCACTTTTATTTTAATGTTTTGCTGCCATATGAACAAAAGTGTTGTAACATTTGTAGCCCTTATCAGTAACACATATTTAGTGTAAAGCTCAACTTAAACATGTAAAACAAAAAATAGCAATAATAATAAATTAAAGCTTATTGCCACTGACAGGGAATTCTCTTTATGGGGAAAAAATCTACCAAAAACAGGCAATTTCTGAGGTAACAGCAGGGAGCAGCATTACCATTTTATGTTCAATACCAAAGTTTAACTTGGCAGTGGTTACAACTAACTTGTTTCTGTCATATTCGATGCTGGAAGAACTTTAAACTGAAATGCTTGCTAACTCGATATGCTTGCATGTTTATTTGACGTTAACACGCGTTTTTTTGTTGTTGCTTTCTCGCATGCATATAGTGAATGGCAGGGGAAAAACAGGCAAAAACACATCGATACTTTGAAACGAGAAGCGACTTCACCAACGGCGTCGATGCAGACCCCGCTCCGCTCCGCACAAAACTTGTTCCGTTCGCCAACTCACCGCCTCGCCTAAGCAAATTCCTGCGGGAAACACCGCCTTCCGCATGTCGGCTTTGTTTTTTTCCGGCCAGTACCTTTCTTCCTCTTTGAATCCGAGGCTGGGCTGACAGCGAGGTTATTGGTGCATTATCGCCACCTACTGTTCTGATTCAAACCCCTACACCGCAGCAACAGACCTTCACAAAATAAAAGCATGTGAGCAACATGCGTTAACCCGCGTTAAAGTAAATATCGCCGTTAATAGTCTAATGAATTAACGCGAAATTAACGCGTTAACTTGCCCAGCCCTATTCTTTATACATGGTTATGTTTTGAAGGCTACCTGTCATTCTTACTTCCTACTTCTTGATTGAATGAAAATCTCTTTAAAATCTAGATCTGCCAGAGTTTCTAACATTTTTGAGCGTAACTTTATTACATTTTAATTTTATTACATTTGGGATCTGCTTCTGATCCATTCATGGGGTCTATCTAGCAACAAAAATGCATTTTCTAGGTATGAAGCAGCCATCTTAATTCAGTGATGGACTCAGGTAGATGGATTTTTCTTTCCAACAGAGACATTTGGTGATATGTGACAATCAAAGCAGATGGTATTTTTGTAGGACATCTGGAAATCAATATGCTGCATTGAGCGTTAATACTTATAATGATTGAGTTTAAACATATGATCATCATCCCCATGTTTGTATCCAGCAAACATTCTCAGTATATTGAAGTAATCAAGGCACCCCGTGAAATAAAGAAATGCATTTGACAAATGACGCATTTATACCGTTATATCCTGCACTCCCGACACAAACAATACTAATTCTGTCGGGGATAATTCTTGGACATTGAAGCGTTTCTCTTTTTTTCATACATATTTTTTGGTTACGCTAACATTTTATACTGCAGCAGCAGGGGGAGGGAGGGGAGAAGCTAAACTCTCTGATCCCAGGCAGATATACTATTACCTACAGCTCTCCAAAAATAGCAAAATAACACAAAACGGCCGTGTTATTCATGACTGTAACTAATTGCAGTCGACATGTATGACTCGTAATTTCTTCCAAAGCCTCCTGAACTGTACATTCCCTCTTCTGTGCCATCACGACTGCAGGGGTTCTCCGAAAAATCCACAAAGCCGAAGAAATAAGCAAATACAACAAGCCGGCTGCTGTGTGCAGCGTGTATAATGCAGCACGAGTGCAAAGCAGCTGTGGCTGTGAGTTGTACCGTCTCCGGTACACACGGCAATTAAGTCACCGAGAGACATCGGACAAAGACGTACTATACCTTGTTGGAAAGACCAGAGTCTCTAGTTTGCAACAATATCAGCCATGGGTGAATGGGGCAGAGCATGTCTGTGCAGTGAAGCATTTTTCTGACAGATTTGCCTTCTGTATCATCTGATGGGGTCTGTAACTTACTTCTAAGAAATAGGTACTAAAAATGTCACATAGACTGACTTCTCGGTTAAATCATAAAAGTACAAGATTTCCAAACTAAAATTGAGTAGCTGCATGGTTCCTAATGTTTCTCTCAGGACACCGGTGTCAACACACTGGAACTTTTGAATGTGAGACCATCAGAGTTGTTTTCACAAAACAAGGATATATCTATTTCCAGTAGCCCCGATAAACCCAATTCAAGCCTAACAATAGAGAAGGGGATTTTTTTACAAGTGTGGCAACAGCAGGGGTGAGTCATTGAGAGTCAGCACCTTCGTGTAGTTTCTCGGGAATCATCCTCAATCCCAATTTGAACCGCTACTCAACAGTGGGATCTGGATGAAATGTTTTTCTGTCTAATGTTCTACCAGCAGTGACATGGCCAAACCAGTAAGGACACAATAGGGCCAGCACAAACAGAAACCTGATATCCCTTTGAGCAGTTCACGGTCCTTTCAGTGTGATGAGAGAAGGAGGGAGAATATTAGAGCGAGAGAGATAGAGGGTCTCTTATGTTATGAAGAGGATGTGTGTGAAAGCAAAAATAGGCAGACATACTGTAGATCAACGTCATATTTCACTGCATAAATGTTTCCCATTTTCGGCCACTTAAAGAGGAGCTCTTGGAGGAGAGGAATGTTGTCCTATCTTATCAAACGCTTACTAATTGCTCAGCCGTCAGTTTTATGATGACACAAAGGGAAACGGAGACATATGGGACACGGTCCTGCTGGATTATTGATAATTAGGCAATATTTACGATGCTCCTTGGCAGTAATGGGTCAGCTATATTTACCTAGATAAGGTTTTACTGCTTTTATGGCAGGGAACTAAAGCAATTACCAGTGCATGGTCAAATAACTTGTTGGTCTTGCTGTTATGTGGATAATGTGTCTCTAACTAATTGAACTGACCTCTTTTCGTGAAAGTTAGACTTTACATCTATTCAGTTTGGATCAATAGGACTCTGCAGTAATGCTAAACCTTATATCCTTTTGAAAATGAAGTCTTAGCTTGAAATTGGGGCTTCATAGACAAGCTGTCTTCACTGATAGCCATTAGCAGAAGTGTTCCTGGAAGTCTTTAGCACTGCTGAAGAGCCTCCAGATCACATCCATTCGGTTGTTTTTTCCACTTGTCTCTGCGCAACAAAGTACTTTTTTTTTACCTGCTTGTGCCGTATTATCTGTAATTATGCAATATTTACTCTGGTTTTTACTTTTTACTTTTTATTCTTGCTGTTTCTTTTATACCAACTTTAGATTAGACTACCTTGTTCTTTTATCTTAGTTTTTGATTACTAACTATTGTGTGTAACTCTGTCTGTGTCTGTGCCACTGTCATACCCACATTTGCCCATATAGGGACAGTAAAGAAATTTCTTATCTAAATTAGGATTTACCAATTATGATTTCTTTTTCTCTGATACTGATCATGATCTAGTTGCTTTCACTTATAAACAGAAGATCAAAAAATTATTCTGTTGCATTTAAAATAATCCAGCAGTTACAGTTGCTATTACAGTGAAAATATCCATCCATCATCTATACCCTCTTATCCATGCAGGGTCACAGTGAGGCTGGTGCCTATCTCCAGTGTTCGTTAGGTGAGAGGTGGGATACACTCTGGACAGGTTGCCAGTCCATCACAGAGACACAACCATACACACAACCATGCATACACACTCTCACATCTAAGGGCAATTTAGAGAGACCTACTCACCTAATAGTCCTCCTTTTGGTCAGTGGGAGGAGGCGTTCCTGGAGAGACCCTACGCATGCACAGGGAGAACATGCAAACTCCATGCAGAAAAATGAATGCAGGACCTTCTTGCTGCAAGGCAACTGTACTACCAACTGTGACATATTGCGGCCCATAGTAAAAACATTATCCATCTTTTTTTTATTTATTTTTTTTTATTTTGATACTGTCAAAATATCGTCAGGGGGTGAATGTGTATGTGAATGGGTAAATGGTTGATTGTAGTGTAAAGCGCTTTGGGGTCATCGGACTAGTTAAAGCATTATACAAGTACAAGCAATTTACCAAACCCACACTCATTTGCACGCCCACACGCAGATTGGTAGGCAACTTGGGTTTAAGTGCCTTGCCCAGGAGCACATTGACACATGACGGGAGGAAGATGGACTAAAATCAACAACTTTCAGTTTGCAAGATGATTACTCTGGTTTTAAAATCATTAATATTTGCTTTTACTTTCCTATGTTTTATTTTTTTTTACTTGCTTTTATTTTGTTTTTATTTTCCTCTGTTTTAGTCAGCTAAAGCACCTTACAGTGTCCTTGTACTGAACTGTGCTAAACTTGCCTTGCCTTACTCTTCCCACTAAGACATAGTAACCCCTAAACATATAGAATCTTTGGCCACTGGATTTTGCTGGCTTCTTTAAGTACCTGACATTGTTTACTATGATTTTTGGTTGGTCAGCTCTTAATAGAGTAAAACAAGTATAACAAGCTGGCATTGGCTGATTAATAAGGTAGGCGGTTCGCTAAGTTGGCTAGTATGCACGTGGAGTTCAAGAATAGTGCAAATTTGACATTTCAGCAAAACAAGCTGATACAGATGAAGAGTTTCAATACAATATTTACATGCTCTTAAACAGAAAAATGTTGGCTACACAAAAATATATTTTTTCATTAATCAGAACTCGAGGGACACACAACTTGATGCGATTTAGAAATGGTTTTGTGATGATAATAATAAAAAATCCTCTAGTCTTTGTTGTTGAGAATAGGCTAAGAAATGTTTTTTAGACCAATAAAGTAGAAAACATTCATCCCAAAAAGTTAGGAAACCACACCTCTTTTTTTAAATAATTGCTTGAGACCCCTTTTTTTGGACCTACTGTACATTTTTTTTTATTTTACCATTTCATTATCATATTGTATGCTTAATTCATTGAAAGGGAAGGGAAAAAGAATATGCTTCACATTGCAAATATTTTTAATTTTTATTTGGTAAAAATGGCCTTTCAACCTGCCAATTTTGGCAAAGAGTTTGGACACCAAGGCCTTTCTGTACATGTTACTGACGTATTCTACATAGCTCTTAAAGTTTATTGTGTGGAACTTTAGCAGACACATGTGTGGTGGACATATTGAAAATGACTTTTAAATACCCCCAACATGTAAATATTCATGTGTATTATTACTTTTCCCATAAGATTTAACAAGATTCATTTTCAGGGAAGCCGAGACCTGAGACTGGTTTGTTTTATTGCTAGATGGATTAAAATAAATTAATCAGCTACAGTTACAAGTCATAGACACAAAGGGTGATCTTACTCAGGGCAGATATAGGTTTGTGTTTAGGTAAAAAGAAACCACACCTTTTTTCTGCTCATGGTGGCTGCCTGTTTTACATTTGGGGGTTACAGCGTCACACTCTGCTCCGCTCAGCGTGAGCTGAGGACCACTCAGCCCCAAAGTGCTCCTCTGACCACACAAATTTACCCAGTATAGTTTTAGGCTTTTTTGGGCAACTCCTCTCTCATGTGTATAACAGGGGCCTAGTCAGACAAATATTTAGACTTGGACCCACATGAGGCCAAGTCAATGCAAAACATGGGGGGAGAGCCAAGAAAGTCAAATTAAGCTGTTCATACATGTGGTGCCTGGAAAAGGTATTCATACATCTTGAACGGTTTCAGACTTTGTGAAATTACAAGTATTTCATTCGGATTTTATGTGACAGACCAACGGAAAGTAATGCATGCGTTTTAAGAGGTAAATGATAGATGTTCCTTACAATGTATTGCTGATAAGAATATGACAAATGCACTTATCATTGCAATCAGCCTCTTTTACTCTGATACAGCAAGCAGTGTCATTGAAAGTCATCTACCTAGAAAACAGAGTCCATTTCTGTGTGATGTAATCACACAGAAATGGACTAAACACTAGTGAACAACTGGCATCATGAAGACCAAGGAACACAGCAGGCAGGTCAGGCAGAGAGCTGGGGAGAACTTTAAAGCAGAGCAGGGTATAAAGGGGCTTTCCAAGCTTTGGAAATCTCCCGGAGGACTGTTAAATCCATCATCTGAAATTGGAAAAAGTGCAACAGCAAATCCACCAATAGATGGCCCTCCACCAAAACTGACAGGCTGAGCAAGAACAGCATCAATCAGCGAAGCTGCCAAGACCCATGGTAACTGTGGAGGAGGTGGTGAGATCCAAAGCTCAGGTGGGCAAATATGCTGAACGGACAACTCTAAGTTACAAGTCTAGCCTAATGGCAGAGTGGCGGGGGAAAAAATGTTGAGAGAAAGCCATGAGAAGTAGCATTTGTAGTTTGCTACAAGCCATCCAGAGGACACAACAAATCTGTGTATGGGTTTGGTCAAATGATGCAAAACTCAACAACCTGCAGCTGTAATTTGAGGCAGAGGTGACTATATTGGCTCATGAGGGTTTAACAGAAATATAGCTCACACTTCTGAGGTTTAAATTCATAAAAGAATAAAAAAAAAACTGTGTTTTACCTTTCTTCTACTTCACAATTAGATGTTACTTGATGTTTGTATGTCACATAAAAAACTCATTATCATAAAAATCTGGCTGCATACCCAAGCTGGTATCAACACAGGGGAGATTCCCCAAGGCAGGCAGCCATTAACACTAATATGGTGCAAATGTGTGAGTTAGTCATCGGCTTTAACTGAGCTGTGCAGGACCCTCAGACAGCCCCATATTAGTGTAAAAGTGTTGCCCCTTAATGACCTTGGATCAAAGGGGGGCCTCGTCGGCCAGGCAGGGGTGCACTGGGGGCTCAGGGTGTGATGGCTATCTTAGGGATAGAGTTACAGTGAGCAGTTAGGGGGTGTTGGTGGATGCTGGGCATAAGGAACGCCAAACCCCCCTCGTTTTGTTGTGTGCTCTGACAATGAGCCACTGTTTTTCCAGAGGTTCCTAGTTCTCGCTCCCACACCCATCTTTCACTTTCCTACACAGTCACGGTTTGCTCCAAAGAACACCTGACATTAGCTACGTTTACATGGACAAAAGTACTCAAAATAAAGGGTTGATCGGAATAAAAATCTGTCATGTAAACACACCAATTGGAATATTATGATAGACTTAAGCTCATTCAGAAAGAAATTGTAATCTGAATAAGAGGGGTGGTTTATGCCGACTGACACTCCAATCAATGTGCATATAAACGCTTGTCAGGTTTAAGTTATTCCGAATGTGGCAAACTAACTCTAGTGTGCACCCGAAATAAACGTGACGTATTTCCACATTGGTGACCTTTCTATTCGAAAAAATAAGTGCTCAGAATTGTTGCTTACTCAATGACCTAAATTAGAACATCGTGCGAGACCAGCCTGGGCGCTAGGAAGACAAACAAACTCATATAATACGGCTTTGCTTACTATTTATGTTGTTTAGCTAAGACGAAAATACTTGATAACTGTGCATGTCAGAGTGGTTCTATTCTGAATAAAGCCAGGTGCATATAAACGCACATTATGATCAAATAAATTTATTGTGTGCCCATATAAACGGTACAATCCACTTATTTAATCCAAATACATTTTAATCCGAATGTGAAATTTTGTGCATGTAATTCTGACATTTACATGAATTCTGGCTGGTGACAGTCAATCACCAATAAATTCATTTTATCATTACTTTAGAATTACTTGAGTTACATGTTTACAGACTTATTTTGAACCAAATCTTGATAAACTCAACTAAGTAAAACAGGATTAAATATATTGTGACTTCACAAAGGATTCTAACCCTTCCAACACAACAACAGGAAAACACCTCATTGCCTTCTGGTAGGGCTTATTGCTGTTTAAAAAAAAAAAAAAAATCACTTAAAGCAGGGATTCCCAAAATGTGGTGCGTGCACCCCTGGGGGTGCGTGAGCTGCCGCTAGGGGGTGCGCGAGATGAAAAATGGAATGGCGGTCTGACAGTGTTTTTTCCCCCACATAATAAAGACGTGTAAAAAAACATTTTCTTTGTAAAAATTAAAATCAAAAACTGTAAATATAATAATTAAATAAAAATGTATTCACACGAAAATCTATTTATTTAGAAGAAGTCTTCTACGTTTCATTTTAAGTTGAAATATAGAGGAAATGATCTTCTTTTACGCATTGCACTGTATACGCGCACCTAGCTTATGGCCTCTCCTTCATTCATTCTCGCAAATACGCTCAATTGACTGAAACCAGGGAAACTGTCAGTTAGGTCAGACATCTAAGGTCAAAGTTAGTGATGAAGGAGGAGAGGAACAGAGAGAGAATTGCAACGGAGCCCGGAGAAGAAAACCAGCGTTAATCAGAAAATGTCTCTCTATCTCTCCTCACTTCACATCATTTACGCCAGCAGAAGGAAAATTGAGTTTGGGCCGAAGGTTTTACAATATTAAATTGAATGACACGGTCTCTGTATGTGTATCAATAGTGCAGCACCTACAAACCACGCTGCTCATGGTGCTATGACTCTGAACCGCTACCAGCACTGATGCACATGACACACCCACACCGCTGCTGCAGCTGGGAAAATTGGTGGTAGACGCGGTTTCTTGACTATGTTCACACACAGAGCTGCAATACGTTTCATTTTGATTCAGATTAGTGTAGTTAATTTTAAAGATGCAGTTTTAGCGCGTGTTCAGACCGGAACAGGGAAACGGGAAACCGGCAACTGGCGGTGGGGCTGAGGGGAGCTGAGGTGTGTTGCTGTGGGCGTGTTTACCTGCTGAATGTAACCGCCTTGAAACAATCAGGAAATAACTTTTAATTTATCTGATTAATAACATCTTTATGGAGAGCTCTGTTATTGTTTCTCTGTGCCGCTCTACCAAACTGTTCTCTCGCTCTCTCGCTCGCTCACTCACTCGCTCGTCATCGGACACAAATCAAATAAAATTTCTTCATGTTTCTATTTTGCGGCGTAAATTGTGAGACAGACTCAGATTTAGAAGCTGGTAAAAGAAATAAAGTGAGAACACACACAGGTAGATCATCAGAGTTTAGTCTGTGACTCCACCTGGATGATCTCTGCTTCAGAGACGTTTCAGGTTGTGGAGGTGTGGACGATCTGAGAGTCTCTTTCTTTCTCTCACTCCACGCTGAGCCACTGATGCACCTGAAAATCCTGAGGATTCTATTGTGGACGTTGTGTGTAACTTTATTGCAGTTTAATTCAAATTATGTTCTAATTTTATTTCCATAACCTTTGTTATGATTGTTGTGTTTTTGTAACTGCAATTGTAAAAAGAATTTGAAGATTGGGGGTGCGTCAACCCAGTGGGACACAGAAGGGGGTGCGCAGCTAAAAAAGTTTGGGAACCGCTGACTTAGAGGGTTAAATACTATATAAATGTTTGTTACCATCAACCAAAACTCCCAAATCTCTCAAAAATATTTTTGCTAACTTTGCTAGTTTCATTTACAGAACATTACACTGCAGTCTGTCATGAGATTAAAGCAAAGTAATGGGGTGGACACAATGCAGTCTGATTACAAATATTTATGTGCTGAGGAATCAACCACATAGCTGTTGATAGTCCCATCCTGTACAAGCACTGTGCGACAGTGAAGAGGAAAATGTCCTTTGTAACAGGAAGAAACCTCTACCTTTGATATATGAATATTAATCTGATCATTATGTACAAAGTGTTGGGTAATTCTTTTCCTTAATAGGTTCTGCTGAGTCCGCAATATTTCTCGTGTGTGGCTTTACCTTTACCTTACCTCTACCTTAATTTCTTTTGGTGATATACGTATAACTAAGAATCTTCCACCAACAAATTCACCACAAAGATTATTCTCCTGTACACCATGCAAACACCTAAGATTTAAGAATATGTTTAGAATAAGCAACACATGGTGTTAGAGTGAGAAAAAGGGTTTATCACAATGCTTTTTTTTTTTTTTTTTTGCAGTTCGTGCTCAGACATAGCATGTCAGGGCCTGTCTGTATGGTAAGAAGTAAATGGTGTCCTCCTTATCCTAAGAGCACCTTATCTCCTTTCCATCATGTCTCTCCTGAAAGGAAACTGCTATCTGATAACAGAGAGGGCAAGGGATGACAGGTTTGCAGCCTATTTATGGGTGTTGTTAAGGACAGGAATTTGATGAAATGCTTCACAAACAACAAGCAAGTTCTCTGCATCTGATAAAATTAAAAACCTGAGATCTAAAGTCATGTCCTAAAACATGATAATGGCTGCAGATTTCCTGCTATTTAGATCATATTAGTCGTTACCGATCTATGTTTAAGTTTAACAACATTCACCCTAGAAATACTTTATATAGAAAAAATGTTCACAATAAAAACATTTTGCCATCAATAATCCTAACGTGTTTCATTCAACTACCTTCAAATAACATGTTCCGCATTTATACGTAGCAAAAATTAAAACTATGTGGTTATAAAACATGTTCAATCCATGATTTCACAGCTTGTGGCCTTCAGCAGCAATAGCTTGAATTCATTCATGTATAACTTTATCAGTCTCTCACATTGGTGTTGAGGATATTCGCCCCACTGATCTTTACATCGTTCTCTTAAGGTCGGTCCTACATCCTTTCAGTCAAGCCCCACCTCCATGGTTGTGAAAGAACCCCAAAATAACACCCGTCCACCATTGTGCCTGACCCTTAGCATGAGGTCTTTGTGCTGATATGTTCTGTTTGCTTTATGCCAAACATGCCACTATGAGTTATGGTGAAGCATCGGTGCTTCGGTCTCATCCATCCTGCTGCCATGTTGCTTTTAGAGATAAGAGGCTTTCTTCAGACAATCTTTTTGAACAAGCCATACTTGTTTAACCTTTTCCTAATTACGTTGTCATGAATTATGCTGTTTACCAAGCTAACTAAGGCCTGTGGAGTCGGAACTCCAGGGGATTTTATATTTATTTTCTGAGAATTGCACAATCAGGCAGTGAAGAGAATATATTCAGAACTTGGAAGACTGGTAGCTATTTAAAAATATTATTTATTTATTTGTTCTTCTTTCTTTTGTAACCTTTCCCAGATTGACGGGGAGCTACAGTTGCTTCTCTACAGCTTATGTCTGTCCACTTGTGAAACAACACCAGCCTCTTGGCCAACAAACAACCACTCTTGTTGATTATCAGAGCTGGCTCTAGCTGCAACTTTATCTCACAAACCCTTATTAAGCAACAAGGGTTGCTTAATTAGGGTTTGTGCTCTCACAAACCCTAATCAAGTATTTGCTTTTTCACATGCAGATAGTTTTGATTTTTGCCTCTTTTTTTCTTGAATAAATAAGTAGGAAATTTTGGTTTCATTAAAGGGACAATGTGTAACTAATTTGGCTTTTAATTTGCAAATGAATGCAAATTAAATGCATATTCTGGCAAAGTCTATTAAGGTTGTATCAAAAATGAAAGCATTCTCATAACTTAGAATTAGTAATTTATAAATACATAGGTGCCAGCGCACCGACTGTGAGGTGCCATGTTGCATCGCTATTTCTGATTTCAGTAGCTGAAAAGGGACAAACTTGTCAGCCATACGCGTTTTACCTATCTGTCTTATATATGAGGATGTGCTGTCGGTGGAGGAGGCATATTAACAAGCAAAGACGACCGTAGATCATTCTATTTGCTCTTTTCTTTTCAAATGAAGAACTATTCTTTCCCCAGCGGGAGGGAAGAGAAAATAACCAAGAAAAGTAAAACAAATGGTAACCAGGAGAAAACGAGTCTATATTAGCGCAGCTATTATTACCAGGTGGAGATAATTCAGCGGGTCTCTTACTCATGTTTATATAGACACTTATTTTAGAGCCAAAATAAGCGACTGCGCGTTCAGGAATGAGCCCAAAAAACGTGACTTATGGAATTTACAAGCAAGTTTAGAAAAAAACCAGCGGACTTGGCAACAGTATCAAAAATCATTTCACACAATGACCATAGCTGTTAGCAGTAGCTAATACATGGAGAACATGTAGATGTTGTCACATTTAAGACACTGCGCGGCTCCTGTAGTAGTTATTACACGCCTGACAGCAAGGTTGTTTGTAATTCATTTAGAACACCACTAGATGGTGGGCCAGTGTGAAAATCTTAAACATTGGGGCTTTAGAGGACCAATAAATAATAATGACACCTAGTGGTTAAAATTTGAAGAACACATACACAATGCATTTCATGGAGATCAGCCATTTACTCATCTGTCCGTTGTTGGTGTGAAACTCCTTTGAACTTTTACTTCCACAGGATAGGTACATGATGTTGTATTGTGCTCTATTTCAGGTCTGCTCCTCTTACTGGTTTCCATGTTTGCAGGCTGCTGCTCTTTTGCCAAGGTAAAATACCAAATGCTGCGCTCTGTGTTGGGAACTCTCATATGATTGGCTCAGGAACCAGGAAGTAAACACTGCACTGAAGTAGTTCTGGAATGTACCTTTAGGTTTGAAAGGAGAAAAACTTGACTAAGACATTGTCAAAGGAGAGGACCGATTGTTTATAGGGAATGTTACTTCCATCCCAGGTGACACGAGAATGATTTTGGTTGATTTTACAGTAAAAGTCTTACTCATAGTTCCTGATACAGCAAACATTTGAACTGAAAGAAGGTGTACTTAATTTTTGCTGAGACTGTAAAACCTTTTTCCGCTGTCAGTAGTAATTTACTCCCAGTATCCTTTCGGCAACATCATAACAATTTCCTGTTTCAATGTAAGTTTCTCCTGCATCTCCCTTGACTATTCAATGGCATCTGTAGACACATGGTCAATGGGGCACATATGAGTCTGTTGGAATAAATTGATAAAAGGTAATTGTTGAAATTTGTTTTTGGGCTTCTTTCCTGAAAACCTGCTTGTAATATCTTAATACTGGAAACTTTTACAATATATTTGTGCTGTGACCTGTATGCTTCAATCGAAGAGCTAAAAGATGAGTATTTTCTGAATATCTATATATGCTAGGAACTCTAAGCCAGAACTCATGACCAAAAGCCAGTGATCTGATAAAGCTTTTTCTGCTTAACCACTCCATAAATTACTTGATGTGGTATGGACCATTGGGGTATCATTAAACTGACCCGTATTAACCCACTTTATGTAAAAACGTTTATGTCAGCACAAAATCTTGGATAAAATCAAACAAACAGTCCCAGTGCTGGCTTTCTCATCGATGATTTTTGAAGGGAGTTGATGCCAAAGCATTGCCATATAAACAGAGAAATATAGAAGAAAATCTTCAGAATGTTCCATTTGTGACTCAAAAAGTATACCTTCATACGAGGAGTATGCATATTGCAGCCAGACTACAGCCTGGCAGCCTTACAAGTGTTTATAAATCTTATCTGCCTGGCTGTGGTCCGCATAGCCAATAGTTAACCAGCCGCTGTTCAGTGAATGCCTTCAAATAGACCAGGCTTGCAGGAAGCTGATTAGATACACTGAGAGCAAGTACAGAACCCGGCCACACTCTCTGGCACCAAACTACAATTTGACTCCCAATTATCAAAATAAAAAACACAAGACAGGAATGTGACTCCCATGTCTATTTTCAGCTAACTGAATGTAGTACTATCTATTGAATGCTAGAAGACTCGGCTGAAATTATGCTTTTCGTCTAACATTTTACAAAAATTACATGTCTTAAATTTAGGATTTGTAATATTTGGTTTAATTACAGTTATACAAATAAGAAAATCTATAACAAATTTAGAGGGATGGGACAGTAGGGCTCTTCATAACCAAAGATTTTTTTCCTAATTTTTGTAATGTTATAATCACTAAATTGAATGTGCTTTGTTGGGCTTGGCAAATAATCTGGAGAAGAGGCACTGCTCTACCTCTTCTACCTGTTATTGTCTATTGATCAATTAAGGAGTAGGAACATCTGATATGAACATGTAAAAAACTGTTTAGGTTTATGTTATAAGGTACTGAATTATGAAAAATGCGTGACTTTTTTGTGCGCAGCTCTTTACAACGTTGCTGGATCTGATTCTGGCTGTTCATACAGAACTAGTTGGCCATCAATGGAACGACCAAAATAAAACATTTTAATAAAGGGTAAGGGTAAACGATCCAAGGGTCGGATCCTTCTCTAAAGGGTCATGTGACCAAGAGTGCTACTCTAGGTCACACAAGCCATTCTAAGGTCTGCTGTAACAGCACAACAAGACAGATATGACTCTTACCTGATCAGAAATAGTTTTGGTTCTCTGATGTAAGATTTAATCTAGAGGGGTGAATGTGACCTTGTCTTTGCAAGAAACTCGATGGCAAATCTGCTGATCCAAAGTGGCCTGCTATCAGGTTCTAAAATACGGAGGGGGGGGGGGGTAATTTTATGACAGTGTAAGTGTTGCCAGTGGCCTTCAGGGGCACTAAACCTGAAAGTTACAGGTCTAGCGCCCCTAGTGGCTAAGCGTTATAAATAGCTGCTTTAAATATTTTGTGGCAAACTGCAAATGGGAATTGTAACAGCTTTATTTCAAGAGTTTGGTTTAAATAATTTTTTTCCTGGCACTGAGGAGTCATTTACAATATTGTTTGCTTAACTGTTTACATTTATGATCTAAAGGCCCGTTTACACTACACTTTTTTAACCGAGCCGAGACCAGTCCGAGCTCGGTAACCGAGATAATTCTTGTGTGTAAACGGTCAGCAGACTGAACCAGACCGCGCTAACCATAACCGGACCGCGCTAACTGCAGACCAGCTCTCAGGTAGGTCTCGGCCTGGTTCTATTTTATCCCGGTTTCTGATAACGAAGAGCGCATGAGCAGACCGCGTCATCTCCTTACAGTCAGCTGACTGTCAGCGGGTTTTCCGGCGTGTCTGGCTGCACGTCCCGATTCACACTCCATTCAGACAAATTTCAGACATTCATAATAAAACTAGCTTCCTTACCGTGCCACACGGTTTCCAGGGATGATTCTGCTTAGCAGCGCAATGAACCTCAGTGTCTGTCGTTGTTTCCTGCATCTGTAAATCCTTATTAGACGTTCGTTTGTCTCATCCACTTCCCAAAAAGCCAACTTTCTCAAGTAAATTCACCAATGGTTTCCTTCTTCCCCTGACTCTCCGCAAACACCGAAATATCACAATATCAAGCATAACTTCCTGAATGTTACGGGCGCAGCTGTGTGTGTTTCGCTGCTTCCGCCTTCAATCCCAGAGAGCGGTAGTACCGCAGATCGCCACTAGGGGGCGAGGGGCAACCAAGGAACCGAGATAGCGTTGTGTGTAAACGGTCGTCAGAAACGAGGCTCGGCCTGGTAACTGGACCAAGCTCGGACTGGTCTCGGCATGGCTCGGTTTTTTAGGTGTAGTGTAAACGGGCCTTAAGTGAACCAGGGGATCCTACTGACAAAGTGATCTTTATCAATATGTTTAAACATGGGGAAAAAATACCAGATCAGTGTAAATTATGACAATTAATACCACAGTCAAATATCTAAACTATCAAAATATGTTTTTCAGATTTTGTAGTTCAAATTACAGTGTAGCATTTTGATGTTTCCAAAAACCTCTTCAGCCTAAGAAGAAACTGCACATGTTGTTGTGAGTAGTTATGACATTTTAGGTCCTAATCTATTCATCTAAGAAATGTTAATAGCAACCAAAAGTTTGCAGTCTCTGGTACTCTTATTGAAAACTGTTCCCTATTTCCCTTCTTAATCATCTTACCTGGGCAGCAACTCCTCTAAATCATCTCACATCCTGACTCCCTTTTCCGACCTTCCTGTCAATCAGGAAGTCAGGAATCAGAACAATTTTTTTTTTTTCATAATGCAAAGATCAAAAGGAAGAGAAGCAAAGAGAAAACTGGGAATGCTTATGGTGCCCGCAAGTCCATGAAGATGGAGCATCTTCATCTGCCTCTGCTGCATGTTAGTGTTTACTGTGTGGTTTACTTGGTGGCAGATGGACGAAGCTGAATGTGTTCCCCAGATGTCCCTGAGCAGCTGAGAAGGATGGAAACAGGAACTGAAGAAGCATCATGCAGGAATGGAGATACTTCCTCCTGTGTTCTCGAATGGGGCTTCGCTAATTGGCCTGGCGGCTTGAAGACATCCTGGTAGCCCGGTCTCAGCAGACACTCCAGCGTCAGCACTAACAGGAAGTCATGACCTGCAGCATCAGCGCCATTTAGGCACTTTCACAGCTGTGGCACAAACACTATTCATAGCTGTCTAACAGCAAGTCGAAGTCAATTGATTTCATCTTTGTTTTAACTGGCTCAGACTCTCCTCAAACATTTTCCATGTCAGGCCAGGCAGCCATTCTGTTTTCTCTCTTGGTATTTGGTGAGCCATGCACAGCTCCTAAATTAGATGCTTCAGACTGGCTTTACTGCAGCCTATCATCTCCTTTTAGCATTGTTGCAAAGCCAAGGCCTGCTCTGCCAAGATGAGGCGATGCTGTTGAAGGATTCTCTCCCTCCCCTGACCAGTTCAAGTCCATATTTTGTTTGGTTCAGTAGCCGCAGCAGCTGTTTCAGGAGGTGCAGCATCCTTTGCCTCAAATGGACTGCTGAGATACAGTACATCTGATTTGGTCTCATTCACATAAATACTTTTCTGCACATGACATATCCATTGAGAAGGTTCCTTTGCAGGGTCAATAAACAATTTCTGAGGTGACAATGTGCCAGTTAATCAGATTTTGGAGAAGAGAACAGAACGACAGTAAACTCCGCGCCACAGCCTACTGTGCCTTTAAAAACGCATTTTTCCTGTTTTTTTCCTATATCAACCACAAACCTCTATGTTCTATGTTGTTCTATTTCACCAAATAGAAAAAGGCAAGGTAATGCATGATTATGCACCAGAAGACAAGTGGTACATGGTTTACACACTATTTTCCAAAGACAGGGTTTCCGCAGGTCAGTAAAAATCATTAAAAGTCATTAAATGAATTTTTTTTAAAAATTAAGGCCTTAATTGGCATTAAAAGTCATTAAATGTGATTGTCTGTGGCATTAAAAATGCCTTATTTTTTTCTAAAAAAAATACGTTCATAAAAACAGTTTCGTCAGATATATTATATCAGATATAACTGATTCCGCGTGTTTGCGCTGAACTGCTTCCGGTTGATCGTAAAGCCGTATGTTTTTACAATGTTCGGAAAAGAAGCTTGCGGCGGAGAAAGAGCTAGAGAATGGGGAAAATGCAAATTTCAACAAAAGTGGATGGAAAACGAGGAATTCGGGACCTGGCTGCAGCCTGTCGACGGTAAAGATGACGAAGGATTTTGCCCTGTTTGTAAAAAAATTAAGCTTTGTAAAGGCAAAGGCAAATTTATTTATATAGAACATTTCAGTACAGAGACAATGCAAAGTGCTTTACATGATTAAAATATAGGAAAATAAAACAGAATGAAAGCAAGCAGGAATAAAATGCAGAAACAAAATAGAACATGGGAAAATAAAAATTAAAAGCAAACAAGTAAAAACAGTTGGACTACAAAGTAAACTAATTATATTTCAGTAATACAGTTCAATTAGAACAGTCAAAGGCAATCCTAAACAAATGTGTTTTTAATCTTGATTTAAAGTAACTCAGGCTTTCAGCACTTTTACAGTTCTCTGGAAGTTTGTTCCAGATAAGTGGAGCATAGGAACTAAATGCCGCTTCTCCGTGTTTAGTTCGTGTTCTAGGTATGCAGAGTAGGCTGGAGCCAGAAGACCTGAGTGGTCTGGAGGGTTGATACACTGATAACAAGTCTGTGATGTATTTAGGTGCTAAGTCATTTAGGGATTTATAGACTAATAGAAGTATTTTAAAGTCTATTCTCTGAGATACAGGGAGCCAGTGTAATGACTTTAGAACTGGGGTTATGTGCTCTACTTTCTTAGTCTTAGTGAGGACGCGGGCAGCAGCGTTCTGGATCAGCTGCAGCTGTCTGATCCACTTTTTAGGCAGACCTGTGAAAACACCATTGGAGTAATCAATTTGACTAAAAATAAATGCATGTATTAATTTTTCCAGATCTTGCTGAGACATTAGTCCTTTAATCCTGGAAATGTTCTTCAGGTGATAGAAAGCCGACCTTGTAATTGTCTTTAGATGCTTTTGGAGGTTCAGGTCTGAGTCCATCACTACTCCCAGATTTCAGGCCTGGTCAGTGGTTCCTAGCTGAACCGACTGAAGCTGTGTGCTAACTTTTGATCTCTCCTCTATTGGACCAAAGATTATTACTTCAGTTTTGTTTTTTTTCAATTGAAGAAAATTTTGGCACATCCATGCATTGATTTCTTCTAGGCATTTACTCAGTGCTTGTACAATGGGTGTTGATGCTTTACGGTCTCACATGAAGTCGGACAGGCAGTGGTGTAGTCCAGGGTATACGCGGGTATGCGGCGTTTCCCCACTTATTTTTGAGTCAGCATTGCCTATACCAACTTCTGGAGCGATACAGCGTTTAAAAATCGTGCGTGCTCAAAACCTGTTTGCCGCGCGTTCAATTCTGATAAACTCTTCTCAACCCAGTTCGGTTCCGTGTTTCTGCTCGTGACCTGCTCATTCCACGCTCAATACCAGCTGTGCGCTCGTGACTTCAAAAACTGTCCACCTCACCAGCCAATCACAGACAGGTTTCTTTCCATCCAATCAGAGTATGGCATGCAAATACTGCATTCAGATGGATTAAATCAAAATGCTGCAGCTTTTGGCAGAAATTACTAAACATAACGGTGGGATTGAAGAAAAAACAACAACCAATAAACAGTTTAATATTGTAGCCTAAAATATTTAGCCTAAAATATATAGTCTAAAATAATTGCTTGAGTTACTAAGTGAGGTGTGAAAAATGTTTTTGTCTCTTTTCTTTCCAGCTTCTGGGTGATGATGCAAAAGTTTCTTGTGATCATAATCATCATTGTCATCATTATTTAAAGAGCACTTTAACACGAGGTAAAACAAAATAACATCTAATAAAATGACAACAATAATAATAAGCTGATTAACTCCTTAAAAACAAACAGAAGTTTTTTAAACTGAACTCTAAGATAAACAGGCAACCAGTGAAGGGAGGCCAGGATGGGCTAATGTGCTTTATTTTATGTTTTTCCATTAAAAGGTGTGCAGCAGCATTTGAACCAGCTGCAGACATTTGAGTGAGGACTGACCGATTCAGAGATAAAGAGAATTACACTAATCCAGCCATGATGAAATTTTAAAATCGAGGGGCTAAACATTCATTGTCAGGGTGTCTAAATCAACAGGATCAACAGTTTTTTGGGGGTTTCAACTGGTATATTTGACAATTCATGATTTGCAAAGACAAAGAGATTTGAGTTTTGATGTTCTCCTCGTCATTAACTTTATCTCTTTCTATAGATTCTCTTTCTCATTCAATTTAGGACTTTCCATATGCCTTATCATCTAGGTCTATATTGAAAAACCTACAGTAAAGTAATGAAATGTTGATTCTGGATGTAGTGTAGGAATTCCTTTAATATAAACAAAAAGAAAATGTTACATTACCTGCCAGAAGCTGGATAAAATCTTTAAAAAACAGACAACAGTATTTTCACAGCTCACGTAGTAGCTCAAGGAAATATTTTAATCTAAATGTTTTAGGCTAAATATTTTAGGCTAAAATGAGTAAACCCTAGTGATGGATTTTTGGGTAAACTAAATAGAGCAGTGTTACATGTCATTGTTTCTAAAACAGCATTTTTCTGAGCTGCGTCTAAAAGGGCAAACATTGAGAGTATAACCACTGCTCCAGGGATCACTACACCACTGTGGACAGCCACAGATCAGCTGCAAGGGTCAGACAACAGCTAACAATGTCAAGTTACTTTTCTGTAACCAACGCAGTCACGTCTGCAGTAGGTACCGCAAACAGCACAGCAGCAGCTGGAGCAAACTCTACTGCCACTAATGCAGGGAAATCAGACGGTTTTCGAACAACATTTGGATCCAATGCAACACTGCATGCGGAGGAGCTCTGGTGTCTGAACACAGCCATCAACAAGTACTCTCTCTCTCTCTCTCTCTCTCTCTCTCTCTCTAGATAGATAGATAGATAGATAGATAGATAGATAGATAGATAGATAGATAGATAGATAGATAGATAGATAGATAGATAGATAGATAGATAGATAGATAGATAGATAGATAGATAGATAGATAGATAGATAGATAGATAGATAGATAGATAGATAGATAGATAGACAGATAGATAGATAGATATAGGAGAGTCATGGGTACTTGTTGATGGCATTAAAATTATTTCTATGAGCATTAAAAAGCATTAAATTAGGGTTACTCATTACTGTATAAACCCTGAAAGAGAAAATGAGACATTAATTTACCATGGCCATGTGTCTACAGACTGTTTACATGCATAAAATTTCACGATCGGATTGAAATACATTTGGATTAAAAAACAAAAAGAAAATAGTAAACAAAGCCGTATTATGTAAGTTTGTGTGTCTTCTGAGTGCCCAGGCTGGACTTGCATGAAGTCCTAATTTCAGTTGAAACGTTACTGAATAAATAAAAATTTTGAGCTCTTTTAATGTTTCGGATAGAAAGGCTGCATCGTGAGCCCCGAAAGTTTTGCGTCCCAATGTATTTTCGCTACTCGTCAACGCGGAAATACAGCAAATTTACGTTGGGCTCACATGCGCACTCGGGTCAGTTTGGCACATTCAGAATAACTTGATCCCGACAAGCGTTTATATGCACATTGATCGAACTATCAATCGCCATAAACCACCCCTATCATTCGGATTACAAATTGATTCCCATTGAGCTTAATCTGATCATCATATTCCCATTGGCTTGTTTATATGACATTTTTATTCCAATCGGCCATTTATTTCAAATTACTTTTGTCCATTTAAATTTACCTACTGATATGTGTTTTGGGGTATGTCTCTACCAGTTTAGTACATCTCGACACCGAAATCTTGGGCAATATTCCTTAACAAAATATCTTCAGCTCAGTCAGATTGGAAGGACAACGTCTGCGAAGAGAATTTTTCAATTCTTGTTACAAACCTAAATCTCAATCGGACTTATAGGTCTGGTCTTTGACTGGGCCATTCTAGCACATGAATTTGCTTTGATCTAAATAATTTCTTCCAGGATTGCCATGCAAAGATGCATCAGCTGACAAGCGTCCCAGAAGAAAAAAATCACAGTCTTGCCCTTTTTGGATCATGGGTTGTTGAACAGAGTTCTGTGAAATACTCAAAGCTTAAAGTATTGTTTTATGATCTAATCATGCTTTAAACTCCTACACCTCTTTTTCCCTGATCTGTCAGCTGTTTTTTGTTCTCAAGAGGCTGTTTGTTCATTAATGTTCATTTGCAAACCTCTAAGGTCTTTCTGGAACATATGCATTTATACTAAGATTAAATTACACATGGACATCCCCTGTTTATTGATTAGGTGACATTTGAATGTAGTCGGTTGCTTTGGGTTTTATCTAAAGATATGGGTTACAGGGGGCTAAATACTTTAAATCTGCATTTGTGAGAAAATCAAAAAATCATACATAATTTTCTGTCTACTTCACAATGATCCTAAACTTTGTGTTGGACTGTCGTATAAAATCCCAGTAAATTACAATGTGTCTGGAAGTGAAAAGTTCAGTTTTGCCAAAAAAACAAAAAAAAAAAAACAGATTTTGTTGCCTCCAGCTAAAATGATATTTCCTCAGTTGATGTATTCATTCAGACCTTTCCTCTGTAATATGATTAGCTGTGTATTTCTTAGAAGACACAATCAGGAGAAGAGAACAGCAAAGAAGAAACCTCCAGGGAACTGCCTCAGCACCAGGATTAGAGCTTGTCATAAATAACCATAGCAAAAAACAACCTTTTAGGCAAATATATGAATCTCCCTACTTTGGTTGCATGGTTTAGGTCTGAGTGACACCCTGAAGATGAGATGGCGGAGCACACAAAAACAAAGAACAGTAAAAAAGAAGGTGTGAGAGAAAGAGAAACAAGATCAGTAGGAGACGGACAGAGGTGCAATCTAGAATAGTTCTGGGTTTGAGAGTGGATCAATGGAGGGGGATTGACTAAGGAAGTTAGATGCAGGCTTCAACTGCGAGTCTGTGGATTGTCACTAACACTTCACTGCAGAAAGCCTTTATCTCCATATGAACTCCTCCCCAAACAACAAAAACTAGATAAAGACTTTTGAGTCCCTGTTGAGACACCAGCAGGGTCTGTGTACTGCTAGCTGGATGGCTGTTATTCCATTTTATACTTCAGTGGGTATTAGACTTGTCTTTTATACCGTTTTGCTTTGTATGGCACATTAATAGTTTGTATTGCACATTTATAGAGTATAATAAGTAGATATAACCGGCCACATTTTGCTGTTGGAATCCATAAAAAAAGCTACTGAAAGATATTTACAACTGAGAATATGTGGGCTCTATATGGATGCAACACAAGCTGTTTTTCTGTTTCCTTTACACCTGAAACAATGCCGTGTTTGACTGTGGGTTTGAGAAGACAGATTTGATGATGTTAAAGAACAAATAAACATAGCTCAATCTAGGAGAGCTAAAAGCTAATAGTTAGTGGCAACAATAGCTCCTTCGGTGGCTTTGTTCAGGACCGAGCAAAGGTTACACACAATGACCAGAACAAGTGCATCATCTGTTGAGTGAGAACACTACCTTATTGACAAGAATAGCTCACCCAATGTCCCACTTCAGGAGAGTACCACAACTAAAGACCAAAGGTAGATTTTACACAAGGAGAACTCAACATTAATGGCAGCAGTAGTTGAAGATAAAACATAAATTAGTGAGTAAAAAGGTCAGGAGTTGAAATACTAGATGTGCATTGCTGATATCCTTCCATTCAGGGTCAGGGGATGGAGGATGCTGCTGTGTGTTACATGAGCCAACGGCCATGAGGTAGGTTAAACCCTAAAAAGGTCGCCCATCCGTCAGCGAGACCAAACCACGACAGTTAAGACAGATAATTTAGAAAGAACCATTAATCTTACATGCTGTCATATTCACATGCCTACGTTGGATTGGTCTTTCTCTACCTCCGTCTCTCCTCTGCAGGATGAGACTGCCAGGTGCAGTGTTCTTAGCTGGAGCTTGTTGAGGCTTATCAAGAGCAGGGGCAATTTCCCGGAGGCAGATGCCAGATTTCTCAGGAGTTGAAATCAGTCTCATCTAATTCTCTGCGGGACTATGTGCTCTTTGAGTTTGGACACTTACCTCTGGTTCTCATTGTCTATGTTAGAAATCCATTCCCACACTGATGCTCTGTTTCTGGATTCTGGAAATCCACTCCGTTGATTTTCGTTGTGTTATCCTTCCAAGATTCTCTCTTTGAAACTCCTCACTGCTCCTTTGGCTGCTCTCCTGGACTTGTTCTGGTCCCTCACCAGCAAGCCGGCACCTGCCTGTCACCACAACTGCATCGACATGCAGCTCCACTGGCAAATTTCATAAAAAACATACACCTTGAAAAGGACGCTGCAAGCTAATTTCAGCTACATAAAGTTCATTGCAGGCTCCCCTGTCATGCATGGAGGTAAAGCCCTGAAACATCAATGGCTAACATGTCTTCCTCAAACACTAAACCCATATGAAGTTCATCTTTTTAAAGAATATTCTAAGATCAGCGAGATGTTCTGAATCAAGTGTATCAAAAGAGACATTTTTATTAAAATGGTTTAACTTTCTGAGTTAGAGAGCTTTGTTAAACATTCTGAAACACGTATGTTTGGTCAGACTAAATCATCCCAGAAGGGCCATTGTGGCCCTCGGCCATTTTGTTTCACATTCAGATGCAGACCCAGACCTGAGAAACGCTGATTTAATATGCAGCCCCACATGCGTCACGTTCATTCAAATTAAGGCAGCATTTCAAATACTGAATCACACATCATCTGTCAGAGTTTATGAGCCCAACGTCTACGTTAAGTCTACAAAGTAACCCTTAACAGCGAGCAATTCTGGCTTTTAAAATTCATTCATTTACATGTCTGCAGTGGTAACTTTTTACAACGTTTCAGTTTTCCATAACTGTATTTGTATTTGAATGCATGAAAAAAATAGATGTATATTAGCGTGCCAGTTTGAGGTCATAGGTCTTTGTGAGTGAGGTGGAAATTTGGCAGAGACGAGAAGCCTGGCTCAGGAAGTGGAGACCAACACGGCAACAGGTTGGACAGTCCTGCTAGTGTTGCTGGTGGACAGCTGGCAGAGTCACGCTCGTTCCTTCCCACCCTCCTGCCACCTTTGTCTCGGCCCGTTTCTTGGCTGACTGGACACAGGAAATCTCCCGGACCGTTCCGGGTGGGTCTGAAGCATGACTTTAAGAGAACGGCCCTTTTCCTGTTTACTGGAGCCAGACATCAAAACTAACAGTAAACAGGTCTCTCTTTCAGTCTGATGTCCCTCCCTCTGTCTATTCCTCCATGTCTTCAGACTGTCCTGGCTGCTCCCAAAACAGGACTCAAGTCAAGATCTCCTTCCCAGAAAAACACCATGGCGTCTCACGGATAAAGTAGAATGCAGACAGTTATTTTTCGGTGCCTTTTTAAAAATGAGATGATTTTAACTGATTTGCGAACTTGCATGACTTGCAGACTAAAAAATGCACTGGACAAATACAGGGAGAGACAAAATAGAAAGATCTCTATTGAAAATGCATGCTTTACTGAATTTATATTTAGCCACTAACCACCTCCTTCCCCTCGTCCTGTTTTCTAACCCTAAGAAACCCAAGTCACCTAAAATAAAATCAAATGATGACCCGGTATCCATATCCGACCACAGTAAGGTCTGTAAGAATCAGCCACAGCTCCTGGTAGACGTTTACCCATCGGTCCTCCTTAGGATTTTGTCCTAAGGACAACCTCTATCGACATTATAGCCATTGGTCACAGAAAGAAGTCATATTGGCAATTCCAGGAAATGCCAGATTGGACTGCCAAGTTTGCGGATGGAACTTTGGAGGGAATAAAAAAGGACATCGATAAAGGCTTGAGCAGAGGATTGTAGAGTGAGGGATGTTGGACCAGCTGATCTGAGCTGTGCTTTTATTTTACCTCAGTTTTACTTGGTCTGGGCTGTGCCACAGTCACTTGCTCTCACTTCTTAAAAGAAATCCAATATATTTTCTCTATCTAACTTATCTCTTTAACCCTCAACAATTTATAGTAATTAGGCTTGTGACATCTGGACAGTAATCTTGTATGCAAAGTTTACATGGAACTGTCCCTTGCATAAAAAAACTTAAAAGCACATATATTACACTGCATATATATTACACTGCACAGAAATAGCTTTGATTAAAATAACAAATTGCCCTCTTATGGAAATAGATAATGGACCCTTTTATATTATAATTTTTCTTAAACTGACTGCAGCAGTTGACACCAACTCACATACCCTTCTTACCCATCTGGCTTCCCTTTGTTTTACTAATACAGTTCCCTCCTGGTTCACATCATATCGATATGGTTGTATCTGTTATCTCTCGTAAATGAGCCATCTCCTTTTCATCATCTATCTCCTCCATCTTGGTAATACATACAGAAAGTATGGGATCTCATGCCTCATAGCTCGATCTACCCCACTCAGAGTGGTTGTATATGTTTATTTTATGTAGTTTCTATATTAGTTAGGTGAATGTGTGCATGAAAGCTTGTGAACGAGTTTCACCATCAGTGAGGCACCAGAGGGAAACAATGGATTTTCCCTAAAGGATTGAAAATAACAGCAGACTATTTTCTTCTCACTCCCTCCCCTTAACGCCTACGACATATTATTTTGATTAGTGGAACAATCTCTGACTGGAAAAAAGGCTCTTGTCCTTTTATGAAGAATGCAGCAAAACCTGGACGCCATACTCAGCATAAATGCTGCCACACACATTGCTGGGGGAACCGACCGCTCGCTGTTCTCCCATATTTTCCCCTGATGTTAAAGAACTGATGACTAAACAGCAGGAAACCAGTGCATTATATTAACTACCTTTAGCTACTGTTTTCATAATTTGCCTCACTTTTATTCTGTGTTAAAGCAACTTTATGAGATCATGTGAAGTTGAGCACGAGAGCTGTCAAAGCGAACTATGCATAAATCAATTTGCCCTGATGCTTTGCAGTCACTGTCTTTGATAAAGGACTTGATGCAGGGCTAAATGTGTGGACCACAAAGCTTTTGTTTAATAAATCTCTGCAAAACACACATGGCTTTATGTAAAAGGCTTCTGTGATTTGGACCTTTTACTCTGAAAGTATAACTCTCAATCAAGGTGTTATAATGCAAAAATAAAAATAATAAAGCTAACTACTTACAATTCTACCTTTCAAAACAAGTCAGAACTAAGTTATAAGAAAAGCAATCCACAGGAAATGAAGGTGCTATGTAACACTAGAAACTCAGCCTGGAGAGACTCACACAGACAGAAGAGGCAATTAGAAAGATTTATTGACATAAATCAGAAAGTTCTTTGGTGCTCAGACACCCACAGAAGACGTGAACGCTGCGACTGATTATGGGCTTGGATGTTCATTTTAGGATTGGGATTAGTGAAGTCTTCCCCCGGGGTCCGGTCACTGGTGGTGGTGGCCAGAGGAGAGAAATAAGCCAGGTGGAGTCTGTGAGCGCAAAGCAGGAGATGGGGTGGAGGTGGGTCGAAGCTCAGCTAAAGATCAGGAGAATACAAGGATGTAGAGCTTTATAAGCAAAGTCATGCAGGATGATTGACTGAAGAAGGATGAAGACTTGACACAGGTTGGCTGGGGCACAGGCACATGATGAGACCATCAGGGGATGATGGAGCACCTGGGGTGAGTTTTCCAGTTTGAATTTACCTCTAAACTTTATAACGCATTAAAACATGTAAACAAGAACAGACACAAGAAATCTATAGAGCATCTGACTGAACACAGTACAGCAAAAGGACAGGATCTGACCAGGAGAAGAGGAAAAGGTCTGGCTTTAAACTGCTGGGGAGGTGACTTATTGACATGAGAGCCAGTTGAGGCAAATCAGGAGAGCAAGAGCAGCTGGGTAAGGGACACAGAAATTAACAAAGAAGGAAGTAAGCAGGATGATCTGAATGATCAAAATGATCTGATTAAACTAAAGGCCAATGCATTGCCCTAACATGAGAACCTATACTACTACACAGAGAGCAGAACACAAGGAAGAACTAAAATCTCAATGCAATGGGTAAGAGACGTCCTTACTGACAAACTTCAACGGCCAAAAATAATCCGAATACAAAACCATGTTACAACCAAAAACACAAAGAGCCATTGATTATGTCAACTGTTTAACTCTTGAATGTGACTTAAAAGAACACGGTGGCACACAATAGACAATAATAGAAAATAATAATAGAGAATAGTGAAAATCCGGAACGATCAAAACTTAATGGAGCAATAAGTGAAATTTTATTATTTTAGATAGAAAGAACTAAAAAATAGTGATGTGGAGAACTAAAGTTAATATTTCAGATGGACTATGATATGACATCACACCGCATCTCTCTATATTGTACTCCAGTCTTTTGTTTACATAGCCAGGCTGCCACTCAGGGCTTAGCCCCTCCCTGCTCTAAAATGCCACCGTCAGAGCAGCGGAGCGCTGGTGCAACATGGCGGAGAGCACCCTCAGCAGATCAAAATGTTCTCTTGCTAACAGCATCTTAAAGTTATGAGTTACTTACTTTTTCGCTAGAAATGTACCACCAAAAGGTGATGCTGTTTGGCTGTGTTTTTATCCTTTACAAATATGCACATAGGAGGTGAGGCGTGAGAATGGAAAGGAGGGGCCGGGTGGTGTCACACATCTTGTTTTGGTCTATAGACAGTGCTCAACAGTGCTCCACCTAGTGGTGAAATATCGCTTATTGCTCTTTTAAAATTCACAAGTATTGAATGATTCTTTGTTCAGTGAAACTGTAACATAAGATTAAAAGCCCAGAGCTTATCAATGAATCTTCATCTTAAAGGGATAGTTCAAAGTTTCTGGATTTTTTTTCTATGGGGTTCAGGAAAATCTCTGCAATAACTGAAAATGCTATGGCAAAAATCTCCCAATGCACATGCATAATGGCGATCCAGGTGTGCTGCTAGTATGAAATACAGAGTTGACCCTCATTACATCCTGTTATTGTCTCTTGATCAAGTAAAACAGGGTTATTGGGGGCACCACAACTTTGGCTTTCTGCACCCTGTCCCTGGTGCAATATAACAATATAGACCTCACACAGACAAGTACTAGACAGCATTGCATTGTTTAGCACACTATTGGAATTTGAACATTTTAAATCTTTGCACTTTACTTGGACAAAATCACTCCCACATTCTCTGGACCATGTCATCTTTCAGAAATGTATGCACTTACACAACCTTCACCATGTTTCGACAGAACAGCTATTTCCCAAATTTCCAGTAAAAAAGAACACAGCAGTTTAATTTTGTTGATGTTCCATCAAAAGAAGAAACACTCCAGATCTCACCACGCACTAGTAAACTGTACTTAACTTTGTCACTGCCTGTACCATGGAGGGTTTTTTATCCTTTTGAAGCCTTTTCAAAAAAAAGTCTGGAAGCTATAGATTAAATATTGTTATTGAAAACTAATCAAACCCCCACCAAGCTCAGAACAGGAAGCATAAATTAGAAACTATGTCAAACACACTTCTGAAAATAGGTAGTACCAGTTGATCTCAAAGTCACTCCCCTAAGGACTGAATGAGCTCATGACTGGGCCAGAACTGTTCGTGTTGTGGAAGAAAGGTGAAGAGTCTGGTCAAACAGCATGCATTAAGTAGCTGTTGGCCTGGTGAGGAAAAGCTCTTGGCAGCCTGGCTGTCTGGGGTTGAGGTTTCATTATCATCTACTATCAAGTGTCTTCCATTGAGCCCGATGAATCACAGGATTACAGGGGAAACAGTGCATTGTTGTCCAAAGGCGACAGTGCCTCTGATCCATGTCTCTCCAGCCGCCTACCCCTCTTCCCCTTTGCCCGCCCTGGCTGTAAACCTAGGCAGTGCACCCCCCCACCCCCCGCCGCACACCCCGCCACACCCCACACACCCCCACTCCCACCCCACCCACGGCAACCACCTCACTGTTACTATGTTTCTTTGTTTCTCTAACACTCTCCATTTCCACTTACACAACACTGCTGAACTCACATGATGCAGCCTCCGTCCAGTGACCAAGCCTCCCATGATGGATAATAAGCTCCAGCGCCACACTGGCTAACCTTTGAGTAACCTTTGCTTCAATACCCAGTCTTTAATTAAAGGGCATAAGGCAGCAAATTCTATCAGTTGAGGTAAATTTGTCTGATATTTCATGTAGAAAGTAGGAGACAGATATTATTCTGGACAGTTCCTGGCCTGAAAGATAAAATTTTCCTAACCCTACAGTGGTAACACATTTATTGAGTCAGGCAATGTAGAATAGGATTGTGAAAGGTTTAAATTAGTGTCAAGGCACATGGATTTAAAAGAACAATGGCAGGATGACCTATGCAGTGAATTCACTCAGGCACCCATTCCCTCCCTTCCAGTAGCGCTGTGTATTTGAGTCCAGGCCTGTCAGATGCAGGCCGGTAAATGGAGGCTCTCTGTTTCATGAACTGTGACTGAACTTGTTTGAAATGGGTAGAGCTCTAGACAAATATGGTGTCTGTAAACCTCATAAACATGGTTCTTCCTCCCCCGCACCCTTCTTCCACACATCCTTCTCCCACTACTCTTCATGCTCTGCCAGTCCATGGGCTGACATTTTCCAACGCTGCCAGGACATGGGCTGCATGTCCAAGAAAGAAACGGCAGAGTCATAGAAACGGACTAAGAGAAAGGGGCCCCTGAGGCTAGATTTATAGAAAGTTGAGGTCTTTTTCCCTGTTGTTGAGCTTTTCCATGTCACACATTTCAGAAAGGTCATCAGTGGGCGCCGCACCTTCTCCTCTTGATTCTTTCTGGTGATTTATGAAATGTTTTCCTCAGTTAGTCCATTTGCACAACTTAAGACAGCAAACACAGATACCATTCCTACCTGAGTAGTAATAAGTTTTTTGAAAACTTCATGGAAATAAAATTCCCCTTTATGTTAAAGTATAATCAAAATCTAATTTAGGCCTGTTTTACACACCTACAGCTAACTGTCTTTTTAATATGGATGCACGATATATTAGCATTAACATCGGTATCAGCCGATGTTTTAATATATCAGTATCTGGGCTGATATTAACAACCAATTTTTTCTATCTAGTTACCCTTTGTGCCAGTGTTTCAAGAAGAGGAGGGGAGGGGGTTGATCATGCAGTTTTTGTTCGGTCATGTGACAATGATACATCACAGCCAGGATTCTGGGTTTTTTAAATGAAGCAGAGATGCAATGTCAGCAGTGTGGTTGTTTTTCAGTGTAGAGGGAAGACATATGAAAAGCCTCTTCATGTACACAGCTCTCTCCTGAGAGAGAGAGAGAAAGAGAGCTATCCGTCTCTGTCAGGAGGAGAGAGTAGTTGGACTACACTGCTCTGTTTCTAGCATAAGGCCAAAATAATACTTTTATATTGAATTAACTTGCTAGGTTTATTGTTGCTAGCGCGGACTCCGGGCGTGGGCTGCATAAAGGCTCCCACATATTGAGGCGTACTGTACGTACGCATTCTGTGAGCTGCGCGGACTCCACTCTGACTCTCCGCAAATGTTTTACCCTTCATAGTCGAGTGTACTGTTGCCTACAATTCTTGTAGCAAATTCCTACAATTCCCACACTTTCACCCAGTGGGATGAAGCGGCAGAACGGATTGTAAAATGTGTGATTAGCTAGCTGAGCACCTAGAGCCGTTGTAGGTACCAGATCTGCTCGGGGGCCTGCGCTTTCCGATGACGTCACAATATGGCAACTCCAGTCAAACATACTACATCGCGGCCTCGGTCTCCATTTGTTACAAATCAATTTTATTTTGTTAATTTACGGTTATTTTCCAGTAACTTAATCAAGGCATGAAAACTTTTAGGGGGGGGGGTCGTGGCCGAGTGATTAGAGCAGCGCGCTTGCACTCAGAGAAGGATGCAAGTACCTGGTTCGATCCCCAGGGCCTACACTCTGGGTCCCTGAGCAAGACCCTTAACCCCAGATTGCTCCCTGGGCGCCACACATGGCAGCCCACTGCTCCCCAAGGGGATGGGTTAAAAGCAGAAAGCAAATTTCATTGTAATGTATGTTTCAGTGACAATAAAGACGATATTACTATTATTATTTTAACATAATTTTGGAATGCTTGTGTGATAGTCTGACAATTTAATCGGTAATTTTGCAGGATCAAAGTAACATCTTAAGAGAAATTTCATTTCTGCAATTTTTTGAAAAAGTTGTGAAGGGAAACTAAACCATAAACTCTTTTCGTTTTTAATAAGTCTGCAGCCATTTTAATTTTATCACCTGAAATTTCATCACTTCAAAATCAATAACGTTTATTCCTCCTTTTTCTACTGATTTTACTATGTTGTTCTTTCTGATCACATGTTGTTTATTATTCCAGATGTAATTGTAATGCATTTGATAAATTTTTTTATTGTAGTATTTGGTATATTTAAGATATATGCTGGATAAATTAATCTGGCTATCCCTTCCGTTTTTGTTAACAATATTCTTCCAAAAATTTATGTTCCAAAAATAATGTTCCTTTGGAGCCTACTGTCAAATATTTGTTGATTTTGTTTTTTGTAAAATGGGTTGAATATTTGTTCTGTCATTTTCAGTGTGGTCCTTGTTAATCATTATGCCAAAATATTTTACCTAATTTTTATCAATAGAAATGGGTTGATTATTTTGAATTGCTAAGATTTCCCATTTTTCCATGTTCAAATTTAAGCCTGAAACTTTTGAGAAAAAAGAAACCGCTAAATTAACGAAATAAAATTGATTCGTTACAAATGCAGACCGCGGGCTCAATGTAGTTTGTTTGAGTGCCGTTGCCATAATGTGACGTCATCGGGAGGCGCAAGGCCCATGGAGAATTTGTCCGTTTAAAAACCGCAACCCCGCTCTTGAAGAAAACCTACAATCCCGCTATAATTACGTTAGTAAGTTGTCCGGACCAATCAGAATGTTTTGTGTAATTGTGCAAACGTTAAACCAATCATGTATAGTGACGTCATCGGAAGGCGCAGGGCCCCGAGCACATCTGACCACCCGAGCCGATCTGGTACCTACACCGTTTCTTTCCCAGCAGAGTCCGCGCCGAGTCCGCGCCGAGTCCGCCTTGAGTACGCTTCGAGAGGGGGCCTTTACATGAATGCACTTCTAGTTTCAACATTACAGTCAGGCAGTCTTGTAGACAGCTCACGGGTCCAATCAAGTAGTGACACAGTGTAGCATAATGTTCCGAATATCCATTGTATCTATCTATCTACACACACACACACACACACACACACACACACACACACACACACACACACACACACACACACACACACACACACACACACACACACACAGATTGGTAAATATCTGTTAACAGATATAATTGCAATATTAATATTGGATATTGATATCTGCCCAAATTTTCATATTGTTGCATCTCTCCTTTTTATGCACATTTTAAAGCTTTATTAATGACCTCCTTCTTTTATACTCATTGATGGGAGTTTGAGAGTACTATTATCATAGAAATATCTGTTGTGACTACAGTGTTAATAATTAGTAAAAAGAAGATTTTAACATTCTTGAAAAAAAAAATCCACTGTTTGAAGGTTTATGATTTAATAGTTTGCTGGTTGGTATCAAAGGTAATATCTAACAGACCTTTTTGTGTTGTTAAACAAAACTTGAAATGCCCGTAGATGTAATCAGGTTAAATTTAGTGTTAAAGTCACAGCTTGGTTGATATTAAATGTTACATCATTATGTTTTATTGTTTCAGTTCATTGAAAGAGATTATCTTAATTGTTATGTAATATATTATTATTAATAATAATAATAATAATAATAATAATAATAATAATAATTCTGTATGGTTTATCTTATTATCCTAAAAAAGTAGATCCTTTGATTAATATATTGTTTTTAATCTATTATACCTATCCCAATATATAAACCTTTTGAAATAAAATGATGATCAAGGAAGGGATATTGTGGGGTTTTGAGTCCACATTAATAAATATTGTAATGATTACATCATTTCAGTATGATGGAAGCATTTCTTTCTCCTAGGCCTATGCCGATAGAAACACAAACCCTGTGAAAATA
Organism: Fundulus diaphanus; assembly: GCA_037039145.1. NCBI lineage: Eukaryota > Metazoa > Chordata > Actinopteri > Cyprinodontiformes > Fundulidae > Fundulus > Fundulus diaphanus. Next base: position 39,466,535 of record CM073137.1, read on the forward strand.
AACCGAGCAAGGGAGAGTGGAGCTGGGCGAGCCAAACCGAATAGGGTCTATGGAACTGCGGCTTTAGATACTGACTTCAGATGAAAACTCCACAAAACCCCACCTCTAACAGTTGGGGCTTTTTCAACCATCTATCTTTCTAAAATTAAATATAATTTCTACACTGAACAGAGATTCCCTGATGCACAGTTTAAGGTTCACAAAATGTTTTCCTGTTTGTGAAAACACATAAGGTACATTTTCACAGATTTAACTTTTTTTTTATTTGTCACAGATTTGACCCAATTTTTTTTGGCATTGGAACAATCCTGGATTGTGTAAGAAGTAGAAAACCACAATGTATTGATAGGTCAAACTGAATGATTGTACACTGATAATATATTATCTATTATACCATTTGGATGGGTAAAACCTATTTGTAAAAACAACTATAGAAATTCTGCAGAGTTAATAGCTAAAATGTCTTCTTAAATCTTTTCACTCACTGATTAAAATGTGTGTAACTCAAAACAGGTAAAAACTCCAAGGTATGTCAGGTTTTGCCAGCTGGATTATGTGTAAATAAATATCTTGTGAGAAAAGTACACTTCTTCAGGCCTCAGCTGCATGAACAGCCTCCTTCCCTCCCTCCTCTCCCCCACACAGGCTAACTCACAAAGATGCCCCTTTTGTTCACCAAGTTTGATTTGATAATTGGCAAATCTGAGTGATGGGACGTCTTTGTGGAGCACAGAAAGAACAAAAAATCCCCCCTTTCCAAAGAGCACAATTACAACCGTGTGACTTCTGTGAAGTTAGCAGAGGGACGTGTCTAAATGTGTGTGTCGGTTTGGGGGAGATGGGAGTGGGGAGTAAAATTGACATAATAACCCTGCCTATTGTCTGGCATTCAGTTATGAGACAAAGGTGTGTCTTTACCCAGGCTGGGGATGAGTGCGGCCCTGCCTGAGGCTTCTCACGGAGCTACATGGCACGTTATTTACTCCGGCTCAGGACGTTTGAACGTTAACTTTTTGAAAGTTCCCACAGAGAGGTTCACAGCAAAGACAATAGCTCTCAAATCACGCTGCAGGACTTTCTTGCTCTGACTGCTCGCAAAACCCCTTCAAAAAGTACATTTCCAATCTTTTGAGCTAATGCTGGAGGAGTGTGCACCATGCTCTGGAAACAAATACTGTTATTAGCTGTAAAGGCTTTTTTTTTTCTTATTCAAGTGCATTGGTGTAAAAGCTTGCTGAATTGCAAAGCAGAGTGAAATGGAAGCGCAAAACCCGTGATTGAAAGTTGGATTCAAAATGCACATAAGGCAAAAAAAAAACCAACAACACTGTTTTTCATTCATGCAGTACTGACAATTTATATTACATGTCTCCTGCGCAATTTGATTTTCTGCGGTAACCTTTTCAAATTTGAGCCATTTTCCCACAGCAGATGTAAATGAATCATGTCAAGCCCACTTAAGTTCCACATACACCTTTACCATTCAAAAGGCCACGCACCATAGCCGTCTCTTTTTATTGGACCGTCTTACTAATTTTTTTATTGAAGTGATAAAAGGTCATCCGTTCTTGCCACATAATGTTCTCTTAAGGCCCAATCTAAAAAGAAAAGAAAAAAATCAAATTCCTCATCACATAGCTTGACCCAGAGTAGCCTGGAGTGTTTTCTTCCTCAAACAGAGGGACCTACGTGAGTGTGGCAGGGAAAGGTCGAGAGAAAGGAGGCTGTAAAGAGCAGCTGTCAACTAAATGCTGTGTGTCAGAGCAGAGATTACGGGAAATCAAGTGTTTTGTCTCATTCAAGCCATAATTTTCTACAATCCAAACAGGAGAATTTGAGGTCTTAAAACAGTTTTATGTTTATGCTCTGACTGTACATGGTCAACTGGGTACGGTTTGGTTTAAGGAAAGATTCTGAATCAAAAGTTGAACTTCAAAGTCTCTTATAAGACAACAACTACAATAGTATAGCAGTATATAAAGTTTGTATCTTTATTAAAGCTTGCTTGATACATACTATTTAGCTTCCGCTGTATGTGATGAGTTAGATATGATCAAAAACAGGGTATAGTACAATTTTCTGTATGTTTTAGTTGGCACAATGTCAAGAGGTTTCCTAATTTATTTATTTTGTCTTAAACAAATCGACAAGACAAAGGTTGACCTTAGAAAAAACAAATTACTGGATTCCCTACATGTGACTTGGAGATGTCACTAAGTTGGAATAATGCACTCAAAGTACAACTATTGTGTTCATATTCACATGTGCTCTTGACAGGGCTTTACTTGATATCCATATGGCTCCAGAAAATCTGAAAATACGGCATAGCTTTCACAATAACTTGGCAATGAAATGTGCAGACTGATTTTCAAGTGGCAACAAAATATTCCCCAAGGACATGGAAAAACAAGCGCATCATCCCAAAAATGATCTCCAAGCAGAAATTCTGATGATGGGTCCACTGTCAGCCGCTCGCCCCAACATGGCTGCACATGGAACTTGATTCAGACTAACTTATTAGTGTCAGCATAGAGAGAGGTGGGTGTGAAATACACTCATCTGACAAGTCTAACAGTCTGTTTATGGACTTTCAGAGTTTCTATATTATTATTATGATATCTTACCGTGGATTTTTTTTATGTGCTGACTTGTTCCATAACTGAGGTGACAGCAGCAGTATGTTGCGTTTGCAAGTCACTAACATGTGCACAAATGATTCAAATGAAAGACATCGGATCAGAATATAAATAGAGTCGGACCAGCTTTGAAGACTATCATTGCTTGTGGTCTCAAGCATAAAAGACCGAACGTGCCCTCTGAGGTGTATTCCTCTGACAAAAAGTCCATCTCACTGAATCCACCAGATTCCACATCAGAATCTGTCCAAAGAGGCACATCCATCAAGGTTTTAAAGACTAAGCCATTTTAAAAATGACAATGTTTTGTACTAAACTAAACTTGCTTCTTTTTAATCCCTTAATGTTTGTCATTCTTGGATGACTCTCCTCAAAACGTTGAGCTTCGCTATGCAGAGAGACTGAAACAATGTTGCTGTCCCACATGGAAAAAACTTTGTTCTGTTGAAATCCTAATAAGAAATGTATATTTTTTGTTTGCTGCTGTTTTTTATGTAATAGTATAATTGTTGGAATGGAAAAGTACCTCAGGCCATTTACTTGAAGTTACTTTCATCAATACACAGGTAAGTTCGAAATAACGTTTGTTCAGATTTGCTTTCTGATTGTTTCAAAATGTTTTGCATTGCATGCAAAGACTTCTCATTTGCTACTCATCTCACCTTTGTCAGACCTGATTGGATTTCATTTCCCTCTAATGTCATTTTTCTTATAGTTTTAGACAGTCCGTATGAGTTTTAATTTAGTTTTTTGAGATTATCGAAGAAATAAAATTAACACTTATTGTGATAACAGATTGTTGCTCTTCTGGGTGCTCATGTGTATTCTTAGAATATTGTTAATTATTTTTTTGTGTAATAGTATAATTGTTGAAATGGAAAAGTAACCATTGTTCATTATTGTTCTGATGCATTCAGAACAATAACGTACAACTGCGGCTCCATATTGAGCGGAAAATAAACCCTGAGCCCTATGTAACACAGCACACAACTGACGGTACTGTTTGGAGCTGTATTTACATTCTTTCCAGGGGGTGGGAGTAGGTTTTCACTCTGAGATTTTTTTTCTTTTCCTGAGGACCTTTTGTCACTAACATTTATACGTGCACTGAGTCCCATGTAATAGTCCCTATTTGTCAGTTTAATGTGAACCAGAGTGACAGTGACTGATAGGTGGACCCCTGATGGCTGCCCTGTGCTTCACTGTAACCAGGCATGACTGAACATGCCACACAGGGTGTTGATGCGATGCTGACCAAATGACCCTCCAGTGGAAAACATGCTCCAGGGCACTCACAGATCTAGGATCTGTTTAGCTCCAATAGCGCAGGACTTTATTTACAAACTGGAAGAAAAGCAGTGAAGGAAAATCGCTCTCAACCAGAAGTGGTGATGACGGAGGAAAAAAAGAAAGTTGGGGCCGCTGAGGAATGAATAACGAGATTTACAAATCCAGCTGAAGAGAAATGGAGCTGTGATTCTGTCTTGTGAAATGCAAAATAAAATAGTTCCTCCTTCTTCCCCGGGTCCATGGAGGGCTTTTGTAAGCGGATATGTGGGACTGAGTTCTTGTTTGTTTGTGCTGGAGGGAGGGTGTGGCATGGGAGCTGGCCACAAGGAAGCAGAGGCCCAGGGACATTTTGGGGGGAAGCTGAAGAAGTACTGAAGTTCTGGAGAATGGTGGTTAGTAGCTGAGTTTGGCTTGAACGCTTCGAGCCCAGCAGTACGTCATCCACGTTTTACTGGACCCTCTCGGACTGCGCTGTGAAGAACAAAGGCAGCAACTAAACCTACTGATGAATCACAAATGTTGCGGCTGGGCTCCAGGAAGGCTTCCTGGCCACTGAAGCAGAGAGTCAGGAACACACACCACAGATTATAAGAGCCAAAAGGAGTGTTCCACTGTGGAGGGAAATGAGGATTTGTGGGAGGCATCCACATGCCTGATGAGCATGTGTGGGACTGACAGCAAGCAAGCACGGATAGACGGGCAGGTCCACAGAAGAGGACTGCACAGCGCTGCAGCTTTTTTTCATGCCAGTTGCTATCAATGCACTGACTCATCCGTCTTCACAGGCCGCAGCCTCAGCTCGCACCGCGGAAACCATGGAAAACAAAGACTGGCCCTTTTTTTCGCTGGAAATTTCGGTTTCATGTGCATAACACCTTTCTATTTCAGCCATTGTTTTTGAGTGAGAATGGCGTCATGGCAGCTCTGCATGCAGACAATCTGAAAAACACAAGTAGTTTGTACAGAAGTTCACAGTGCCCATTTGGGTCCACATTCAGGAGTTTATGGGTTCTGGATGCAGGAAGTAGCTGATTCCAACAGGCAGACTTATAGCTTAAGAATCAAATCTTTTGTTAAAAAGCCACATGTTTCACACGTTTGTATAAATGGTAGTTGGAGACAATGTGACTTTCTTCTTAAGATAAAACTGAAATTTACCTTTCCTATGGGTTAAAGTCATTTTTAATTAGAGACTATAGAGGAAGGGCTGGAGTGAACAGATTTTTTTAAAGCTCAATGGAGCATAGAGTAAAGCAGAAGTGGCTCTCCCCCACCTGTTGCTGCACATAACAAATTTGGCTGTTGAGAAATATTCCTGAGCTGGTTGGCAAGTGGTAAAATAAATTAAATTAAAAGCAATTTCACAATTACTTGAAATGTTTTTAGTTATAGTAGGTACACTATGGGAATCTTATTGGTTAGCCAAAGCATTCTTAACCTCCTAAGACCTGAACTTTTGTATGACATGCATTTTTAATTTGTCTTTGATATTTGGGCTAATTGGAACCTGAGAAGTGTAAAAATAAATAATTATATTTTTACATGATGTAGTTTAGAAACGTAATGTCCACATATGTGGATTTAATATATCACAATTAAGTCACAATTGAGTAATGATATTTTAAAACTCTTTTTTCAGGGCCTGAACACTTTTCATGAGAGCAAAAAAGAGGAAAAAACAACAATTGTGCCTCTTAGAACAATATAGCTGTTCAAATTGCTGCCAACAACTGGAAAGAGATCAACATATGTTCGTAACAAAGTAAAAACAACATTGCAAACATTTTGTATCTCAAATCCTCTAAACTGTTTATTTCAATTGGCCCTTAAAGAGCAAAAATTAGTATTTTGGTCTAGACAACCCAAAATGCGATGTCTACAGATGCCAGGACCTAGGAGGATAAAGGGCTACAACGGAGAAATTCCAATCCAGTTATGATGGTAAATGTCTTTAAACAACTGATGTTAAAAAGTGAGAGCTATTGATATTTTGTAAAAAGAAAAAAAAAATTAAGAAAAGCAGCATCCATTACGGGTTTATATCTAGAACTGCAATTCCTTTTATCAACTGCATAACTGTAGTGAAAATGCAGCTGAAAAATAGAATATGGATTTACGCTGCAGGATTGGAGAAAAATACAAAGGCTTCAGAGACAAAAAAATCCCTGCTATTTCCACGTTTTATACCTCCAGGTCACTCACAGCACAGTTGATATAAACACTGTGGCAGATGAGCACGTTTTGTCAGATCTTTATGTGGATTCTGATGTACTTTCTTCCTGGGGAATGCAACTCAGATGAACACATTAAGTATCAGACCAAGTGGGAGCTGGTGTGGTGATTGGATCAACCTTACTCGAGGCAGAACTTAATTCCCACAGCCATGATGGCTCTGGCTTCACATGCTGATTGTCTTTTGAATTCAAACTCAAACAAATGCTATAAATTAATTTGTACCTGTTTGAATTGTTGCCATTTGGATGGTTTCCTACGCATGTTCACGACTGGTAATGTGATTCGTAGCATCCATTTTGGCTGCATTTGGGCCACCCTCTAGCAAAGCATTGGTATTTCAGCTGTTATGTTTGCAAATTTTACAAACAGACCAGGCCACATGCAGTTTTATCACACATTTTACACAGTTTATGTTCAGTCAGTGACACAGCCCTGGTACAAGAAACCCAAACAATTTCTGTTAAACAAACCAGAAAAGGTTAAAGAACCGGTAAATGTAAACAAAAAAGCAGTATAAAAAGCAGTGCTTTATGTTTGAAAACTTTGTGTATCAATCTTGTCAAGTTATGTAATTGAACTTGAGAGGACCAATGGAAGACTGAAAGCTCTGTTAGAGTTGGGGAAGCATGTAATTGTTAGTTTCTCTAGCATCCTCACGATGGCCTTCTCCAACTCATATGTTAGATATTATCCCTCCCTTCACCCTTGTAAACAGAGCAAGCCCAAATTAACAAGACAGGCAATTTACTCATTTTAAAAATTGGAGGGGGCTGCTGTGATCTCGCAGCTACTGTGTCCAATTAATGTTGTGTTCGGAGCCCTGAGGCCGACGAGGGCTCAGCTAATGGCCCTAAGGTATGCCCTAGCTTTGCATCTTCCTTCCAAACACACAGAGGCACGCAGACACACAGCACATGGGCTCTCGCCACTGCGGCCAGGCAGTTTGGCACCAGTGTCCGCTGGGGGCAGAGAGGAACAAGAGCGCCAAGGGGCTAGGGAGGGAGGGGAAGGAAGACATCAGCTCAACATAAGAGCAGTTGTTGTAACACAGTGTCCTCTCTCTCTTTGCCTTTCTTGATCTCTTTTTTTCCTTTGTCCCCATTAAAGGGAAGCGCATTTGCTGAGTGCTACTTATAGACTCAGTCATTCGGTGATGGGGAAGTTTGTGGTGGTAAACATCGGTCATTACCCATCTCGCTCCAGCCTGAGCGACGTCAGTGTGGCCTGGAAAGCTTAGCTGAAACGTAGGGCTTTTCCTGTCACTTACTGAAGTGGATTGAGGAGTCAGAGTTTGACCCCGCTGAACTTTCTACTAGTTAATAGGTGTGCTTGTGTTGATTTAACTGAGTTGATTTCATGTGAACTCCTCAAGGCACGTGTGTTTCTTCACTTCTGCATACATTTCCTCCCATATGTGTTTACTGTTTGTGGTCAAGCAAGCACTTAGGCAAGTGTGTGTGTGTGTGTGTGTGTGTGTGTGTGTACTTCTGCGTGAGTTTGGAACAGAAGCTGCACGAATGAGCTTCTGTTTTATGTTGGAGTTTCCATTCGCTATTTCCCGATCTCATAAACGAGGTTTATTCACAAAGAAGGCATCATTAAAGCACATCCTATTTTCCCTCACAAACCTTTAAAAGGGCAAATTTACCCTCAAAACATAGACAGCTTCTGCTACGGTGATAGATGTCCATCCAAGCAGAAACAGGGAGCTGGCTGACATCTGTGATTCCTTTAATAGGGGCCTGGTGAGTGGGAGAAAAGCAGATTTACCAATTGATTGGGCCACTTAATGACACTGCTCACCATCTGTGTGCGCTTTGCTCCAAAGCTTTTCATTTCATGTGCTTGCATGCACACAACCCAAAGCAGACTATATTAATTATATTATATTTTGATAGTGTCTTTTCTAGTTGTTCATCATAGGTTCCAGAAACTGAAAATCAAAACATCCCCTGAACCAGCAATGAGCATGAACAACTTCTTCAACTATTGGTTAAATATGCCCCAGAACATTCCTAAATAGTGAGTGATGGCAGAATATGAGAAAGTAATGTGCGTCATGTTTTTACTTTAAACCAACAGGATCTGAGGTCACAGGCTATAAAAGCTAAGCTGAATAAAGGTTATAAGGAAGACCTGTGCTGTACGCACAGGCGCTCTACGGGTTTCGGCTCAGTAAGCAGTTTCTCCAGGTATCTTTTTCCAAGATGCCTTCGCTGAAAACCATTCTTTTCTGCAGCATGGTTCTTTGAGTGGATGGCTCGGATGTGCGTGATTTTTCACTTTGCGCAAGGACGTTGAGGGATCTGGTGAACTGTGGGGCCCAAGTCCTGTTCGATTACGTTTGTTTGTCAGGTGGGACCAACCAGTGCAGTCTGGTGACTCTTGCCTCCTGCCCTCCTGTGTTCTGTGGTGTGTCCCGGGCATTTGTCAGTCAGATTGGGTGTAGTTTCTCCTTAACAAACGGCATGAAAAAAAAAACATACTTTTTGCCAAAGCTTTTATGACAAGTGGGGAAAACAGCTTTCTGACACAGCATTCTGGGTGACGTTTTCAACCTTTAAAAATGGGTCAAAGTGACCAATGTCTAACTCCAAGGCTACTGAAGATGGGTTTTAAGAGTAGCCCATAGCATGGATTACTTAACACTATATTAAATGAATCATATTTTTGTTTTCCTCAGTGCGTATTTAGTTAAAGTTCCCATATGTGTGTAAATGGTGAAAGATTGGTAAAAGGCTACAAGACTGTGGCAGGAAGGACAGTATCCTAATGATTTTCTCAGGAGGAAAACACATTTTTGTTGTATGGACCTATATATTCATTATGTCATTTAATGAATGAATAAAGTTATTTTTTTATTTCTAATTAAATCCCTCTCTTTTTAAATTTTTTAAAGCCTATAAACTTAACATTTAGTCATGTCTACATGGACTCTACTGTTATCTGTTGCTGAGTGGGTAATGAATCATTACCGAACACCAACTATACCCAATTGTTTGTTGTGTGCTGCAGCTTGTAAACACTTTGTCTGTCTGGTCAACCACTTAAATATCCTCATAGAGAGAGGCAAACAACCTTCCTCTCCCATACAAGAAAAATGACCCTCTCTGCTTATTTGTATTCCAGTGCAATACATTCTTACTGTGTGACCATGTTCTGCTCTCAGTTTTGATTATACACCTTTCAAAACAACAGCACTAGCCCCCATTAATGATGTTTTACGCTCTGATTGCAATCTAACAGGGACAGGATGGTGGGGATTATCTCATAGGACAGAGCACTGGCTGATGATAAGACCATGTGTGCAATGCCAAAACAAATGCTTTGGCAAATGTGATATTTCACTTCCTAAGAGTAGCCCTGAGGGACAGGAAGAGGCCGTGTCTTTTAGGTGATGCTGTGCACTATTAAAAAGTCGTCCAGTTGCCAGGATGTGAATGGCTTTCCTGTTGACAGGCGGCTGCGTATTTCTCAGCCGGGACAGACCGAGGCTTGTGTTGCAAATGTAAAACGTCAGCAATATCCTGAGTCAACAGTCACCCTGCTCTTTTTGTTTGGATATCACTTTTCCCCGGCAACTGGATATATTGTCGAGGGCACACAGCATCCAGACGGGAGGTAAAGCCAGCATACTTCCTTGCAATTTTGGTGAACGCAGAAAAAGCGAGCAGTGAAGCCTTTAAAGTTAATTTGACACGTGGATAAACAGAATGACGGGGAAGAAAAGGAGGCCAGGCTTTTATTGTTTGCACAGTGGGCTTGGAGATGGTGTCATGATGGAGCAAAGCAGCCATCAGCAAATGCAAATTGCTACTGCCATAGTAAAAATCCCATTTTATCATTGCAAATGGCACAGGCAAAGAGCTAGATGACTAATTTAGCGTAATGTTTTACCAAGGATGAACGGGAGCCAAAAACTTCACTGGGCAAGAATGCAGGGTGTGATGTTGTCACCCAGTTTCCATGGAACAAAGAGGGTGGTGGCGGTTTGGGATATTTTCATTACCATTGAGGCTTTAGGAATTGAGGGAAAACTGGAGAAAGTGGGTCTTGGTTTGCAAGCTTCATTGATTTATCCAGCCGTTTTTCTCACACAATCATCCATCTGCTTGAGAAGTGATACATTTGTGTGAAGAACTTGGGCAGTGTATCCCGAACGTATTACTGGTAATCAGGAGCACTTATTTAAGACGCCCTGGCCGAGCCAAGAAAATCAACATGAACCATTTACTTTTGGATTAAACGCTGTGTAGCTCCATATTTGAAATCAGAGCCAAGCATGCTCAGCCCTTGGCACTAATAAAAGGTAAACATTCAAGTTCCACTTCACTGCACACATACTATGCTCTGAAACAACCTGGACTTCTGCTGGTGTTTCACTCTTTAATTCATGCTGAGTGCTGTAGTAGTGGGTGAATGGTCAACAATGTTAGCTCAGAGCGGGAAGGTCCTGACTTTCAGAGAATCTTCTTTTACTCGAAAGTCCCACTATGGGACAATAAAGGCATTTCTATTCTATTCTATTCTATTCTATTCTATTCTATTCTATTCTATTCTTTTCTATTCTATTCCAAAAGCCCCATTAAACAAAGTACATTAGAAATAAAACATCCATCTATTGTCTAGACCCCAAAGTCCAGCTCAGGGTCTCTGAGGTCATTCGGTAATGGGCTGGGTGTACCCGGAAAAGATCTCCGTTCCTTCACTGGGCCAACATAGAGACCAACATTTACACACATAATCATTAGGCGATTTAGGCTTAATTCCATTTCCCCCATTGCCCCTGACTCTTTGGACTTAACTCTATGTTTCAAAGAGGTAGGGTGTTCTAATTGTTTTTGTGTTGTAGGGGGAGGGCCAAGGGAAATGATCTTGTCGCTTTTAAAGAAAGGCAACAATCAGGGCACACTTGGAAGCATAGAGTTAAAAAGACGTCCTTGTGAATCCTTATGTAAATTGTTCTAAAAAAAATGGAAAAATCTAGTAAAAGAAGTAGAATTGAGACATTACGTTATTAAGTATCTGAGCTTTCAACCAAGTGATGCATATATTTCGTTTTCACCAGTCTTCTCCTCATCCAGATAAGATGAATCCACACAGCTTGTAGAACTGACTGGATTCCTTATTCATGGTTCCTTTTTTATAATAAATCCTTAAACTTGTAATCTTCTTAGATTTTTCTTGCATTGGGTCAGTTTGTATTAAAAACAGCATTACACAAAGCTGTAGGTAAAGACAAAGCACAGATCTTTTTTTAATACATGTAACTCTGCATCCCTTTCTGAGGAGATCCAGTGACTGGACTGTACTTAAACAGCTCGGTTCTTGTCTTACTGATCACTCAAAGCACTTTCAGATCTTGAGCTACATTCACACGTGGAATAGCACGAATATACACAGATTGGAAGGCAACTTCTGAGCATCTTCCATGGCAGTATTACTGTAGTAGGTCTCTGTGATGTAAAATGTGACAAAGGTTTTATTAGACTTAATACTTTTTCTACCCTAATCTCAAACAGCTAAAAAAATCCATCTGATCCAGCAGCTCTGTAAACGTCTTTTCTTTGGGTCATCATGCACAGCCATGACGTACAGTCATAGTCAGTAAATCTGAATATTATTGAAAAGTTCATTTATTTCACTAACTCAATTCACAAAGGGAAACACACTATAAAGATGAATGACTCACAGACTGATGTTTTCAAGTTTTTCTCTCTCTAAATGATGATTTCCAGCCAACAGCCGATGAAAAGACATTTAAGATTAGAATATTACCATTGTGCAGAAATATGGGCTAAAAATGAAAAGCATTTTAAATACCTGCTTGAAGGTTACTTTTAAATTGTACTTTTAATCTGACAAGTTAGCCCCGTTGGAACCTATATTCTTATTTGAATGTTTATGAATATATATATTAACATCCTTAGGAAACCATCACACAGTCCTTTAATATTTATTTCAACATTTTTGGAGCACCTGACCTGCAAAAATCAGAATTAACTACACTCAGCAAAATATGTAACTATATTAACAAATGGGACCAGAATAAAAAAAAGGTTAATCTAATAATTGTAGATCCACAAAATCTAGTATCATGAGATATTGCCATTTTAATTGATAACAATGTTCCTTTATGTTTAATATGCTTATTTGTGCCCCTTTAATTTGATTTGATTTAATTTTGAATCATGTCCAGTCATGGGAAGACATTAGAACACCCCATTAAACATTATGCTCACATAACAATGTCTGGAACTCAGTTTTTATCTCTGGAAAAATGGGTGATTTGGTTATGGGTAAACATGCAAAAATATGGACATAAACATTCTTGTTGGGGAAATAGAAAACTATAGGACACCCTTTCCATGGTCATCTATGTGCAAGCCTAAGTCATCAGCCAGAGAAAGAGTTGCCCAAACCCTCACTTTGAGCTCTCTTTTTTTTTTTGTGAAGGATGTTTTGTTACTCTACTGGCCTTTATTACTAGTGGCCTTTATTTACAGTAATCAGACAGGAAATTGGTAGAGACAGCGCTGGGAAGACATGCAGCAAAGGTCCCAAGGTTGGAAACCCCAGTCGTCTTCGCTGTGGACTAATAGCCTATGTGGAACACCCGCTATCCCTCTACACCATGTGCCACTCCAGCTATGGGATGTTTGAAAGATTTCTTTCATATACACTCCACAGATTCCCTGTGAGATCCCAATCAGGCCTCATTCAGTCCAGGATGTTTCATAATGACTATCCAGTACTGGTTGGATTGACATGAATGTTTTGGGTCAGGGTTATTTTTTCCATGTTTGCTTTAGCTATATTTATTTTATTTCATTTATTTTTTTACACATGAATGCTTTACAGTTGGTTTCTTCCTGGACAAACAGCAATCATTCAAAATGCTGATACCCCTTTGTGTAATTCTAGCCACTTTAAATGGGAATATGCGTCTTTTGTATTTAATTTTCTCATTGTAGTAAAATTTTATAAATATTTCTGTCCCCAAAAAAACACAAAGGCTGTTATAGGATGTTAAAATCTTCCCGTGACTGTATTTAGTTCTTTTTTTCTCTTTTTTAAATGTATGTTTTGCTAAAACATAATGTGTACATTATTCAATAATTTAAAAAATACATTTTTATTCATTTCAATTATAGATACTACAATTATATAATTTAACAAATAACTTTTTCTTTCATAAATTTCCTTTGTTCAATTTTATTTTTTATTTATGCAAGCAGTACAATCAGTATGTTGAGAGACAGAGCATGAAGGAGTTTCATGGGGATGGAGCAAAAACGGCAGACATCATGATTGTGGCCCATGGTGCATCAAGCTGACCTGAGTGCCTTAATGCTGCCTCAGTCCCTACAGATTATATCTATAAATGCAGTCTTTACTGCGATGAATACACAGCGTGACTGCATCCACTCAGCGCTGACACAGCATCCGAGTGATGGAAGAGACAAGAGGACGGGCGCCATAAACAACGGAAAGCAGTGGCCTCAATCAGAGGCCACTCGTTTTCCACCACTGACTGCGCTGCATTTATTTCATTTCCTGTCTCACTTTGTCTTTGCAGAGGGAATAATGGGCTGGGTAATAGGAAGGGACTGGGATAATAGGACATTCTGGAATGATACTGTGGGAACTACGCTGGAGGAAAATTAAACAAAAACTTTACAAAAAGTCTACAATATTGCTTTTGCCTTGTGGTTTTTACACTAATGGACCGTAGTGAAGGTTCTCATGTTACTCTGTTATATATTTTTTGAGAACAACATAAAACTGTAAGAATCAGCTTTATGTTTCACTGGGTGTGTGGAGCAGGGTACTGTGGGGAAAACCAGAAATAAAAAAAACGGCTTTATCTGAACCAAACATGAAAGTTTGAAAGCAAAACAGAAATATTTATCTTCATAAAAATGAACTAATTTCATTAATGGGTAACAACCACAGCTCATAATTGAATTGAACAACTACTGGTTTCAAATCTCAGTGAATTTTATTAGAGTCTCATTCTGACAGGAAAAGGAGAAGAGAAGCAGACAGTTTCCTACCCTCCACCATTCAACCCTTGGAGTAAAGCTCCAGGAAGGTTACACTCCGTGTTAAATAAGCTGTCCACCTAGAGTGGGCTGGCAGACTGGCGGTATCGTATCTCATTTCACTGCTTGTTTTTGTACAGACTACCATTTTTCTTTTTAGCATGAAGGCGTTTATTCAGAGAAAACCACATATATAAAATCTCAGGGGTTTAAATTAAGTTATAAATATAACTGCAAAACAGCTCCCTGTGCAATTAGAGTGTTATGAACAATTTTCTTACTGGGATATATAGAATAGTGATGTAGCCTAGTGAATCCTTTTGTTAGGTGTGCACGTTTATGTGTGAGTGTAAGTGAGTAATTGTGACACAAAATGATGTCTATTCGGCTTTATTCGATCTCAACAAGCAAAGTTCTGATTTTCTGTGGGAAGTGCTTTAGAGTTGGCCTCCACCCAGCCACCAAAGGTACCAATCAGCTAGGATCACCCAAGATGTCACCCTACCCAGGGTGGAGACATTCAACAACTGACAGGTTTTTCCTTCTTGACAGTTTTTTTTTCTGAGTTAGCAACATGACCAAGTGAATCTAGATTCCAAAGACCTATTCAGGTTCAGTAAAAATAAGTTTTAACTTAAAAACTTAAAAAACCTAGAAAGTCCAGATAATCAAATCCCATATGGAAGTCCAAGTTGCTACTCTCAGGTTTTGTGTGAAGAATAAAAAGTTATACGGCAAATCTTTTGGCTCTCGAACAAAGTAACGAGAACCCAGATACCAGCAGCTGAATTTATTGTCCTGCGTAAACTCCGTAAATCACCCTTAGAAATAAGCTGAAGAGCTCAATCATTCGGGAGGAACCCAGAGTTGAGCCACTGCTCCTCCATAACAAAAGGATTCAGTTGAGGTGATTTGGGCTCCCAATGACCTCCTGGTTGCCTCCCTTTTGGAGTTTATCTGGGCAAGTCCCACTGGAAGGAGACCTTGGAACAGACCCAATACCTGGTGGAGGAACTATCATGGCTTGGAAAGGCCTTGGGTGTCACGTTCTGTTCTGGTTTATGTTTTTTGGTTAAGTAGCTCTTTTCGCCTTTGGGTTTATTTCCGTTTTTGGATTCTAGTTTAGCCCCTTTATTGAGTTAGTTATCTGGTCCCTGTTTTAGTTCTGTGCTTTGTTTAGTTTCATTATTATCCCCGGTCTTAGGTTTATTTTCCAGTTCATGTCAGATCTGTAATTGCTCCCACCTGCCTAAGATTAATTAGTTTGACTCCGCTCACCTGTTTGTCCGTTTATTTAAACCTCACTCAGTCCTCAGATACCTGTCGGTTCTTCGCCCCTAATCTCTCATGCGTCCACGAGAGCATTCCCTCATTTGGTAAGAGTTTCCCAGCACCTTGATTCCGTTTTTAGTAATCTGTTCTGTTCTGCTTGTTTCCCTGTTCAAGTGTTGCCTGCCTGTCTGCCACTCATCAGCTCCTTCAATAAATTTTGAGCATCATATTTTTGTGTTTGGTTGAATACCGGGTTCATCTCATCAGTAACTCATTACATTGGGATCCCCAAGGATGAGCTGGACAGTCTCTCTGGGCAGGGGGATTACTGGGTTCCTGCTCCCAAAATTCTGACCACTGTGACCCAATTTTAGACAAAGCAGAAGACGGTGGAAGGAAGAATGGGTTTTGGCCATTATTTCAAACTTGAGGTTTGAGCTATTTAACTTGATGTTATGGCTCTGTTATAGTAGACTTTTTGGCTGTTTTACAAATCCACCAGTCAAGCCACATAAGGCATTTTGTATACGTTGGCTGGTAGCCTGCCAAGTCCTCTACATTACTAAAATACTAGCATCTAATAATTCTTAAAAAATTCTGGTTGGCTGACCTATTTGCTTCATGGGAACAAGCCCAGGTGTAGCATGTAACCACCATTTCAGATATGCTCATATAATCCGACTTGTCTTTCGTGTCTTTTGTGTTTCTTTACTTGAACATGCAGCCCTTTTCCAAATAAGGATCTGAGACATTTGTTCTGCTTTATATTTTCATCTCAGTTCAGAGACATCACGCAGAGGGATCTGACAGATAAAAAAAATATGTTTCTGTCTGTCTGAGTGTTTCACGTTTGTTACCTTGTGATCCTGTGGAGATCCAGTTAGGAGAAGGGGTCGGAGAGTCACGGGGATGAAGGGGGATGGGGGGAGGACAGTGATGTGAAGATGAAGACGGAAAAAATGCACAAATGCACAAATGTTTTGACAAATATTGCGTGCTGGTGTGTGTTGCAGCAGATACAATCAGGGGAGTGGACTGTCTGCCAAGTTGCTGTATCTCAGAGATAGTTAATCAGTGCCGTATGAGACTCACAAGATTAGAGGAGCGAAAAAATCTCATAAATTCCACTCCAAGACAACATAGTGAGCAGTAAGACAATGCTTATGGGTGGAGATTCACATTTTATTCCCTGTTCTGATAGCTTAATTTACTCAGCCCTGTCTCCTTTTATATGTATTTCAAAAACAAGGCAAGTAAGCAGAGAATGGAAAATTGGAAAGTGATTTGCATTAAAAAAGTGAGAACTCTGGCGGAAGAAAAAACGGCACAACAAAAACAGGAGGAGGAATTTAAAAGGAACAAAAAAACAACAACTAGTGAGACGTTGTGTGAGCGGTGGTTGGAGGGTGGTTTCCAGGGAAATGAAGCCATATCTGATTCTCTGTGCTGACACACATGCTGCCAGGTCGAGGCCTGTTCGTAGGCAAGAGCCACAGGAGCCACATCTCTCTCCCTCTCTTTACCGTTGTTATTTGAGGGTTTTTCTTGGCAGTTTTCTGACACAGGATGGAGGCCATTTGCTGCAGGAAAGTGTAACCGCATTGTCTGAGTTCGGACCGCCTAATTGCCCCACAACAAACAAAGTGTAAACTGAGGCTGATTATAATTTAAGCCCTGTGCCTCAAGTCTACTGATTGTGGGGGAGTGGGGGGTGGGGGGTTCTCCAGCATCTATTTCATTAAGTCCCTGGGGCCAGCAGACTATAGGGTAGAAGTTCTTATGGACATATACTTACCCACATTTCTTGTGGTGTGTGGTCATATGAGGTTAGATCCCAAAATGAAGGTCTCTTTTATTTCTTGTAGACCAGCCGTAAATAAGTATATAATGTAAGCACGGGCTCACAGACTGTAATAAAGCAGCCGCAGTGAGCTCAGCATCGCTCTGTAAAGGTAGAAGTGACACAAAGGAAAAGTGAAGTCAGACTTCAGCTAAGCTCACGGATTCTAGGGAACTGCTGCTTACTTTTGGGTTTACATCTTAATGCTTCCTCACAGCCACTATTAAGGTGCGTTCACATTGGCGCCACAATGTCGCCATTTTTGCTTGCTGTTGCTCGTCTGACGTATCGCCAGCCGTTCGCACAGCCGGCGACAAGTCAGGAATACAGCAGTACAATGGCGCAATCTAGTAACACTTTCACTTCCAATTCAAAGTGCGCATCCTAGCTTCTTTCTGGACCTGTCTCGTTTGAGTCATATAACTCTTCCATGTTAAATGAAAACTGCTTCATCTCCGCCACAGTCCTTCACCCTACCTCATAGCCACATCTAGTTCCTGATTGGTTGTCGCGATACGACAAGACACAAAAGGTCAGCTTTTTCAACTCCAGCCACTGCCTCTTCGCATCCATCGCATGTTTTGTGTCACTCTGGCTTTGCTTTAATTGCCAAAATCACACGTTTTGCGTCACTAGAATTGCCTCTGTGGCCTCGCTTAGCATCGCTTCGCGACACATCGCTCCCGTGTGGCACCTGTGCATAGGGATATCATGTAAATCTGTCGCTCGGCCTGACACATTCATGCTCAATATGAACGCACCTTCACTGCATGAAAAGTGAGATTTTCGTCCCCGTAAACTACCGCAGATCTCCCTCATTTTCGGCAGTTAACGACAATTTGCAACCCGTGCTTGTTGCCGTTTTCAGTGCCACAAATTGTCGGAACCGGACTCTGACGTATGTGGAGAGCGATCAGCTGTACTAATGGCCCTAATTAGCATATGAATGCAGCGAACCCGCGCGGCTGGCCAGGTCTGGCTTGAATAACCTACTCAGTATTGGCTGAAACCACTATTTTTAAATAAGTAAAATCGCTCCTGATTGGCAGCAAAACCACACGTGGCCAAGCCAGGCTTGAATGTTCTTACTGAGTATTGGATGGAACCACTTCTTTCAAACAAGTAAAATCACTCCTGATTGGTTGGCAGATCCCCAATAACTTATTTACATATTTATATATATTTATTATATATATATTTATTTATTCATTCATATTATGCTGTATATTCATGTTATCCTATGTAAGCTACTACACTATTATTAGGCTACCATCAAGGACATGAATGAATTTATACAGGAAATGAACATTTGCCAGGAAGATGTTTATGCAAAGAAAGAGCTTTATTAAAACAAACAACTATATACAACGCGAGGATCCAAAAATTACAACCCCGTGAACTGTCCGTTTGCCTCCTCGGGGTTGTAGGTAACTGCTGGCGGCGTTCTTTCTGAGGCAGGTCCGATGTGCAGACGCCTACTGTGCGTGGCTCTGTACTTCGGCGTCGCCTCTAACCGGGACTGCAGCTTCACACAGAGTTCAGAGAGATCCGGTGTTGTGCGCAATTCTGTTCCCCCATGAAAATCTGTTTCCCCTGTGTCGGGAATGCGCTTTGCAGCCGTTTTCCCGGCGCTTCTAATTGATTTCTCGGTAAAACAACTCATATAATCATGTCAAGGTTGTAACAGTCAGTTTAATCGGCAGTTGTTTACAAAATTGTAGAATACAAATAAACAAACTATGTCTTCTTACGCTGTATTGTGTTATAAATGGCAAGATAAACGGTCTTTTTCCAACTTTTGTCACTTTAACCTGACAAATAAAAGTAAGCCATAAAACACTATTCCAGCACCTACTGTGTATTTATGATTTTACATTGCTGAAAGAGGAGGATGGGATGGCTGATAGCAGGACACAAACATTATGCAGGGTTTCCCGCAGCGCGATCTTGGCGAGGCGGCTGCCTCGCCAAACTCACGCTACCGCCTCGCCAACATTCCCAAAAAAAAAAAAAAAAAAGTGACGTTAACACGCGGTTTGTTGTTGTTGCTTTCGCGCGTGCGTGAATGGCAGGGAAAAAACACATGGATACCCCCCGCTCCGCGGACAACGTGTCGTCGTCTCCCCCCCCCCCCCCCCTGCTCCGCGAGTCGGTCCGCGGACAACGTGTCGTCCCCCCCCCCCCCCCCGCTCCGCGGGCAACGTGTCGTCCAACAACCCCCCGCCTCGCATAACCAAATTCCTGCGGGAAACACTGTTATGGCTGTTCAATTCACGAGAATGCGAGCGCGTTCTCGTGAATTGAGAAACAGCCTAAGACTTCCTGAAAACACAAGAGTGTAGACTTCCCAGTACATCCCTTTGTAATATAAAATATGACAGTTTACTGGATTAAGGAAATTTCTAGTATACTACATGCTATCACACATAATTTTTGAGAATTTAAAAACATTTGCTCTTTATTTCCCAAAGTTTTCGGGAGATGTCTGAAAGACCGTTTATTTTTATTTTACAATTTTGTAAACAGCTGCTGATTAAACTGAATGTTACAACCTTGACATGATTATAGGATTTGTTTTACCGAGAAATCAACTAGAAGCGCCGGGAAAACGGCTGCAAAGTGCGCTCCCGACACGGGGGAAACAGAATTGCGCACAACACCGGCCTACGAAATGGCGGCGGCCGTCCAATCCATCCAGAGCCACGCCAACAACGCCATCTTCTTCGCCAGGCTGGAAAATAATTAAATGAAAGTGGTATGAATAAAAATCAAACGCAAGTCACAATAACATCAAACAAGGAAGGAGAAGCAGTGAAAACAAGTCACTTACAGATAATGTCGTCTTTATCAACATCGTGTCAATCTGGAATTGCAGACATAGCTCCGAGCAAATAGGAGGCCACCGCCTCGCTCCGGTTCATAGCGCCTGCAATTTGTCTCCGAGTTGTGAAGACGGCATACTGCTTCCTGTAAATGAAAATACACTTTAATAAAGCTTGTTCTTTTGCAAGGCTACTAGGCTAATCTTAGATTTGGTTGTAGGCTAGGCTACTTTTAGCTTAGCTAGCAGTCACCGAACATATTCTTACCAAAGCTTGGGATTCTGCACCCGTCTTCTCTTCTTGGAGTTAGTCTCTCCCGCACAGTTGTTCGACTGCAGAGCCGCCAACTTGTCCTCTATGGACAGCAACCTGGAGTTTACCGAATTCTGCAGTTAAGTGAACCGCTCCTTCATATCGGCACTATTAGCTGACGAGACGGTCCACTTCTTCTTCTTCTTCTTCTTTCGGTTTTTATGGCGGTTGGCAACTAACTTTAATGGTGCATTACCGCCACCAACTGGACTGGAGTGTGGTACTGGAGTCTAACCTTCCCTAATAGGTTGCAAAAAAATAAAACAAACACACAAACAAACATAACGAAACAAACCAATCAAAACAAAACAAACAAAAAGATCATACTAAATTATTTTTTATTAGTCCTGTATTCCTCAGGAAGCCAATTACGTAGTTTACACTCATTTCCCCTGTGTTTTTTTTGCAGAATTTCTTCTAAGTTTAGCCTCATCTGTTCTCCTTGTAATTGTAAGACTAGTCTTTGTCTTTCTTCCTGATATTTATTACAGTGTACAATAACATGCTCTATAGTCTCTGGACTACCACAGAATTCAGTTGCCATCAGCATGCTTCTTCATTATTAACAAAGTTTTATTTAGACGTGTGTGTCCATACCTCATTCTAGAAAATACATCCTCCTCCTCCTTGCTTCTGTTTGTATTTCTGCTCTTTCCCACTTTATTCTGAATGTTATAGAACTGTCTTCCAGTCTGCCCACCGTCCCATAATGTTTGCCATTTACCCTTAACTATGTTTTTGACCATACTTTTAATTTCTTCTTTGCTGTAGTGCACTTCAACATCTATATTAGAATGTCTAGCTGCTTGCTTAGCACTTTTATCTGCTAACTCGTTTCCTATTACTCCTATATGAGCTGGTACAATACCAGAGTTATATTAATTCCTGACTTTATTAGATTATTTGCAGCTTGCAGTATATCATACACAATGTCTTGCCTTGATTTTGACTGAAATGTTTTAATACTGATTAAAGCTGAGCTGGAATCTGAAGCTATTGTCCTCCACCCAAAGCAAAGCTAGCCACACAGCAATCAATTCCGCTGTGTAAACTGCTAAATCATCACTCATTCTTTTTCCAACTTTAATGTTTAATTTTGGAATGACATAAGCAACACCCATTCTTTTATCAGTTAGTTTAGATGCATCTGTATATAGTTAAATCCTCACTATACCTCTCCATTAAAGTGGGACTTATTTTTAGTTCATTAAACCCCATTTCATTTACTTTAACCTGAATGACCCAACCAAAACTTCTGACTTGAACATTTCCACGCTCTTGGCATTTCTTCAGTACCGACTGACTCATATGAGACAGTCCACTGATAGCAATCAGCAGTTTCTTCTCGTCAGTCTGCGGACTGGCTGAAAGTTGTAGATCGCGTCCAAGAGGAGTTGAAGAGGAGTTGAATGCGAGACATGGGTAAACTCCCCCTGCAACCCTGATTTGCATTTGTATAGCTCACAGCATTTTCATTTACATGTTAAAGCCTCCCCTAGAATTAGGAGGAGGGGGGGTCATGGGGGGACCACGCCAAGCAAGGCCCACGTCAATTTCTGACAATTCACGGCAGTTTTCGGTGTTGCCTGCAAATTACCGTGAACAGCCGTTAACCTGAACTTCCACGACAATCTACAGTGCCGCATAGTGACGAAAATCACACTTTTCATGCAGTGCTTTACAGTGTAGCCCTGGACTGGGTACCCCCATTAAGGTATGACACCATTTTAAGGCGTCACACTCTCAAAATTGCTCAAAGAAAATGTCCCTAATTTTCTCCGAATGTATGTAGAGAAGATGTAGCAGTGCCCTTCCCTTGCCTGTTGCTGCTCAGTGATGGTCGTATTGATAAAACCAGGCTACTACACTTTTCCCTTTCTCACATTGTCAGGGTTTGAGGAGAAGGACCAAAGCGGCAGCAAGACGATGGCAGGCGCATACTGATAATAATAATATTTTAATGAAACCAACTCACGAAATAACACAAGGTAGGAACAGGGATGGAAAACAGGGAACAAAAACAGACAATGCAACTAAGGAGGAACAAAAACCCAGAACTTAAATACAACTGGGAATCAACGGAAAGTTCTCAACACAGGAGAGTGGGATTAACTAAATAACACAAACATCCAAGCATCATGACACACATGAATGACAATTTTGCCTGTTTGCTAACACTTCTTATTCTTATTAGAAGAACTTTGTTTTAAAGGTACAGCTGGCATACTATAAGCAACATGTCTGTTTAGCAGTGGACAACCAACTGGCTACCCCAGCAGATAGCCTGACTAAACCAGCTAAAATAAACAAGTTTTACAGAGCAAAATGGCAAAAAAGTGTAAGAGCACTACTTTTTTAGTGTTATTTTTTTTCTTGTAAGGCTTATTTTTGTGCATCAAAATAAAATTATGATGACAAACGTGAATGAATCTGTATAAAGAATAATCCAAAGGTTGGGTTTGATTCCAGCTTCCCCATGACACATGATGATGTGCCCCTGGGCAAGGCACTTAACCCCAAGTTGCCACCGATCTGCATTTAGGTGTCTGAATGTGTGTGCATGAGTGAGTGTGATTGGGTGAACGTGGCTATAGTGTAAAGCACTTTGAGTGGTCAGTATTACTAAAAAAGTGCTAATAAAATTCGGTCCATTTACCATTTATAGTAGCACCTGTAGGAATCATTGATGCTTTTTCTTTTAAACAAAAGCAACCAGGTCATGTTACACATTTTTGTTATTTGATGTAATTTCCTTATGTGTGCTGTTTTCTGTCAGATGTCAAAATTCCTAAGTTGCAAGTTAATACAAACATCAGCAGAAACATTCAAAATGGCTAC
The DNA here is from genome assembly GCA_037039145.1 of Fundulus diaphanus. Taxonomy (NCBI): domain Eukaryota; kingdom Metazoa; phylum Chordata; class Actinopteri; order Cyprinodontiformes; family Fundulidae; genus Fundulus; species Fundulus diaphanus. The sequence goes on from CM073137.1 coordinate 39,489,825, forward strand.
CATCCTTTCAAAACTATAACATGTTTTAATTTAGATATTGTTAAATCATTTAAACATAGAGTGGTGTGCAACTTGCTTTAGTGAAAATATTTGAAAGTACAATTTCTTAAGAAATACATCATTAGCTGGTATTGCTAGCAGCAGCAGCACAAACAAATCAACTGGCCAATATTATACACCTAGACCATACGGTTTGTCAGTATTTCATACAATCACAATTTAGCAGCTCTCGTTTGACAATGAGAATATCACACGCATACACTTTTTTAGCATACTGAGTAGTACACAAAACAAAGGTTTGATGCCATTTCCAGATCCAATTTCCAACTTCATAGCTAAATGGAAGTGTAAGCAGCAAGAAGCTGAAGTTATCTGCTTTAGATCATACTTGGACTTCTCCAAATGGTCTCTACTGCACTTCCCCTTTGAGTAGTTTCTATTTTGAGCACAGATCAGGGTGCATTGAGAACCTCATCACAGCTAATGTGGTTTAAATAACTGATTGTACCATTTCCTGAGAACCATGGCTCTGTTATGAACAGCATCCAAAACACTTCACACATCTTTTCTAATTTCTTAATGTAACATTCTTCTCAAATGTTTGTACAGTGTTCTTAAAAGGTGGAAATGTTTTCATTTCCTGACTTCTGACGGAAATCCATGTTTGAGCCTTGAACTGCGGCAGCGACTGTGAAAATAAACACAAAGGTCCAGAAACATAACAGACTCTCTGTGAATGAATCAGTCAGTATGGATTCAACCAAGCTAACAGTTTACGCCTGAAAATTGGACACTTGTCTTTCTTTTCCTTTCAGCAAAAACTGGTATTTTTTCAGTTGTATTCCAGATTGAGGACTGGGGTACATAAACATTGTCGAGTTAAAGAAACACACTCACTTTAATTCATGAATTTCAATAAGAACAGTTCTTACTCAAAATTCAGTTTTTTTTCCAGGAAGTACAAAAAGGAAATTGTTTTACAATGCATAAATGAAAATAAATTTGGCACACAATCCAAGGTTTGGGACTGAGATTTGCAGAGATGATGGTCCCCTGAAAAACATGAACATATTACACATCTGCTGCACAGTTGCTTTATTAGAAAAAAGGCAACAGCGCATCTAGATGAGTAATAATCAAAACCATGTCCTGTTAATGTAAGAAAGGAGGCAATTTAGGAAATCTAGCTTTGGCCTGGACACCATGGTAAAAAGTAGGTAACAACTCCATTTTACCTCCAGAATTTAGTCACAATATAGTAATGAAGTACACTTTTTTGAAAAGTGACAAACTCGTAATTTAAAGGAAAATATGTCATCTTTTACATTTGCCAACTAAGTCAGTTATAATGCAGGGTTTACACAGCAAAGTTTATAGAGGGTGAATTGATGAAATTTAATGTATTTAATGTATTTGTTTCTCATTTCTTACAATTAATGGGAGAAATAATTATTTCTCCCACAAAAAGACAGTTTCCATGGTTTATATGGTCTAGTTATACTACCCCACCTGGTCGGGGTGGGCATTAGGTCTCGAGGGTCAGGCTGGCACTTTTGCTCTCCCCTGGAATATGGGGGGGGGGGGGGCACCTCAGGGTTTGTGGGGTGGGCTCTGGTTGGTTGGCCCATTTAGTTCATGTTGGCTCCATCTCCGGGTGGATGGGCCCATGGGTCGTCTTGGCTGGGATCGCGGTGGGGTGGTCAGGACCAGAGCATGGATCGGGTAGGTTGGGTTGTGGCGGTCCACTGTCCGGGGGCTGGATACCGCTCTGGGGTATAGGATGTGTGTGGTGAGTGTGTATACTGCACCCCGGCGGGGTGTCCCTGGGGCTTGGGTCTGAATCTGCTCCAGCATAGCTGGATGCCGGCAGAGCCCACGGGCTCGTCCCCATGGCTCCCAGGGGCTTCGGCACTATGGCTGTTGGGGGGTTTCCTGGGGCTCCCCTCTGCTCTTCCCTGGGATGGGGGAGGCAGTTTTCCTTGTGCTGGCCCCTCTTGGGCACCTTTGCTCTGGGGGTCCTTTCGGGGGTCTGGGGTTCTGGTTCCCCTGGCGTCTGCCTCAGTGCTCTGGGGGGTGGGTCTTTGGCTCCTCACAACCACTATTGAGCATTTGTCTTATGGATAAACCTTACATACACAAGTGCACTCTCACAAACACCTAAAGGTGCTTCAGATCAGGTATTACAGATTCACTTCTATACAGAAAATCCCTATTATTATCTTTAGTTGTCACTTTATCCATCCATCCATCCATCCATCCATCCATCCATCCATTTTCTAACATGTCTATCCCTTGTGGGGTCACGAGGGGTGCTGCTGCCTATCTCCAGCTGTCAATGGGTGAGATGGAGGTACACCCTGGACAGGTCGCGAGTCTATCGCAGTCACTTTATACATTTCGTATTAAATAATACTGTATAATCTTCAGTGATGGTATCAAGGCGTTGGTTGTTTGTACCTGTAATACTTTATTAGTTGGTTTTGCTGTTCTTTTTATATCTCTTTTTGCAGGTGTAGAAGCAGACTCAGAGAATGCTATATTGCTCTCTCCCTTTCCTATCCTATTTCTCCCTCACCTTTTCTCCCTTTTAGCATTTTGTCTCATCTGTTTCTCTCCTTTTTTTTCCTATTTTACCTTCCCGTTTCTGTGTCCATTGAACATGAAATAGTCCAAGCATAAAATCTAATAAGCTTCTTGCATATATAAATTAGGCAAAGCACTATGGCGAAAGCAGTAAGGCTCCACTTGTGAAATTAAAATCTGTTGGGCTCTTTTTGGCAATAAGACAACAATTCTTAATGCCACATTGCCAGGCAGCACTGTAATGCCAGTTCAGACTTGACGACTGCATTAATTCGGGACGTGACGGACTGCATTCCCCATGATGCAATGTGGTCAAAATTGCCACCAACTCCCATCATGCAACACGGCCCAAAAATGGCCGCCGCCCTAACAACGGAGTGGAGAGATAACGTCACTAAGGAAAATGTTTTTATTTTCGCACGAAAATCTCCCTTCTTCCCTGGCACACCGCTAACCTGAGAAGACACACAGCTGTTACTCCGTGGATTACCCCCCCCCCCCCCCACGCCACGTGCTCGATAACTCTTTGCTGGTTACCGGAGCGAAACTATTCCCTGTGCGGACACAGGAGGTCGACTTTAAAAGTACTTTTAATTCCCTCTGATCGAAAGACTGAGAGCCGCCTTATCTCCCAGTGATCTAAAGAGGACCCCGCTTTGTCTGGCCAACAAAGCGACTGTAAGCCCGGAGGAAGAGACGAAGGAGCTTCTTCATCCTGTTCCCACTGCTGCTCGTTCCTGCCTACAACCGTGCTCCTGCGTTCGTCAAGACGCCTCCAGGAAGCCGCGTTACTCGGAGCGCTCCGGACCAGCCCCGAGGCACCTCAAAGTAACGGGTTCTCCCCTTTTATTTCGTTTCACCCACAGGGTGTTTTAGAAGTGCCTGGGCAGGCGTAGAATTAGTTTAATGCTTTTTACTCCAAGGCGGAATGTTTAACTCTTGAATATCTTTCTGTATTGTGTGCATGCTTTTACAAGTGATTTGTGTTGTGTTGATTTGTGGTTTATCAATAACCCCGCTGTGGGTCACTGTTTCAGTTCTTTTCCATCTTCTTCCATACTTCCCCCCCCCCCCCTCTTTTCGCTTCTTCTTATCAGTGAATTCGATCGCTTTGTTTGAAACTTAGTTTGCGGTTTTTCTTTAAACTCACCAGTGAACCACTCCCTCTCGGAGCGAGGTACCGCATCACATTAGCGTAAGCGTGGTTACATCATTAGGACCTCCCCTCACGCATCACGTAAGGGCGCAGAGCCTACGTCATTGTAGTTTCCATCTTGGAAGGGTCTTAAAGCGGGTGTCTGCCCCTCAATGCTGCGACGTCAAATGCCGATGTCTCTGAATGTGGTTTAAACAACCGTGAGCTGAACTAAGATTTGCTACCTCTCATTTTAATCCATTGTTTTTTTTTTCTTTTATTTCCACATATATTTTGCATGTTAGTTGAGTAGTGAGTAGGTTTCCAAGGTTGTCGAATCAGAGAATTACTGTAACAGGGAATTACTTTTGGTTTAATAAACAACAACTGTGGAATAGAAATCGTGTGTTCATTCCAATTCACAGCTGCATGGTTATTCAGAATTAAGAGCTACCTCCTTTCGGAGTTAACATCTGATATTAACACAGAGACATTATCATTGGATTGGTGAAAAGGAATAAGGATTTAAACTCTAATTGCAGTTATATTGGGGTTCTCACAGTCTGCCGGATAAACCTCATCGGTTAAAATCCGACCAATCCGATCATTTATCCCAGCACACCTGAGTTCATAACAGTTACTTAATAACTGCACTAGTGGTACAAATCACTACAAGCTTCCAGCTTTGTCATCACCACCATTTTAACTATATTTGTTATAGCTAAATTTTGAGTTGAATGACTTATTATTTAAATTATAATACCAAATTATAATTAATAATAATAATAAGCATATTCAAACAGCTTCTGGCATAACAGCACACACACACAAAATATATACCACTGTAGGTGTAGATTTATACTGAATCAAAATCTGACACATATTGCGAAAAAGTAGAAGGTACATTTTTTTTTTAGTTATGAGACAAAGGAGAGCTTTATACACCATTTAATTTGAGATATACTTTGTTCTCACATAGAGTTTGCACCTGGTCAAGGAGCTTTAATCTCTCCCACAAGCTTATCTGTTTGGTCCCTTTTCCCTGGGGTTAAAGGAGCAACGACCTGCCAACGTTTTTTATCTCGTAAAAACAAGTATTGTGTTTGGGGAGATATCAGTCAGCGTCACCAGTTTACCGATTTTACTTTTAAACTTTAACCACATTCTGCTTGTAAACTTGTGGACACCTAACAAGTGGCTTTTTGTTGTGGAAGATTTTTTTATTGGCATTATGCACATTCATATATTTGTTCTTGTGTTTTGGAAATAATTTAAATAATTACACTCAAAGCAGTCACACAAAAACTAATATATATATATATATATATATATATATATATATATATATATATATATAACTTTTTATGGTAATTCAAATGCTGTTTGGAGTGTATTTATGAATCTTACCTATGACTGGAAGAAAGGAAAAAAATAGCGAACCAACCTCAGCATTTCAAACTAATCTATTTGATATGTGAATATGCATGTTTTGGGGTATTTTACTTAAATTTCAACTCTACTAGCCTCATTTTGTAAAGACTGTGCTTTAAATACACACGTTTAATGACCGATTGCTGTGATGCAGCACTGTCTGCACTCCTGACCTGAGACGGCTCTGTACCAGTCGGCAAGTTCCTCTTCTGTCTGGGAGGGAAAATATTTGCAGATCATGTCACACAAACTGCCAAATTAAGTTGAAATGCAAGGGGGAATGTTAAGTGGGATATTGGAAGGAACAAAAAGAAAGTGAAAACTTCAGAATGGCAAACATAGTAGCAAAAAGTCACCTTTAGTCAGAAACTTCCATTTCTCCATGCCCCCAATGTCCCATTCTCTTGGGGAGTTATTATTGTTAATCATCTTATTACGGGAGCCTGAGTGAATCCCAGGTTCAGGGCCAGATGAAAGGTCAGCCGCTGAAATTCACAGACACTGAGCCGTCAACAGATCAAAGCTGATGCTGTCTGATGATCCTACACCATGTCGCTTTGATACTGTAGCGCACAAAGAAACGCAGGTCTTGGCCGGATGACAAAGTTTGAGCGTATTTTTCAACCGATACCTTTACCCTTCTCTTTCAAAGTCATGCAGAAGACTGCCTCCATAATACATGTCTTTATGAGTGGATGTTTTGTTGTACGTGGGCAGGTCGATGCGCCTCACTCACCTTGTTGTCATGACACAGATCCTGGAATACACAATTCTGAAAGAGCTGGATTGTAAAGCTCTCTGTGTGTGGAGCTTTTGAAGTCAGTACGGTTATTATACATGGATTAGGGCAATTCTTTCAGAAACATTTGTTGGTTGGTAGTGGAGCACATAGAGGCCATCTAAATCCATTCATCTTAATCATTGTGTTACTGTTCAAACTTGGAGAGATTCAATTTATAGGAACTCATTGGTTCCCCAGTTATACGAAAGTGGAACATAAAAATTTTATTTCCAAAAATGTTGCACATTGCAGGATTTAAACAGCAAACAGTGAGAGAACAATAGTGCTCAGCTCTTTGTGTTGAAAATTTTGTTTACAAAAGGTCGCCTTTTAGATATAAATCCTGGGCAATGCTTGAAAAGTCAACGCTTTATGAGGGAGACCGAAACTGATCTAACTAAGGATAAAAGCAGCAATATATAAATGGCCCAATAAATAAATCAATATATTTAAAATATACCAAGTGATTAAAAAATATAATACATTTTAAATGTTAATATGTCATTATTTGGAATATACCATTTACTTTACCATGTTTTATAATGTAGCTGACCCTCTAATTTTTTCTCTATTTATTTTCAGCATATTATTTATTTAAGCATTTGAATTGATTGAATTGTTTTTATTTTTTTACATACTTTTCTTTTATTTATGCATTTGTCTCTTTTATTCCCCCCATGAATTTTCTGACCTTGTTTTTTTTCCCCCAAACCTTAAAAGGACAGTGTATAACTAATTTGGCTTTCAGTTAGCAAAAATCAAGAATTGCTTTCATAAATACATATTCTGTCAAAGTCTAATAACGTCTCATCAAAAATAAAAGCGTTCTCATAACGGAGATTAGGTGGCAGTGCACCTAATGGAAGATGCCATATTGCATCACCATTTTTGATTACAGTGGACGAAAGGGGACAAAATCTGTCTTCTATAAGACATGCTGTCGGTCGAGGAGTATAAAACAAGCAAAGATGACCGTAGATCATTCTTTTTGCCGTTTTCTGTTGAAATGGAGGCTCATCCATACTCTTTGCCCAACGAGAGGGAAGAGAACTTAACCAAGAAAAGAAAAAGAAGTAATAACCGGGAGAAAATGAGAGTTATTGTTCCAATTAGTGTTAGATAGCCATATATCCAAATACATTATAAAAACATAAGGTTTCATGTTTTTTTCCACTTCACTATATCTGTATTTGTACAATAATTCGTCCAAATTTGTCAGATTTTCTAAATCGCTCTAATATGAGAAACGTATACTTAAAATGCAAACTTAGTATTTTCACAAATAGAGTAAGGATTAAATTTTGAGAAAAAAATAGGTTCTAAGAAATTTCTGTTCAACTCTCTTGTATTTTAGATATGAAACCCCAAAGACTTAAGGACAGTTCTACCTCACTAAAAACTGTTAAATAGCCCTTTGGTCTAGTCCTGATACAGCAACTTTAGATGGAAACTTGAGTACAGCTAGCATATAACATTTAACCAGTCACAGTATTCTGTTTTATAACGTCACACTTGTTTTTTAACCTCTTACCTAAAATTCTGCCACAGAATGGGCTTCAAATTGATGCAAGCAGCTTCAACCCTAAGTCTAACAAAGTAGAATTAGCAGTTTAATGAAAACTTTAAAAACCTAATCGGAGATATTCCAAAAAGGAAATACATATTTCATATTTCGCTTTTGTTATTGCACATCTATAAACCCCCTGATAAAATGTTTTGATTGGGTTGTTTCTTTGCATTAATCATTTCCTAAGCTCTAGTGCTTAAGCACATTTAAAACAAAACAACAGTAGATAGATAACAGATCAACATATATTAAGTTTTCCCACATACTTCAGTGTCTAGACTCCTGACAAATGTGATATGTGCTGTGATACTGCTGCTACCTGGACTGTGCAGTCTGGTTCCTCATACAGTGGCTGTGTGAAGCTGAACAGAGGCTTACAAACACTCGGCAGTAGCTTGCCTCCCCCTGTGGCGCGCTGCTTTGAGGTGTGAATGAGTTTCTGTTGTGACCCCCTGACCTCTTCCTGTCTCAGGACTGCAGTCAGCATAGGGTCAGAGGGCATCTCTTCCCTGATAAATCCCCCCGAGCGCGGGCTGTTCCACGCCGGCCCAAGATGGACACGCAGGGAGGATTAACAAGCCTTTGATCGATTAGGCTCCCAGCTCAAGCAGGAAGAGGAAATGTGGACCTGCTGCTGATTGGATGAAATGTGCTGAAACTTGTTTTCATTGCTGTTTACATTCCCAAATCTACACAGATAAACTAGCCATTGCTGGTTTCAGTTTGTGTGGGATCTTAAATGATGATGGAAACGCTGTGAAACAAGCCAGCTTAATAAAGAAAACGTTGAAATCGCTGCGAGCTCATGGTTTCTTCCAAGTTAATCTGATATGAGCCGCAGCAGCTTCAGAGAGGTCTGCCCTGTCAAATCAAACTCTAATGCTGTCGGCACTCCATTTAGTACACATTCTACAAAAGTCATACTGAGGCTAAGAGGAGCTGAGAAAAAAACCCTCTCCTTTCTCCCAGGCTGGGCTAAGCGCTATCTACTAATGAGTGACACCTTCAGGACACAGAGGGGAACTACGGCTTTAGTCAAGAGACCTCGTGTGTGTGGAAACCATGAGTCTGGTTGCAATTATCCTTTCACTAGTATGAAAGCTTAATACGCTTATGATTTTTGGGTGAGCAGGTTTATTTGGCCTGTTCAGTCACAGTCATATGATGGCATGCCTCATAATCACTCTTTTAGTAGGAATAGAACAGGACTTAGGGGTATTTTGCTGCACAAAAGTCTGTCAGCAAACATGAGTCCTTTAGTTTCAGGATATAAGTAAACAGTTTTTTATCCAAGCCATGACCTCGTCCTCTGGCCGGCTCCCTGATCTGAATCTTACAGATGAAAATGTCTTACATGTTTGCACTTACCAGAACAAAGATTCAGTCAGTGACTTCAGCAAAGCCAAACTATGACAACAGTTATGACATCAGTTATGCTGACTGCTCGTGTTTGTGTTTCTCAGACCCATTGACCGCTTTGGTGGAAAATACAGATTTTGGGCTCTGTATGCAATGTGTATTATTGCTTCACAGCAACTCTATCTTATTTTGTTTATTTATTTTAGGTTTTTGCTTTTACTTGATGATGCTTTAACCATATGACAATCATTTTCATTAGGGGCCACATGTACGAAGCGTGCATTTGCATTAAAAAAAAGCTTGCGGCACAATATCAAACACACGAGTCGGCCTGTACAAAAAGGAAAGTTGCGTGAAAATCTGCGATAATCCACGCAAACTTTTGACCTGCCGAGAAAATGTGCAGCAGCAACACAAAATTTTTCAATACCAAATAACAAACCACAAAATACTAACACTCATTCAAATACACTAAAATCTAACTTAACTTAATTCGGTTTTATTTAACCCATGGCACTTCAAACCTGATATTTTTTCATGAGTTTGAGCTTTTATGGTATAAATCTGTAGAAAGAAATAGAATCACATTTAGCCTCAAACAACTCCAAATGATGTAAGTATTCTTCTACCACATTCTTTAAACTCAGATAATGGGAAGTACGTAACAATCTCGCAGATAAAATACTAACTGTCGTGCATATGGTGCTTTCACTGACTGGAAAAAGATCAGATTTTTCAGCAGGTCAGCCATGATTAGGCTGAAAAGGGTCTAATGTCAGACAACAGACAACTTGTTGGGGAATTTCCAGAACGCTTAAACAAGGTCACAGAAGAAACCACTGGCTTTGATGGGACTCAGGTTTAAAAATTCCTTGAAGAACTCTGAAGAGCTAAATATTGAAATTCCCCATGATTTTCCTCGTTGGGATTATTTTAGGGAGCTGGGATCACATCTGACTAGCTGTGACATTTATCTGGGAACCAAAGCAAGCAAAACACAAGTAATAAAATTGATGTTTTTCTTTTTTCTCTGTGTGAGGAAAGCACAGAGAATACCTAAAACTGATTTGTATAATGACATCAGCAAAAAACTAGCATTCTTACATAAAAAAGACGTTAGAATATAATGGGTAAAATCTAAAAAGCCTTCCCATACAAACACCTTAGTAAAAACAAAAACCTTAGTAGTCTTTCTCATTTTACTGCATGAAAAATTGCACAAATACTTTTACGTCTGTTTTACTCTTTGATTCAGTTTTATTATGACCATTGCTTTTTACATTGTCATTAAATATTATTCCTACTCAAAATATAAAGGAAGCCAATGGTAAGGCCAAAAATGAGAAAATTGGCTTTTTTCCCAGATTAGTAACTCTGCACTTCTGCTTAGTAAGAAGAGAGAACCACCCTTTCCACTCAGATATATCGGCAACAGGGTACACAACAAGCCGAAATAAATGTCGATATACTATATATCACAGATTTGTTTTTTACCTTCACAGGGTGCCTACACATTTTATGCCACAATTCCATACTTTTCCAAGCTCTAGTTTTAAAAATATTCCCTTTTAATATATTACAGAAATGTCCACAGAGGTCAAGCTCATAATATAGAATTTGGAAAAAAAACACATCTTGGATAGATAGATGGATGGCTGGATGGATGGATGGATGGCTGGATGGATGGATGGATGGATGGATGGATGGATGGATGGATGGATGGATGGATGGATGGATGGATGGATGGATGGATGGATGGATGGATGGATGGATGGATGGATGGATGGATGATTAATGTCTTCCCAGACCTGGAAAATATATCAGGTAAATCCCATACTTCATGGTTGTTAAATTTACCACTCAGACATATTTCTAACTGAAGAAAAGAGTTTCCTACTTTGTTGCACTGTTTATAAAAAAGAACATGTAATGAAATGGGAAGGGAAAGCTCTCGATAAGATCACACTCTGGGAGTGCAGGAGGAGCAGGGCTTCCCATATCAGCTAAGTTAAAGTCCCTAAAGATCTCAGTCCTCTCACAGCTGGACACCGGCCACCCTTAGACTCCCCTCCAGCTCTATTCTTCCAGAAAAAGACAAGAGAGGCTTTTAGCAGACAGATATAAGGAGTTTATCTGCATCCTTTTGGCTGACATGTAGCCTCCAGTCTCATCAAAGAGCACTGACGCCTTCACTTGATGTAATGGACAAACACTCTGTACCTCCTTACAAGTACACTTTGGCTATTTACTGTACGATTATGTTACATTTCGCCATCTGACTAAAGACTACAGAGGAGGTTTTTGAAGACTCAAAATGCTCTTCACATTTTCTTCTTACTCTTCTGTGCCCACTTCTCTGATTAATGCTTTGCTGCCCTTTTCCCTCACCATCCTTTCTTTTCATCTTTCTTCATCCTTCTCAGCAACGCAGCAGCTGCAGACATGACGGTATCCCACGCCAAATCACCATGACGCCTGACCTTCTGCCTCCCCACTCCAACCGCTAGCCCTAGGACATGACGTTACTATAGCAGCAGCACAAAGGCTTATATCTTATCTTCTAATGGTCAAGAATGACGCAGTCTGCATTGTCTTTCTCTAAGTCACATTTGAGGCCCCTGTATGGAATCTCAAAAACAACTCCAAGTCGTAAATAAATTCAAATTCTTGGTTTTCCTTTTGGTGTTTACAATGAATTGGTCCCAACTGGAACCTTTAAAGTGATTAGCTAAAGGTGTGTTTAGATAGATAGATAGATAGATAGATAGATAGATAGATAGATAGATAGATAGATAGATAGATAGATAGATAGATAGATAGATAGATAGATAGATAGATAGATAGATAGATAGATAGATAGATAGATAGATAGATAGATAGATAGATAGATAGATAGATAGATAGAGTGCTACTTGGAAGTCTGTGGTCTGTGAACTAGTTGAGTAGTTTAGATTTTTCTTTTTTTTAACCATGATTTTCTTATTTTCTCATTAACAGTTTTTGTATATGAAATGTCAGGTTTATATTCATTGATTCCATTTGCTTGTTTTGAGGGAAATGTGTTGAATTGCAAGCTGACTAAATGAAACATGGAATCAGAGCCTCTGCAAAAGTAAATGAACCACAGCTGCACTGGTAAAGACAATCAGGTAAAAGACTCAGGTGAAACACACGTGAGTGCTCAAGTAATCAATTAAGCAGACCAATCAAATGAGACATCCTTGGGAAAAGTTTTGAGGTGCACTGGTTAAAAGGGAGAGGAAACCAACCAAACCGCTGTTGTGTCAAGGCATAAAGACCAGATCAAGAATGCCGAGAGGAAAGGAGACATGTGAGAACATCAGGAAGAAGGTAGTGACAGCCCATCAGTCTGGGGAAAGCTATAAGACCATCTCCAAAAGATTCCAGCTTCATCCATCCACTGTGAGACAAATCATTTACAAATGGAGGGCACTAGGCATCGCCGCAACTCTGCCCAGAAGTGGACGGCCGTCAAAACTTACACAAAGAAGCACCAGAACAATAATAATGCAGGTAAAGGCCAACCCACGCACCACCTCCAAAGAGTTGCAGACCTCTCTGTCAGCGATATCAGAGATATCAGAGATAAATGTACATGCGTCTACAATCAGGCGAAATATCAATAGACATGGCATTCATGGGAGAGTTGTTAGAAGGAAGCCTCTGCTCTCAAGAAAGAACAAAGCCACCCATTTAAACTTTGCCAGAGAGCACTTGGACAAACAAGAGTTTTTCTGGAAGTCCATTCTCTGGACGGATGAGTCCAAAATTGAATGATTTGGCCACAATCACAGGCGCCATGTTTGGAGAAAAGTCAATACTGCATTTAAAGAGAAGAACCTCCTCCCAACAGTGAAGCATGGTGGTGGAAATGTGAAAGTCTGGGCCTGTTTTTCTGCCTCCGGACCTGGACGACTCCATATAATACAGGGAACCATCTGTTCCGAGGACTATCAACAAATTCTTGACCAGAATCTCCTGCCATCAGTCAGGGAGTTGAAGCTGGGACGAAAAGGGATTATGCAACAAGACAACGACCCAAAGCATACCAGCAAAAGTACCAAAGAATGTCTTAAGAGAAAGAAGATTCACACTCTGGATTGGCCCAGTCAAAATCCGGATCTCAATCCCATAGAAATGCTGTGGCAAGATCTGAAACGGGTAGTACATGCCAGATGTCCGTCCAACCTCACTCAACTGGTAGAGTTCTGCAAGGAGGAGTGGACAGAAATCCCAAAAAGCAGATGTGAGACACTCGTTTGTGGTTACAGAAGACGTTTAGTTGAAGTAATGGCTGCAAAAGGAGGTGCCACGAGGTATTAACTGAAAGAGTTCATGTACTTTTGCACTTGGCAAATTTTCTGTTTTTTGACAGATAAAATACTTTTGTTGAATAAATAATGAAAACATGTAACTTTTTTTCTTTGTTTCCCTTATTTGGAAGGTCTGCTTTACAATTTGAGATTTGGATGTTCATTTCACCTGATTATTATAATTTTTCTTTAGAAAACAATGACCATGTTCGGGTGGTTCACAAACTTTCAAGCAGCACTGTGTGTATGTATGTATGTATGTATGTATGTATGTATGTATGTATGTATGTATGTATGTATATATGTGTGTGTGTGTGTGTGTGTGTGTGTGTGTTTATGTATGTATGTAAATATATATATATATATATATATATATATATATATATATATATATATATATTTCTTGCAAAGTGAACGCTCAGGTCGCTGATGTCAGTAAGGACTGACAGTAGATGATGAGAATAAAAGTAAAGAACCCAGCTTGACATTTAAGCCCCGCCAAGTATTTTTTGAGTGGACTTGATGCAATCTACTGGGTTTTCTTAGATAGGAAATGTTTTGACCAATCTGTATAATCTGATTAAATTTGACTTTGAAAAGTGCCTTGGGATGACATGTTTCATGAATTGCCGCTATATAAATAAAATTGAATTGAATTGGATTGAATTGAATTGCTTCCCCTACAGGACGTTTTGAAAATAGCACTGCCGTAAAGTCCCGCGTGCCACCCAGAACCCAGAGCTACTCACGCTTACAGCAGCTAGAGAGATGAAGAGATGCAGACAGACAGACCAGCCTACTGTGATCCCAGCATAATGCAGCGCGGGTGAGTCTATTTTTAGAGAGCGTGAGGGAGAGAGAGAGAGAGAGAGAGAGAGAGAGAGACACCGAGAGAGAGAGAGATCTGTTTATAGCTCTGGAACTAGTTGCTTAATTGTTACCCAAATGGGAGACTTCCAGATCAAAGACAAGCCCAAGAGACCACAACCTGTGACTCACGAAATGTACAAAAGACTTTAAAAAAAACAAGCCAGAAGTCGCTTATAATATGCAGACTTCATTGATGCCAATGGCCTTACATTAAGCTGCTGTAAAACTGCTCGTTTTACCGCGAGATTGAGAACAGAGCCGCAAGACCGCCTCCAGGTCGGAGCACAGCAAGTTGCAGGTGTGGTTTTTCGGCCAGAGACCCCGGTTAGTTCTACAGCAGCCATAGAAATGACACAGAAATCCAAATAAATATACATTTGCTCTGCAAAGTTCAGTAAACAGAATTAACAACCTAAATGTGTGGCTGGTACTGAATAAGATGATGCATTCTAAATGTTCACTTGTTCAGCTGCTAAAATGTAAACCATACCTTGGATCGTGTTTACAGCCTAGACTTTTCTTTACTTCTTCCCACTGATGTTGGTTGGAAAGATGAGGGTACAGGCTGTGCTGCAGGTGGAGGTGGGACTTGCTGGTTTGACCCATCAATCGTCAGTCTGCCTTTAATCCTTCCCTGCAGTTGTGGTGGATGATGAAGCAATTTTGCAAGTAGAGCAGGTGTATATAATTTTTGTTTGGGAAATCTGGTCATTCAACTCTAGCATGGTTGCTTTAACAGACCTCTTCCATTTTGTTGTCAAATTTTTCTGAAACCATAGCTTCAACAGTTGTACCGTGACCAAATCTTTTTCTGTTAAATAATGTTTTACAGCAAATCAGATTCAACAAATTGAAAAACTGACTTTGTTTTATAGTAGGCGGATTACATGTAACCAAAGTTGAACTGATTTTAACCCAAAGTCTGGCCTAACACGAGTTACACATCTTGCTGAAGTGTGCCAAGATTCTCCTCTTATTAGAGGACAATAGCAGTGGAGAATTCCTTTTTCAATCAGACAGAACCATACAAGGGGCTGTGTGTGGCGAAGCTGAAAAATTGGAACGGATAGAGGGAAAACTCGGGTGGCCACAGCGCAATTTATATACACTGACAGGCGCAACTGCACCATCATCCAAGCATTAAACACCCACAAGAGTCAATGGTGTTGGGTGCATAGGTTGAGGCGCCTCAGCTGCTGAGGCCTCTGGTGGGGTGAGGAGGTCAGGAACATTACCCACCATTTGTAAAAAAAGAGAGTAGGCATGTCCAACAAGTTCCACCTGCCACTATATTTATGAAATTACTCATTGCAGCGTTTGGATTCCATCAGGCTTGACAGTAGAAACCCCAACCGCCTGTTAGTTCAGGGCCTCATCGACAATGAGGTATTGTTGACTGCTAAGAAACTGCAGAAGACTGAGCCCCTCCACCTATCAGCACCAGGCCAGGCATGCCATGGTATCAACAAGAAAATCACACCTACTGAGGGGGGTTACCAAAACTTTCAACCCATAAGCTACTGTTTCCTGTGACAGTTGAGAATATTTGAAGAAAGGCATGACATTTTCTGAGGGAAATAGAACCTGCTTGTGGCATTCAGGTTGTCTGTGTGCACCTAAACCTGCAGTAGTTGTTTTTAAAAAATGTGAATGAAAGCAGAAACAAATATGGCAGTTCTTTTACCTACCCGTGCCTCTACTTTGGTTTCCAGTTGCAGATGAAAAACAAACTTTTCAATGAGCAAGAAAAACCCACATGGGAGCTGTTCTTTCATAATGAAGCTTTTTTTTTCTTTTCTTGTTAATGTTTTTACTCCCATGTGCTGTGAAAGCAGCGATGCACCACATTAGATTTCATCTTTTATGGGCTCCTGTGTGCGCATAATGACGGTATTCTAATTCTGATTCTAAAGAGCGTCTGCTGTCAGCATAAAAAAAGAAGTAGAAATCTCAGATTAGAGTTGTGCTACGTTCAGGAAGATTACCCTTTATTAATAATAATACTACTACTAATAATAATAATAAAAACAGATTCATGTTTTTTCCTAAGCAGGTAGATGCATTAGATTATAGTGTAGAGTCAAAATAATCTAATTGGATCAGGACAGCACCCTTAAGATGCTGACAGTATAGAAAACTTATCTCATAATATAGATGCACAACTTTGTTGTGATGAAACAGAAATAAATGAGAAGGAGAGAAGTCTTGCATAGGATTCACTGAGATCTCCACATTTATTGACACCCATGGTTGAGATGTGTGAAGTAACCTGACATAAATTCCTCGTTTATCGCACAAAACAATTACTGTAGTTCCATCTTAATTAGCTTTGGGTTTGTTTTTTAAGAAGAAGTCCGGTCAACAAGGAAACA
Organism: Fundulus diaphanus; assembly: GCA_037039145.1. Classification (NCBI taxonomy): domain Eukaryota; kingdom Metazoa; phylum Chordata; class Actinopteri; order Cyprinodontiformes; family Fundulidae; genus Fundulus; species Fundulus diaphanus. Next base: position 39,506,257 of record CM073137.1, read on the forward strand.
TCAGGGGATCATTAGCTATACCTAAAACTAATACGTTTGTGGTTATTTAATGAATTTAGCGTTAATCAATAAGAAAAAAAAAGCATAAATTGTCGTCTGGATCACTGTGTATGGGGGCGGCCATTACTGCCCAAATATGGGCAGTAATGGCCGCCTGACATCACATCCTGTGACGTAACATCGCGGAGAGCCGACGGCAGTTCGCCGCGCTTTACAAGCAAACTCAATAGGAGCTGTTGTACTCAGCTGTGAACAGAAACAATTATTTCGGATTTCCAGAGGACTTCACCATTGAAATTCGCGAGAGCTATTGTTGAAGCAACAATGCTCACATGCATGGCAGTTGGATGTAACAATACATCGGCTAAAAGTGGAAAAAACATTAGTTTTTCCACCTTTCCAATTGATCATCCACCATGGGCTGTTTTGCTGGATTACCAATGTGAAGAGGGAGGATTTGCCATCGTGCTTCTGGCCAGAGAGAAAACACGTCGTCTGTTGCCAACATTTGGAAGAAGAATGTCTTCAAGATGACATGAGAGCGAGACTTTTTGGTAGGTTTTTCTTTTTTATAATGTAGAATTTGCCGGAACATTTGTTTACCCGACCAGAGCGGCGGAGGGATACGACACACTTAGAAAGTATGCTCACTGTTGTGAAGCCCACTTATTTTATGCAACTTTGGTCTTATTTTTTCTAAAGTCACTTGTATATTTCATGAGTTGTGGGTTGCAGTTTTTTTGGGCTTGTTTCTGAAAGTGAAGTCGATTGTTTGGGGTCTAAACTAAGTGACGCCGAAATATCCCTCCGCCTCATAACGCGCTGCAGCTCATCCTGACAGGAGCAGAGTAAACTCGGAATGAGCCGATCTACCCGTATTTTCTGCAGTTTACGGTTGCAATAACTGATGATAACTGCTGAAAGTAGATTAGGTGCAGATCACCATTTTGAGCAGAAATTGGTTCTAAAGATGAGTTTTATACTCATCTTATAACATTGCAGAACCCAACCCATAAATCGTACTTTAATGCTTATTTGTTGTCTTTTTATGTCTCTAAAATGTAAATTTAGTATTAATTTACATTTAAATGCTTAATACCATGTCTATCTTTGTTTAAGGGGTTAAAAAAATATTTTGGCATGAAAACGGATATTTATTTACAAGGGGACAGATAGGGCATCGGGACTTGCTCTACAGTCGATACCGACAAACTGGGAGGTGCCAGTACTGTTCTTCACCAAGATGGCGGCCCCCATAAAAGGACCTTCAAATGAATATTACGCTTAATTAAAAAAGCTTATGATTTATTGAACAGTATGTAATAATTTTATATTTAAAGTACTTTCAGCAGTTTGAATTCTGATTTTGACCGGACTTCTCCTTTAACCTCCCTTATTGCAGGGTAATGAGACAAAAATATACTGGGTTCACAAGAACAAAGAGAGTTGATCTCTTACTAATATTGTTTGGGAGAAATAGAAATCCCAATTTCACTTTCTTTACTGTGTTTTGTTAACAAATAGAGCAAAGGATTCACAAATCTCAAATGGATTTTCAAGGCACAAGAGGTGTCAGGATCCTCCCTGCTCTGGACTCAGTTCCTGTTTTCTGTTGATTGGACTCACCTGCGTTTAATTATCCCCGTTGTGTATATAAGTTGCAGTGTTGCCAACTCAGCGACTTTGTCGCTATATTTAGCGACTTTTCAGACCCCTCCAGCGACTCTTTTTCAAAAAAGCGACTAGCGACAAATCTAGCGACTTTTGGAGACTCTTACGTGAAAACACGTATCGTTCCTACTCTTGTCCTCCAGCGGCAGGTGCTGCCGTGGGGCGCCTCCCCCCTCCCAACTCTGTTCTCCCGCTAACCGCAGGAGTCCCTCTCAGCGCTTCAGTCAGAGACACAGCATGTTTACCCTCAGCGTCCAGACTGCAAATAAAGCGCACATGCGCCGGGATTGACGGCGCAGGTTGATCATAAATAACTGAATTTGAAATATTTTATCTTAAATAAATAACGGCGTTTGATTCACACAGCCACATGTTCATGTTTTACCGTGATTTGTAGGCTCCTTGGTGGACCACAAGGGAAAAAAGAAAACGTTAAAAAAAAGTTTAAAAAAAATTGTAACTCCGCCAGAGTGTCTCTTTATGGTTCATTTTGCCGGTCTCAAACCCGGGTAAAGGAGGAGGGTTAGTATTGTAATAAATTAAACATTAATAAAAAATAAATAAAAATAAAAAATAAAAATACTAAATAAACATTAATGGACAGAAAAAAGTAGCTCTATATATTCTGAGTGTTTTTACTCACTTTTTGTCTCTCTCTAACAACGTTATTTCTCCCACAGCGTCAATAACTTGCACATCACATCATGTGGCAGATTATGCAAATTAGGTGATGACGTCATTCAGCGACTTCTAGCTACTTTTAGCAGAGCCAATAGCTACTTTCCTTACTGAGGAGTTGGCAACACTGATGTGGGGCATTTAAACACTTAAGTCCCAAATTATTCACACCCCTTGGAGCATTTAGATTTAAAATCATTTTTCATTCAACCCAGACGATTATTTCTGGGACAGGAAATGAGACAGGCAAGGTGATACAGGCAGTGTTCAAGGGAGGAGTGAGTAGAAGAGCAATGAGGATATTTGTTAGTAGGGATGCAGGGGTTAGTTTAATGGTCAACTCTGGGAAACAAGGAGGCAGAGGACTGAAAGCCAGAGAAAGGTTTGTGAACTTGAGTATGGATTTCTTCCTGAGGAACATTTAGTTTAGAGCATAAAAAATACAGGAGGTCAGATCATCATTCTTTGTGTAAAAACAATCTGGCATCTGCCTCAGATCTTCTTCTCTTCATGCTCCTCGTGAGTAGCCTGGTCGAGCTTCTCCTGGGGGGACACACCTGCCAGTTGCACCATGCAGTCAGAGAAGGTAACACACGAGACCACTTACGCCCACACACCTGCACACAGCCCCGTGGCTACGACAGCATGGTTCAAATTAACCATTTCAAATATGCCAAATTATATTATTTTCAAAATTGAGCAAATGTAAATTTTAACCTATTAGAAATATAAATAGGCATTTATGTTTTAAGGTCAATAATAGAAAGAGATTCAAACCGGTATTGTTGAATTTGTGAATGAATCAAGTAAGTTTTATTTGACTTTTTAAAGACCAGGTCAACATCTGTTTTTCCCTGTCTTCATTTTGTCCTCTCCATTATATATTGCAATAAATAGGGAGTTTTTTTCCCTCACTCAGAGCTGGATACTTTTTAATAATATTTGGAAACCGTTTTTAAGTCCACATTTAAAACGGTTGTTCTCAATTCTAAATAACAAAACTGTTCAACTTTAAGGTATTACAACATAATGAAGACAGTAGCATGTAATTGAAGAGAAAGTTGAACTTTTGAATGAAAGAGCAGGAAGTGGAAAAAATAAAAATGAATACTGTTCGTTTTTATATTAATGGAAAATTAATTTTAATGCCAAAATAAAACAAATAGGTCGTTGGTGTTTAGTGGAAAATCAAATATTAAATTAAGATCAAGAAATTGAGTTTAAACGAAAGTTAAAGCTGGAAGGCTCTCCCCTTTCAGCACACCTGCTCCACTGATTGGCTCATCAAGCATCTGTGCTCCAGCCAATCGCATCAGAACCTCATCTTTTCATGGATCCTCCTGCTCTGCAGCTGAGCTTCGACTGAGCGTCAGCTGAGCTTCGACCCTCATCCACCCCATCTCCACCTTCACGCTCCCAAGCATCAGCGGACTACTCCTCCCTGTTGGGTGGTATAGTGGAATAGTGGTTAGCACTCCAGCCTCACAGCAAAAAGGTCCTGGAATTGAGACCCTGGCTCATCAGAGGCCTTTCTGTGTGGAGTTTGCATGTTCTCCCCGTGTCTGTTTCCTGCACATTTCCTCCGGGCGCTCCAGTATCCTCTACCACTAAAGACATGCTGGTAAGGTCGGCCATTAGTGGCGGCGCACTCAGTTGCTGCGGCTAAGGCTAACCCTCCATCTGATCTACAAACTTTTGTTGTATGTATGATGACAAAGCATTTTATCCTTATCCTAAGGCCTCCACCACCAGTGTCCAGACCACAGGGTGAAGACTTCACTAATCCTAATCATAAAATGAACATCCAATCTCAGACATATGCAGCTTTCACGTCTTCTGCTGGGGTCGAAGCGCCAAAGGACTTTTATGTCAATAAATCTCTCTAATTGCCTATTTTTGTCTGTGTGAGTCATACAGATTTGAATCTTTGTGTGGCCTACATGAAGAATATAAAAAATAAAACAAATATTTAAAAATAATCAAGCAACTAAACAAATAAAAGATATTGGGATAAATATATACATATAGTATATAATTTCGCTTGTCTTCCCTGCTATTCTTCATTCTTCTACTGTCTCCTAGCACTGCGCTCAGCTCTGACTGATCCGCAGCAGCCCAACACCTGTCAGGATGCTCTTCATGGACTTCAGCTCAGCATTCAACACCGTGCTCCCAGACATGCTGGCTCAGAAGCTCCAGAAAAAATGGGACTATCCACACCTCTATTATCCAGGATCAGTGGCTTTCTCACCAAAAGGCCCCAGGTGGTGAGGATAGGGAAACACACATCTGCTCCACTGATCCTCAACACAAGAACGCCACGGGAATGTGTCCTCAGCCCTGCTTTCTTCACCCTTTTCACTCAGGACTGTTCTGCTGTCCATCCCACCGTGGTGAAGAGAGTGCGTTACGTATCAGCATAACTGTATGGTATGGGAAATGCCAAACACAGCCTTCGGCTTGCCTAATTACGCACTAGAGCGCCCTGCACAAGAGATTTGTCTGTTCAGGGCAGAGACTGAGAGGAGAAACTAGTCGCCGTGAAAGGTGATGACAATGGTTATAAACTATAACAGTCTAGAAGTGCATGAGGGAAGTGCAAAGAAGGAAAACATCAGCAGCTAGATCATGCGCAAAGACGTAGTGTGATAAAGCGTAATAAAAACTTATCAGCAGACCTGAGCAAACGAGAGGGAGCATCCATATGAAGCAAGTCTGACACATACTGGAAAGCAAAGACATGAAGATATTTAGAAAAACAAATAACATAATTGTAAAATCAATCCAAATGTCAACCAGTAGCCAATGAATTGCTGCTAAAAATGTAGAAATGTGTTCTCTCTTTCTGATACCTGTTAAAAGAAGAGCAGCAGCATTTTGGACAAGCTGCAGTCAAGCCACTAGAGTTTTATTAAGCCCAGAGTAAAGATCAGTGCAGTAATCTAAGCAAGTTGTATTAAAGCATAGATTGAAAAAACTGGACCGGACCACAGATTTTAACTGTGCACCAGAGTTAAGATTATTCTCCAGTCTTACACTCACGTCTGTAGCAGAATGTGTCAGATACTGACTCTGAGGTCCCAGGTCAAAACCGATGTTAGAGACATCAAGGTGTCCAAACAAAATTAACTTTGTTGACATCCATTATTTCTGCAATACATTTAAGAAGTTTCTTTTTAGAGCAACTATTTTCCTTTTTAGTGTCATAAAAGTCTGACTGTCTTCTCCCTAAGAAAAAGGCTAAACGCCGGTTTCTTATAACTGACTCCAAAGGGACGGGGTAAAGAGAGAAGAGAAGAGGCCAACAATAGAGTGTTGAGGCACTCTGCATGAGTGGTACTCTTTGATAAAATCTAATTAAAAAGTAGTTCTCCATTCCTTAAAGAAAGGAGTGTAATAACACCGGCAAGTACTTAAAACTACTTTATTACTTTATTCAGTGATTATTTGTACATGTGGTCTGTTTCTTTTGATCCGTTCATGCGTGTCTATCTACAAACAAAATCTATTTTACAAAAATAAAGCAGACTGGAATGGACTCAGGAAGGTAGAGGTTTTTTTTGCAGAAGACAGAACTTCTGCAAATAAGTGTCAATCAGAGCAAATTATATTTTTGCCAGAAATCTGGAAACGACCTCAGAGACGTTTACTTGTTTAGAAGGTGCAATATTGAGCATAAATGTTGTGAAGGGAGATTAAACAGACATGATTCTCCTCATATTAGGCAGTCTTGGTATGTTGAAACAATCACGGGAAAACAGTTGTGTGTTTTTTTTCTGTTTTAAGCCACTAACTGAACAATAGTGTCAACACTCCTCTTCCATTTCTACACCCAGTAGAGTAAACTAGTCATTTTAAGGTAAAAATGGGTGATAAAAAGCTAAAAGTTTCAGTTCAGTGTTACTGTAAATAATTATATATATATATATATATATATATATATATATATATATATATATATATATATATATATATATATATATATGTAGCGGGCAAAGTTCAAGCAGTTTTTTTATACAAAAGCACACTTTTCCCTTACCCTCAGAGTACAATAAGAATTGTCCCTGTTCAGGTATTTCATGATGAATGAAATAATGCCAGAGTTGGGAGATAAAGGGCCCCCACTTGCCAGCATACAGCTCTGTGTTGGAGTCAATCTTGCCCTCGTTACCAGGATACCACGGTCCCCCTCCTGTGAGCGACACTGTTCAGTGACCAGTCTGTGGTTGAGTGAAAGAGACAAAGGAGCTAGCGCACGAGCACTGATCAAAGTTCTGCAAAAGCCCCGCTGTTCTTCAAATAAACATCTCCCCATCCCCACCCTCCTACTGTTGGCCTCTCAGTGCCAGCCTTGTTTCGGTAAGTCTCCCTTATTGTACACACAGCCAGGGGCCTTTGAGCCAAACCATTCACAGTGAGCTTGCCAAAGGATTGCATGTCTAAATATATGGCGTGAGATGAGCCATTGCTGCCTGAGTATGATAGCGTGTGTGTGTGTTTGAACATGGGCGAGAGGTGTTTAGTGATTCTGTTAAATTAACCCTAGTCAAACCGGATCAGTATGTTTAAAGGCCAATCTCACACTGGCTGCTGTTGCATTAGAGGGAATTTACCATTAATCCTACTGTTCACAGACTGTGCCAAGCTGCAGTCGTGGCGTTTTCAGACTGCTAAACATGCATTTCTCAAATGTATTTAAGGAAGTGTTCCAAAGATCTTGGCTGTGTTTGTTATGTCAAGCACGGGGAGATGAGTGGATTATAATCAGCTTCATCAGTGCATGCACAGACGATGCCCCGAGAACTAACAAATGTCTTCACATTTTTGTCTCGCTCTGTATCATGAGAGTACATGTTCTACTTTATCAACGTGAGTTGGGTGATTCAAATATTGTGGAATTACATTAATGGCAGGATACTGGAAATAAAATTAGAATTGTTGCTGAATCACTATTTTTTCCAAATGTTTTATTTTGAATCACTCTGCATTAAGTTGACCATTGGCACATGACTGTGTTGGAAGTGGTGCTCACAGTAACAATTTTACTGATTTGGGGTTTTGTTATTTGAGGTTTTGTTATTGGTTTGTTTTGTACTTCTTTCTATTTTACCAATTCTGTCTTGGGTTTAGGTTCTGTCTTGGTTTTGGTTTATGGAATAGTTTGAGTTTTGTTGTGGTTTGATTTTGTTCTATGTGTTTTATTATCAGTCAGGGTTCTGCAAGCTTTTAGTTCTGTTCACCTGCCAGCTCACCTCCCTGTTTTCACCCAATCAGTTTGTCACTCCCCTGTCAGCAGTCACCAACCTATCAGGTCGGTTCTCTGTCAGTCACTTCCCTTGCCCTGATTAGTTCCAGCCTTCTTATAATTAGTTTCACTCCATTTCACCTGTGCACTACACTATATAGTTCTGCCTCAGTGTTCAGTTCTGGGCCAGATCATTGTCTATCAAGCCGTTGGTGAGTTTAGTCCAGCATTTCCCTTTGCCTGTTGATTTAAACCAAGTGCCTGTTTTGACATCTGAGCCAACCTGATTCCTGATCCTGTTTTTTCCTGCCCTGTTCTGACTGCCTGCCTGTTACTGACCGATCTGATTCTGTTTTTGGATAACCTGAGATTGCCTTATCCCTGTCTGTATTTCTGCTGGTTTTGGACTGCTATTTTTGTGTATCGACCCTGGACTATTATTTGACCACCGATCCTGCTTATCCCCATCTGACTTATTTGTGAGCTTTATTAAAGCCTTTTTATTTGCACCTTCATGTCTGGCTGAATACTGGGTCATCAATCTCTCGTTCGTGACACTATATCGTGTTTCCAATAAAAAAAAGAAGAAAAGAAAAACATTTAATGGGCTCATTCATTCATATTGAATGGAGTGTTGTTTGATATTAACTGTTTTGTTGTCACAATCTATTGTTTCTTATTGTCTCTTCTGGAAACATGAGGAAATAGCTAGCTAGCTTAGTTCTCAGAATAGCAGCTTCAAAGGGAAACATCTAACTGCAGGTGCTATTCTCAGGCTATGTTCCGTTCTGTAATGATGCAGTATTCAGTGTTATTCCATACCAGAAACACAAACTAAAAGTCAATATTTATCTATAAGAAATTTTCTGTTTGCTCATGCTTGTAGTGGAAGGGATGATTGATTGGCATGTTGGGGCTTCAGAATGGTTGGGACTTGGGAGAGTGTGCAGCTATATTTTATTGGCTTCCGGTGACAATGTGGAGAACACCATTTCCATAAGAGCTGAACTGTATGCTGAACCCAGGTTTAACAAATACTGTATAAAACATACATCACCTTATTTTACAGTCTAACGATAGTTAAGATTAGATTTTTTTTGTTCTTGGAAATTTAGGATTACTTAAAGGAGCTATAAGTAATACTGACACCTTGTGGCTGAAATCGGTACAACAGCTTGTCAATCACAACAATCTAATGTGCCAGTTTTAAAGGGTGTGTTGCGGTTGTGAATTTTTACTTACACGAGATAGGTATATGATTTTGAATTCTGTTCTGTTTCTGCTTTGCTTCTCTTATTGGCTTCCATGTTGGCAGGCTGCTGCTGTTTTGCCAAGATAAAATACCAGATGCTGCACTTTGTTTTAGGAAGCTGTAACGAGACGGTAGTATGGGGGAGAGCTAGCTATAGCAGTTCAGGATTAGCTCGGAAGGAGCGACTTATTTGGTTCCACATGTACCTTTATTACAACTTTAGAAACCATACAATGCCAGCTCTTCACAACACTAAGTCTAACATTCATACATGAGTACATAGAGCATAGTCCACATCCCCTGTAACACCTGTTACTGAGCTTGAGCAGAGCATAACCAAGTGTGTACAAACTACATCATTCGCTACTACTGTTGGCCTTAACAGCGATCTATGATATGTGAAATAAAGGAGGCTCCATCATGTGGTGCTACTCTGTACTATAACAGTATTATACAAAGTGATTGTTACAAACCCTGGGAAATCTGATAAGATTGACTGAGGAACCAGGAAGTAAACACAGGCTACATTCTGAACTGAAGTAGTTCAGCACTGTACCTCTAGGTTTGAAAGGAGAAAAACGTGACTAAGACATTGTTAATGGAGAGGACTGATTGTTTATACGGAATGTTACTTCCATCCCGGGTGACAAATGAAAATTATTTAGGCTGATTATGCAGTAAAGCTCTTACTTATCTATAAGGTATGTAGCTCCTTTAAATACAGTACATGGCAGAATAATGACAGAGAGCCAGTTTTGATAATGCTCATGTCAGACGTTAACGTATGCTGAAATGACTAGACCTTCAAAAGTATTTATGGCTCTGAAAAAGAAGATATAATGACTCTAGAAGTTTCTGAAAAGTTGATTCTCAACATTTGAGTAAAATGGAGACATGCCTGTGTCATGATTTGTCTTTGGATGAACCCGGACACAGCACGCACACACAGAGCTGGTTTAAGAGAGTTTATTGCAGACAGTGGATGATGACGATGACATGAACCAGAGTTAGTTACCGGACGGAGTTGTAGGGTGCAGGAGCTGACTGACAGGAACGGAGCGGAGAGACTGACCAGGAAACGGAGGAGCTGAGCTGCTGCAGAACCGGGAGTGAAGCCAGAGACCATGAAGACAGGAACGGAGGTACAGAATCCAGCAGTGCAGCAAACAGGAACATAACAGGACAGACGGGAACCAAGACGAGAGGACAGGAACGGACAGGCGTTGGTGTTGGTTTGACTGAATACGAGCCGGCGACAAGGAACAGACTGAGGTGAGATTGTGTAGGGGTGTGAACAGGTGGAACCAGTCATTAGATGATTGCAGCCTGACAGGTGCTTCCAATCAGAGCTGCGTAAAGACAGGAGGAGGCAGGAACTGCTAAGAGTTCCTGCCTCCTAAGAGTCAATTTTGGGAGGTAGTGGCCAGCAGTGCCTGCCATAGTGAAATAAAAAAGAAAATCTTTACCATGGTCATATATAATGTTTCACCCTCAGAATCTGGACACCCGAAAATTCAGGCAACCCAAGAGATGAATGTTTAAATGACTTTGTTGTAAAACTGGTGTTGCTGGAACAGGAACTGACTGGAAACCGTATCAGGGTCACTTTTCAGATGCCTTGAGGTTGCACTGGCTCTGAAGATTGATCAAGATGGCTCCCTCTTGGGGATCTGAATCACAGGGTGACTCATTTGTTTCTTGACGAGGGCAGACGCAGTCAGGCTTGGTCGGCAGGTAAGGCATGCAGGAGAAGCAGGAACAAAACAAGTCAAACACAGGAGATCAGAGCATGGAATGCTGGATGGTCTACTCACACAACGGCTTTCAGGAATCTGGCGCTTACACACTGGGAGCACCAGGAATATATAGTACTCCTCCCAGGTGCAACAGCTCCCAGTAATCAGAGCTGTCGCAGGTGTAATCACAGACTAATTGCAGGTGAATCACTAGGACCAGGGAGTGATGTCATCGGACCGCAGCAGCATCTCAGGCAGGAACAGTCAGTAATCATTACATCATAATAGTAGCCATGTTTTCCTTTGTGTTGGCCACTGACATATTTATCAGCCAACCAGACATAAGCAGGTTGTTTGCTTGACTGACAATACCAACACTCATAATTTCTACAACATTTGGTATTCTGTGTCTGTTATAGGGTTTGTTCATCATGTAAATGTAATTTTTATTCTTGTATTTATCTCCTCTGAATAACTGCTTTATATATTTGCTTCTGTCATATTCCTGCATGCATTACACTCATAGGCTCAGACTATATCTTGTGGCATCATTACAAACACCCTCTTGTCAAGATTGGGGTGGCGATGACCTAGGCGGCAACGAGGCAGAGGCAGGCGCATGGGGTTAAACGAGGATATTTTAATAAAACAACCCGGCCAGGGCAGGCGGAGGGGGTCTAGGACGGTGGGCTAGGGCCCAACAAAAAGTTCAGGTGGCCGATCACTGTTGAGTTTAGACGGCATCTTGAGCTTGAGAGGGCTGAGCTGTGGCAGCGGGGACTTTGAACCAGATGGGGGGCCGGCGGAGGACGGCTCGAGCGTGGCAAACGGCGGAGCAGCAGGGTCCTTGGCAGGCGCCGTGGAGGGCGACCTCGGCGGTGGAGCAGCAGGGTCCTCGGCAGGCCCGCGGAGGGCGACCTCGGCGGCAGAGCAGCAGAGTCTTTGGCGGGCGTCGCGGAGGGCGACCTCGGTGAGGTACAGTCAGCCGGAGGCAGAGCAGCAGGTTCTCAGGTGACCGGGAGCAAAGGACCATGAAGGCCAGCGTCGGGACTTTACCAGGGTTCTAGTGAGGTGTAACTCCAGAGCTGAACCTTCAGCAGACTCTGGAGCGATGACTGGAGGCAGGTCCCCCTGGACCACCTCAGGGAACCGGACCATGCGGGACTTGTGAGTGACGAATGGAGGCAGGTCCCCCATGCTCCCCCTCACAGAACTTGGGAGCGTCGACGGCCTCGGACTGAGGCGGGACATCAGCGAAGGCCGGCGGCGGCGGGACATCAGCGAAGGCCGGCGGGACATCAGCGGAGGCCGGCGGGACATCAGCGGAGGCCGGTGGCGGCTGAACATCAGCGGAGGCCGGCGGCGGCTGAACATCAGCGGAGGCCGGCCGATCAAGAACATCAGCGGAGGCCGACTGCGCTGAGGCCTTGGAGACGGCCGGCTGCTCAGAGGGCTTGGAGACGGACATGGACGCGTCTGGCTGGGCCTCGAGGGAGGTTTTGTGCCGGCGAGCCCGGCGTCTTCCCCGGGGGGAGCCAGACCGCGAAGCAGAGACTCTGCTGCTGTCGCCACCGCTGCCTCACCATCAGCAGTGATGGCGACAGCAGCAGAGGCGAAGGTCGATGAAGGTATGTGCGCACCCACGCAGGCTTTGGCCATGGCGTGCGCAGCACCACCGTGGGCAGGAACGGTCCAGCTGGAAAACAGATCATCCCTGTTTCCATAGAAGAAGTCCCACAGATTGGACTCCTCCACGTGTGGCGCTCTCGGACAGCAAGGAACTAATGGAGGCAGGTCATCCCATTCATCCATTATTGAGTGGCTGGACGGGGGCTGCTGCAGGGGCCTGGGCACCATCCCGAGATTTCTTTGGTGCGCCCCTGCTTCCTCCGCAGACTGGCGGATTTGAGGCTGCTGCTTACCGAGAGGAGGAGGTTCGGTCGGACGCCTCGGAGCCGGCGTGAAGGTTGTTGGGCGGCAGTGGACTGATGCAAAGAGAAGAGGAGTTGGCGACGGTGGCTGACCCTCACGGAAGGAATGCGGGGCGTCAGCCAGGCACAATGCGGGGTTTCCTCTTCTTCGCCGTCCTCCACGCCTGCCCCGCACCGGTGGCTGACCTCCGCGGGAAGTTTGCGAGGCGTTAGTCCAGCATGGCGTGGAGACCTTCTCCCTCTGCCTCCAGAACTGATTAAACAGCCTAATTATTTCCAGCCCCGTTGCCTGGCCCTCTCGTGGTCGGGTCATTACTGTCAGGATTGGGGTAGCGAGGACCTAGGCGGCAACGAGGCAGAGGCAGGCGCATGGGGTTAAACGAAGATATTTTAATGAAACTTGGGCTACGTTCACACTGCAGGCATTGATGCTCAATTCCGATTTTTTTGTGAAATCTGATTTGTTTGCGTGTCCGTTCACACTTCCAAATATATGCGACTTGTATGTGATCTCCTGTGTGAACTGAATTCATGCAACTTAAGTGTCCTGCATGCGCAGTAGAGGACGCGATGACGTCACACATAGCAAGCGTGCTCAGTGTTTGCGGAAGTAAACATGGTTCGTAATGCTGCAGCGTATCTTGCGTTCTTTAAGTTCTTCTCCAGCCGGAGCCAGCACATTACCGCCGCAATCTTTTTAAGAAGATCTAAACGAAAGAGACAAATGTTTGGCAATGCCGTTTTGTGCGGCAGTAACGTCCGTACAGAGAAACGTGTGGGTGCGGAATCGAAGCCAGGAATGGTGGGATAGTGACGTGAGCGGCTTTACTGATACGGATTTCATTCACAATTTTCGAATGACTAAGGCAACCTTTATGTGCGTCTGTGAACGGCTCCCTATAGCGCTCATTACGTAAAGACACACATCTTCGGCGGGCTAAACGCGTTGCCGTGGGGCTGTACTGGCTTGCAACAGGTTCTTGTTACCGTATCAATGATATGTATCAGTGACGTACAGGTCGGATAAATGCGACCTGGCCGTACAGACACAGGTCGCATTTAAAAAGATCAGATACGTATCGGATTCAGGACCACATATCCAAGCAACCTGGGTCGCATTTGAAAAAATCCGATCTGTGTCGTTCAGACTGTCATGAAAAGATCAGATACAGGTCGCATATGGGCAAAAAAATCGGAATTGGGTCACTTCAGGCTGCAGTGTGAACGTAGCCAAAGACTTACAAGTTTCTCGGGAGCACAGGAGACTGAAGCACACAGGGAAGCAGAAGGCAGAACACAGAATGACCCAACAACGGGGAAACAAACTGAGGCAACTTATCAGTGTTGCCAACTCCTCAGTAAGGAAAGTAGCTATTGGCTCTGCTAAAAGTAGCTAGAAGTCGCTGAATGACGTCATCACCTAATTTGCATAATCTGCCACATGATGTGATGTGCAAGTTATTGACGCTGTGGGAGAAATAACGTTGTTAGAGAGAGACAAAAAGTGAGTAAAAACACTCAGAATATATAGAGCTACTTTTTTCTGTCCATTAATGTTTATTTAGTATTTTTATTTTTTATTTTTATTTATTTTTTATTAATGTTTAATTTATTACAATACTAACCCTCCTCCTTTACCCGGGTTTGAGACCGGCAAAATGAACCATAAAGAGACACTCTGGCGGAGTTACAATTTTTTTTAAACTTTTTTTTAACGTTTTCTTTTTTCCCTTGTGGTCCACCAAGGAGCCTACAAATCACGGTAAAACATGAACATGTGGCTGTGTGAATCAAACGCCGTTATTTATTTAAGATAAAATATTTCAAATTCAGTTATTTATGATCAACCTGCGCCGTCAATCCCGGCGCATGTGCGCTTTATTTGCAGTCTGGACGCTGAGGGTAAACATGCTGTGGCTCTGACTGCAGCGCTGAGAGGGACTCCTGCGGTTAGCGGGAGAACAGAGTTGGGAGGGGGGAGGTGCCCCACGGCAGCACCTGCCGCTGGAGGACAAGAGTAGGAACGATACGTGTTTTCACGTAAGAGTCTCCAAAAGTCGCTAGATTTGTCGCTAGTCGCTTTTTTGAAAAAGAGTCGCTGGAGGGGTCTGAAAAGTCGCTAAATATGGCGACAAAGTCGCTGAGTTGGCAACACTGCCCCACATGTCCTTGGTAAATGTGATTTACCACATCTTTTGGTTAAGAGCCATACCAATCAGTCCTTATAATTGCCAGACCTGTACAATCAAGAAATAAGTTTAATAGAACCATCTATAAAGTAGACAAAATTATGTATAAAAAACACAACACATCATGCCTGAAACACATCAAAGAAAAAAAGAATGTCCATGGCATCAATCAGTCTTGAAAGCATTTAGAAATGCATTAATAAGGCTTGGAATTGCAGCAGATGACAGTGACAACATTATCCAAAATGACTCCAAAACCCCATCATTGAAACATCCAAGAGGTCACAAAGAATCCCGAACAACACCTAAGCACCGCAGGCCTCACTGCACAAACACTGACATTTCCAAGGCCGAAAACTCTGCCAACCAAAAAGGACACAAAGCCTGGCTCACATTTGACAAACACAATCTTGGTGGACACCTGACAAAACAAAGCAGAACATTTTGAAAGTTCTGCATTCTGATACATCTGGCATAAACTAACAGCATTTTTAGAGCAGAATATCATATCAGAAGTCAAACATGGTGGAAGCACTGTGATGAACGGTGTCTGCTTGGATGCTTAGAGCTGGACAAATTGGCATACATTATGGTAATAAACATTCTGCTCTTTGGCAGAATATCCTGAAGTAGAATGTCCGGCCATCAGTTTCAGAACATAAGCTCAAACAGATCTCAGCTACACAGCAGGACAATGATCAAAAGCACAGCACTAAGTCCAAAACTAAGTATGGGTACCTTTTACATTTGAACTGATAATGTACTGATACCCAGAACTCTGCATGCATGGGAAGATCTTGCAATCTCCATGCAGAACGATTGAAGACTGAGATTTAAATCCAGGCCATTCTTGTTTCAAGGCAACAGTGTTACTGACCGCACCACTGTGCCGCCCTAAAACATTTCTTTATGTATGAAATAAAGCAATTGCACAAAGAATAATGAGAATCTTTATTGTCATTACATCATACATTACAATGAAATGTGTCCTCTGCATTTAACCCATCCCGTAAGTTAGGTTTATACTTATTGCATTGAACATGGCACGTGTGGCAAAAGTGATGCAATAGCGCCATACCCGCCCCTGACTGTGGACCCTGTGGGCTGCTGCGGCTTAAGGTTGTGCACCTCTGAGTTTTTGTAACTTGGCGTGCCCCACGCGCGCATGGCCCAGAAGTTTTAAAATTTCTTTAAATGCAATGTTGTTACTGTTTATTCTGTGTCTGAAAACAGCTTACGCAAAGTACTTGTATACTTTCAGGGGGGAGTTTATTGGCCAAGTTTATGGGTAAAAATAAGGATTTTGATTTCTGTTTCCATCACTTGTAGCGTAAATCGTCTACAACATCAGCTCACAGTATATAAAGCCATCCACTTTTATTTAGTAAAGCAAAGAGTTTTTTTATAAACCTACATCTCTGGCCCTCCGTTTATTTCTGTTTAGCCACCACAAAGACACCAACTACTCATTCTGATTGTCTACAATACTGTGCGCGGCCATTTTTGGAAGTGTGACGTCAACTGTTTCCTCTCTTTTTACTGCATTTCCACTGCTCTTTTTGAGTTCTGTTTTTGGTGAATACTGGAACTACGTCCGTGTCAAGTATATAAGTTTACAGTGCTTCTATGGGCTCGCACCCAGTCCGCACAGACGAGCGTGGCAACCCAACGCACAAGTATAAGTCAGCCTTTAGGGAGCAGTGGGCTGCCACTGTGTCGTGACCGGAGAGCATCCTGGGGCTAAGGGTCTTGGTCAGGGACCCAGAGTGGTAGTCTGTGGGAGTCAAACGAGGAATTTTGCAACCTCTCCAAGGGGTAAGCACTCTGCTTTCTAATCACTAGGCCTAACGGCCTAGTGATTAGAAAGTCATTGCAAAGGCTTGATCACAGCTGTTGCCAGCGAAGGCGTTCCAACCAGACTTAGGTTTGTCTTGATAACTTTTTTAATATTTCTGTATTTGGTACTTGAAAGATATGGGTGTGAAAAAAAGCAAAAACAGAAGAAATCGTACAGGGGGAAATCCTTTTTCACAGCATAGTAAGTTCATGAATAACTGTTGACCTGGATGTAGGGCCATCACCAATTACAATATTCCTCAGTCAGATCCTCTCCAGCCCATGAGAACTTCCTCTTAACTTCTCTGAATTGGGCCATTGTGCAAACCTGACCTTGGAGGTTCTTACTCCAGTAAAGAAAGCCTGTATCGTAGCTTGAGGGGAAACTGACAGGTGAGCTTAGCCAAAAAGATACTTACTAGACTGCTGTTAGGTGAAACACTTCTCGTCCCAGAGTTATCCTTCTAAAGAATGGTTACCAACAGAGGCAAAGTTCAGGGGGTCAGAACACTCTGCAAAATCCTACAGCCCTAGCAACGGAGATGAAAGTTAGCCCTAATAATCCGGTAAAGTGCCCAAATGGAGCAGAAATTCCCCCGAGGGGGGAGGTCTCCAGTCTGACCTCAACCCTTTTTTTTCTTTTTGGCCCTCCAAACCTAAACCACTAGAAACACTTGAGTTCTCATCCATTAGGCAAATAAGCAATTAGAAGCCTAGCAAACATAATCAGCCATTGTTGGAATGGAGTGGATCACAGGGTGGAGGTGGGTGAGTTACAGCCAGAAGGCCTAAGTTGATATTTCCAAGCTGGATGTCTGAGATGAGGGTGCTGAGTGACTAGTTTTGGCATGCAGCTTTTCGTCTGCCCCCTCCGCCTGCTCTTCCCACCGCCCCAGTCAACAGTTTGATAAACACTCTCAGGCACATAAAGGGGCAACTTAAGAGACTAATGGAGCTAAAAGCCCCAAATGAAAAGAAACACCAGGCTAATAAATGTCATGTTTTTAACGACTTGAACAAACAAAGAGCTTGAGAACAGCTTGGTTATGTTCACTCATTTGTACTTACAGGATATTGAAGTCTATCGCACAACATGGAGCCCCCTAAAAGTCCCATAAAACTTCCTTAAACATTCAATCAGATAGCTCTTTTTTTTTCAATGTTAGTTTTCCCATGTAGAAATTGTGACATGTGCTGTTTAGCTGATTCTCCCAAGTATGTTCCCAGGCTTAAATCATTGTTTTTAAGATTTTAAATTACTCAACTTATGTATTCTATGTCTTGTCCCGCTGAAGTCTAAATTTATGTCAGACGGATTTAATTTTGGAAAACAATGTAACTAAATAAAGCACAAATATATCTGCTCATTTGGCTCAGCTTATCAAATATAGATATTGTGTTATTTTTGCAACGTGGCATAAAAGGACAAGGATACATGGTTTTCTTTAATTTCCCTTTTTTACGAAATACAATCTGAGAAGCGTGGAGGGAATTTTGTATGAACAGTCCTTGTTATTTAAGCAGGGTTAAGACATAAACAATATCTGGGGCTTGGAACATCACACGGTGCTCTGTTCAGTCCATTTCCTGAAAATGGAAAGAGAATGACACAACTACAAACCTACCAAAATGTGGCTGTCCACCGTAATTGACAGACCAGGAAGACAGCCAAGAGTCCCATGTTAACTATGAAGGAGATGCAGATCCATTGTTAAGGAGTGAAAATCAGTGTTGAAAGCAAGCCATTCAAAGTTCTTTGTGCAGTTTTCTAAAGGCCCTGAGGGGACACCTTAAACATGTGAAAGAAGGTGCTCTGGTCTGAGGATACCAAAACCGAACTCCGTGCCCCCCACTCAAAAGGCAAAGAGTGGAAGCAGGCTAATACTGCATTTCATCCGGAACACACAAGTCCACGGTCGCACAGAGTGGCAGAAGCATTATAATGCATGTTTTACTTTAGCTGGGACAGGGAAACTGGGCAGAGATAAATTAATCTAAATACAGGGTAGGTCTGCGAAAAAAAAACTGTTAGTGGCTACAGAAGACCTGAGATTGGCTCAGAGATTCAACATCCAGCAAAACAATGAACCTAAACATACAGTCAGAGCCGCAATAGAATGGTTTCGTTAAAAGCACATCCAAGTTTTAGAATGGCCTGGTCAAAGCCTAGACCTGCGTGCAATTGAAAATCTCTGGCAGGACTTAAAAAGTGTCGTTCACAGATGCTTTCCATCCATTATGACTGAGGCTGAGGTATTGTGGAAAGGAGCAACAAGTGTGTGTGTGTGTTGCCATCTTTATGTTAGTCTATAATCTAAAATCCAATTAATATCAGTGTATTTATCACATGTCAATTCAAAACAAATATCCTCTTTACTGTAAGACATTTGAAGTCAGTTAAACGTGCAAATGAAAGTTCACCTGCTGCCTTATAAACTCATGTTAACTCAGTTAGCACTTTATCAATGTTTCAACCCAGAATCTAAAGTTTAAAAAGTTGATTGTACTACATTGTTTTTGTTCTCTTAATGCAGTTCTTTAAGTTATCAAAGTAGAGTTAACCTTTAATCACATGCTGTCTCAACTTGATGAAATATTATTGCATATTAGGAATACAGGGGGAAGAGTGACAGAAGTGAGGCTGCCATGCATTTGCGCAACTGAGCCCTTGAACCACCGCCAGCAGGCAATGCGGGTGAAGTATCTTGCCCAAGGACGCAACAACTGAGATGGTTGGAGCAGGGGATTGAACAAGCAACTCGCCAGTTACAGGACAATCTCCCTAACTCTTGCACCCCTGACGCCTCTAAAATCATGTTTATATAAACTTAAAGGAACAATAAGTAGTATCTGGTTAAAATCGGAACAAAACATACACAATGCCTTTCATGGACACCCGCCATTTACTCAACGGTCCGTTGTGCTGAATTTTTACTTCCACAGCACAGGTATATGTTGTATTTTGTTCTATTTCTGGTCCGCTTCTCTTACTTGCTCTCATGTTTGCAGGCTGCTGCTCTTTTACCAAAATAAAATACCACCTGGGATGGAAGTAACATTCCCTATAAACAATCGGTCCTCTCCATCAACAATATCTTTGTCAGGTGTTTCTCCTTTCAAATCTAGAGGTATTGTCCGGAACTACTTCGGTTCAGAGTGTAGCCCGTGTTTACTTTCTGGTTATATACCTATCGTGTGAAAGTAAAACTTCAGGGGAGTTTCGCAGCCGCAGGACCGTTGAGTAAATGGCTGGTCTCTGTGTAAAGCATTGTGTATGTATTGTTGTGATTTTTAGTACTTGATGTCATTATTATTTATTGTTCCTTTATGATTGTCAAATTTACCCAACATTGATGTTGAAGAATCTCCACGACACTGGTCTTCTTTTCAGGTACAAACAAGGGCTGTATTGCTCTGCCTACAGTACAGTAACCTATCACGTGGGTTAATACTACAGTCATTACATCCTCCCAACCAATCACAAATGCAGACCCAGGAATGATCCATCACCAAGCTTCAGAGAGTTTATAGAGCATGTGTTCTTTTTTTCTTTTTTAAAGACTTACAGTTTTGTAAAAAGTTGGTTTAATAAAGGGTTGTGTTTGAATTCAGTGTCCTTCATTTAAACATACTGTAGGTCACTAAGCCACAGCATAAAATGGCCAAGGCTGCACTTTAAATATGTTTTTAATTTTTTGATAGTTATTGATATTGTACAGCCCTAGATAGATATACATTTTCCTTTCTAAAACTCATATTGTAGAGTTCAAAATCTCAAAATTATCAAAACCTGTGTTAAAGAAATGTATTAAGTGAATTTATCTAAATGATACTATGTTTTACAATGGTGAGGCACTTTACAAAAGTCAGTTTAATACAATCATCCAGTCAATTACATATATTCAGATCCATCTAAGTGTCTTGCAATGATCACTCCCTAACAGACATGTAGCAACAGTGGCCAGTGGACTGCATTGAGTCGTAAACTTTGCAGCAATCCCTCATACTGAGCATCCATGAAATTCCGATAAAATGCATTGAAATTGGCCGATAAAACATGATAAACTGAGAAAAAAAGCGTTTGAATATGTTTGCAAAAAATGCTGTGGAGAATATGTTTTATTCAATCATCAGCCTCCTTTATTCTTCAGAAATGTGTGCCCTATTCATTAGGACTATGCGCCTTCACACAAAAGAAGGTTGAAATTTGACATGGCCTTTGACCTCAGCAGCACATCTGCAGCCCAAACAACTCACCTCTGTTGCAGTCTGCCTGGCTTTGATTACAGACTCACAGACACTTCAGGTTTGATGTGAATGGGTGGTTGTGAGGTACAGAAAAAGAGATGAGGCCCAGATGGAACCGGGCAGCCTTGTCTATTTGATGTCTGCCGGGCGGGCGGGTTCTGTCACTCAGGCCGACTCGGGCCTCCGTTCAGAGGCACTCAACTTCAAAGAGAGGAACTCATCTTTCTCCTGCAGCGGTCCTATCCCAACTGAGACCACCAGGAAGAAAATAAAGAGTGAAGAAAGGGGAAAAGATGGAAACCCAGATTGGACAAAGCGGGACAAGAAATGGACTGTAGTGAAAAATTATAAAAGAGAAAGAAACATAGTGCAAACCTGGAAACATCAGGTGACATGTGGCATAAATGGAACCAGATGGGAACTAATGCATTATTTTCTACTGTAAAGTCTTGGGTTTCTGTTTATAAATATACAAACGCACAGCTCAGTGGCTGCTAATATGACTTTCCATTTAAGATCTGCAATGTGGAAAGCCTTGGTATTCCAGTCTCCCGTGGATTTCTTCCATTTCAGGATGAAGACAGTCTTTGTACGTCCTGCAGCTTATTTTCCATAGGCTAAGGAAAAGCAGAAAATGAAAATGACTCTTGCGGTGACGGACTCACTCTTGTATGGAAGTGGCTTTATAAACACTTTTCCAAGCAGTGGGTCAAATTCGTCACCGTGTTCAGTTTATATTTAACTTTAATTGTAATTCTTAATCTGTTATTCTATTTCACTTCAGCATGTCCTTTTCTCTGTTCACTATTATAACTTTAATAATATATTTAACTTTATTTTAGCAGCAGCAATACAATTAGTCTTGCTTATTTGTTCTAAATAATAGCAATTAGCAAAGGCAAATAAAAGGAGATAAAAAGTTAGCAATGTCCCTGAATCTTCCAAGAGATGCAGTGAAAAGCAGAATGTGACCATTTAAAGTCAAAGAAACAGTAGCTACCCCGCCTGCTGGCAGAAGGAGCAAGCTGTCAATTACTTCTACCAGATTCCTGAGGAGGCCGGTGGTCTGACAGCAAAAGACCTGCAGCAGGACCTGGTGGCAGGAGGCATTGAAACTTTAGTTTCCGCTGTAAGGCACATACCAGACACTGCTGGACTCCATGCTTGAACTGAAAGACTCAAAAGCACACCAAAAGTCGGCTCCAATTTGCTCATATAAAGATAGCCAAAGGGATTCTGTTGAATCAAACTAGAATGTTTGGGCCTAACTTATAGCAGTATTTCTAACAGAGCAGGAATAAACCTATGAATATAATGAAACACAGTGGTGACTTAGGTAACTGTAACACAAAGCTCTTGAATATTCTGGAGGCTTTTGATCACGGCTAAGATTTGTCAGGAAAAAATGTGAGAACCTGGTGTCTGGCTATGGCTCAGGTTTGCTGCTGCGTGTTACAGCAGAGGTGGGTGTTCTACTAAGCACTAAAGATGCTTGTCATGAAGGGGTTCAATAACTTTTTAAATACAGTAATTAAACGTTCAATTTTGTGAAACTACAAACAATAACAGTTATGAGCTGTTTAAGGTGTTGCACTTTAATTTGTTTATAGAAAGCAGCTGCTGGTTTTTATATTTTGCAAATGGACCTACTTTTGCAGCTGGGAGTGAATCCTTTGTCGTATGAAAACACGCTGTTAAGAAATTCACAGTGTGTTGCAGTGGAGTGTGCAATGTCTGCAAACCCAGAGGCAGAACAAATCTGAAAGTTAAGAGTTCAATAATGAAACAGTTTGTGTTTGTAGTTGAGCAAACTTGAAAGACAAGTGCCATGAAGGACTGGCAGCAGTACGGACCAGCAAAGGCAGAATAAACCAGATGTACTGATGAAAGATGATCGGTTTAGCAGGAGACTAATTCACAGGGACAGGGGAACCCTAATGGGATGTATGGCTGAACAGAAGCAAAAGACACAAACTCACAACAGGAGCAGTAGAGAAAAGGTATTAAAGAGAACAGTTAAAAAATAAATGAAACAACCCTATCATCATACTGCGCATTGCAAGTTTAAGTGCATAACAGAATAACCACAAAAAGCGACACATCCAGACAAAAAAGCCTGAAAGTGGTGATTCCCTTGTCTGGATTTCCCCAGTGAAGAACAGATGAAGAATTATTCTAATCTTTCTACATGGTATGCTCTGATTGTGGCCTTCTGTTTTCACCAGCTTCGGACCTAATGGACCATCTACAAAATGTGGGGGATAATTAGATTTATTGTGAAGAAATAATAAGACATAATCCGCATGGGGCACAATCTCAAATGGATGTTTTTGGCAATGTGTGCTTAATGTTACCTACAATTTTATAAAATCAGAGTAAGAAAAGTGGTTTCGTGTGGGAAGTAGAATTTTAATCTAGCACATCATAAACTTGAAAGTGAAAGTTTGTTTCATCCATGAGGTTTGAACGTAAGTGGTGGAAGTCATAACAGAGCAGTGACGTCTGCTCCTCAGAGATGGAAACTCAGCTCCCTCCAGCCGGGTACAGCTACACCCCGCTACCACAACAAGCAACCCGCACAATGGCCACTTTCTTCTGATCTGACAGTACGGGCCTGGTTGGGTGCAGGGTTTAAGGGTTAGGAGTGAAAGCTGGACAAGGGGATGACAGTGCAGCTCTCAGTGTGTGTCACTTTTTGGAGTCGAGCAGAAGGGCACCGCTGTGGGACAGAGCAGAGGCCTGTATGTCCCATACTTTGAATTCAGATTAAGTTACACTGTACATGGCTCCCCGGGAGTTCAGAGAGAGCGTCTCATTTATTTAGAGGAAATTATGAATGATGTGTTTGTTTTGGGGTCATATGAAAGCGAATGTTTTTGCTTATTTCTCATGAGAGATGGAACTTTATTTTGCTTGTATGGAGACCACAGGATCAGTCGGACTGCAGTAGGGGTGACTATAGATGTGTGAAAAATAGATTTGGCCTCTTGATGTACAGCGCTGTGAGAAAGTTTTTCAGATTATCAAACAAACCTTGATATCCAACAAAGATAATCTGAGTAAAACAAAAACTGTTTTTAAACAATGATTTTATTTATTATGATATTATGCCGTCCAAACAAACTTGGCTTTGTGTCAAAATGTGATTGCCCTTCTTGTTAAATAATAAACTGAGATTAAATCTCTCTGGAAAAGGATTACAAAACCATTACTATCACTTTGGGACTCCAAAAGTGAAACCACAGTGAGAGTCATTGTGGAGAAAAGGTGGAACAGCGTTGAACATTCTCAGGATATCACGATCTCCAGGTGTTTTTGTTTTGATTTTCTTTTGTCTAGGTATTTTGGCTATTTCTTTGCAGTGATGTTCCTTAGTTTGTGCTTTCTTTAGTTTGTCCCTTATGCTTATTGTTCTTAGGTGTTTGAGTTTCTTTATCTTTCTGTTTTTATTTTTCCATTTATATTTTTTAGTTGCTACCATTTTAGTTCATACTTGTGAGGATTATCTTTCCCTTCAGTTCCTGTTCATTGTACTCTTCCCCTCAGCTCATCTGTTTTCATTGGTCTCAGCTGTTCCTTATCTTCTCCTGATGGCCTTCACCTGTTGCTGGTGAAGGCAATCTCACTTTTCTCTCTGTATTTATACTCCCTGGTTTACATTTCTCATCGCTGGTTTCTTCTGTTGACTTCATGCTTCCAGTTTCTCCATTTCTTGATGCCAGATTTTTTTGCCCCGTCTTTCTTCCTAATGGTTTGCCTCCCTGCCTTGTTACTTCAGTCTGTTGGAAGTGTTTTTTTTAACATCTCCTCAATAAAAACCTGCACTGCTGGATTGACCAGCCACTACTCCAAGGTCGCATTAGCAACTCTCTCAGGATGCCACAAAAACCCAGGACAATATCTACAGTACTGCAGGCCTTATTTTCCTCAGTTGAGGTCAGATCTCAAGATTTAACATACAAAAAGAGGTGTGCATAGGAGAGTTACAATATCAAAACCACTGCTGGACAAGAAAAGAACAGAGGTCTGTCTCAGAATTGCCAAAGAACACACTGATGCTCCCCAACATTTGGATAAATACTCTGTTGACTGACCAGACAAAAAGTGGAACTATCCTAGTGACAATCAAACATGGCGGTGGTAATCTAAGGCTTTGATGCTGCATTGCTGCTTCAGAAGCTGGATAACCGGCTGTAATTGATGGCATCATGAATTATATTTGCTCCTAGAAAATACTGACGGAGAATGTCTAGCCAAAGTTTTCTGTCGTTATGCTAAAGTGCATTAGGATTATGCACCAGGGTAAGGATCCAAAGCATAGCAGTAAGTCAACATTTGAAAGTTTCAAATAAAACAAAACAAAACAAATGAAGGTTTTGTTGTAGCCTGATCAAAGTCAGACCTTGAACAGGTTGTTTATGTGAGAAAACCCTAACCTTGTCTGCAAGATGAATTCTCACGGTATTTGTGCGTTCACACACAAGAATCCATGTTGTACCGCTCCAACTTCAACCGTTTGTGTCAGAACCAAAAATTGTTTGAGCCAATCACGTTGCAGTATTGTAGTTTCGGGCGGGACATATCAGCTGTGATTAAAGCAAGAGCCGACGAGCCCACAGCCGAACCACAATAAACATGGCAGCGCAGGAGGACGCACCCATAGCTGCTGCTATCACATCTGTTTAGTCAGAATCCACGATTTCGTCTTTAAAAGAAGAACAGTAAGATAGTCAAGTGCCTTGACTATCTTACCTTCTTGTGGTTTCTCATGATGCGTGCTGTAAGTTGTAAATTGATACCGTGATTGGCTAAAACCAACCTTTAGTAGGCAGGCACTAGGTGTCGCTTCGCCCAATCAGCTCAGAAAGTTCTGCTGAATGTCCCGTCTTTCCCCAAACGGATTCAATGGGAGCAGTCCCAAATCGATAATATAGAGTGCTATACATTATCAATCTGGCTGGTCAACGTAAGAAAGCCCACCAAGTTGGCTGAATTTTTAAAAAAAAGTATGCTATCAGTTGTCAAAATTACACTGACATTAGACCGTTATGCTAATTTTTAGTGAGTTACATAAGCTAACACTAGCTGTTATTAGCTTGATGGACAGCCCAACAACAGGGTTCTGATGGTCTTGGCTCCCTCTTTTAGCTTCCCCATGCAACACTGCGTGAATACGTACTGAGGCAGCGAAACAACATACCAGCATGTAACATTCCTTTAATATTCCTTTAGTCAATAAAATCTTCATTTGAAAACAGTATTTTGGATGTACTCAGGTTGTCTTTGACTGATTATCAAATGTGTTTCAGTTGAAATGCAGCAAAAGAAATCGGTAAACGAGCAAATGCTTTCTCAGAGCACCAGGATAGACTTGTCTGTGTGCACAGTTAAAGCGTAATGGAAATTACGGAGGGGTTAACTGCTTTTCATCTCTGCAAGCCAAAAGACCAGCAAGTAAGCAATAATAACCCAAAGCTGACTTTCCCTGATGAGAGGAGAAGATAAAGCCTCACATGGAAAAAGTAGGACTTGGGTCAGCACAACGCCAACATTATTGGCCTCTTTCTTCCTCTCCTCCCCCCTCAGCTAAACAATGTCTGTATTCATTTTTTTTAAAAGCAATATCACTCACATATGAGTGCAGCAAACACTGAAAAACATTCCGTCCAGAGAAGGGAATTTCTGCTCAAAAGGCGTCACCAGAAAAAAATCAAAAGTGGGGATTTATCAGGCAGATATGGTCGCATTCCACACGTCAGAGAGTGTTGTTTTAAAGCGCAGCAAGAGAGGGAGGCAGCTTGTTGGTTTTTGTGCCTTTGCTGCATATTGAATATTTTTAGAGTGACTGCTTGGATTTAGGGGCCTAACCGAGGTTCTTGATCACTTTAGCGCAGCAGCTATTTTAATGGAGCGAGCAAACATGGTTGAGACAAACCGGCCTTCTTGTGGAAACACTGGGACTGTGAAAAATGGTTAATAATAACTGTAGGAAGAGAAGCCGCTTGGGTGTGTGGGCTTCTGTGGGAAAGTTGTGTCCCTAAAAAGAAACACTTTGTGCTTGGCCCTAATCCTTAACGTTTGCTTATACTGCCATTTTTTTTTGCACTCTTTAGAATTATAATCCTATTTTCCAGCTCAGTGTGACTTCCTCCCTCAACAGTCTTCTTAATTAAACTGCTCCTGAGTCGGAGGAATTAGCATGTATCACTTTTAGAGAGCTGCCAGCAGAACTAATAGCTGCCATTAACCACTTCAGAACACCTCAACACGTCCACTCTTGCTTCAGAGAGACACGCTCTCAAGTTGTCGTCTTTTTTCTTTTCTGCGTGTTAATAACTCGACCTTTATGTTGAGATGGCTCGCAGCCCTAACAACTATTTCTGCTGTTTAATCACAGGTAGGAATTTGAAAAGGTCACTGCTCCCCTCGAATGTGATGGATGTGTTACAACCAATAAAACAGTGCAAGTTCAGCAACCCCCGAAGGTCTGTAGGCCGAAGGCAGCTGTGTGTGGGTTTGCCTGCAAAAGCAAGTAGCAGCACAGTAGTTGTATTTTCTCACGTTAACATGTAACACTTTCAGTTTCAGGTCACTTCCAGTTTGTATGATTCATCACAGGTGGACCTTGTGAGTTTAAAAGCTGAACTGTCCAAATACTCTCACCACTTTGTTTTGTTTTTGATCCTGGCCTCCACTAAGGGGCCCCTGCCCCATCTCATTTTGACACCTAGAGACAGAACTTATTAAAGAACCAGGAGGGCTGACAGAAAAAGGGGGAGCCCCGCAGCAGTCAGCCTGTGAAGGTGCTTTTCCCCAAGAGATGAATCCAGCTGACCCCATCACTCAGAAACGTGACTTTGTGAAGAAGCTGTATGCGTTTCTGCGTCTGAGGGGAAAACACAGAGATGGAGTGTAAGATGTACACCTCCGTATTGAGAAAAATAACTTTTTGGGGATGTAGCTGGAGCCAGAGAGTTAAGACTCATGAGGAGACTAGGTTCAAAAAGTAAGAAAAGTACATTTCCACAGTGATCAGATTTTATAATACCTTCAACTAAATAAGTGAATAATGACATTTTTGAATGAATTTATACTGGGATGAACAGTGTACCTACTGCTGCTGATTAAAAACATTTAACCAGCTTGATGCTGCCACCACCATGTTACACTTTGGGCCTTAAGGGTAATGGGCAGTATTAGTTTTCTGCAACATATTGCATTTACACGTATCTGCAGCCATGAAGTAGTAACCTCACAGGCAAGTAAAGCTACTAATGGTCCGCCTCTCTGCAATTTATGCTGATCTGGTACATTTACATGTACCAGGTCTAGGGTTGCCGCCCATCCCATAAAATATAGATTCATCCTTGGGGGGCCAAGGCGTCCCATATTGTTTCAATACGGGACACAATTTGTTCTGCATTTTCATAAATGTTCAATACACATGTTTGAGACACACACATCAACAATAATGAATGAAACTAAACACAGGAAATACTAGGGTAAGCAACACTAGCTTACCCACTATCTTACATGGACAAAAGTAATTGGAATAAAGGGCCCATCGGAATAAAAATGCATCATGTAAACAAGTCAATCGGAATACTGTGATCGGATTAAGCTCAATCAGAATGAAATTGTATTCCGAATGAGAGGAGTGGTTTATGCTGATTGATAATCCGATCAACATGCATGTAAAGTTTGTTAGGATCAAGTTATTGCGAAAACTGACCCAAGTGCGCACGTGCACCCGACGTAAACGTGACATATTTCTGTGTTGTTGAGTGGTAGAAATACGTTGGGAAGAAAAACTGTGGGGGCTCCTGATATAACCTTTCTATTAAAAACATTAAAAGAGCTCAAAATTGTTATTTATTCATTAACATTTCAACCATAATCAGAAACTGATGCAAGTCCAGCTCAGTTTCTCGGAATGCAAAGAAACCCATACACTACTGCTTTATTTATGATTGTTGTTGTTCAGCATAGACAGAAGTTCTTCTGTGGTTTTGTCAGGGAAATTTGATAACATGTCAGAGTGGTTCTATTCTGAATAAAGCCAGGTGCATATACATGCACATTATGCTCGGATTAATTGATTGTGTGCCCACATAAATGGTACAATCTGATTATTTTTTCTTTTTTAATCCAAATAAATTTAATCAGATCGTGAAATTTTGTGCATGTAAGCATAGCTAATGTCATGGTGAGATAAAGACAGGACCCCTCACCCCGCTTTGGACTGGCACTGCCTGTGAGTACTGCTGTCTTGGTTGCTCAGAGACAGACACCCCACATCCATGCTGTACTCAACTCTTGTGCCTTCTGTCCCCTACACTTGATACTCCACCACCTCCTCAAAAGTGGAAAAGCTTGCAAAAATACAGACATGAAGAGGGAGAGGCACATCCCTGGCTGACAGCATCGGTGAGGATGAGTGCAAGGCAAGCTGTAAAACTTGTTGGTGAGTTTTCACTGCTTTCAGTGGCGCAAGGCAGGCTGTCTGATATTAGTCAGCAAGGATCAGGAGGGCAGCACTGCAGACGCATAAAAAAATTAAAAGACCCGAGCATCAGTGTCCCAGTTCTTCATGCCGCAATCATCTCCAGTACCTGATGTGATATGGAACATTATGTCATGATTTATTCAGTTTCCTGTCATGCTTTGACTGATTCTTTAAGATGTTTATTTATTTAATATATAGTAGTTCTGGCCAATATAAATATGTATGGCCAATATAAAGAACAAATCATACTAATAGATTAATAGTAAATAAAAAATAAATATTGTTAAGAGAAAATGTAAATTTTTCTCAACAGTTATGTACTATTACTTCATAATAAACATTAAAAGGGTGATATTTTTGAGGAATACAGTGTTCAGTGATTCACACATTTTTATTGCTGTGGTTTAACTGTATGATGAGTTAACTTCCTTTGAAGTGATAACCAAACACTATTGGAACACACACTCACTGCAAGCGGACTTTCAAGTCAAACAGTAAAATTATTTCATAACTTTCAGACCGGACTCAATGTGGCAAACGGGCTCTCATCACAAACACTCATCACCACTAGTGGAGTACCACAAGCAGGCATGGACTGGTAATCGGGCGTACCGGGCATTTTCCCGGTGGGCCGACGTGCTGTTTGGGCCGGCAGACCCGACATGTATATTAATAATATGTATTATTATTATTATTTATTTATTTATTTATTATTATTATTTTATATATCGGCCTCGTTATATTTGCATAATGCATGAAGAAAAATATCAGCAGCGCAAGAGTCTGTTCCGATCATCCGGCCCTTACCACAGGCTACTGCAGCCCATTGGTTATCATCCCTGACAGTCTAAAGGGCTAGGCCAATCATAAAGTAGAAAAACACCTTCACGCTCCATGTGGAACTTTGTGCAGCGGTGTTCACAGTAGTAATGGATAAGAAAACGCAAGGGAGGCGCAGAGAAACTGCACGAAAAAAAGAAACGAGTTCTTCAAACGGACGCTGCGAAATATGTCAAACTGACTGACATGTTCCCAACAGCAGGCCCTTCATCTGCTCCGGTGTCTGATGTAAAATATGGTGGTGGTGGTGGTTGTAGTCAGGGACGTGCGGTAGAGTTCATAGCTGGTGAAGCACTGACGTCATCAGAGTCAGATTTACAAATATATACACTCTACAGAGTAGACTCGTTGCAAAGTGCTGAAGGAGACTGATTGAGCCAAATAAATTCACCAAGATACATGGAAAAATATTGGTTCTTTGATGAAAAAAAATTGTCATTTGATTGGTAACCGTTTATGAGTTATGATGGATTTCTGCATTTGTAACACATTCTAAAACTATAACCCACATTACGCACATTTTATCACAAAAACTAAACATGAATAAGTATCGCTGTCTTACCTCTACTTATAATTTAAGTCCCTGTGGCGCTCTTTTTGAACAAAAATATCATCATTTTCCGGTAAAAGTTCTCTTTATCTTCTTCAGTTTTAAAAGTCTCTCAGTCTCAATGGAGCTCACTGCCAGGGAGGAAAGCCTTCCCTGATCAGTCCTGTTCCAGCTGTATTTTTAGAGTCTTTTTAGTGCTTTACTTGTTTAGCATAACTCACTAATAATACATCCATAACTTGCTGTGACTCTACAGTTTTAGGATCAGGAGCGGTGCCCCTTGAGCGCCCCCTGCCTAGAGGCCAAGGAACTGCGGGCCTCACCTACAACCCGTTCTTTGCTGTTTATGATCGGCCAGCACCACGAAAACATGTTATCTGCACACAGTTTGATGACCAAAACACAATTCGTAATCCACATATATTAAATTATGGAAAATCAGTTCATAACTGTTTGAACAATTGAATTTATGATCTAGAGACAGGAAGATGCATTCACAGAATGGAAGATTGCGCAATCCCAGGGGAGGCAAAGCTCGCTGCGGCCTCACCGGCTTCGCTACCAGGGGCCACCAAGGATTTACATGGAAAATTGCGAAAAGTCTGCGATTTTAAAGAAAATATGATCAAAAATGAGGAAATTAGATAAATAAAATACTTATTACAAATGACTGAGTGAATCAAAATTTATATTAAGTTATTATATATTTTCTTTCTTTCCATGATGAGGCATTTGTGTTGAACTGAAAAAGACATCCTCATGGCACTGGACACAGACACAGTGATAGATAAGGTGGCTCAGAAGAGTGGGTTGCTGACAAAACTGCTCTTGTAAATTAGTAAGGTGAGAGGAACTTCTTAAATGTATTATGAATAATAATACTATTCTGTGCAACATTTGTCTAATCTTTATTTATTCTCATCCTCTCTGACAGGATTTCTACACGTTTCAAATGGTTCATTTTGTCATTGGCATCCTTTTTTACACAGTGAGTGCACAGTAGTCCAATGTTACCCTACAGTATCTGGAAGACTGAATAGATCTGATGAGCAACTTACAATAACTTCTTATGATGATGTAACGTGATAATATGTGTGATTGACCGTGACACCTCTCTTTCTCTCTCTGATCTAAGAATTGTTGCTGTGCTGGAGTTTACATTTTACAGTGTTAATAAATTAAGATTTTGGAATTATTTTAAGTGTCCACTCTCATTAATTTCCATTAACCTGGCCTCAAGGTATTGCACAGTTGGTATTGCACAGTTGGTATACACATTCAGTACACAAAAAAAAATGTGGAGGGCCAGTCTAATCCAAAATGCCAGGGCCGATTATTTGTCCCAGTCCACCCCTGACCACAAGGGTCAGTACTAGGACCTCTACTATTCATTCTTTACATCAATAACACGAATCAGAATATCATAAATACACATTCACATTTCCATGCTGATGACACAATTATCTCCAGCTCAGCACCCTCACCCGCTCAAGTCATCACTCAGTTACAGTCAGCTTTTGACACCATTCAAAAATAATCTCTTTAATCTAAAACTCATCCTAAACTCAGACAAAACAAAATTCATGCTGTTTTCAAACACCAAACCCAACTCTCAAATCCTATCACAAATCCCCAACTTTCAGGGAATACGTTTACTAGTTTGTAATTGATTATGTTGTATGTGTGGATGAATGTTTGTAACTGACATGTAACCCTGCTGTCTCTCTTGGCCAGGACGCTCTTGTAAAAGAGATTTTTTTAATCTCAATGAAACTTTTTCCTGGTTAAATAAAGGTTAAATAAATAAATAAAAAGATTGAAACCAAGGCATAAAATTCTGTAAGGATTTAGGGTTTTGCTTGGTACTGGACTAAATTAGTTTCCACTTCAAACAGCCCCTGTCACCTCCCTGGTCACTCCCCAGTCAGTTCAGTCATCTACCCAGATAATGGCGTTCCGCGAGCGAGCTATTTTTAGAACGTGACGTCATATCACGTGGTACGCGGTAAGGCAAACTTGCGTTGTCCTCCGCTCTTTCGCTGTAAAAGAGCTGTACGTTACCCTTGGTTTTACTCGGTAAAACGACTGCTTTTTCCAAGTCTAAGACGTATCCTAACCATGGTTTTTAAACATTGTTGTTTAAAGACTGCCAAGGAGAAATGTGTGCGCTGGGTACACTTGTGTGGTCGGCCTACACAAGAGTTCAACCCGGATAGCATATAGGCCTAAAAAAGACCCTACTCAAATAAATTTCAAAGAACACAAACATTAAACAAACAATTCACCATGAATTTATTAAGGGCAATGTTCTGAGATTTAAACAGTTATTTTGTAGCTTTTGTAGCGATTGCCAAAATATACCGATTCCTGGACGGTGATTACAAACAGAAAAAACGGCCGATGACGCCATGAACGCCGAGCAGGAAAAAAACATCGACTTACCGTTCTATCAATTCGGCCCATTTTCCAGTCTTTCTAAGCCCTCGACACTCAAGCCATCGTTTGAGCTGAACGTCGGTATGTTCTTTGACAGTTCTACCAGTAAACTGGGCGCCTGGGACATTCTCTTGTGATAGTTTAACAGCCGAAAAGTCGGTCATATCGTTGTATCTGTTGCACATGTAATGGCTGGTTGCTATGTGCGCTCTCAACCTGTTTGTCCTACCTTAGTGGCAAGGGGCGTTGCTCATGAGATGGTGACGTCACGTGCGCGGAACGCTATTTCTACCTGTTGTCACTAATTTATTTCCAATTCTGCTCACCTGTTCACCTGCCTTTATACACCTGCCTCACTGACTCACTCACTGCCAGATCATATTATCATCTCAGCTCATCTCACTTGTCGTCACTCGTGCCCTGCCGCCGTGCTTTTTCTGTCTGTCTCCGTGCTCCACCAGCTTGGACTCAAAACCGGTGACATCTGCATCTCATGGTTTGTTTTTGCCTTTTTTCATTAAACACCTTTAACATAACTCTGTGTCCGGCTGTATTTCTGGTTCGCCAGCACCAACCGTTACAAATTCCATAAAGTATATAAACACTTCTTCTAAGGGATATAGTGTCTACTGTTTTGCAATCCAAGAAAGCCCAAATTAATACAATGAAAATGTTGTCATTTTGTGATTGATAATCTCTGTTCTTTACTCAAAAGAACCCCGAACCCTGTAAGGTTCTACTTGTGTTCATCATCCAGAGATTAGTTTAAAAATTGTTCTCCAGGTGACATCTATACCCATAACCATTTGACAGCACAGGCAGAACAGCAGATATTTTGGGTCTAATCATTTAACTTTTCTAGTTGGCTAACTAGAAAGACTTCATGAAAGACTTAAACCTAACGTTAGCCTGAAGTTATGAAACACAAGCTTAAAAGGATGATTTCATAGTAAATGCATTATTTTATAAAGAATTTTCCATCAACTTAGTTTAGAGGAATGTTTTAGTAGCGCTCCAAAAATAAACTGGGATGCATGCTCAGAGATTATCTCAGCATCCATGTAGCTTGGTCTTGAAGGTCCAAATACAGTCAAGTCACTTCGCTCATACTTATGGGCTGAGAATTGTCTCAAAAAGATTTGAATAAATATAAAAGGATATATATACATATACATACATTTATAAATATCCAAGTACAAAATACAAATATAAAAATGTGACATACAAATAAATAAACAAAATATAAATATAAAAATGTGACATACAAATAAATTAACAAATTTATATAAATAAACGTGTCTTTGTAAATATATTTTCGAGATTTGAAAATAAATATGCTTGACTTTGTATGTGGAATCTGCATTTGTGAATCTCTGTTTCGCTTTCATGTCGATGACCTAATTTTGAGACATTCCTACTGCAAACCGAGATCCAAATATAAATACCACTAGATTTGAATGCGAAGACACCCTCCACTGAACAACCAGCAGATGGCAGTGTTGTGCAGCCACAGCTAGTCTGGCAGAGCGGTCTCGTGTGCTCGTGACACGTCATCAGCCTCAGCCCGCTTGCCCAGAATGCACCGCGGCCGCAGCTTGATTCGAGACAGCGCAAACAGAGCTCACAGCGGTAAGTTAAAAATTCCCTTTTCTGCTGCTGTTGTTCTTCAAAAGTACGTTTTCAGATCGGCTGAGGCGAGAACATTATACTATTAAGCTTCCCTATGTGGCCTGTTTACAGAGTTAGTGTGTAATTTTAATAAAAAGTCCGACGTTGAGCGGAGCAGAGAGACCCGCAGACCTCCGAGGGAGACCACAGCCAGGGCTGATGTTAGACCGTCTTTAGGACACTTCTGTCGGCCAAGTAGTGTGCGTAGTACCGCTGGTTCTGATTTATTTGTTTTGTGTTTATCTGACTGATGTGTGTTGCTTTATTAACTCAATACTTGCTGGAATAAATTGCAGCATATAAAATTAATAAATAAATAAAACCTATAAATGTTTTTCCTATCTAAGTGAGTTTCTTCTGAGTCAGGACACGAATAATTGAGAGGAGAAAGAGGTAAAGAAAACAATAGTAATAATAGTATATGAAAATAACAGACATTTATTTTATACAAATGTTTTATCTTTGGAACAGAATGAAGGTGTAATATATTCAACAAATGATTAACAGTTACTAACATGGTTTAAAACAAAGAAATAACTCCTATTAAGATCTTATATAAATAGACAACGCCTATAAACTTAGAATTAAAAATAGTTGGAATGGAAATTAATTTACTGATTATTTAATTTATTTTTACAGGTAGTGAAAACAATGAGATGAACCAGCATGTGTACATGACTAGAACTGATGCAGCCAGCTGGAGCAGCTCCCTGTCTTCAGCCGCCTGATGGCCGTCCTCCTCTGGGTCAACCTGGGTCCCTGGCTGAGAAAATGGCGCTCTACACACCAAGAGGAATCCTACTTAATCTGGAGGGACAGTCTATTGTTGTATAACAAGACCCTTCGCAGAGTTAGAGCAGCATATTTTACATCATTAATTGAAGAGAATAAAAATAATCCTAGATTTCTCTTTAGTACAGTTGCCAAACTTACTCAGAGCTGCAGCTCTGTTGATCCATCCATTCCCTTAGCTCTTAGCAGTAATGACTTTATGGGATTCTTCATAAATAAAATTGATGCCATTAAAAATAAAATAATTGGCATCCTCCCAAACATGATTACCTCGTCCCCAGTAAGTAAGGCAGCATTGGGGGAATCTTTAGAACCTGCACAGTGTTTGAACTGTTTAGAAGGAGTAGAGCTTTCTGAGCTATCTAAAATCTTAGCTTCATCTAAACCTTCTACCTGTATGTTAGACCCAATCCCAACCAAGTTGTTTAAGGAGGTATTCCCTTTGATCAGTGGTCTTATTTTAGACATGATTAATCTATCCTTAGTAAATGGATATGTACCACACGTTTTTAAAGTAGCTGTTATTAAACATTTACTTAAGAAACCATCTCTTGATCAAGATGAGTTAGTAAATTACAGACCTATATCTAATCTTCTTTTCTTATCTAAAATTCTTGAGAAAGTAGTTGCTAATCCACTTTGTGAACATTTACAAAGCAATGACCTACTTGAGGAGTTTCAGTCAGGCTTCAGAGCTCATCATAGCACTGAAACAGCTCTGGTGAAGGTCACTAATGATATTCTCATGGCCTCAGATAATGGACTTGTGTCTGTACTTGTCCTGTTAGATCTCAGTGCTGCATTTGATACAGTTGATCACAATATTCTCCTACAAAGACTTGAACATACTGTAGGGATTAAGGGGAAAGCATTAGGCTGGTTTAAATCTTATCTGTCGGACAGATTCCAGTTTGTTCATGTTAATAATAAATCTTCCTCAAACTCTAGGGTCACCTGTGGAGTACCACAGGGTTCAGTCCTTGGACCAATTCTCTTTACTATATATATGCTTCCGATCGGAAAAATTATCAGACAGCATGGGATTAATTTCCACTGTTATGCTGATGACACTCAGCTATATTTATCCATAAATCCTGATGAATCCAATCAATTACTTCGACTGCAGTCATGTCTTGATGACATCAAAAGCTGGATGACTTTAAATTTCCTGCATCTAAATTCTGACAAGACCGAAGTTGTAATCTTTGGGCCAGAGTCCTCAAAAAATAAACTTCTTAACCAATCACTTAATCTGGATGGCATTAACTTGGCCTCTGGTAATAAAGTAAAAAACCTTGGTGTTATTTTTGACCAAGACATGTCATTTAAATCCCATATTAAACAGGTTTCCAAAGTTTCCTTTTTTCACCTCCGGAATATCGCCAAAATTAAAAAACATTCTGTCCAGGAGTGATGCTGAAAAACTAGTCCATGCATTTGTTACTTCAAGGCTGGACTATTGTAATTCTTTACTATCAGGAAGTCCACAAAATGCAGTTCAAAGCCTTCAGCTGATCCAAAATGCTGCAGCAAGAGTTCTGATGAAAATCAACAAGCAGGATCATATTTCTCCAATTTTAGCTTCCCTTCATTGGCTTCCTGTTAAATCAAGAATAGAATTTAAAATTCTTCTAACGTATAAAGCCCTTAATAATCAAGCTCCATCACATATCAGGGCTACCTTTGTAGTTTTACTGCTGTGGGCTTGGGCTACTGGAGGACATCAGGATCTAATTTTCTCACTCTGTGGAGTTCTACTGTTCTTCAATGCGGTACCGCGCACGTTACGTCACGGCCTTAAGAGTAACGCCCCTTTTGCCGCACCGGTAGGGCAAACAGTCGTAGAACGCACATACAAACCAGCCATTACAAGCGCAACAGAACCAGCGATATGACCGACTTTGCAGCCATTAAACTTACCCAAGACGATGTCCCAGGCGCACGGTTTACTGGTCGCACTGTGGAAGAGCACACCAACCTTCAGCTGAAACGGTGGCTTGAGTGTCGAGGGCTCAAAAAAACCGGAAGACGGGCCGAGTTGATTCAACGGTAAGCTTTGTTTTTTTCCCTGCTCGGCGTTCATGCCTTTGTTATGATTTCCACCGTGCTCCGTTCACGTCGGCCTTTTTTGTTTGTTTGCAATC
The DNA here is from genome assembly GCA_037039145.1 of Fundulus diaphanus. Taxonomy (NCBI): domain Eukaryota; kingdom Metazoa; phylum Chordata; class Actinopteri; order Cyprinodontiformes; family Fundulidae; genus Fundulus; species Fundulus diaphanus. The sequence goes on from CM073137.1 coordinate 39,543,979, forward strand.
AACGTCCAGGAATCTGTATATCTTGCCAATAGGTAGCTACAAAACGATTGTTCACATCTCAGAATCTTTCGCTTAAGAGATTCAGGGCGTTTGTTTTTGAGTAAGCTATCCCGGTAGCAGGATATACAGCTATCCCATGTTAGCGCCTGCTAACATGCTAGCCTATATGCTATCATCACCCTTTCCACCGACAAAATGCTTGCTACATATGTAGGTGAATTTGGTAACTTTTTCCGGGTTGAAATGTTGTGTAGGCCGCCCGCACAAGTGTACCCAACGCACACACTTCTCCTTGGCACTCTTGAGTTTCGGGAAATTAATGAAGAAAACATCCTTCATATGCGGCCGATCAGCGTACCTCGAGTCGCTGTTGCACGTCCCATAGCAACAATGTTTATAAACCATGGTCTTAGATGTTGGAAAAAGCAGTCTTTTAAACGAGTACAACCTAGGCTAACGCACGTCTCTTCCACACCAAAACAGCGGCGCGTTTGGGAGTTTGCCCTACTGCGTACCACGTGATGTGACGTCATCGTGACGTTGTGTTTCTAAAAATAGCTCGCGCGCGGTACCGCGTTGTGCATTGCGTGTTGTCAGTTCTGCTTTAACTTTCTGTTCTCTCTCTTTTATCTTCATAGTAGGTACACCTGGTCTGGCGTTCTGTTAAATGTCACATCATCCAAAGAAGACGGCTCCCCCGCTATTACCATCTAATGTAGAACAGATTACTGGATGAATGTGTGCCTCTGTGCTTTTTTGTCTCTCTTGTTGTGTCTCTGCTCTGTCTTCTGTAACCCCCAGTCGGTCGAGGCAGATGACCGTTCATACTGAGCCCGTTAATGGGGAGTTTTTCTTCCCACTGTCGCTTCATGCTTGCTCAGTATGAAGGATTGCAGCAAAGCCATGTACAATGCAGACGACTCTCCCTGTGGCTCTACGCTTCTCCAGGAGTGAATGCTGCTTGTCGGGACTTTGATGCAATCAACTGGTTTCCTTATATAGGAACATTTTTGACCAATCTGTATAATCTGACCCAATCTGTATTATATGATTGAACTTAACTTTGTAAAGTGCCTTGAGATGACATGTTTCATGAATTGGCGCTATATAAATAAAATTGAATTGAATTGAATTGAACCTCCTCGTCCTCCACGTCAAGCTGGTCCCCTGCCTCTATACAAATATTGTGGAGGATGCAGCAGGCGGCGTTTAGTTTTGGGGCAAACGTCAGGCAGACCTCCAGCGCCCTTAAGAAGATGGAATGCCACCGTGTCTTTAGAGCACCAAAGGCGCGCTCAATGATGTTTCTCGCCCTGGCGTGGTGCCTGTTGTAGCGTGCCTCCACTTGACCTGTACCAAATATAAAAATAACTTGTAATTTAGGTAATATGCTGAAATGTCTTAATGTTCTATTCAATTAATATAATCTATTAATCAATTGTGTCTCGTTGTTGGCTCTATTTAAGGACAAGAAGGTAAGAGATCTTACTGGCAAGCTGTTTCCCTATAGGACATGGACCGCGGAACGCATTTCAAGTTGGTCGGGCGCATGGAGACGCCAGCGGGGGGGGGGGGGTGGAGAGAGACAAACGCGGCCGGCCGAGCGGGGGGGGGGGACAGACAAACGCGGACGAGCGGACAAACGCGGCCGAGCGGGGGGGAGAGACAAACGCGGGGGGGGTGGGGGGGGGGGGGGGGGTGGGCAGGGGGTTGGTTGCGGCGGGGGATAGACACGCTTTTCGTGGGGGGGGGGGAAGCTTGATCATCAAAAGTAGGTAGGGCCGCGGCCCTACCGGCCCTACCGGTTCCGCGGTCCTTGCTATAGGATGCACTGCAGGCCAGCCAGTAGAGGGTCACCAGCACCTCTATCTCCCCTGGCCATCCATGGGCCTTCTGGATGGGCAGCAGCTGAAGGAGGAGGACGATGGTGGCCCTGTTTAGCTAGAAGGCTGATTTCAGGTCCCCTTCATTAAAAAATATTTGGAGGATTGGTACTGAGGTGTTTATCCTCACATATTTTGTTTCTGTTTCTTCCTGTAAATAAAAAATGCCAAATGTTACCAGAATTGTTTTTTTCAATTCTCACCTTTTCACAGCTTAAAACTATACCTGCTTAACATGCAGATTATTATAGTTCTCAAGAAAGAAAAGGTAAAATGTATAGTGTTGTATAGTAAATGTAACAAATGGCTTCCCTTCTCTGGTATTTTTACCATTTCACTGAAAAAATGGGCTGAACTAACTGCACATAATTTATAGATTAATCTCTGTAAAGGTGGGCAGACATAAAAATGTTTTTTTTTCCCTTTCTTAATGATCAATGCTGTGAAGGTCAGTAGGTGCAATAAAGTAGCTTAACCATACTGTTACTAATGTTAAAATTGGGTTTTCATTTTAATTATTTATAGAAAAATAGTCACAATTTCAACCTGATCATGTGTTTAATACCATCTTCAATGTTTTTTTTAAAGATAAAAGTAGGAAATAGGCTGTCAATCTTAAAATGCCTACCAGTTGGCAATAGATGGGTGAGCAAGTATTGAGTTAATAAAGCAACACACATCAGTCAGATAAACACAAAACAAATAAATCAGAACCAGCGGTACTACGCACACTACTTGGCCGACAGAAGTGTCCTAAAGACGGTCTAACATCAGCCCTGGCTGTGGTCTCCCTCGGAGGTCTGCGGGTCTCTCTGCTCCGCTCAACGTCGCACTTTTTATTAAAATTACGCACTAACTCTGTAAACAGGCCACATAGGGAAGCTTAATAGTATAATGTTCTCGCCTCAGCCGATCTGAAAACGTACTTTTGAAGAACAACAGCAGCAGAAAAGGGAATTTTTAACTTACCGCTGTGAGCTCTGTTTGCGCTGTCTCGAATCAAGCTGCGGCCGCGGTGCATTCTGGGCAAGCGGGCTGAGGCTGATGACGTGTCACGAGCACACGAGACCGCTCTGCCAGACTAGCTGTGGCTGCACAACACTGCCATCTGCTGGTTGTTCAGTGGAGGGTGTCTTCGCATTCAAATCTAGTGGTATTTATATTTGGATCTCGGTTTGCAGTAGGAATGTCTCAAAATTAGGTCATCGACATGAAAGCGAAACAGAGATTCACAAATGCAGATTCCACATACAAAGTCAAGCATATTTATTTTCAAATCTCGAAAATATATTTACAAAGACACGTTTATTTATATAAATTTGTTAATTTATTTGTATGTCACATTTTTATATTTATATTTTGTTTATTTATTTGTATGTCACATTTTTATATTTGTATTTTGTACTTGGATATTTATAAATGTATGTATATGTATATATATCCTTTTATATTTATTCAAATCTTTTTGAGACAATCCTCAGCCCATACATACTAGTCATTTAGTTTCCTTTTATAGTGGCTGGCTAGTTCCGCTTAAACCTCCAGAATGGGGACCTGTAGTTAAAGATTCTGCTCAACACAATCTTTACGAGGCCCCAGGTTGTCTTTGGTATCAGGTCAGACGTGACGACATGACTATCCTAAGTAGACATATTCTTTAGTTACCAGATTAAAGAAAAAGAATATTTGCCTGTCTGACCCACATGTCTGCCTCATGTCTATTGTACCCTCTACATGGCTTTTGGCCAACTGTAAAGTTTCTTTTAACAGTGACTTGTACAATTCAACTCTTCCACTATACATAGATTTGCAGAGTACACAACAATTATTGTTCTGTTAACAGATTCCCCAAAATTTTGTTGAAGCAACATAATGATAAACAAACACCTTTATGTCCTGATGTCCTTAATATTCTCTAACAAAACTCTGACGCTTTTTTGGAGCAGCTGGGTTTTAATTAGAGGTTTCAAAGTAAAGAGTGTTGCATACAAATGCATGCCACACACTTTTCGTCTTGTAGATCACTCTGTAAACCATGTAGCTTTTTCTTATCACCTCAAAATGCTTATGTACTTTGTGTTACTCCATCACATAAAAGCTATAAATGCTTTCGTAAAGTTCTGTAGGCCTACATCAAGGCCATTATAGATTTGCAGTTGAATCCCATCTAAATTAAGTCTAAGTTTAATCTTGAAATCACTCAGTGTGATATTAGTGTCCACCAATACATCAAGCTGCTATACATTTTCCTAATAAACACACTGTTTCCTTGCAGTGTGCAACATTTTCATCTGGAATACTTCAGTTTCTATTACTTTAAATTTTATTTTCTTTTTCAGATGCCATAAAAAATAACTCCAACAAATAAAAATACAGTACCTAAAATATACCAATGCATTCTGATATTAGGAATAAAAATAAATCAGTGTCTATATTTTTGTAAACATATTTTTTCCTGAATCCTTTGCATGTAACCCAACTCCACCCATAAGGCTTAATATTGTAAGAACAGGTTTAGGATATCTGTAGACTGTGCGGACAGCCGAGGGTGAGTCCCTGAGCATTTCCACATGACTCACTTCAACAAGTGGAAAATCGGCTCTGATCTGTATTCACAGGTTCCTACTTAGTCAGACACTGATTCTCATTGTGTTTCTCACTATAGCTGTGGAGTTTCACTGGGTCACCCCGCATAAATCTTCCCTTTTCCAATGTTTTATGTGCAAACAGATCAATCAATTATGCGAGCAGAGATTTATCGGCTGTCACTGTCCAACAGCTGGAAGAGTCAAACTTCAGGACCGTTGCTGTGCATTACTGCTTGCCAGCAAGGAAACTTCATGCAGGCAGAACCACAATGAATGCCCAAGCAACCACTTTGATAGTACTTTAAGAATTTGTTTTATAGTTTCAGTGTTGGTGGTTTTAAAAGCCAATACAGAAGCAGGAAGAACTTGGTTTGTGAGGAATTGGCAACATTACTGATGTTCTCGTGAAAGCAATATTTTCTTTTTTGGGTAACCAAGTTATTCCTCCATTCCTCCATTAAACAGTTTACTATTTTTGTTAAGAACCAAATTGGGTTTTGGAAATAAGGGCTCACAAATATGCAGGTGCTGCACAAGACCTGAGAAACATCTTCACCAGAAGACTAAAACTGAGACTGTGTAGAAAAACACTAAATAGGTTTATCAAATGTAAGAAATTTACTTGTAGGTCTTTTTCTATGGCCAATGTCATATTTCTAAATCAGGGTAGCAATATTTCACATGCAGCTTTTGTTTTGCTTGGACCTACAGTTGAAATGTAATAATTATATCCATTGTACTAAAAGGCAAAGACATTAAATGAGACTAAAGTTTTATTCAGATAAGTTATGATTACAATATTATCTGTTTCTATTATGTCTGTTTTCTAAATAGAAAAGGTGGGTGATCAGGAGCCAGCTTAATTTGCCATATTGAATCATGGAGAGTGACCAGACTGACGAAGGCATTTACGCCACGGTTTGGTCCTTTGTGTTGGAGAAAAAAGTTGATTTGGGGGGTGAGTTACCCTTTAAGGTGCATTCACACAGAATATGAACAAGGTGAATTTTTTGTACAGTGGGTCCCTTGACATTTTGCCTCTCTCTAAAAAACAACTTTCACATTTTGTTACTGAAATGGGCCATACAAATGAACTTCCCTTGTCTCACGCGGATAACGTGGCAAACATTTGCCCAGATGACTTCACCATGTCATCAGAAAGGAGAAACATATATCATCACATCATCCAGAGAGGCACACGTTTTGGTGAACACCACCACCTGCTCCAGGAGCTGCGTCTGGAAGTACAGCTTCCAGTCTGTACAGGACCCAGTATGAAGACCTGCTCTCCCGCCTCGCGGGGCAGATCACCCACCACCAACTACAGGCTATCCCCTCTGCAAGGCACCTGTCCATCTGTCTTCGGTAAGTAAATCAATCACTGCTCAATAGAAATGTTGCCTAATTGTACTGTCTAAATATGTAACATATAAAAAAAACATTTTCACGCTTAAATAAATGGATAACAAGAACCCCTTAATGCAACGTGAATCGACATAAAACATTATTGAACTTAAGCAAAATTTTGCTTCACTCTATTTGACGTGCACCACGCCTATTTCCAGTTTTGCCTCGCTCTATCCGCCCAATTTGTGGCATTTGCTTTGCTCGAAACACGTTCACATTGGCGACTGTTAATTCACTCCTAATTGTGTGTTTCCTTTGGGATAACATGTAAATCAGTTGCTCCATTCGCCTTGTTCGTATTCGGTGTGAACACGCCTTTTGAGTCATAGCCTGGGCATAGAAACTGGTTCTATGTAGGCTCATTTTAGCCATCAGCGCTCTGTAGCACCAATCTGAAGGTAGAGGTCTGAATAACCTGTGACCAGGATGTGTTAGGTCGATAGCTAATTTAATGGCCCTTTTACTGGCCCTGGACATGTACAGCTCATGAATAGATGGAATGTCAGTCCTGATGATCCTCTGCAGTCCTAATTGTTTGTTGCAGTTTGGACCTGTCAAGTTTTGTAGATGCGCTGAACCACACAAAGATGGAGGAGCACACGACAGACTCAATATCATGTTTCTGTTTAGGCCTCTGATCCACATGGAAAACACTCTCAGGAAAGTTAAATAGTTTATTGAAATTAAAGTGATCTTGAGCTTGATCCAGTGAAAATTCACCAGGGAACAGAGAGACAGGGACACAGTGGAGAAGCAGAGGAGAGGTGAGTAAACAGATCAGAGCTTGGACGATGAAATAAAGATTCAGTTTGGGCTTATAACCGGTGTGGTTGTGGATGCCAGGGAGTGTCGGACGCGATCCGGGGTGTTAGCCAGAATGCTCTGGTGACGTTGGAGGGCAGACAAGGTGCGAAGAGGGAGGCAGAGGAACCATGAGGTTGACTGTCAGGGATCTTTTTAACTTTTTATGAAAACATATGATGTTTCATAACAGTTTGTAAGAATGTTGTAGTACCTAGAATACTATTTTTTTTATTGTTTCTAAAATTAAAAATAACATTTCTCTTTTTCTATTCAGTAGTATAATTGAAGATAACTGATAGGTCTCAAAACATTTGAAACCAACGATTAATGTGAAAATTCTTATTTAATGAAATAAAACAGAGTAATGTCACATAAAATTTTATGGTGCTGACCACGAGAAATGGAAAACCCCAATGTCTGAATGTGGTGACACTATTAGGTGCTGCTTTATAACCTTTATCTAGTCAGTCATTATGCAACAGACTCTCCTCAGGACTATAAAGGCATTTGCTTCCACATTACTAAATGATCAGTTTTCATGTTGGCTTCAAGATATAGAGATTTTATTTTGGAATACGGATGCAGCCCACTCTTTGGATGTAAGATAGTTTCCCCAAAGCCCAAACTTGTTTCCTTCCTAGTGCTAGTAAAGTCCGATTGTTTGCCAAAGTTCCTCCACAAATCACAAACCCACACCCAAATCACACACAGTCCAGAGCTTTAATGCCCTTTGGTTGAAACAAAACAGGAAGAAAGAGGATGCGGGAAAGGAAAGGGATGTCTCCCTTGTCTGTAGATCATGTTATGATTGGATCTGTGTTAAGTTCTGGCTTCTCAAGAAGTAACACTCACTTTCCAAAATAGATAGATTGAAGCCTGGTTCTACAATATTACAAAAATGCAATGATTCAGCCTTAGGGATGTGAATGAGTCAGTGTAGCTTCGGGCTGCTTTTTGGGTTTAATCTTCATCTCTTTTTTCCACAAAATGAAAGTGCTGACCTGACTGTGTGCATCCGGGAGACTGTTTTTTACGGTGGCCCTGAAGTGCAAACCACAACTACAAATCTAAAAGCACTACTACATTAAGGAAAACACAACAACATTAAGGAAAACACAACAACATTATGGACCAGTTAGAGCGTTGAGGCACAGAAACACAGCACACGTAATTAAAAAAAGCAGAATTAATAAAAACTAAACTTATAAACAGACTAAGCGGCGTTTTAGACTGCATTTTACGGTTTAGATCACCGAGAACATTCATATTTTTAAAAAACACATTAAAGCCAGAATAACTTCTGGTTCAAAAGTAAAAACGAGCTGTAGTCCAATCAGCGATATCTTAGGTCTCCCACTGGGACGTTCCTCTTCCGTTTTGTAAATGTTGTTGCGCTTTGCTTAATGTTGTTGCGTTTTCCTTAATGTTGTTGCGCTTTGCTTAATGTTGTTGTGTTTTCCTTAATCTTGTTGCGTTTTCCTTAATGTTGTTGCGCTTTGCTTAATGTTGTTGTGTTTTCCTTAATGTTGTTGCGTTTTCCTTAATGTTGTTGCGCTTTGCTTAATGTTGTTGTGTTTTCCTTAATGTAGTAGTGCTTTTAGATTTGTAGTTGTGGTTTGCACTTCAGGGCCACCATAGTTTTTTGTCCTTGACAAGCTACATCTCCACAATTCACAGTTGTTACATGAAATATCTGATGTGATAAAACTATTAGAAGTGCAAATAAAGCCTTTTGTATTGGTTTCAGTAAATTTTGCAAGGCAACAGTAATTCTGTTGTAATTACATACAGTATGTGGTGCTTAGGAAACATGGTATGTATCATGGCGATATTTGTAAAACACTTGTCCAGATTGTTTATCATTTATATAAAGTTTTATTTTATTTTATTTCTTTAGGTGTCCTGATTGGCAGTGTAGCACTTAGTGCTAAAGGAAGCCGAACCAATTTACTTTCACAAGTGGAGCATTAGTGGTTTTCACTATGGCACTCTACTCGATACGTATGCGAAAACCTTTATTGGACATTATTTTGGGATTATTTGAAATTCAATGGACACAGAAACAAAAAGGAAATAGGGAAAAAAGGAAGGAAGGAAGGGAGATTAAGGCACAACGGATTATAAGGCGCACCATACATTTTTTAGAAGATTTAAGGATTTTAAGTGTACCTTATAGTCCGAAAAATATGACACTGCACATGAACAGTGCATAACAAAAGAAAGCATGCAGAGGGAAGTACATTGCAGTGGAATAGTAGCAGCTGGTCAAGATAAATTGGACTACAAACCTGATCTAATGAAGTTTTAGTTAAAGCTATAGTTGGTAATCCTGTTCAGAAACACTTTTTGTTATACTGGGTGAAATTGTCCTTACATCCTAAAAGTAGTCAATACATCATGTATTCAGAAAAAGGAGGTTTAAAAAATGTATCTAAGTGAGAGCTGCAGACCTGTAAAAACTCTAACCAACCCCTGCTGTTCATCCAAAGGGCAGGGATTTGTCTGAGTTTGGTACTACTCTCACCCCCCTCTGTCCTTCAAGTTTCAGTGGTATCACCTTGTCCCACATGTCAATCATTCTGACACGTTCACATCATGTCAATGTGTGTGGACGATCCTTGTTAGTTTCTGCTTGCTGGCTGTGCATGCAGACTTCTACTGTTTATGTATTTGGTTGATTTACCAGTTAGCTTAGCGGTTAGCTTCAGTTCTCACCGTATACTTTTTCTCAACAAGATGACTGGGGAAGGAAAGCTCCTGTGCCCCTACGGGACATGTGGAGCTGGACACACAGTGGACTCCTTGGAGGAGGATCATATCACGTGTCTGTCCATTTTGTTGGGCGAGGATGTTAAAAATGCGTTCAAAACTGGATTTGTGATAACAGGATTTCTGCTTTTTGGAGCTGCCAGTTACCTGGCGTATTGGGAAATTCGGAAAACGTCTGCAGCTGTTTTCATGTCAAGGCTACCTTAACTATGTGAGGGATATGTCAGCTACCAGCACTCTGAAATGATGTGTAAGCAGAACTGTTGGCCAGCTGCGGTTTCCTGAACTTGCTGGCAGAATGGAAACGATCTTGGAGAAAACTGGAAGCTGGACTTTAGCAGAATGACCACAGTTTTGGAATTGCCATTGAAATGTACCAAGAAGACTTTAAGACAGACAGAAAAACAAGAGTCTGCCCGCTCAAAACAAATGCTATTATCAGAATTTGGTCTCCTCGTCTGCCTTGAAAGGCAACGAATCTTAATTTATCCTGGATATTTCATAAACAAGATGCTCTGTGACATCTGTGATCTGTAACAAAGGGCTACTATACTGCCTGATAACGTTCTATCACTATCAAAGACTTTGGCCGCAAGAGCTATCTGCCACAGTTCAGAATAACACACATGCGCGCACACACACACGATTACACTAAAACACATATCGCACATATTGCTGTGCTTTTTTCCTGCAGTTGCTTGCCTCCCATTTTAGCTGTAGTTTAGAAAGTTTAGATTATAGACCTTAAGTTGTAGCTTTAAGTATTTTGTTAATGTACTAATAGAAAAAATTAAGCATTGAAATTTTAGTGATGAAGCTTGTTCCAGTGAACCTAAAGAGGTCTAGTGAAGGATTTACTTAGCTTAATGTAATGTTTTTCTTTTGATAATATATGAATAGAAATAATTAAGCTTTAAAATGTTAGTGATAAAGCTTGTTCCAGTGAAACAATGAAACAAAAGAAGTTATGCTAGTTGTAGTTTTAGAAAAGTTGGACAAAATTACTTTAGATCAGTAACCCCAAGGGATCTACTTAGCGTATTTCTTATTATGAATAAATACAATTAAGTACTGTGATTTTATGCTTTCTGTATGTTTGTTCAAATATTTATTTAGCTTATTCCTTTGGTACTGTAATGTTTTTCTTTTCATATGTAATATTTCCCTCTGTAATGTTTTTTTCTGTTAATGTACAGCACTTTGAATCTGAAAAGTGCTATATCAATATAACATGCTGAGTTAAACCAAAATTTGTGAGTGTGTCACATATTTATTTTGCACCTTTGTCTTTAGGGTTGCCAACTTGAAAGTTTAAATCTCCCACAATAATTAATCATAATCAACACTTATAACATTTAGGAGGTCATTAAAATAATTAACATAGTTTGATGTGGACTTCGGAGGCCTGTAAACATCCAAGAACATAGTTTGTACCATGCTCTTTACATGGAGAGCCAACTATATAAGCAATGCCCCTAGATTTTCTTGGGAATGTATACACTATAAATCCATCTGACTGGGATAAATAAGGATGAACCTCTCCACAGAAACCCCATTTGTTTGCAAGTTAAAATGAGACAAACAGCTCTGTGTGTTTTGACGTGTGTGTGCATGTATGTCTCCAAAGAGCCTGAATGGAAGACACCCGTCCCTGTTGCAGCATCATCACCCTCCTTACACCCAAAGAAAAGGCAGAGCGAAGCATTGTTGGGAAAGGTCAGGACCCTGGTGAAGAAAAAGCACAGAGCTGAATGTGCCTCACTGTTAGCAAAAGCCTGAGTGTGTGTAAAGACCCTGAAAGAAGGGGGATACGCGGATGAAGGGAGGGAGAAAGGAGGAAACGGAGGACCAGGGAATATCTGTGGTCTCATTTAGCCACATGCCAAGCCTTATTCCGGATACCAACCCGCCCAGGATGCTATGTTTCTCCTCTTTTTTTCCAGAGTAAACAGACCTATATGGAAAACAACATGAATTAATTAAAAATGTCTACATGCAGGTGGGCGAGAGGTCAGCCAAAGTTCCTTTTGACTCCAAAAGGACTGGATTAGAGGCCAGCTCCATAATGAACTCTGGCTTTCATGTTGTGTGGTTGGGACTGCATCTAAAGAAAAAGAAAGATGGATTAAAAGAAAATAGAGAACAGTTATTGAAGAAATCCAGGAGAATAACTGGCCATAAATCTTATATTTGCTTTCAGTCCTTAACACCAATCAAACTGAAAATGACAGCTCTGGTCATAAACTTAAAAGCAGTGATCTAAGCTGAATGTTTCATAAGGGTAATTGCTGCATGTGTTTATCATTTCCTCTTGGAATGTCATTATTTAGCTGCAGTGACAGAGGTTGGAAACACAATCCAGTTTTTTTCCCCTCTCTACGCAAGTTATTGTTTCTGTTGCAGGAGCTGCTGGGATAAATGAAGATGAAGCTGTTTTCTCTTGGGATTGTTAAATAGCTTTATCTGTCCCTGTGGTGTGCATATCTTCGGGAACGTAACTCCAACATGTCGTTTAATGGGAGGTTCACTGAAGAGCTGAGACTGCAAAACCTACAACACAAAATGTACAACACTAATACTGTCAGGATCTGGGCTTTGTTTTGGCTGATGTTTGTTCATTTTGATCAGTTAGTTCACTCCCCTGCCTCAGGTTTTATTTCTGTTTTAGGTTTATCTTAGTTTTGGTTTATGTCATAGTTTGGGTTTTGGTTTTGTTTATGTTATCAATTCTTCCTCTTCTTCTTCTGTTGTTTTATGGCGGATTGGCAGGCCAACGTAAAAGGTGCATTTCCGCCACCTACTGATCTGGAGTGTGGAGTGCACAGTTTTGGAAGAATACGCAATGAATCAATGAGGGAAAACAGCAAATAATAAAAAAATAAAAAACTAAATTCTACAACTAAATACTATTCATTGTTCCTGTATCTTTTAGGTAATGTTATCAATTCACTTGGCCTGCTCAGATCACTTCTCTGTATCCAGCCTTTAATCAGTCAACTCAGTTCACCTGCCAGCTATCTGCCAGCTCACCTCTTAGTCACCACCCTGTCACTCCCCTTCTCCAGTCACCATCCAATCAGCTTCAGTTTACTTCCAGTCACTTCCCTTCCCCTGCTTAGCTCCACCCATTCCGGTAATTAGTTTCACTCCATTCACCTGTTCATTCCCCTACTTATACCTGCCTCTGCCCCCTGCAATCTGCCAGATCAATTCAAGCCTTTTGGTGAGTCTTATCCAGTGTTCTTTTCTGATAGTCCTGTGAATATTGACCCAATCTGGCTTTTTGACTTCTGAGCCAGCCTGATCCCTGTCTGTATTCCTGCCTGTTTTGAACTGCCATTTTGTGCACCGTTTTTGGACTGTCATTCTGACCACTGAGTTCTGCCTGCCCCTGTACTGTCAAGATCGCCTCCATTAAACCTGTTTTTTTCACTCACCCTGCTTGTCTGGTTGAATACTGGATCCATCTGTCCCCGTTCCTGACAAATACTATAATTACAGTAACGAATGACGATGACTATTAACAGCAATAATGTCAAAAGGTAGTTGTCATAATTTACGTTCAGCATGGCCTTAATGTTTGACACTAATCACCTGAAAGATGTTAATATGTTTCGTCTAGAGACCACATTTAGTGAATGTAATTATATTTACATAGTGTTATCATGATAAGACTATAACAAAATACAGTCAGAATACAGGTTTGTTTTAAAAAGCAGCTAGACTGACCTAGTTAAGCTTCACTAGTCCCATACTAGTGTTAGGCCTATATAAGTAAATACTGTTTATGTTTCCCTTGAACTCCTATTAAGCTTTTGTGTGCATGTTTTGTTTTAAACTGAGCCTTGCGATCTTTATACCTTGCACAGCCCTTTGTGAATTTGTCTGTGAAAAGTCCTTGATAAATCATTATTTTAACAATTCACAGCTTTTAAGTTACACTGTCTAGTCTGACGTAAATTTGTCAATAACGTGCTGAATTTTGGTGAGGGAAACAAGAAGGGGTGAAGCTACATTACTGTTAACATCATTGATCACCCATTGAAAACTTGACTTCTCTGGAAAGCTTTAGAACATATACAAGTAATTTACACATTTTTGTGTACCCAAAGTGAGGCCCAATCCTTCAAAAAGATCTATTAATTTCTAACAGCAGGGTTGTGGAAAAGCATCAACCATGTTTATATGTTTTAGCAAAAAGAATAACATAAATCCTTAAGTAAACCCAATCTGTCAGTGATTGTAAACAGTCTGTCTCAGTAATGGCCTCTGGAACAAATGAGGACCTCATGGCAGGGGCCATCAATGAGAAGCCCCCACACAGTGAACCTCTCGCCCATATCCCCTCGTCTTGTATCTTCCCCCTTTCCATTGAAACCCCTCATATGTCCCAGTGGGGTCTCAGACAGGAAGGAGCTAGTAGGGACTTCCTGCATTGCTCTAAACTCATGGGGAGCCCAAAATGAAAAAGAGGGGGGCAACACTAAACAACCCCCACCTCTAACAATCTCCACAGTGGGGGAGCAGGCAGAAGCCCAACACCAAAGCAGGTCAAGTTAGGATTTGTGGGTGAGATAAGACAGGCAACAGGATGGAGACAACCCAGAAGCCCCTTACTCCCTGACATGACAGAGCCACTATTCATTTTCCAGGAAGAAAGAAGGAAAAACATCAGCACTATCAGATGCAACATAGGAGAGAAGAAGGGGGCACTAAAAAGAGAGAAGGTAATGGAGCAACTGGACTTCAGTACAGAATAGTGTCTGCCTCTGCCCAATAATTTGACAAGACAAAAGTGACCAGAAATAACTAAACTGCTTAAACCCCCCTATTTATGCACAGGGTTGAATATTTCTACAAGTTTTTGCATAAACTGGGCATTTCTGTTAAGAGTTTCCGCAGATAAACAGCACTACAGAATCTAAGCCTCTGGGCTTCAGACGATTCCACGGGATAAAGAAGAACATTGGCGCCACTGCAGCCAAAACACTTGTTGTTGTCACTGCTCACATAAATCACTCCATTCTCTTCATCTCCATGCAGAAGCTCTGAACAATAGCAGGTAAACAGAGATGACGCTGGAAGAAGAGCCTGTTCCCCCAGTGTGTGCTCCCACATGTAGTCCTAATAGCCCTGTCTGGTAAAAGTGTAGATAAACGGCCATGGCACCATGTGTCATAGCAAAGCAAACACACTGACGAGAGCAGGGGAGGCGATTACGATCACTTGCATGCAAATGTGTGTCATAGGCAAACTCGGGAAAAAACAAGGATTTCAAGGCAGCTTCGTTTCAACAAGCCATGGTTGAAGAAAATAAACAGAAAATATTGCTTTATAATACATAACATGTCTATTAGTTGCATTTCTTGGAGAGTTAAACGTTTTTCAAGAATGTATAGATGTATTTGAAGTATGCTGGTAATACATTCATCCATCCATCCTAAAGCCATAACTGTGGTTTGCATTTTTCATTGTGATGTAAATTAAGAACAAATCCAATGCAATACTAACCCCATGCACTGGGACTTTAAGGGCTATGACAAATACTTTTTCCCCCAATCAGACTTGTTTTGTATTTGCTTTTATATCTCAATACTTTTTTAAGACTATCAACATAACTTGAATATCAGACAAGGATAACCAGAGTACAATAAAACGCAGATTTCACATTTATAAAGAGGAGAAAGCTATCCAAACCAACTTGGCCATTTGTCACAAAACAGCTGCTCATGAAACCTGATATGTGCCACCTTTATGGAAAGAACCTTTAGCAGGGACAACTGCCATCAATCATTTGCAGTAACTGGTAATGAGTCTTTTACATCCCTTTGGTCATGTGAATGGGCTGTTTAAAGTCGTTCCCAGTATTTCAACCAGAGTTTAAATTCAAACTTTCACTGGGGCCACTTCAAAACCTTATTTTTTTCATTTTGGAACCATTCAAAAGCAGTCTTGCTGGTGTTCTTCCGATCATTCTTTGGTCTGCAACATAACCATGCACATAAAGGTCACCCCCAAATAAATGTTTTTTGTTTACAAACTTTTAACAATGTTGTCTTATAGTACTGTCTACATATCCTGGTCATTATTTTTGACAAATTACCGCATATTTATTCTTGCTTTTGTGTCTAAAACTGTCAGTGTGGCCCCTTCCTAAGGTTCAAGTGTCCTAAATTGAATTTCGAATCAGTATTGCTATTAGTTCAAAAGTTTTTGTGATGTCACTTTGAGAAACTTCATGGTGGGGATATTTGCTGCTGTCATCTGCAAAGTTTATTTTTCAGGGACAACAAGGAAACACACAATGCTTTGATTTAATAGTGATAAGTCTCCAAAATCAAAATTTCATGGATGATTTCCAGACTATTTTTTGAAAAGCTTTGACCTGACATTTTAAACTGTATTTAATGTCTTATATGGGGAATTACTGCAGTTAGCTTTACTAACTGTAATTTAATTAAATTCTAAAACACTTTGCTAATCCCAAAGGGAAAGTAAATTTTGCAACTTGTACTATGCTGGTTTCTTCAAATAATTGTAGATGCTGATGAGTGTGGGCAGGAAGGATCTCCTGTAACGATTTGTCTTACAGCGGAACTGGAGAAGCCTCTGACATAAGACATTCAGTTGTTGTATGACGATGTTCAGGATGTTCAGGATGTTCAGGGTAGGGCTCGACGACAGAGAAAAAAAGCATATAGATAAAATAGAAATCATATTGCTCGATATCAATAATTATCAAAACATATTTTAAGTGCTTAATTTTATGCTGTTGCTTAGCAACCTATTTTTAGACATAGAACACACAAACACTGAATTCAAACTCAACCCTTTATTCAACCAACTTTTTACCAAAACTGCAAGTTTTAACAAAGAAAAATTAACGCGTGCTCTCTGAACTCTTTGAAGGGGCGGAGCTTGGTGACGGAGCGTTCCTGGGTCTATGTTTGTGATTGATTGGGAGGATGTAGTGACTGTAATTTAGGGCATTTCTCAAATGAGTTTGATTAGCTCCACCCCCCCCCCCAGAAATCAACTCCAGTTCCCAAGATGGTCAGACAAGTAAATTACAAACTGAGAAATGGCAAAGTTTGCAACACCAATAATTTTGGAAGATGACGATGTCCCAGGAGCTTCAATTCAAAATGTTTCAAACGAGAAGCACAGCGTCGAACAACTGAGACGTTGATTGAAATATAGAAGCCTGAAAGTTGGCGGAAAGAAAGCTGTATTGGTGGTAAGGCAAGGTTTTCTTTTGCTAGATGTATGGTTGGGCTGTGTAGTAGCTAACACCTTCCAGCATTATGCGAGCTAGGCCTAGCCAAGCCATTTGCAGTGTTCTCCTGAAAAAAATATAAAACTAAACATTCCACCTAACATTAATCAGTGTCCCCCATATCAGGAGCGCGCATGCAGCAGGGAGAGCGAATCTAGTCTGCTCCGTCTCATTTCCAACCATCTACACATGAAAATAGAGATGTTTTATTTTTGTTAGCAGAGAAAAAGGTCCGTTACATTACCTGTTCAGTTAGTGGGTTAAAACTGAATATTTAACACATTGGTATGGAGTTTGAACAGATCGAGGATGTTTGAGTAATGGATAATCACGTCTGTTTAAACCCGAATGATCTCTCAATAACCAGTTGTCAGAAAGTAAACGGCGCTGTGGTCATTTGCAGATGTCTCACGAAAAATATTTGCTGTGTTATTAGATTGTTGCGTGTCTTTCTGCTGAAACCAAAAATCCCCCTTCCTGAGTCCGTCACAGTTGTCTGCTTGTTTGTGTATTTTTTGTTGCTAGATAGACCTGCATGAATTGATCATATAAAACAGATCCCTTGTGATCAATTAAATACTGAACATAGGTACAGCTGAACTGTAAAGCCCTCCCGCTTACACTCTCTTATCCAATTATTGCATTTCTCAGTATTCTTTCTGGGTTTAGAAAAGGAAATGAAAAAAAACTCCTTTCATATGGTCACGATGGCCTTATCAAGAGTCACCAAAGACACCGAAGCAGCGGTGTTTTGTTGTTACAATTATATTTGCTGATGCAATATTCGGAACAGAGCTGTCTGCTTTACTACTGTACACAGCTTGTCCGACCACAAGATGGCCGCAATGCAGACCGAGGAATGCCCCATTAATCTACATGGCTAGAATACAAAAGGAAGGAAAACTGTTATTCTATTTAACTTTTTATTGACCCTTTTTTTCTATCACTGATATACGTCTATTGATCTATATATATTGTTATCAAATTATTGTCCAGCCCTAGTTTAGGGTTGTCTGTAATGTTCTTCTGTTTATAAAGAATTCTTTTTGCTCATCCTCTCCAGAGGTTCTACACTCTAAACAGAGAAAGATTTTAATGAATTACTTATGTATATATATCTATTTTGTCTGCACCATCAACACCAAGTCAAATTCCTTTTAAGTGCAAACCTACTTGGCAATAAACTTGATTCTGATTCAATTTGTAACAAGTAATTGAATTAAGTTTATCCAACTTGTTTCAAGTATTCAAGTTAAACCATTGTGAATAAATTAAGTCAGGTAAACTTCATTCAGTTAAAGTTCTTGCTACAAATTAAGGCAATTAATTTAAGTTGTTTCAACATTCTCTTTTTAGAATGCTAGAACAGAGCTGTCCTTCTTTATCAACTTGTGGAGCTTTCTTTAAGTTATTAGCTCTGATGCTATTACCCCAAGAGATGATGGCAGAAGTTTTTGCGTTTTTTTTTCTCCGGTTCACACCTCCGCGTCGTCCATTAATTTCTGATAATGGATACCTTGTCGGGTATAATACCTTACATATTCCATGCTTAGTGCTTTACAGAAAACCTTGATGACCAGTATTTCTCATTCCCAAACCTGCCCATCACAGGAGAAAGCTTTCCATCCTTTAATGACACTAATTGAATTTTAGTACTTAAATTAACATCACTTGTGCAATATCTTACAGCGGTCATCTTGAGTCAGGATGGGATGGTGAAACAACAATAGTATGACCCATTGAGTCCAACCTACCACCCACTCCCTGGGGCAGATCTCTTTTTCCTCTGTTTACACAGACAAGCTTCACACATGATTTCATATAGTCAAGAGTAAATAGTGAGCTGGCTTCTTGAGTGGATTTTCATGGGAGATGAAAAGTAGGAGGAGGCTGTGGAGTTTTGTATTTCAGAGGAGACAGAGGAAGTCATAAAGTTAACTCGCTTCAGTACTAGTGGAAGACTAAAGCTAAATAAACTGTGTTCTCCATAAGGCCCGTTTACACTACACCTAAAAAACCGAGCCATGCCGAGACCAGTCCGAGCTTGGTCCAGTTACCAGGCTGAGCCTCGTTTCTGACGACCGTTTACACACAACGCTATCTCGGTTCCTTGGTTGCTCCTCGCCCCCTAGTGGCGATCTGCGGTACTACCGCTCTCTGGGATTGAAGGCGGAAGCAGCGAAACACACACAGCTGCGCCCGTAACATTCAGGAAGTTATGCTTGATATTGTGATATTTCGGTGTTTGCAGAGAGTCAGGGGAAGAAGGCAACCATTGGTGAATTTACTTGAGAAAGTTGGCTTTTTGGGAAGTGGATGAGACAAACGAACGTCTAATAAGGATTTACAGATGCATTAAACAACGACAGACGCTGAGGTTCATTGCGCTGCTAAGCAGAATCATCACTGGAAACCGTGTGGCACGGTAAGGAAGCTAGTATTATTATGAATGTCTGAAATTTGTCTGAATGGAGTGTGAATCGGGACGTGCAGCCAGACACGCCGGAAAACCCGCTGACAGTCAGCTGACTGTAAGGGCATGACGCCGTCTGCTCATGCGCTCTTCGTTATCAGAAACCGGGATAAAATAGAACCAGGCCGAGACCTGCCCAAGAACTGGTCTGCAGTTAGCGCGGTCCGGTTAGGTTTAGCGCGGTCTGGTTCAGTCTGCTGACCGTTTACACACAAGAGTTATCTCGGTTACCGAGCTCGGACTGGTCTCGGCTCGGTTAAAAAAAAGTGTAGTGTAAACGGGCCTATAGTTACAGTGCAAGCTCAGTTGGCTGTTTTGCCAAATGAAATAACCACAAGCTTAAACTTTTTTTAAACTGGGGAATTTCAGTGAAGTGCAGTCATTTTCTTTTCACTTGAGTCATGATAGTTGAAATTGGTGTTAAATAAAATGTGTTTTTTGTTTGTTTGTTTGTTGTTGTTGTTTTTCATCTAGCACTAAAGGTTTTCTTGAACATCAGGGTTTCCCGCAGCGCTATCTTGGCGAGGCGGCTGCCTCGCCAAACTCACGCTACCGCCTCGCCAACATTCCCAAAAAAAAAAAAAAAAAGTGACGTTAACACGCGGTTTGTTGTTGTTGCTTTCGCGCGTGCGTGAATGGCAGGGAAAAAACACATGGATACCCCCCGCTCCGGGGTATCCATGTGTTTTACAGTTGTTTACAGTTACAGGTTTACAGTTAGGTTTACAGTTACATGGTTTACAGTTAGGATAGCATGGATGCATGGACAGATGGAGGGAGGAATGGATGGAGGGATAGATGGATGGCTAGATGAATTAGGAACGGGAATAGCAGAAGTAAATACAAATACTTACCAAAAACAATTTTTATGTCTAGAGGCAACAAATAATAATAACACATCAAATTCCAGAACATATAAGCCTTAGTACTGTTATGTCTTTAGTTTGTCAGTTCAGCAACTTCTTTTATTTTGAAAGTTGCTTTGGGCTAGGGACAGGAAGTCAGCCGTTTTGTTCTAGTTTTTAGTGAACAACATGTGGAAAGTTCATCCATTGCCATCTGCTTTCTGTTTATGCTATCAACACCACCATCTGTAATTTTTTTTATTAATATTATTAATATTTAGCAGCAGAATCCTATTTAACGTTTTTTGTGGTGAATGTTTACGTTAAATGTAAAGTTTGATTACAATAATATATAGGCTTATATTAGTTTACTGAGATGCAACATACTCATTTTCTATGTATCTAGCTTTGCTACTGATATGTTAATAGTAGTTATTTAATTTTTGTTCTACAGTTTTACTCCTTGTTGAAACGTGTATGTGGTTCGTCAAATTAAAGTGGAGCTAAGGTAGCTACATCCTGACTAATGTATTCATTCAAGCGGAGTTAGGCCTATTGCTAAATTGTTTTGGACACACGCAAGGAGGGCAGGACAGTAAAAAGACAGTACACAGCAGCAATCTATTTCAATAAACATGGAATAAGCACACCCTGAAGGGACAAGACCAAAAAACTTAAAGCCTCTTCAAAATGGAGCATCAGTCAAAAGCTGTAAAAGTGTTGGTTCAAGTTCAAAATGTTCAAGCGGGTCATCAGTCAGTGCTGCAAAAACAAGGGCCAAGTCAGAAGCTGCTGGTGCACGTGTTGCATTCACACACAGAGAGATCAGCATTAAAGTCAACAAAGCAAGACTAAAAGCTAATCTTGAAGCTCTAAGTCTTGAAAAAGATGCTGCGGCTGCCATCGCACAAGCAGAAGTTTTGGAAGAAGCAACAGAGCAAGAGGCTGAAGAACACTGAAGTTGGAAAAGCATCCAAATTATGATGGAGAGCACACATAAACATGTGACTATATCAGAGACCAGTCACTGCAGCTTAACCAGCATAATGAATCAGCCACTCTGTCCCAGATATCGGAGTATCCCTTTGAAAATAACCATCACCCACCAGCCAAGATCATTAAGGATGAATACGTATTGAAAGACTGCTGGCCCCAACTGCTCAAGCCACAATCAAGTTCTGAGGCACCTCACGTATGCCTGACTACTCATACCTCTGCTGCATCAGCCCAGCCAGATAGAAAAGACCACTACAAAGTTCAAGATGAAGTACCATTACAAGAGCCAGAGCACAATAGACCCCTTGCAACCACGTGACTCGTTACCCAGAACCCCTTGCGTGGCGGCCATATTGGTTGGCATGCCATTGTCTACACAACGCGCCAACATGCAAACAAAGTCTTACGTGGATGAGTTACAGCCTTCTGATAAGGCAGCTTACTTCGCTAAATGTGCAAGGATCGGTAATGCGGACCCTTTGGCTCTTCCTGATAAGGGTTTTTCTAGCAATCCCGATGATTGGCCATCAGTTTGCTACGCGGATCTGGTGAACTACCTTGTGTTGTCACCCACCCCAACGTACAGTGGCGATCAGATGAAGGCCTACAAGAGTTTGGAAGCGCATAAACAGTTCACTGCCGGATGGATACGTGAACTGTCTGTTTGTTACCTGAATGATGTAGCAGTTGTCCGTGGAAGGGTGAGTCTAATGTTTTTTATTCTCATAACTTAGCCGGGCGTACACTGTACGCGCTGGCCGTCTTTTTCCGTACGGGGGTGCGGGCCGGGCGGTCTGCCGTGCCGCGCGGCCGGCGGCGCGTCTCGTCTTTCCTCTCTCCCCTCCGTTCCCCCTGACGCCCGGTAACTCCCGTGGTCTGGGTCCCTGTCACCCACCGGGGCACGAACAGTATGAGCACTCCGGTCGCGCCGTACACAGGTCGTGAGCGGTGATCTTTTAAACCCCGCGGTTCCGTAGCTGAATATAAGTACCACGACTGAAAAACTCGTAGAGTGTATGCCCGTGAACGGGCGGGAGGGGAGGTGGCGATCGTTACACTGGCCGGAGAGCCGCCGCTGTCTGGAGCAGCAAGAAGCGGGTGCTGCTCCAGACAGCGGCGGCTACAGCAGTAACAGCGGCTTCTCCGGCCGGTGTAGCGATCGCTACACCGGCCGGAGAAGCCGCCGCTGTCTGCTGCTTCAGACAGCGGCGGCTGCTGTAGCGCATTAACTCCGCTTCTCCGGCCCGTGTAGCGATCGCCACCTCCCCTCCGCCGCTATTTAAGTAGAACAATGAATAGAGCAGAATTAAGTTGTATTTACCGGAGATGAAGTGTAGACTGCAAATTCTCTCGTAGTATGATGGCTCCCCCAGTCCATTTGGAGTGTCTGTCTGCGCTCTTTTCATTGAAAATATCCATTTCTTTCTTCTTTCCTCATCCTTTGGTAAACGACAGAAACGTACATCCAACGATTTGGAATGCCTCTCTGTGCAACCGGGAGCACAACAAGTGGTAGGCATTGTTTAGATTCCAAAAATAAACTAACTAAAAGTACGCTCTAAATCACCCGTTTTGTCATGTAGTAGACGGGCTGTCAGGCTAGCGTGCCCACCAAGATGGAGGTGCGCGCCCCCGATCACGTGACTGTGACGTCAGATGCAAGGGGTCTATATGCTTTATCCAAAGCACAAGGTAAGCTTTCCACGTTATCCCAACGCTTCTCACACAGGCAGATTCTTCAGTAATGATTGTCATGGTTTTAAGGTGTTTGGCCCACATGCAGACACTGACGGAAACAGGAACAGTTTTAAAGATGTTTATTAAAGGCTCAAATAAGGGAAAGCACAGGATATGTGCAACAAGCGAGGTCGGAACGTCAGAGCCGGAATGACTGCGGGAAGAAAGAGGATAAATTAACGTGGATCGAACCAGGGATAAATTCTCCAGAAGCTGCGCCGCTTACCGTTTGGTTGGGAAGACCTATCCGGGGGGATGAGTGGAAAAGGAACTCTGTGACCGTAACTCTCTGATGGGAGGAGGTGGCTGAATGACCGGAGGGCTGGCAGATGTAACACAGGCGGGGAGCCCGAGCAGCACCACTGCGGCAGCAGGCTGGAGGAGCAGCTGGAAGAACCGGAGTGTGTCCAGATGAACCAGGTGAATCCAGGAAGGGGGATCTCTCGCTCCCGGCTTGGTACTACCAAGGGAGCAAGAGTGGAGATGCCAGAGCAAAATCTGAGCAGGCTGGGATTCAGGAAACTGGTCCTCAGAGCACGGAACCAACACTGGTGAGTAAATCCAAAACACGACGACCTGGAGAGGACAGTAGACAAGATTAATCCAAAAACAGGGTTTTCGAAACTCACAGGTACGAAGCTCAGGAGACAGATCTGTGGCCTAGGCATACCACGACTGGGTAACACTCTGGCGTCTTCCAGCTGTCAGTGCACTCCTTTTAAGCCAGAGAAGAGGGTTCCTAAACGAGCCGCAGGTGCGGGCCACGCCCACCCGTCAACTGCAGCCACCTGTGGAGCAGAGTTAGAGAGCACGGAACACAGAACCCTGACAATGATGAACATGGCAAAGTACTTGGCATGCAAAGAGCTTGTGAGCACTGGCTTATCACACTTCAATGATCGTCCAGAGTCTTATAGTGCATGGAAGTCTGTCTTTTTTAACGGCATCAAGGATTTAGATCTTACTGCCAGTGAACAGTTGGATTTAATCTCAAAATGGCTTGGTAAGGAATCTTCTGGATATGTCAAGCGCCTAAGAGCTGTTCATATTGACAATCTGAAGGCTGCACTGGAATCAGAATCAGAATCAAGTTTAATCGCCAAGTAGGTTTGCACTTACAAGGAATTTGACTTGGTGTTGATGGTGCAGACAAAAAATAAAAATACAGTAAAATAAAAAGGATATATATATATATATACACAGAAGCTATATACACTCAGTAAACTGTGCGTTAATGTAACGCAGAAGCTTGTAAGTCCTGAACGGGGGAGAGAGACAGTGTCCAGTTTCACGGGCGGCTCTTGGCGTTGTTCATAAGGCCGGTAGCAGATGGGAAGAAACTGTTCTTGTGAGGTGCTGGTCCTGATGGATGGGAAGTGACTGAAATAGTCTGTGACTGGGGTGCGAGGGATCAGCCACAATCTTCCCTGCACGCCTCAGAGTCCTGGAGGCGAACAGGTCCTGGAGAGATGGAAGATTGCAGCCAATCACCTTCTCTGCAGACCGGATGACACGCTGCAGTCTGCCCTTGTCCTTGGCGGTGGCACCAGCGTACCAGATGGTGATGGAGGAGGTGAGGATGGACTCAATGATGGAGGAGTAGAACTGCACCATCATTGTCCTTGGCAGGTTGAATTTCTTCAGCTGCCGTAGGAAGTACATCCTCTGCTGAGCTTTCTTGGTGAGGGAGTTGATGTTCAGCTCCCACTTTAGGTCCTGGGAGATGATAGTTCCCAGGAAGCGGAAAGACTCCACAGTGTCAATGGCGGAGTCACAGAGGGTGATGGGGGTAGCTGGGGCTGAGTTCTTCCTGAAGTCCACAACCATCTCCACTGTTTTTACAGCAAAATTACTTGGGACAGGCTTGATTATATGCTATGATGCTCTAGACATCATAGGGCTCTCTTTGGGAAGTTGGATAGCTTTCCTAAAATCACAAATAAGGATAATTACAAGTTGAGAGAGCTTGGGGAGCATTTGATGGAGCTACTGTCATCAAAGGATGATGGCTACTTACCTGGCATAGCATACTTGGATACTGCCCATGGCATTAAACCCATTGTGGAGAAGTTGGCGTACAACCTGCAAGAAAAATGGAACACCCAAGGATCAAAGTATAAAGAGGACCATAAGGTTAGCTATCCCCCCATTTTCCATTTTTTGACTTCTTCATTTGCTACCAAGCTAAAATAAGAAATTATCCCAGCTTTGGTATTGCTTTTTACAGAAAATCTAATCTCACGTCACACAAATTCCAGAACCTAGTTTCCATGCTTAAGACCAATGTCTCCTCTGTTGTGATACAAAATGAAGCAGTGTCTAAACATGATGCATGAAGTATTGTCCCTTCCATAAAAAAAACTCACACTTTAAAGAAGTGCCGCAGGTGCATGCTAAAGTCTATTGAAGATCGCAAAGCTTACCTGAAAGATCAAGGTATTTGTTTTAAATGCTCCTCTTCTGCTTCTCATCTCCCACGAAATTGTAACGTTTGCCTGAAATGTGATGAGTGTGACAGTGACAAACTCATCATGGCTCTTCATCCTGGTCCACCGCAATGGGCTGCTAAGGCTTCAAGTACCTTGATGGGGAGTCTGAAAAGGAGGATGCTTCGTCAGAATCAGTAGTAAATCCTCTGTGCACTAAAGTTTGTGGTGATTGCTTCAAGGCAAAATCCTGTTCAAAGAAATGTCTTGTCAAGGTCTACCCTAAAGAACACCAACAACAAGCTATCAAAATATGCTGTGCTCAATGACCAGAGCAACAAATTTTTAGCCAGATCAGAATTCTTCAACTTATTTAAAATCAAGGTTGGCTCATATCCCTACACATTGAAGACTTGTGCTGGCCTAGCAGTGACTTCTGGCATGAGACCGGATGGCTACCCAATTAGAGTGACCAACGGTGAAGTTAGCTTTCCGCTCCCGATGCTGATCAAATGTGATGACTTACCAGATGATTGTGACGAAATACCGACACCAGAGGCTACTCTCCATCACCTGCACCTCGAGAGTCTAGTCAGTGAAATCCCACCACTGGACTGCCCAGATCCTTCTTCTCCTCAGTAGGGGCATTCTCCGGGTTCATAGGTGAGGCAACAGATCAACGGCCTTGATGATGCTTACTCTGCTCACATTCTTGACCTTGGATGGGTGTTGTTGGGTGATGTCTGACTGGGAAAAGGCTCCATCTCAAGCCTACGGTCAACCCCTGCCTAGTTAATGGACTCTCACATAGTTAGCATGATGCTATGGTGTATAAAGACTCACTTGGCATCACAATCTTTAAAAGAACAGCAGATGATGACAAGCGAGCCTTCTCCATAGAGGGTGAACAGTTTCTGAAAATAATGGACAATGAGGTTTTCCAGGATGAATCCAACAGTTGGGTGGCTCTGCTTCCATTCAAGTCCTCCAGGCCACCTTGGCCAAACAATCATGAGCAAGCAAGGAACCGCCTCTCTTCGCTACATTGCACACTAGAGGATAAGTCAAACATGAAAGACCAGTTTATTGCCTTCATGCGCAAGATATTTGACAACAACCACACAGAGCAAGCCCCCCCCCCCCCCCCTCCTAAAAGGAAAAGAGTGCTGGTATTTGCCAATGTTTGGGGTATCCCAGGAAACCCGACCAAATCAGAGTTGTCTTCAACTCAAGTGCACAATAAAATGGCATCTTCTTAAACAAAGTGCTACTAAGTGCAAGATGCAAAATGTTATGATTTAGGTTTGTTTGTTTTGAACTTTTCTGGAAATTTCAGCTGTCACCTCTCAGTCACAGAAAATCCCCCTGCTACCTCAGTCCACTTCTCAGTCACCACTCATCTGCCCAGTCCACTTCTCTGTCACCACTCATCTGCCCAGACCAGTTCCACCGGTCACTAATTAGTTCCAACTCTCCTCACCTGTTCCCCAGGCTTGATGTATCTGCCTCTTCGACCGACTCGCTGCCAGATCGTCACATTTCACATTTGATTTCATCTCATCACTTGCGCCCTGCTGCCATGGTATTTTCAGTTTGTCTACGTACTCCACCTGCTTCGGCTCAATACTGGTAACACCTGCATCTCCGGGTCTGTTTTTTGCTTTTTCAATAAATCCTTTTTGACGTAACTGTGTCCAGCTGAATTTCGGGTTTGCCAGTGGTAACCGTTACACAAAAAAGGAAAACAGCAGTACGGATCAGTCACCAGGCCTTTTGTAGAGCGTGAGTTCTATGTAGACGATGGTCTGGTCTCCACATCAGAGGAAGAAGCAATTTCTCTGCTACAGAAAACCCAAGAGTCTCTTTCAGACTCAAACTTGAGACTTCATAAGATCATGTCCAACGGCGTTGAAGTCTTGGGTTTTCCAATAGGAGATCATGCTAAGGACATTACAAAGCTCTATTTGGATGGAGACACAGTACCCACACAGCAAAGCCTTGGATTGACTTGGGGTGTAAAGATGGACATATTTATGGAGCTAAAATAGTGACAGCTTGCAATGACATTGAAAAAAAGCTGCAGTATAAAATGAAAATATCATCACAAGTTTTTATTTACTCAATGAGCTACAATGTCACTACAAGCTGGCACTGTATTGCCGTCGGGGCGGGCTAAATTGAGGGCCCCTTCATGAGCCTTCAGTTTTTTCGGTACTCATCTACCTGCATTGAACTTATGGAAAGCTCCGGTCAAGTGCGCGACCACAAGAAAGGGTATTATTTTGATTAATATTATCTTCATTAGCTTATACAACTGTGGCAACCTGAGGGTGGATTTTCTTTTATTTTGAAACACACATGTTAAAATTTACAATACGGGAAACCAACAACGCCACCTGGAATAACTCCAGGTAAATGATAAGGGCACAGGTAAGTTCTGCTGGAAATAAAACACGAAATAGAAAATTGTACAAAACTTTATTAAACTTCAAATAGCTTTAGTCTTAACAATAACCTGAACTTAAATGGTTAAAACAGTGAATGCATTGGAAACCAAATTGAGTATAATTTTTTTTTTTTTTAATTTCAAAGGAAACTGAGGCTTACCAATGGGGGGAAAGTGGTGAGAAGAGGGGCAACATCTAGTGAAGAAAAGGGACCACCCTGCACACTACAAAAACACAGCAAACACAAGAAAAGGGTGCTCCAACACAAACGAAAACACCGCCACCAGGGGTCACTACTGCCACCACAGTAGCCTCAGTCCCTAAAGGACAGACAAAAAAAATGAGTAAAACAGTGATACAATGGCACTACAATATTGCACTGCATCCCATTAATCGTGCCACCAATGCTCCTGGCAGCAGGGGAAACTTCAGGTAAGTCTTTTTAAAAGATGTCTTTATAGGCAAAACAGCAGCGAGTGTCAATCTACGTTGAATGCTGATCAGAGGCTCGTCAGGAGGCTAAAACAAATAGCAGATTATTAATACACTTGCTGATGAAAACTATGAATTGCAGTAGCTGCTTACCTGTGACTGGTAAATTACCAGCCAGGTAAACAAGTCCACAATTCCATCTACGCAGTGTAACTGGAACAAAATACTAGATAAAGCTAAACTTGCACCTCCAACTGAACCAACCATACCTAAATTGGAACTGTGTGCAGCAGTGTTAGCCGTAGGAATGCCAAAGCTTATCATTCAAGAGATCGATATCCAGCTTGACGCAGTTACTTTCTATTGTGACAGTAAAATTGTGTTGGGCTATATTCATAATCTGTTCAAATGCTTCTATGTCCACAACAGAAGTCAGAGAAGTCCTTACAAAGAGCAGTTGCAGCACTCTGATTCATGTAGTTTGTTCCTTCAAGTCAAAAGACAAAGGTACCACAGAATGTAGTGGTTGGCACTGGTGTCCAAAACCTTTCACCCCTCTGATGACTTGTGTAAAGCTACCACGGTAATTCTCCTTGCCGTACAGCAGTGGTCCCCAATCCTGGTCCTCGAGGGCCGGTGTCCTGCAACTTTTATTTGTTACTCTGCTTCAACACACCTGAGTCAAATAATGAGGTCATTAGGAGGACTCTGGAGAACTTGACAGCACACTGGGCAAGTAAGTCAGGTGTGTTGGATCAGGGACACATGTAAAACTTGCAGGGACACCGGCCCTCGAGGACCAGGATTGGGGACCACTGCCGTACAGCGAGCCTCCTTCCATGAAGAAATTAATGTTGATTCCAGAGGAGACAAAAATTTCCTAAAGAAGTTTACTGACTCGATTAAACCCAACTAGAGATTTGGAAGTCCTACTAAAGATTGGAGGCAGACTCAAGCTAGTTGACCTAAGTGACAAAGAAAAGCATCCAGTTATTCTGCCAGGCTAACATCATGTTTCCACATTGCTCATCAGGCACTAATGAGCAGTGTGATCATGAGCAGGTTGAAAATCGCCAATAGTTCCTCTGGAATTATTGGAAGCGTGAATACCTACAGTCACTACAACTTCGTCACAAAAGGCAAGAGTCCAGTCCCAACATTGAGAAAGGTGACATTGTCTTGCTCAAGGATGATCTTACATGCCGTAACAACTGGCCCACGGGTCATGTAATCAACACCTTCCTAGGCAGTGATGGAAGTGTTTGCAAAATCGAGGTGAAGGTCATTGAAAATGGATTGGCCAAAAAGTTCCTCAGGCCCGTAACAGAAGTTGTTATGCTTCTAAAGACTAAGGATTGAAAGATTTATATGTTTATATTTTGATTTTAAGTATTGATATGTGGCATTTTAACAGATACCATGCGGGGAGTGTTATGTCCTTAATTTGTCAATGCAGTGACATATTTTATTTTGATCAATTATATCTATCAATTATAATATCCAATCATAATTGTTAATAATATACATAGTAAGGTTAAATTGCACAACAGTTCACATTGGCGGCACAATGTCACCACTATTGCGTGCCGTCGCTCGCCTGACATTATCACTGGCCGTTCGAACAGCAGGTGAGAGAAATTGCACAGCGGGCAACAAGCCAGAAATACAGCAGTACAATGGTGGTGTCTAGTGATGCTTTCACTTAACTGCCACTTCAGCCTCCTTGCTCGCTTTTTTGCAGGCTTGGTCCTTTCTGGACTTATCTCGGTAGTGATAATTGGTTGAGTCATACAACTCAGGCTAATCGCAGACCGCCATTATTAGTTTTTCTTCCAAGTTGAATGAAAACTGTTTCATCTCCGCCGCAGTCCTTCACCACACGTCACAGCCACACCCACACCCAGTTCCTGATTGGTTGTCGCAGCATGACAAGACTAAAAAGTTAATCTTTTTCAACTCCAAGAACTGTTGCTTCGCATCCATCGCAGTTGTGTCGCTCTGGCTTTGCTTTAATCGGCAAAATTGCGCATTTTGCGTCGCTAGAATGGCCCTGTGGCTTCGCATAGTGTCGCTTTGCATCACATTGCTCCTGTGTGTCACCTGTGCATACAGATACCATGTAAATCTGTCGCTTGGCCTGACACATTCGTGTTCAGTGTGCATGCACCTAACAGTTTCAAGCTGACTGTCTTTACACAAAAATGTAAGTATTTCCAAACAGCCAAATTTAACTTTCTTTTGCGCAAGGGAAACCCATAGAAGATATTTGTCAGCCTACTGACCAGCAGTGAGCTGCAACAAGTCAGGGAGGGCAGCGGTACTCTTTGCTTCATGCAGCCCGAGAATACTCTGGTCACATTGGGTTCTCATCAAAAGGACTTTAAACTGTAGGAACAATATGATGGAGTATTTTAGCACTTTTTAAACCCTGATACCAGTGACTGGACCATGCAGGTATCCAACGAAATGCCAACCAGCAAAGCCCATCCAAGAAGTGAAATCTGGGGAACTGATTGGTGTCAAGATATCTTACAATCTAGAAAGCATTCATGTTCTGTTGTTTATTGTCTTAGAAGGGAATCCAGATTATTAGATAATGCTACCAGTGAACACATACAAGCTTCTACACTGTGGCCTTTGGAGCTGGGAAGGGTCTAAGAAAGGCTTAGCATCAGACCTGTTTGTGTGCCTTTGAGTGTGACAGAAAAATCAGATGGTCGCAAAGTTTGTTGTTCTTTCATTTGAAAGTTCATGCTGTTTCTACTGAGTTTCTCAGTGTGAAAGGCCAGACAGGGACTGTTTAAAGGGGGGAGAAAATTCCCTGGGTCACATCAGGGCATGTGTTGCCTCACATGAAAACAAGCAGCATTTATGTGGTAAGGGCATGAAATCAGGCTTGCATTAGTTTCCCTGCATGTTTTCATTTCCATTTCCCCTTAACATTCTGACTAATCTTTCAGAGTGGGAACTTGGCAAAAGCATTAGCTTTGTCTTTTGTGCTATAAGTCTAATGCTGATTTTGAACACAAAGTAAAGAGCAATACTTAAGGTGCCTTTCAAAAGTATTTATTACACTTTCACATTTTGTTGGGGTACAACCACCGATTGAGTTTTATTTGGGTTCTTTGCTAAGCTAGACCAAGACAAGTAGCTCATAAATACAGTGGAAGGAGAAACATACATTGTGTGGTTTGCCTATAAATCCTATACTCTTTAACCCTAAATAAAATTCTGTTCAATCAACTGCCTTCAGAAGTCACTTTGTTGGTAAATAGTATCCACCTGTGTAATTTAGTTTAAAAAGAATCCAGTTGTACCTTTAGAGCTGGAAACATCTGTATCATCCTCTCAAGGCTTGGGAACAGTGACAGGTATCTTGTCTTGCTGTGAGAGAGCATCCTTTTGTAATCATCCATCCATCCATTTTCTAACACGTCTACCCCTCGCGCTGTCAAATAATCTGACCCAATCTGTATAATCTGATTGAATTTGACTTTCTAAAGTGCCTTGAGATGACATGCTTCATGAATAGACCCCTTGCAACCACGTGACTCCGTTACCCAGAACCCCTTGCGTGGCGGCCATATAGGTTGGCAGCCACCCTTACCAACATGCAATCCAAGCCTTATGTGGATGAGTTACAGCCTTCTGATAAGGCATTTTACTATGCTAAATGTACAAGGATCGGTAATGCGGACCCTTTGGCTCTTCCTGATATGGATTTTTCTAGCAATCCCGATGATTGGCCATTGCCATTGGCCATTTGCTATGCGGATCTGGTGAACTACCTTGTGTTGTCACCCACCCCAACGTACAGTGGCGATCAGATGAAGGCGTACAAGAGTTTGGAAGCGCACAAACAGTTCACTGCCGGATGGATACGTGAACTGTCTGTTTGTTACCTGAATGATGTAGCAGTTGTCCGTGGAAGGGTGAGTTTAATATTGTTCAGTCGGCCGTCGTGAGGTTTTCGTGAGCGCATCCTGCTGTTCAAGCAGAGCTACGAGGGGGCGACCTCCGCTCCTCTCCGTCCCCGGCCCCGCGGGGCCCGATCGTCGGTCGGCTCGCGGAGGGGTTTGGGAGGGCAAGCGCTCCGGTCCGCGCGATGCGCTGGCCGCCTGTTTCGGCACGCCTCCGCTCGCGGGGCGGGCCGGGCGACCTGCCGTGCAGCCGCCGGTGCGGTGCGTGAGCTGGGCTCGACCCCCTGCTCTGGTTCCCTGTTCACCCACCGTCGCTCGCCTGCCTCTGCCACCACAGCGAGCGGTCCCAGAGGGGGCACGACGTACAGTGTGTACAGTTCGGTCGCGCCGCACAGATCGTGAGCGGTGAACTTTTTAAACCCCGCGGTTCCGTTGTTAGCACACTGCCAGTCTATTATGGTAGGCAACCTATAGAACGACTTTTTGTCCCTCCCAGCACGATTCCCGCAACCGACAATGCAACAGGTTTGCACCATATTGAACAATCGCTCTGCCGGCCATGCGAGTAATAAGCTGACTGTGCCAGTGCAGTGGTGGGCTGTCAGCTAGCGTGCCCACCAAGATGGAGGCGCGCACCCCCGATCACGTGACTGTGACGTCAGATGCAAGGGGTCTATTGGCGATATATAAATAAAATTGAATTGAATTGAATGACAAAACCCTCAGGTCCAGGGTCAGCTTGGGGATTTCAGGCTTGTTAAAGGAGAAGTCCGGTCAAAATCAGAATTCAAACTGCTGAAAGTACTTTAAATATAAAACTACTACATACTGTGCAAAAAATTATACGTTTTTTTAATTAAGAATAATTCTCATTTAATCATGTTTATGTGGAGGAATCCATCTTGGTCAAGAATAGTACTGTCACCTCCCATTTTTTGACGTCACTCGGCGGACCCGCTGTTGAGCAAGTTTCAACGCTCTGTTTGTCACGGCGCACTATTTTCCAAGATGGCGACGACTGGTGCTCTGTACGAAGCAGAGAGTGATGAAGTATTTAGTGACAGTGATGAGAGTTCCGTGGAGTCATCATCATCTGATAGCGAGTTAGTAGTGTTTTCTCTCCTGCCAGAAGTTAGATGGCAAATCCTCTCTCTTTAAGTTGGCAATCCAGCACCGAGCCCGGTGGCTCATGAATCGGGAAGTTGAAATAAGCTATGTTTTTTCCACTTTTACCAGTTGTGTTGGAACATGCGATGGCCATGCACGTGGGCATTGTTGCTTCAGCAATAGCTCTTGGGAATGTCAGCGGTGAAGTCCTCTGGAAATCCAAAATAATTGATGATCGCAGCTGTGTAGAACGGCTCCTATTGACTTTGCATGGAAAGCGGAGAGAAATGCTGTCGCCGCTTCCGCTTTTCTACGTCGCAGGATGTGATGTCAAACGCCCCTTACTGCCCAAATATGGGCAGTAAGGGGCGTTTGCCCAAATATGGGCAGTAATGTCAGCCCCCATACACAGTGATTCAGACGACAATTTATGTTTTTATTTTCTTATTGATTAAAGATAAGTTCATTAAATAACCACAAACGTATTAGTTTTAGTTATAGCTAATGATACCCTGATTTTTCCTTGTTGACTGGACTTCCCCTTTAAAGAGCTCCATTTCCACAGCGATACGATCTCTAACTTGTATCATACAGTCCATGGAAGTCTTCTCCATTTTGCCCAGTTTCTATTGGTTGGCATATATGTCATTGCGTGCCACTGTCAAAGTTGAACATAGTTGGATTCTGACCACGGTGTACGCGGAGCTCGCAAAGTGCCGCGCTGAACTTGTGCTTTGCTTGGCGCAGCAATAAACCACTCTTGCACGATGCAGGCCATAAGAAATATTGGGTTTCACAATGGTGTGCACGTCACATCCCTTGTGAAAGGCCCATAAGACTAAAATTTGCTCTTAGTGACATAATTTTAGGAGAAATCTTAAATCTTCCTGTCCCTATATTCACAAATCTTCCTCTCAGAGAGCTCCTACCTTAGCTTAAAAATTCCTGCCAGACTCTTAGCTTTAGAGCGATTCTGATAGTTGCTGAGCAACTCTGAGGAAGGAGATGACAGAAATGTATGGCTCCATCCGAATACCCTTAATAATAGCTCCAAGCTCCTGTTCCTTGACCTTTCACGGGGTCAACAGTAAGAACTCTGTTCTGGGGAGGAAAGGAGCTTCGGTCTGCTGTGCCAAATTTGGACAGCCTTTAACTTCGACATCATTACATGACGGAAACGCACATGAATGATGCGAGTCAAATCCGGGCCTACAACAATTTCTGGAGAGAAGAAAGTGCGCGCCTTCTTCTCTCCAGAAATTGATTGTTGATTTCTATGAGGAGGCTGTGCTGATATGTCATGTCATGCAAAGGATTGTGGGATACTTTAAGTATTCTTAGCGATGGTAAGGGATGTTGCGGGGTTCCTTGACAAAACTAACAGGAGGGGGCATACAGGCTACTTTTCCTACCTCCTTCCTTACTGACTCCACTATTCGGACAGTACTTATGGCGACTGCTGACACACTTCCGCTTTGGCTAAAGAGTCCGTACTCTATAAGAGTATTTGGATTGAGCCTATATTTCTGTGAGGAGATGTGGTTGACCCAGTTGCTAAGTGTGATGCTTTCTTCTAAGAGCTGTGATTAGACAGCACTAAAAAACACACAAATGCTCCCCTACTAATCAAAGGAGAGAAATTAACCGATTAGACTGGATTGAGCAATGTGTTTTTCTACCTTTTTTTCTTCATTTTATGTCATTCCTTTTGCCTAATACAACCACTTTATACAAGGAGGCAATCACAGTAAAATGCTCACAGGTGAGTGCATGTTAATGTTAAAAAGATAAAGTAGTAAAATGACCAGACATAACAAGAAAATCGAAATGACGATTATGATGCAAGTAAGGTGCATTCAGAGATTTTGATGTTTTGTGACAATTATTTAATTTAACTAAGTTTATGTCACTTATTTCTTAATGCATTCTAAAGGGTTATTTTTTCTCCATTGATTACCAGGAGCTTTTTAGAAAAATCTGTTTTTCTTAATCCAATCACAGCTCTTAGAAGACAGTGTTACACCTAGCAACAGGGTCAATCACACCTTCTCACTAAGAGAAAAATGTATGTCGTCTCCTTCCTCAGAGTCGCTCTCAACAAGTATCTGAATCACTCTTAAACTAAGACTCCTAGGAAGGAAATTTTAGGCTAAGATAGGAGCTCTGTGAATTTTTTGGATCGGGCGAGTTTCAGCTGCATTGTGCGTCCTGCGTCGTCTAGTATCAGTGTTTCCCGCAGGAATTTGGTTATGCGAGGCGGGGGTTGTTGGACCGACTCGCGGAGCGGGGGGGGGGTGGACGACGACGACACGTTGTCCGCGGACCGACTGGCGGAGCGGGGGGGGGGACGACGACGACACGTTGTCCGCGGACCGACTGGCGGAGCGGGAGCGGGGGCGGGGGGGGGGGGGGGGGGGGGGGGGGGTTGTTGGACGACACGTTGTCCGCGGACCGACTGGCGGAGCGGGGGGGGGGGGGGGGGGGGGGGGGTTGGGGGTAGGGTGACCACCCGTCCCGCGTAGCGCGTGCGCGCACAGCGTTTAAAGCCCAATTCATGCGTCCCGCAAATTGAGACCGTGTCACGCATAATCAATGCTTTCTCAAAAAAAAGTTGGTCGCGCTATCCTGGAGCCCCAGGCAGCCAAACGAACATTACTTGAGTCCCCCCTCCCAACCCCGTTCTCCCGCTCCCGCAGGAGTCCCTCTCAGCGCTGCAGTCAGAGCCACAGCATGTTTACCACAGACATATATACGTAGACGAGTTATAGGGCGCAGGTTCGCACGTCAACGTCAACGTCACCGCCATATTGTATGTGGCAGAAAAAAGTTGAGTTCTGTTATTGTGAACGTGAATCAGAAAAGATGCCTCATTCCTGTGCTGCAATAAATACACACACACACACACACACACACATATATATATATATATATATATATATATATATATATATATATATATATATATATATATATATATATATATATATATATATATATATATATTTGTGTGTATGTGTTATGAATATAAGGATCAATTTGTTAAATCTAAACATTGTGGTCTTCATTATTTCATAAAACCGTGTCACATGTGAACCTTTAGGAACAGACATTTTGGGTAAGTATTAAAGAGGTAAAATTAATAATATGAGGAAAAAAAGTCCTAGGTCAATAAAGTAAAAATAAACAAACAAACACAAAAGTGATAATGTTATGATAAAAACATCATATTATGAGAATTAAGGGGGAACATTTCCAGAATAATCACAGTTTGCAGAATTATTTCACTCCTGGAGTAATAGGGCCAGGTTAGATTATTTTAAATATTTTTATTCTTTAGGAGAATAAATTCAGGAGAATGAAGCTAAAGGGATACGAAAATAAACTTGTAATATTACAAAAAAAATACTACGAATACAAAGTATATTCAGAGATTAAAGTCCCTCTGATTCTGTTTAAGTGACTGAGTAACTGCAGATTTGCCACATTTAAGATGGCGGACGCTCTGACGCATCGCAGCATAGGCAGAACCCGCGTCTACTCTTATATTATGTCTATGATGTTTACCCTCAGCGTCCAGACTGCAAATGAAGCGCGCATGCGCCGGGATTGACGGCGCAGGTTGATCATACATAACTGAATTTGAAATATTTTATCCTAAATAAATAACGGCATTTGATTCACACAACCACATGTTCGTGTTTTACTGTGATTTGTAGGCTCCTTGGTGAACCACAAGGGAAAAAAGAAAACGTTTAAAAAAAGTTGCATTTTTTTGTAACTCTGCCATAGTGTCTCTTTATGGTTAATTTTGCCGGTCTCAAACCCGGATAAAGGAGGAAGGTTAGTATTGTAATAAAATAAACAATAATTAAAAATAAAATAAATAAATAAAATAATAAAAATAAATAAATAAACATTAATGGACAGAACAAAGTAGCTCTATATATATTCTGAGTGTTTTTACTCACTTTTTGTCTCTCTCTAACAACGTTATTTCTCCCACAGCGTCAATAACATGCACATCGCATTATTAATATACCATGTAAGGTGGTATGTGCTAGAAATGTGTAAACCACTATCAGTGAGTCTGCCCGTGAGGTGGGGGCACCGCGCGCCAAGCAGTGTCACTTTGTCACTCAGAAACATACCCCTTGTCCCCCCTTGGGCTTATTAGCAGGTGGTCACCCTAGTTGGGGGACGACGACACGTCCGCGGACCGACTCGCGGAGCGCGGGGGGGGGGGGACGACGACACGTTGTCCGCGGAGCGGGGGGTATCCATGTGTTTTTTCCCTGCCATTCACGCACGCGCGAAAGCAACAACAACAAACCGCGTGTTAACGTCACTTTTTTTTTTTTTTTTTTTTGGGAATGTTGGCGAGGCGGTAGCGTGAGTTTGGCGAGGCGGCCGCCTCGCCAAGATAGCGCTGCGGGAAACCCTGAGTATACAGGGGGTAACGAGGGGCGATTAGCCTCTCATGACCACCTCCCGATCAGGAATTGTGCAGTTGGATGAAAAACAAACATGTTTGAAATTCAGTCAACCTTCGTGAGGTGATCATGAGCGCATCCTGCTGTTGAAGCTACGAGCGTCTACGAGCCGATTTTCCCCAACCTTGTGCACTGCGTGTAACGTACGGAAACTGGACCCAGAATTCAACCAGGACAGATCAGTGACGTTTTCAACAAGCTTTATTTAAAGAACACACAGGCGCGGGGAGTCGGGGCGCGCTGCTCGCTCTTATACTGGAAATCCCCTGCGGCAGAGACAACAGGTTAGTGATCAGCTGATGGTAACAGGCAAGAGTGAGGGAGGCTGGATCACTTACCTGACTGCGGGACTCCAGAGCCTGGGGAACCAGCTTTGATGTTGGCGAACTGGTCCGGGGCAGGAATCCGACGTCAGACCGGGCTTTGGGGTAGAAGCCGTTGGGCGGCCGAATGGCAGGCAGATACTCCGTTCAGGGTTTTCCAGGGACGTTATCCAGAGGGGTCCGGGTCCGTACACAGAGAGGCAGATATCCAGTGGCAGTACAGGTAGGGAGATCCGAGGGGGAAGGTCCAGGTCTGATAACTGGCGGGCTCAGAGATTTCAGAAGGGTTAGGCAGAATCCGGTACTCACAGACGGGCAGGGTCGGGTAAACGGGCAGGCGGCACAGATCAGGCAGGTTGGCAGGTCCAAGGACAGATCAGGTCAAGGTATCCAGGCAGGCAGACAGAATCAAGACAGGGTCAGGCAGGCTCAGAAACGATCAGGCAGAACAGGTCAGATAACGGACTGGCAGGCAGGATCAGAAAACGCTGGA
The DNA here is from genome assembly GCA_037039145.1 of Fundulus diaphanus. Lineage (NCBI taxonomy): Eukaryota > Metazoa > Chordata > Actinopteri > Cyprinodontiformes > Fundulidae > Fundulus > Fundulus diaphanus. The sequence continues at coordinate 39,582,395 of CM073137.1, forward strand.
AAGTTTGCACCGTGTGGCTTGAGACAATCTGGTTGTGGCAGCTGCACGGGGATTATATGGAGGTGAAAACAGGTGGAACCAGTGAGAGCTAATTGCAGCAAGGGTGGAGTTGAGCAGGTCTGCTGAATTGTGGATCAGACCAGCTCCAGTGCCGATATCGTCACACTGCGCATGTGCAAACAAGGGAATTCTTCTTCTCAGACGAAACCATAGGAATGTAGAGAAGCATGGCGACGGTACGTGTGACTCATAGAATTGCCAAGGCAGCGCGTTTCATTCTAGTGAGCCTCATATTTAACAGTGAGCATTGACACTTCCGTCTGTTTCTTCTTCTACTGTTTACATTTGGCTTCCGAATAGACAAGTCTGACAAGCACCATCTCTCCTAGGTGTGGTTTTTGGTCGTACAGTGTGAGCAGTCAGGTCGCATCAGAGCGTCGGGCCGTACAGTGTAAGAACAGATATCATGAGCTGTGAACTTTTAAACCCTGCGGTTTCGTCGTACAGTTTAACATGTATATGAGTACAACAACTGAAAATATCGTACAGTGTATGCCCGGTTTTACCTGATGTTTTCTGATGAAAACAGAAAAGTTTGGTAGAACTTGCACTGTTAGATTACATGACAATGGTGAATGTTTTCTTTGACAGTGGCATTTCAAAACAGGTTGCAGAGTGGGAGGGGGGGGGGTTGTTAAATGTAGTTTTAACCCTGACCCTAAAAGTTAAAAAAGGTACAAATACTTTTTCAAGGCACTTGATGGCCAGGAGTAAACTCTGTTAAATAGGAGCACTGCTGGGCTAAAATGCTGCTGATCTCTGTCCAGCTCCCTGACCTCCCTGCCATGCATCCTTTCCTGGCTGCAGCCAGAGGGCCAAGACAGCGCCAATAAATGTCAGGGAAAGTCACCTCATAGAATATGTGTCATGTTCCACCTAAATCACTCCTGCTGCGCTGCAGTGTCGGAGATGGATGGTAACACAGACAGGTGAACTGCCACCAAATCAAACAAAATGCAACAGATATGCACAACTATCCTGCACATGCATACAAATGTAAAAAGTAGGAGTTGTCTGCATGCACCTCCTTTCAAAGCACACAACATTTAGTGTACACAGGCAATTATCCCTCAAACACATTTCATAGTAAAAGCAAACAGAGCCAACCAATTTAGGAGGGAACAAATAAACAAGCACATGCAGGTTTGCATGTAGAACCACTGATAATATCAACTGATTTCTTGATGGTCTTTTAAAGGAGACCACAAGCAGAAAATTGAGCCACTTAAAGGAGAACCAAATCCCCTGGGGGCAACACGGCCAGTGTAAGCGCAGCTGCTCACTTCATTGATGGAAAAGTGTCTTGATGGCGGCTGTTGAAATGTCAGTGACTGAATGCAGCGCTCTCAGGCCGGGCTGTCCTGTTTCACAGACACAGCTTTGTACGGCAGGCAGAGGAGACGTGGCTCTGCTCTGAATCTGGATTTGGACATGATGATGGAGTTGGTGACACTACAAAAAAATGCTTCCAAATGGGGCATCTATTTGTTGTTTAAGTTTGTTCCACTGTTTTAATCATCTAAATATCCCTGTGATTCTGCAAGAAGATAACATGTTATCGCCCTCAAACTGAAGAAGTTATGGTTCATTTCAGGTGCGGCAACCCGTTTAAAAATCTGTTAATTCTCCCAGATTCAAACACTGCTTAACTTGCTTAGTGTGCACACTCTGCAAATAAACTCAACACACTGTCAAATACACAGTCGCTGAAGCGTGTACAGGTTCACATTGAGCTTGGACATAAATCTGTGCAGATAAGCCAGGGTTTACACACTGTCCCACCTCTCCATCACATGCTTTCTCTGAGGTCTGACGCTGAGCTTTCACCTGCTGGCTGTGGCTCCAAACAAAGCCCCCATTGTGACCAGCTGGATTCCACTGGGTGAGATTATACTCACGCAGGCACAATCTCACAGATATACACAGCCATTATTCCTTGTTTTACTCTTCTAAACAGGCTTTCACGCTAATAGTGCACACAGGAGCAGAGGATTGAATTTTACATGTTGGTTTAAGCTGCTTAACCTGCTGCCATATTGCTATGTCGTTATGAATAATTATGTTGCTAGTTAATTTTAGCATTGTGAAAAAGTCTTTGCCCCTTTCCTTATTTTTTTTTTTTTTTTTACAAGGATTGGACACTTCAGTTTTTCAGAACACCATATAAATTTAAATATTAGTCAAAGACAACACAAGTAAACACAAAATGCAGTATTGAAATGAAGGTTTTTGTTATGGGGTGGGGGGGGTCCAAATCTACATGGCCCTGTGTGAAAATGTGATTGCCCCCCTGTTAAAACATAACTTAACAAAGTTAACCTTCTCCAGCCACACCCTGTTCTCAATCAAGAAATAACTTCATAAGGACCTGCCTGACAAAGTGATGTACAGCAAAATATCCTCAAAAGCTAGACATCATGCTGAGATACAAAGAAATTCAGGAACAAATGAGAAAAAACTAATTTAGAAAGTAATTAATCAGTCTTGAAAGGGTTACAAGCCATTTCTAAAGCTGTGGGAGTCCAGCAAACCACAGTGAGAGCCGTTATCCACAAATGACAAAAACGTGGAACAGTGATGAACCTTTCCAGGATTGGCCAGCTGACCAAAATCACCCCAAGAGCGCAGCGACGACTCATCCTAGACATCACAAAAGACCCTACAACAACATCTAAAGAACCGCAGGCCTCACTTGCCTCAGTTAAGGTCAGAGTTCATGTCTTCACCATCAGAAAGAGACTGGGCCAAAATGGCCTGCATGGTAGAGGTCCAAGACCAAAACCACCGCTGAGCAAAAAGAACACCAAGGCTCGTCTTCATTTTTCCAGAACACATTTTGATGAGCCACAAGACTTTGGGAAAATCAAAAGCTTAACTTTTCCGTTAAACCTAGCGTAAAAGCAAAACACTGCATTTCAGAAACAAAACATCATCCCAACAGTGAAATATGGTGGTGGTGTGATGGTCTGGGGCTGTTTTACTGCTGCAAGAGCTGGAAGATTTGTTGTGATAAATGGAATAATGAATTCTGCTGTCTACCAGAAAGAGAAAATCCGGCCATCTGTTTGTGACCTAAAGCTGAACAGAAGTTGGGTTCAGCAGGACAATGATCCACAACACACCAGCAAGTCCAAATCTGAATGGCAGAAAAAAACAAAACAAAGACTTTGGAGTGGCCTAGTCCGAGTCCTGACCTGAATTCTATTGAGATGCTGTTGTATGACCTTAAAAAGGCCATTCATGCTGAAAAACCCTCCAATGTGGGTGAATTACAACAATTCTGTAAAGATGAGAGGGCCAAGATTCCTCTCCAGTGCTGGAAAATACTAATTTCCAGCTTGATTGCAGTTGTTGCTTCTAAGGGCAGCCCAATTAGTTATTCAGTTTAAGGTTGCAATATAAAACAAGTTGGACTACAAACTTCAGCATTAACATTCAAAGGCAACTCTAAACGAATAGGTTTTTAACCATGATTTAAAAGAACTTAAGGTTTCAGCGCTGTTACAGTCTTCTGGGAGTTTGTTCTAGATAAGTGAAGTATAAAAAAAAAGTTGCTTCTCCATTTTTGGTTCTGGTTATGGGTATGCAGAGTAGCCTTGAGCCAGAAGACCTGAGTGGTCTGGAGGGTTGATACACTGATGGCAAGTCTGTGATGTAGTTTGGTGCAAAGCCATTTGGTGATTTAGCTGTCACATCATTCAGGGGAAGCAGATCATCCGCTATTACCATATAACATAGAAAGGATTCCTGGATCAATGTGTGCTTCTGTGCTTTTCTGTGTCTCTGCTCTGTCTTCTCTAACCCCCAGTCGGTCGAGGCAGATGACTGAGCCTGGTTCTGTTCGAGGTTTTCCGTCCTGTTAAAGGGGAGTTTTCCTCTCTACTGTAGCTTCATGCATGCTCAGTATGAGGGATTGCTGCAAAGCCATCAACAATGCAGACGACTGTCCCCTGTGGCTCTACGCTCTTTCATGAGGAGTGAATGCTGCTTGTCAAGACTTGATGCAATCTACTGGGTTTCCTTATATTGGAAACTTTTTGACCAATCTGTCTGTATGATTTGATTGAATTTGACTTTGTAAAGTGCCTTGAGATGACATGTGTTGTGAATTGACGCTATATAAATAAAATTGAATTGATTTATAGACTAACATAAGTATTTAAAATTCTATTCTCTGAGATACAGGGAGCCAGTGTAAGGACTTTAGAATTGGGGTGATGTGCTCTAGTACTTTCTTAGTCTTAGTGAGGATGTGGGCAGCAGCATTCTGGATCAACTGCAGCTGTCTGGTCGACTTTTTTGGCAGACCTGCCTTCTCAGAGAACAAAATCCCATTGCATTTAGCTGTTTTAAGAAATATCTGTAAAGTCTCTCTTTATAGATATCATAGTGAAAATACGGTCTAGTCTTTCTCCACCTGCATTCAGCTTTTTTACACTCCCTTTTTTCATTTCTAACAGGTGGAGCACTTCTTCCCAGAAACAACCTTATGTTTAATTGGAGCAATGCTGTCATTGATGTCTTTAGAATTAAAGTTATCTCCTAGTTCATCTACTGTGGTACAGGACAAAGCGGAAGCAGAAGAGTAAGCTTGGTTTAAGTTTTCAGTGACATTGTCCTTAAACAAGTGCTTTCTAATGATGTCCCTTTGGCTAACTGAGTCATTGGAAGTTATGCTTCCAAAGATAACAGAAACTGGACAGATAGGGCAACATCATTTACATTGGAAACATGGACCGCGGAACGCATTTCAAATTGGTCGGGCCCATCAGGCAATACTCAATACCACTACCCATCACATACGCACGCGGCCGCATAAACATAAAACACCAGCATCCCCTTGATCACGCAACTGGTTTGCGTCACATGACACAAGACAAGCCAATCCATTTTTAGACACCAGAATGTATTGCTTTCTCATAGGCTGTGGTCCCTGAGCATGATAAATGTGTCTGCCATGTTATAATTAAAATCGGCACCGAATTTTTATTTAACTTTTTTTCTGACGTTCCAGCACACACGCCCCGGATTTATTTCCACTTACAATCATTATATTACAGCTAACACAATATTTACAGAATAAAAATACTTTAAAAAGAAAAGTCAAACTCACCCCTGCTCTAAATATTCCAGAAAACGTGTCTCCGTCTGTCATTATGCTGGATGAAGTCCCTGGCTATCCTCAAAGCATCCACTGTGGTCAAAAGATCCCTGTGTGTGTGTGTGTGGGCGCACATCAAGCTATTTAGTCTTTTCTGGGTCATTGTTGATCTCAGATAGGTCTTGATACGACGGAGGGACGAGAAACACCTCTCAGCACTTGCAGTGGACACAGTTAACTAAGCTAACGAAGTAGCGGTCATAAGCAGCGTAGAGGTGGGAAAACTTTTGTTTACATCACATGACACAATCAGCCAATACATTTTTAGATGGGATGATTTATCGCTTTCTCATTGGAGAATGATGCTGCTGCCATAAACTACTGTGCATTTGAAAAAAATAGCTATTGAATATTTTAATTTTATTTATATATATTATTTTACATGTTTGATCATCAAAAGTAGGTAGGGCCGCGGCCCTACTGGCCCTACCCGTTCCGCGGTCCGTGATTGGAAATGTTTAGACCCTTACTGATGATAAATTCTAAAATATGTCCCTGTTTGTGTGTTGGCAGTTTAACATTTTGAGTTAACCCAACATCTCTAAGTCTGTCACAGAGTTCTTTTTAGGGGCAATCACTTTTTCACACTACTGTACATAAATGAGAAACTATGAGTATTTACAGTGGTTGATGTAACAGTGAAAGCTGAATAGCCAATCAAAACGTAAAATAAAATTTTTTAACTGAAGATGTTCCCCAAAAAAAATAAAATTAGTAGGTCATCTTAGTTGAAACATTTGGTCTTCTCTCCACGAGACTTCTTCAGTCTCCAGAAATTACATTTTCAAAGTAACTAAAGTATAGGCAAATGCCGCCATCTGCTGGACAACGGCAAAAGTAACAACTGTAATAGTTGTGCCAAACTCAGTGTAATGTCGTTCAAATGCTTTGTAGCAGTGGGTTTAAGTCATGCTACACATCAACTGACAGACAAGCAACAAATAGTTATAATCTTTTGTTTGCTGATATACTATGACGTCATACAGGTTTACAGTTGTCGTGGCCGAGTGGTTAAGGCGATGGACTAGAAATCCATTGGGGTCTCCCCGCGCAGGTTCGAATCCTGCCGACAACGTGACTAGTTTTTCATTTTCAATAAGCTATGGGGCTAAAATGGTAGCTTTACCATTTGCAAATGTGTGTGGAGAGTTGTGTATCTGTATCTCGACTTGTGTGTCTGTATCTCGATTTGTGTGTCTGTATCTCGATTTGTGCGTGTGCAGTGGGATTTGTAAATGTGTGAGGAGAGTTGTGTGTCTGTACAACAATCTGCAAATGCGTAAAACTACTTGTGTGTAATCCGTTTTGCAAATGTGTAAAAAATCCACAAATCTGTATTCAGATCTGCAAATGTGTACAGAGATTTGCAAATGTGTAAAAAATCCACAAACCTGTATTCAGATCTGCAAATGTGTACAGAGATTTGCAAATGTGTAAAAAATCCACAAACCTGTATTCAGATCTGCAAATGTGTACAGAGATTCGCAAATGTGTAAAAAATCCACAAATCTGTAGTCAGATCTGCAAATGTGTAGATCAATCTGTAAGCACACACAGAAACACTTGTGTCTGAAGTATTTTCGCTTCAAGACCCAGAAATACAGACAAATCATTGGTTACAAGTAAAGCGGTTTTTCGGTTGGTTCTCTTTACACACGTGATTTTTGCTACTCTTCTGCCGCGTGAGATGCACAAATGCGTAGAAGGATTTGTATGTGTATTTTTTCGATTTGTGTCTTCTTGCGCAGACTCGCAGGCTCACATGTTGCCCTGAGCGCAGGCTCACAGGCACACAGGCACACAGGCTGCCTCTTCCAGCTGTGGGAGGTCACGTGACTTTCAAGGATTGAACCAAAGTGTTTTGCTACCAGACGGCTGACAAGGCAACTTGTTATAACTATATAACTTTCTCCCTTTAACGGCAAAAGTTTCTTGTTTTAATGAGAGACTTATCTTGCTAAAACGACATAATTGTCTCCTCATAACAACGCAACATAACCCGGCATCAGCTCGCGGGATATTTGAGTGTCACGGAGAAGAGGAGAGACGGAGGGGCGCCTTTTATTTCTTTTTAAAAAGTCGTCATTTGTCGGAGGAATGTATTTCTGCACTGAGGAGTGACAAGGTAAGTCATGCATATACAGCAAGTCCTCTACTTGAAATTTTATCAATTCGGCAGTTATTTATATTTAACAACTATGCTTTGGAAACACTTGTAGCACTGTAGTACAGTCTCTGGCTCTGTTTACACGGTGAAAACAGGTTTGCGTTGCCTTTGTTCTCTCCATTTACACACTACAAGGTTTAACTGTTGCTTAGGGGGACTTTCAGCTATAGCTGTGGGTTTATTTACAACAGTTTGCAGCCGAAACAGTCCTCCGCCAGCCGCTGTTTTCTTCTTCTGGGCAATTTGACGCGGAGCTTCAGAAATCACAGCGCTACTAGTGGTGCGGCATGGGAATTACACCGTTTAAGTACTCTGTAAACAGGGCCTGTGACTGCAAATGTTCTACATGGATGTTAATGAGATAGAGATAAGGATAAGCAGCTTAATATTTTTAAAAACATGTCATGCATTTAATCATAAATTCTGCTGTAAAGATTAATAATCATGTACTTAAAATAGTCTTTTTAGTTTTTTTTCAGTTTTTATATTAACCATACTTTCATTGTGCTTGTAGACTGACATATCAGCTATAGCAAGCATGGATGATGAGAGCTTGGCCATCTATATTCCCACCTATGCTGACAGAATTGCCCCCCAGAGATTTTGCTCCGAGTTTCAAGGAAAAGGTGAAAGAGATGTCCTTCAACAGACGTGGCTTGAAAAACTCGACATGCAAATCTTCATGGAAAAAATCCAATTTGATCTAAAATATTTTTTGTTTCAGGTAATACCAATATGTAATATATTTCATGTTTTCAGGAACATATGGAAGTGAGCCACAATAGTCAGTTAGCTTTTGTTTTTGCTGACAAAGATATAGAGCAAAAATACTGATTAAAAAGATTACTCCAACAACATTGTGAAATACAAGTTTTTGAAGTGAAATTATTGCTGTTGCTATTAAGCTTGTTTAAGGTAAAAAAATTTGAAGCATGTGTTTAAACTGTACTTATTTTCCTTTTCATTCCATAGGGCATTATATTTCTTTTATATTCTTCAAAGTTGATTGTAAAATAGATAAATGCTTTGAGCGCAATAGTGCCCAGATTTCTAACAATGACTTTTGTCATATGTAAAAGGATTTTCTCTTGTTCAATTTTGAGATCCATGTATTCATCTTTTTAATACTCATAGATCACGTTCTAGTTAGGTCATCTTCTGGAGGTAGAGAACTTCCTTTCAAAAGGATCTTTCAGAGAACTTGTTAAAGGTACTTTTAATGTATGTTCTTCTGTGAGTTGATGTAACATTGCAATATAATGTTATGTTTCTAAGAAAAGAATGAGTTGATTTGATCACAAACCATTGCACTTTATTTTGTAATGAGTTTTTACCAAAGATTCATTAAAGGTTTTCATATTGAACATAAGCATAGGCACTTTATTTTTCATCTCATTTGACCATATCATCATTGTCAAACAGTACATAACTTGGGTCTCAGTGTTCAGTAACAGAGAACTATAAGTCTTGCTATTATAAATATAAAAAGTATGTCTTGAATATGAGGAGCAGTGGTGGGGTTTACAAAACATGTCATTTAAACATTTTGTCCTACATGACAGATTACAAGGCAAATGTGAAGTTAAATTTCTTGTTATTGTCCTAATATATTTAGTAGTGTATATTTGCTGTCACACACAACAGGAATCACACAAAATATAAAACCTAGCACCAAAATTCAAAAATTATGTACATCATGATGAAACATTTAAGTACATGGGAGTCAATGAAAACAGAGGTCTGTTTTTTTTTTCCTCCATCTGTATTTCTTTGACTGTTTGTCCTTTATGGGTTGTGGGGTCTGCAGCTGCCTATTTCTGACTGTGTAGGAACGTGACAGGGTCATTCTGGACAGGCTCACAAGGTCATTTGCTCCACAAACTCTTTTTTACAAGAAAATGTCACACGTGTCACAGGTTTGTGCGTATATAAACTCTTAAAAATAAGCATAACTCAATTGTTTCATCATGTGTGGACGGTGCATGAAGAAAGTTTTCTGTCATCAGAAGGTATGATAGTTAGAACTGTCTCATCATATGTAAACGGTCCTCTGAAGACGTTGGACTGTGCAAGTTTCTGCCGCTTGCTTAGAAACCTGTTTGAGATGATCTTGTTCACCAAAAAGCCGTGGAAGGGTTCGCAGGTGTCAAAGTCCAGTCCTCAAGGGCCGGTGTCCTGCAACTTTTAGATATGTCCCTGGTCCGACACGCCTGAGTCAAATAATCAGGTAATTACCAGGACTCTGAAGAACCTGACTGCATACTGAGGAGCTAATTGTGCCATTTGATTCAGGTGTGTGGGACCAAGGAAACCTCTAAAAGTTTCAGGACACCGGCCCTCGAGGACTGGAGCTTGACACCCCAGGACTATACATCATGTAGGGCTGGCCACTTGGAGCCATTGCATCTCTAATCTTACAAATGATGTTACAAAAGTGAACCACTTTTTAGAGTTGTTCCTGAAAGACAAGAAAATAAACAAGATCTTAAAGTACATACTCCATATTTAAAAGCATGTATCATATAGTATTTATCTTTTACATTCAAACATACCTCAGTGATATTTAAACAGGTGAGCAGAATTGGCTGCTTATCCAAGAAGTCACCAGTAAAGTAATCTGTATTCTTCAGTTTTTGAAAAAGGTGCATCCAGTAGTGTGCACGACGTTTCCTTAAGAAATCCCACCAGTTGTTGATGAGCTGGCTGTGGGTGCGGGATCCCACAATGAAGTAGTTTTCAGGATAGCTGTCATCAAGACGCAAAAATCTTTGAATGTCTTTCATTGTACCATTCTCTGTCTCCATGTCTATATGAATTCTGGCGGTGGTACCCCCTCTGTTACTGCTGGAAGAAAATATCCAGCAGTAACTTTTGGACAGCACCATCCATGTATTCAGCTTTAGAGATGCCAACCTGTAAACACAGCAGACAATTTGTTATCGTTTTTTCAAGTTTTTTTTATTTTCAACAAAAGGTAAAAATAACAATTAATTTATTCTTTCTAAAAATTGAGCACGTTACTTATGCTAAATGTGAGAAGCTAAATATTACAAATTCAAAGTTTTTAAGTATTTAAATTTTGAGTGTCAGATCAAATGCACCGGCATTCTAAGATGTAAAAGAGAACATTCAGATTTTCTGGCTGTATTTTTAATGTAGCTATCTTAATACTGGTCCTCCTACCTTAATGTTTTTGTTTATGGGAATTTACCACTTTACTTAGTACTTTTACAGAATTCCCATCAGAAGGAGAATAGCTGCTGTTTAAAATTGTGATTTAAGGTTAGACTGGATCAATGTTAAAATTGCTTAAACCTAGACTGCAATGGAACAATGTTGTTGATTAAGATTTGTTTTCTTTTCTGAGTAAGTTTAAAGACATCAGAAAAAAACAAATGGAACAACAAATAAACTGAGAACAATGGTGCTTTGCTGCCAGGTGCTTTTATTGATACATTCTTATATTAACTTTTGAATTTGCAGCAATGATAATCGATTATCAGTTTTTGCTTTTCCCCTTATTAAAGCATGTCAGTAGTTGACTGGGTTTATTAATGAAGTTCATATAAATAGTTGTCCTTCACTGGCGTGTGAATTGTCCCATTAGAAAGCTCTGTATTCATATCTTTGTTTTGACACAATAAAATATGGATAAATGTAGCTTTATCTAGCCTCACTTTCATTGTGTAGAATACACATATTTTTAATTAGCCTTACAAGTGTCGAATTAAAATTTATTTTAATCATATTTAATTAAAATACATAAAGGCATAGGTACATTTGCAGTCACAGGCCCTGTTTACAGAGTACTTAAACGGTGTAATTCCCATGCCGCACCACTAGTAATTCTGTGGCAATTCTGTCAGCATAGGTGGGAATATAGATGGCCAAGCTCTCATCATCCATGCTTGCTATAGCTGATATGTCAGTCTACAAGCACAATGAAAGTATGGTTAATATAAAAACTGAAAAAAAAACTAAAAAGACTATTTTAAGTTTTTTTATGCCGGGTTCCTTCCCGCTAACGGGTGTTTTTTCTTTCCACTGTCGCTTCATGCTTGCTCAGTATGAGGGATTGCAGCAAAGCCATGTACAATGCAGACGACTCTCCCTGTGGCTCTACGCTTCTCCAGGAGTAAATGCTGCTTGTCGGGACTTTGATGCAATCAACTGGTTTTCTTATATAGGAACATTTTTGACCAATCTGTATAATCTGACCCAATCTGTATAATATGATTGAACTTAACTTTGTAAAGTGCCTTGAGATGACATGTTTCATGAATTGGCGCTATATAAATAAAATTGAATTGAAGTACATGATTATTAATCTTTACAGCAGAATTTATGATTAAATGCATGACATGTTTTTTAAAAAATTAAGCTGCTTATCCTTATCTCTATCTCATTAACATCCATGTAGAACATTTGCAGTCAAAGGCCCTGTTTACAGAGTACTTAAACGGTGTAATTCCCATGCCGCACCACTAGTAGCGCTGTGATTTCTGAAGCTCAGCGTCAAATTGCCCAGAAGAAGAAAGCAGCGGCTGGCGGAGGACTGTTTCGGCTGCAAACTGTTGTAAATAAACCCACAGCTATAGCTGAAAGTCCCCCTAAGCAACAGTTAAACCTTGTAGTGTGTAAATAGAGAGAACAAAGGCAACGCAAACCTGTTTTCACCGTGTAAACAGAGCCAGAGACTGTACTACAGTGCTACAAGTGTTTCCAAAGCATAGTTGTTAAATATAAATAACTGCCGAATTGACAAAATTTCAAGTAGAGGACTTGCTGTATATGCATGACTTACCTTGTCACTCCTCAGTGCAGAAATACATTCCTCCGACAAATGACGACTTTTTAAAAAGAAATAAAAGGCGCCCCTCCGTCTCTCCTCTTCTCCGTGACACTCAAATATCCCGCGAGCTGATGCCGGGTTATGTTGCGTTGTTATGAGGAGACAATTATGTCGTTTTAGCAAGATAAGTCTCTCATTAAAACAAGAAACTGTTGCCGTTAAAGGGAGAAAGTTATATAGTTATAACAAGTTGCCTTGTCAGCCGTCTGGTAGCAAAACGCTTTGGTTCAATCCTTGAAAGTCACGTGACCTCCCACAGCCGGAAGAGGCAGCCTGTGTGCCTGTGAGCCTGCGCTCAGGGCAACATGTGAGCCTGCGAGTCTGCGCAAGGAGACACAAATCGAAAAAATACACATACAAATCCTTCTACGCATTTGTGCATCTCACCCGGCAGAAGGGTAGCAAAAATCACGTGTGTAAAGAGAACCAACCGAAAAACCGCTTGACTTGTAACCAATGATTTGTCTGTATTTCTGGGTCTTGAAGCGAAAATACTTCAGACACAAGTGTTTCTGTGTGTGCTTACAGATTGATCTACACATTTGCAGATCTGAATACAGATTTGTGGATTTTTTACACATTTGCAAATCTCTGTACACATTTGCAGATCTGGCTACAGATTTGTGGATTTTTTACACATTTGCAAATCTCTGTACACATTTGCAGATCTGACTACAGATTTGTGGATTTTTTACACATTTAAAAATCTCAGTACACATTTGCAGATCTGACTACAGATTTGTGGATTTTTTACACATTTGCAAATCTTTGTACACATTTGCAGATCTGGCTACAGATTTGTGGATTTTTTACAAATTTACAAATCTCAGTACACATTTGCAGATCTGAATACAGATTTGTGGATTTTTTACACATTTGCAAAACGGATTACACACAAGTAGTATTACACATTTGCAGATTGTTCTACAGACACACAAATCTCCTCACACATTTACAGATTTATTTACACATTTTCAAATCCCACTGCACACACACAAATCGAGATACAGACACACAACTCTCCACACACATTTGCAAATGTTAAAGCTACTATTTTAGCCCCATAGGCCAGCAGCACGAAAACATGTTACCCGCACATAGTATGATGACCAAAACACAATCCGTAATACAAATACATTAAATCATGGAAAATCAGGTCATAACTGTTTGAACAATTGAATTTATGATCTAGAGACAGGAAGATGCATTCACAGAGTGGAACCCAGCGCAGTTAACATGGGATTGCGCAATCCCAGGGGAGGCCAAGCTGGCTGCGGCCTCACCGACTTCGCTATGACGCGCTATCATGGATTTACATGGAAAATAGTGAAAATTCTGCGATTTTGAAGAAAATATGATCAAAATTGATGAAATTAGATAACAATTTAACTCTTTATTACAAATTACTGAATGAATCACTATTTATATTATGTTATCATCATTATATATTTTCTTTCTTTCCGTCATGACAGGTGAGGCCTGGCGTCACTTGCCTCCCCTGACTGCACGTCACTGGTCTACATGTCCAAGTCTTTGTGACTTAGTCTCTCCAAAACTGCATCTGCTCCGTGAAGGCATCAGAGCTTTGTTAGACATTAGTGAATAAACAGCATATATCTAACTATATATATATATATATATATATATATATATATATATATATATATATATATATATATATATATATATATATATATATATATGCTGTTTACTCACTAATGTCTATATATATATTTTTATATATATATATAATATATATATATATATATATATATATATATATATATATATATATATATATATATATATATATATATATATATATATATATATATATATATATATATATTGTCTGTTTGTGATGTCATGCCCTCTGGTCATTCATGTTTTATCCTTGGGGGGGATACATTCCTCCCCCCTCTGATCTGAATAAGTAATATTATCAGGGGTTAAAGTTCTCCGTCGCTGCGACGGATTTCCGTCATTTGGAAAATGAGCGCAAAATGTCCCGTGTAGACTTTTTATTCAAGATTTTAAACAGAAGCTGCGCTCAACCAATGAAATCTGGCAGAGCCAGGACATTAGCCAATCAGAAAGAGAGTAGGGCGGGTCTTTGCAAAGCGGAGATCTGCCAGTCTGAGGTTTAATGATGTTCAATCATTTTAACTTTTGGAATATTATGGATTTTCCAAAATTTATATTAATACATGTCTTGTGTCCTTCACATTTGTAAATTAAATTTTTTGTTTGTTTTTAAAGAGTATTATTACGTTTTCTGCTCGAAGCGGTTAAAGTAAACTAATAGGGCTTGGGATCCGCATTGCATTGTGGGACGTGGCGGCCATGTTGATGGCTACGCGAACGTTAACTTAACGCTGACATAACGTTGTTGAACGAAGAGACGTAGAAGTAGAATAGATAGAAAAAAGATGTTAAAATCCCGAAAAGGATCTGTAATTTACCGGGACACATTAAATAGAGAAGCCAGGGACCGGTATGTTGACAAAATCAGCATTATTAATAATTTGGATCCATATGAAGTTCCAAACAATGAGTGGAGCGCCGACGACGACTTGTTGCCACCGTTTTGCATGTCGGACGTCTTCGGCTACCTTGTGTGTGGTGTGAGCGCCTATACTTCTGAACAGTTCCGAAGCTACAAGTCCTTGGAGTCTCATGTGCAGTTTACGAATGTATGGGTTCAGGAGCTGCAGATCATAAAGCAAGCAAACAGTGGGAACACAGTAATCGCACAAAGGTAAGCTGTGCTCAGACGGGCTCAGGCACCTGCTAGTTTAGTAGCTGCTAACCGTTAGTGCTAACAACTACTCACACATGTAATGTACTTTTAACTAGCTGCTATGTGTTTCAAAGGTGTAGTTAGTAACGAAGAGGATGAAATGCTATATCAACCGTCTCTGGGCGCGCATTCTTGCATGTATGTGGTGTCGCGGTTGAAGGAAAGAAACAATGTAGGCTATAAAATAAAACCGTGCATCTTTAACTTACCAGAATGAAAATGCAGGGAACACACTCTCATTGACATCGGGATACTGTGGAAAGTTATGTTCGGTCGTCTTACAGCCGCGATCCAAGCAAGCCGACGACTCTTCGTTACCTCTGACACTTGTTCTCCGTGGTTGCGCCTCCAGGCAGGAAAGCGGTGGAAAGTTAACCCATTTCTATGTTTTTCTCATGGCGATCATGTGTTGCGCTGTTACAGCCCACAACACAGCAACGGTTTACCATGGTTGAAATCAAGTTAAGGTGAAATTAATCAAATTAAAACACGGCTGAGAGGGAGTACAGTACGCGGTAGTCATAGGCAGTAGTCTGATTAGCGGTAAACGAAGCCATCAATATGGCGGGCACGCGAATAATTACGTCATGACGCCCAAGCCCTATACCCACTCCCGAGTCCCGACAGTAGATGGCGCAAGTTTAAAAAAAATAGTCTAACACACTGGATCTAGCTAGCTACCTGAAAGAGCACCTACTAGCTAACTATTATTAATAAAACTTTTATTCATTAATAAAACTTTTGAAATGATCCCCCCCTCTGTTTTTTTGCAAATCGCACACTGTATATATATATATATATATATATATATATATATATATATATATATATATATATATATATGTATATATATATATATATATATATATATATATATATATATATATATATATATATATATATATATATATATATATATTTACATATATACCAGGAGTTCAAAAACAGATAACTTAAGTCCGTTTTTATAAATTTTCAAAAAAGCATACTATTTATTCTTTAGTTAAGGTGATACCAGTCAAACTAACCTACCTGGTGAATTTGATCAAGTAAGAGTGACATAGCAAAATAATGGCATCTCAAAAATACGCCTTCATTAAAAGGACCCCACACACACACACACTTACATTTTAGTTTATTTGGCTAAAAACGGAGTTATCTGTTTTTGCAAATGAACTCTTCATATATACAGGTTCACAGACACAATCACTGCCTTAAATACCCTCAGCTGATTAAGGGTTAAACCATTCTGCACCAGACGATTTACTGCTGATTTTACCTATAAAATACAATATTTACATAATACAAATACACATATACACATTCCCAATGTGCCAAAGTTCCACCCTGCTTTTCCCATGCTCTCTCCCGGTACCTATAAATGGTGTCTGTACCCCTGGGGAAGTATTTGTCCAAACACCCTGCAGAGGACATAGAAAACAGGTAAGTCACCAAATCCTAACACTTTGTTTATATTCACACAGCCCACAGATTTTACACCACCATTTGCTTAAGTTTCTGAACAGTAGACCTTAGCTCCAAATAACAATTCTTCTTTCCACAAACATCCACCCCATTTCCTAACGACGTTCCCCAGTCCTTGGAGGGATCCAGGGGGACCCGCCTCAAGCCGTCGCTCACCAGAGGGTTTACTCAATCAGTCACAGGGCAACACGACACAAACAACCATTCACACTTTCACTCCTGAGGGCAAAGCCCAGCTAACTCTGCCTGGATCGTTATCGACTGTGTGGGCAAGCCAGAGCTCCTGGAGAGAACCCACATGCACAGTGTTAAAGTGCAAACATCACAGAAAAAGGCACCAGGTGAGTTTTGAACCCGGGACCGCAGTGATGCAGCAGTGCTAAAACCATGCTTAAAGACTTTTTATTAAAAAGGTCAGATATGTGAACATTAATAATTTAACTGACCTGATCTTTTATCTGTGATGTTTTAGTGTGTAATTTGTTCTGTTGTGCCTTGTGTACAGTCACTGTGTTTTGTGTAAAATCCCAACTGGGGACAGGCATTGAGAATTAGCCTTAGCTAAAATGTTGTAGTGTGTGACATGATTCATGAAACATACTTGTCCCTATCAAATAAACGAATAAATAAAAAATAAATAAAAAAAATGCAGGAACTTTTCTCAAATGAATTGAACTTAATTGATTCACCTTTTATTTTAACATATGGTGAAATAGTTTGGAATGGGTCTATGTCGTTTGCTGTGTTATAACCCTGATGGCCCAAATGTTGTTCTTAATGAAGTGGGTTTTCCCAGGACTTCATGTGTCGTAGCAGACCTCAGACTTCGAGACGAGGCGAGGCTTTTTCTTTTGAGAAATATTTAACCACCGCCGCAGAGAATACCAAAGACCATGTCCAACGTTTCCAACCCCAGAATTAATGTGAGCTGTTGTGTCTTCAGATAGTTGTCCCTGGTTTGGTTCTGCTTCCTGCACTGAATGAGGGGATGGTGAAATTGGGAATGTTGCATCCTGGAGCTCAGGATGTTTCTCACTTATTGTTGAGGAACTTAATGGTTCCTGTTCCTCAGGTGTCTCATGTGACTCTTCTTCATCGTCTTCATAATCTGTCTGTTTAGATGAGCTGTCCTCCGCTTCGGGTTGTAGGTGTCCAACGCTCACACTTGAAAGGTTTCCAGAGTTGGCCGTTTCATCAATTGACCCAGATGACTCTTCATAATCAGCTTCATAGCCTAAATCTTCAGATGAGCTGTCCTGCGCTTCAGGTTGTATATGTCCATCGCTCACACTTGAAAGGCTTCCAGAGTTGGATGGTAAATCAATTGACCAAGATGACTCGTCTTCATTCTCTTTATAGTCTCTCTCTTCAGATCTGCCGTCCAGTTCTTCAGGCTCTGGATTTTTGCCAGTCATCCTTAAGAGACCTTGTTCCTCCAATTTTTCGTAACTCGTCTCGTATTCTGACTTTGAAAAGTTCTCTCGGCTCTGGCTTTGTTGGTCGGGAGGTAAATATTCCCCGTCAGCTGAGACCTTTTGAGAAATATTTAACCACCGCCGCAGAGAATACCAAAGACCATGTCCAACGTTTCCAACCCCAGAGTTAATGTGAGCTGTTGTGTCTTCAGATAGTTGTCCCTGGTTTGGTTCTGCTTCCTGCACTGAATGAGGGGATGGTGAAATTGGGAATGTTGCATCCTGGAGCTCAGGATGTTTCTCACTTATTGTTGAGGAACTTAATGGTTCCTGTTCCTCATGTGACTCTTCTTCATCATCTTCATTATCTGTCTGTTTAGATGAGCTGTCCTCCGCTTTGGGTTGTAGGTGTCCAACGCTCACACTTGAAAGGTTTCCAGAGTTGGCCGTTTCATCAATTGACCCAGATGACTCTTTATCATCAGCTTCATAGCCTAAATCTTCAGATGAGCTGTCCTGCGCTTCAGGTTGTAGATGTCCATCGCTCACACTTGAAAGGCTTCCAGAGTTGGATGGTAAATCAACTGACCAAGATGACTCTTCTTCATTGTCTTTATAGTCTGTCTGTTTAGATGAGCTGTCCTCCGCTTCAGGTTGTAGATGTCCAGGTAAATATTCCCCGTCAGCTGAGACCTGATCTCCAGAGATTTCCTGCCCTTCTCCCTGTGAGGCATACCAATTGTCCACCGTTCCTTCTGGTCTATGATCTCCTGGTGGAGGAATGTCATTTTCTGGATTCCTTGCCTTATGGAATTGAATGACCAGCTGATATTTCTCAATGTCAGGTTTGAAGGATTCAAATTCCTTTGTGAGGGCATTGATTTTAGGCACAAGGGAAGATAAGCGACTTACCAACCTGTCTCTGTCCTTATGCGTCACTTGTTGCATGCCGAACATTGTACTGGTCCCGGGTTCCAACTTTTCATTTAAATCCAGAATGTGTTGACTCAATTGTTCGTTCATCCTTTTCAACCCTCTGACGGCACCGTCAGCCTCTATGTAAGCACCATGTAGTTTAGTTTGATATGAGACTTTTTCTGTCAAGGTCTCAACCTGTTTCTTCAACTTGCCGTTACGTTGCTTCAGTATCTCCTTTTTTTCTTTTGCTATTGTGATCTGTAATTTCAACACATCAGGATGCGTTAATTCTTGGTTCATACTTTTCAACTGCTGCTCAAGTTCAGAGTTCCTACTGCTAAATTTTGCTGCTTTCTTGTTTTCTTTAATGACTTTCTTCTTTAGAGCGCACAAGGTATCTAGCTCCTGTTGTAGCGACTTTCTCCGCTTTTTATATTCTTTGTTTAACTCCATCTCAGCTTTCTTCCTGTGTTTCTGTTTATGGAAAACGTTTGCGAGTTCATACCCTTCCTCAAGCTTTTCGTTCATCTCTAAGAGTTCTTGGAGTGCTTTGTTATTCTTTTCACGCAGTTTTTGTAAGGTGAAGAAAGCAGATCCCCTCTCAGGGTTGAGAAAGTCAAACATCTCGAGGTTTTTCTTGCACTTTGCAGACGAGAGAGCAAAGAGAAAGCAGCCAGTTGCAAAGATCTCAGCGTAGAATGCAGCCAGAATTCTGATGACACACATCAAAGAACCCGGTGGCTCAAAGGCAACTGTGACATCATCGATGACATCACAGGGCTTTGATGACACCCACCCAGAGAATTCTTTTGCTTGTTGTTGTTTGAAGCTATATTTATCCTCATTTTCCACAATGACAGAAGCATTTTGGAACCAACGTGTTTAAGTTTACCCACATGATGAAGCAGAATTTAAGAGAATTTCTGCGATGTTCAGCAGAAATTACTGTAAATATGAAAATTAATCAAATGTTGGATTTTGGTCTTGTGAATGCAAGAAATATTTTTAAGGAGACAGCTACAATTTTAACTCCTCCCAGTCACTAGGTGGCGCACTCGCCCATTCTCATTCCAACCTTCAACTATACTGTTTGCCAGCCAGGTGCCAGGCTGGGTAGCATTAGCAGAAGACCAATGATCCGTGTTGCCGAGTCCGCTTATCATAAGCTACTTTGGGCTTCTTTTTTTTTAAAGTCGCTTGTAAATTTCATGAGTTGTGGGTTGCGGTTTTTGGGCTTGTTTCTGAAAGTGAAGTTGCTAATTTGGGCTCTAAAATCAGTGACGATACACACGTTGGAGACCCGCTTGCACTGCTGCGCTACAGACACAGTACTGGCTGAAATATCCTTGCCTTCTCCACGTTCACACACTCCTACCTAAAGAAAAAATATACTAGAAGCCTCATTACATGCTGGAGCGCATCCTGGGTCACCACCATATTGGGTGGGTCTTTTCTACTCTAGGCTGACATAGGAGCCGAAGGGAGTAAAGGCAGGGGGAGCAATTTGCCTGGATTTTATGCAGTTTAAGGCTGCAATAACCAGCAATAACTGCTTAAAGTAGATTATGCGGTGCAGATCACCATTTTGGGCTGAGATTCTGAAGATGAGTTTTTACGCGTTGATAATATTGCAGAAACCTAACCCATAAACCGTACTTTAATGCTTATTAATTTGTCATCTCTGTATTTGACAAACTAAGGCTGAATCATATTGCCAAATGAAGTACCCTGGAGTTAGTGTCCGCATATGCAGCATATTAAGCTCCTGCCCCAGTTGCAAGCTAAGTGTAAGACACAAATTACCTGGAAATTATAAACCCTTTTCCAGGCTTTAAAAAAACACCTGTGTGTAAGAACAAAGTACTTTGGCATGAAAACACGTATTTATGTACAGTTTGTGAAAACATTGTGGAGTAAAGCGTCTAGGCACTACGCCTGGGGCCACATCCCAGTCGGCACCAATGCTCAAAAGCTTAACCGATGTTCTGCCTCGTTCTTTTTTTTGGTCTGCTTGAATCTGAGAAATGTAACATGGAGAAGAAATCATTTCTCAGCTCCATCATGGAGCTACTGCGATCTGAGCTCCGTCTCATCTGACTTGCAGAATCTTTTTGTGTGTGGACATTGGCATATTAACCAGAAGGAAATGTTTATATATTATGAACTCGTCCAAATTTATAAAATAGTTATATACTATATAATTATTTTTTAGTAAAATTAATATTTTTATTCTGCACCACTCCAGACGTTCTTTGGATGTATTATTTTTTTTATAAATTAATTGTTTTGATGAAATTATTGTAGCTATGACATTTAAATCTGATAAAAACAAAACATGTCCTGTTTTAGAAACACCAGTTCTAGAAAACATGTGTAGCGGTTGATCGGTATTTCAAACTAGGGCTGGACGATGATTCGATAACAAAATATATTGATTGATAGACATTTATGGATGATAGAAAAAAGGGTCAATAAAAAGTTTAATAAAATAACAGTTGTCCTTTTTTTGCATGCTAACCACATAGGTTAACCAGCCTCTGACCCCCCCCCCCCCCCCCAAAGCATTCAGAGAGCACGCATTCTTTTTTCTTTTTTAAAAACTTCCAGTTGGTTGAATAAAGGGGTTAGTTTGAATTCAGTGCTTGTGTGTATCTGTATCTAAAAACAGGTTGCTAAGCAACACCATAAAATGATCAGGGGTCCGTTCTTCGTACCTTGCTTAAAACATCCAAGATCAAATGAGACATCCAAGATGACTTCATCCGGCTAATCATGATCCGGCTAATTGGGTTCTTCGAACACACCTGTTGTTTATGATTAGTATGGCAGGATTGATCTATCTGAGATAACTGCGTTTTCATGCGTTTGTTTAAAAGGGGAAATGTATCGATAGTAGAAACAATGATCAGCAACGCTGCAATTGGCTGTTCAGCATGGCCAAAGAACGCCCACAGTTTTTCTCCCAATCAGAACACGAGCTTTTAATGGAAGGTTATGCCGAATTTGAGTCATTAATTAAAACGACAGGGAACACTTCAAAGTCTGCTAAAGCCAGGAGAGAGGGCTGGCAAAAAGCAGCAGACAAATTACATGCATAAATACTGTCCATGTTAGATGTTTCTATCACTTTCTACAGTATGTATTTTTGCATTTAATAATTTCCTATTTACTTTGTTCTTTTATGTCAGAACCTCCAAGGGACCCACTAGAACATGGGAAAAAAAGTGAAGTACAAGAATATTCTACAAAATGGTAGCCTTTAATTATTATACTGTATTTTAAAAAGCAACTTCTTCCTCTTTTTTAAAAGCCACTGTTATATGAGGTGTTTGTCTGTTTATAACAGCCACCAAGAAAAAGCCTGAAAAAAAAAAACATGTTATTTTTACTTTTGTTACTTTCTTTTTCTTTCACAAAATGACACAGGGTGCCATCCGTTCCCTATATAAACGGCATCTTCAACAAAAAAAATAGTATTTTGACCTGAAAAAACACAAGTTAAGAGGAGAAATTGAACTCCACAACTTGAAAAAGAGAATAATTGCACTAGAGATCGAGTTGCTTCAAAAGGACCTTCAGAGTAAGTTCTAATACACCATTTGACAGTAGTATTGCTGACTTTACATAACTATCTCTTATTGCAGGCAAAAGATGACTTGCTGTCTTTTCTTTATAAAGAATTGTTTAAATAAAACGACAGGAACTAAGCATTATTTGTTTCGTCTTTTATTAAAAATTAAAAAATGATGTTCCACAATTCTGTCCCGTCCTCTGCCACTAGGTGGTCCAAGTGCACTGGCTGGATATCCCTATCTCCTCCGCTTATAAAGCTGCGATCTAATCCTGTTTACTTGAAATAAGCCTGCTCGCGAGCAGGTTTAGGCTGGCGCACATGTTGCTATGACAGCAAGTCCAGGGGCCCGTTCTTCGTACGTCGCTAACTCAGTTAGCTGGATTTGATTGTTGACGATTTGGCATGATCTTGGATCGTTTGGTTCTTCGAAACTCATCCTGGACTAATCCTAAACAACAGGTGTGTTCGAAGAACCCAATTAGCCGGATCATGATTAGCCGGATGAAGTCATCTCGGATGTCTCATTTGATCTTGGATGTTTTAAGCAACGTACGAAGAACGGGCCCCTGCTCACTCCCCTATATAGTCCTGCAACAAACCTCTGCAATCTGCCAGATCATTAACAAAACTTTGGTGAGTTTTGTCCAACGTTGTCTTTTTGACTGACCTGTAGATATTACCCTGATTGCCTCTTGATGTCTGAGCCTGCCTATCCCTGTATTATCACTATCTGTTTATTAGATAATCAACAAGAGGGATCATTAGTGATGGGGCGATGAGGCGTCATGAAGCGTTTCGACACATTGCCAAACTGTATTGATACTGTGCCGATACTGTGTCACTGAATACTGACACCTGCTGGACCTTAAAAATCCCTACAGGCAACCTAGCTGCCAGAGTTAACTGACACTGATTTGATGACCAAGTATACACAATATTACAATTTAAGTCATTGTATGTTGCATTGTATTATTTTATATTTTCATTTGAATTTAAAATATATTTGATTTTTTTTTAGATACAGTCAATAAATAATGTGAACCTGTATCATAACGTAATAACCTCCAACATGTTGTGAATGAGGATGCTTGTGGACTGGCTTTTTTATTTTGATTTTTACTATGTTTTTTGCTGCCATGTTCTTTCAATGCACCCCCACCCCACCACACACACACACACACACACACACATACTCCCCCATTTGTGTTGAACGACGTGTGAGAAAACAGCTTTAATTCTCCATCACATAACTTTGCATTGACTTTTTCAACAATTCTCTCTTGCGGTTTTCAGCAGCAACGGCGTTGTTTCTTATGGTTTAATATTGTCCATATGCCTTCTTTAAAGATTTTTAATTCTACTCGCAGGACATGCGCACTTCAAAGCTTATTTCCTGTCATTGCCATGGTGAATTAGCCTGGGTGCCATTCCGAACTTAGTCCCGCCCACAACGTTTTAGGTCGGGAAGTTCGGTCTGGCATTGCTCAATAGTAGCGTGAGTATGCTCGCCCAATATCTGGCGGGCCAATCAAATTGTCAGGGCGGGCTTTATACGATGATGGACAGATGATCAACAGTAACGTAATCAACCACGTCACCAAAGCGCGCTTCGGCAAAAGTTTAATTTATCAGCTGGCTCCGTTGGTCGCTAAGAAGATGGGACACAATGAAAACCCATTGGTCATTGTTGTTTCTCCTTTGGTCGCACTCATGGAGGACCAAGTGAAAGATTCAACTGAAATAGGCATCACGGCGATGCAACTCGGCGTGAACGACGAGGTGGATAAAGCCAGCGGTCGTTGCCAGCTCCTTTTCGGAAGCCCGGAATTCTGGCTGCTGAACAACAAGTGGAGGGACATGCTAGGCTCCGATGTTCTTCAAGCCAACGTAATGCGTATCGTCGTGGACGAAGTTCATCTAACTTACAAATGGTAAGAGATCATCTGACTGTCTGCAAATAACTCGCAACGTCGTGATATGAATCCTATGTTGTAAACATAGTAGGTAACGTTGTACGTTCTGTTGACAACAACTATGCGTCGCTTAACATACGTCACACACTCCGTTGCTCTTATTGGTTGTAGGTCTATCCAGGCCTACAACCAATCTATCCGTAGGTGCTCACGTTAAAAGGTTGATCGGCCGCGGTGTTTAGTTAGCTGACTGATATCATCTGTTCTGAAATCGGAAATGCTGAGTATGACAGAGGGAGGAAGAACTACTCAGAGTAGCAGCTTTCTACTCAGGGTAGATCAGCCGTTTTTTCTGAAACGACGCACAGAAAAAAGACGCACAGCTCAACCTGCCCAACTATAAAGGCGTCTGCCCAACCCATCAATCAGTGGTGCGCTCCGATCAGCACCTGCCACTCACAGAGCCGGGCCGTGGTACACCATCTCACCAGAGTTGCAAAATGGTTAAAAAAAAACTTGGTTTATTATTATTTTGTTTACAGTTCAGCTTGGATCTTATTTACTGCGCAGCATATATTTGCTGTGCGCGCTGAATCCAGATGCTGTGCGCGTATGCTGAACTGAAACAGTTTGGCGCGTCAGTCAGTTCCTGTATCGGTCACGTGACTTTCCCATAGCGATACGCGCATCGACACGGGTTTTGC
The DNA here is from genome assembly GCA_037039145.1 of Fundulus diaphanus. Classification (NCBI taxonomy): domain Eukaryota; kingdom Metazoa; phylum Chordata; class Actinopteri; order Cyprinodontiformes; family Fundulidae; genus Fundulus; species Fundulus diaphanus. Next base: position 39,607,444 of record CM073137.1, read on the forward strand.
TCTACGAGCTCGACGCATGCGCTGACCATCGGTGTTGCTGGACCCATCACTATGGATCATATTTCTCCAATTTTAGCTTCCCTTCATTAGCTTCTGTTAAATCAAGAATATAATTTAAAATTCTTCTTCTAACGTATAAAGCCCTTAATAATCAAGCTCCATCATTTATCAGAGCTCTGATTACCCCGTATGTTCCTAACAGAGCACTTCGCTCTCAGACTGCAGGTCTGCTGGTGGTTCCTAGAGTCTCTAAAAGTAGAATGGGAGGCAGATCCTTTAGCTATCAGGCTCCTCTCCTGTGGAACCAACTCCCAGTTTTGGTCCGTGAGGCAGACACCCCGTCTACTTTTAAGACTAATCTTAAAACTTTCCTTTTTGACAAAGCTTATAGTTAGAGTGGCTCATGTTACCCTGAGCTACCTCTATAGTTATGCTGCTATAGGCTTAGGCTGCTGGAGGACATCAGGATCTATTTTTCTCACTCTACTGATTTCTACTGTTCTCCAGTCTACTGTTCTCCAGTTTTGCATTGTATTACATTGAAATGACTGTTGTCATTTCAGCTTTTAACTTTTTGTTCTCTCTCTTTTTTCTTCATAGTAGGTACACCTGGTCTGACGTTCTGTTAGCTGTGACATCATCCAGGGAAGACAGATCACCCACTATTACCATCTAATGTAGAACAGATTACTGGATCAATGTGTGCTTCTGTGGTTTTTTGTCTCTCTTGTTGTGTCTCTGCTCTGTCTTCTGTAACCCCCAGTCGGTCGAGGCAGATGACCGTTCATACTGAGCCCGGTTCTGCCGGAGGTTTTTCCTTCCCGCTAATGGGTGGTTTTTCTTTCCACTGTCGCTTCATGCTTGCTCAGTATGAGGGATTGCTTCAAAGCCATGGACAATGCAGACGACTCTCCCTGTAGCTCTACGCTTCTCCAGGAGTGAATGCTGCTTGTCGGGACTTTGAAGCAATCAACTGGTTCCCTTATATAGGAAATTTTTGACCAATCTGTATAATATGATTGATTCTGACTTTGTAAAGTGCCTCGAGATGACATGTTTCATGAATTGGCGCTATATAAATAAAATTGAATTGAATTGAACTCCTGCGTCCTCCAATCCTACCCGTTCTCTGGCTCCTGCTTTTACCTCCTTCCACAACCCACCCATCTGTCAATAAACTTTCTTAAATGCAGCTCCGTGTGTGTGGTGAAGGTTTGGTTCATCTTAGCAAACCTTACAGTGTGGGCTCCAGTAACATATGATAGATAATATCTACTTTGAAAGTTAACATGAAGTGCTGCTGAAGATGACCACTCTGATCTAACTGGATGTTCTCTGGAGGACTGAAACGCCTCAGTCTGTGACGTCAGTCTGTGGGTCTGTCGGGCAATGACAGAAGTTTCGTCTCCTCTCTCCGTTTCTGTCGCTCGACGTTTCTTTGCTCATGGTTTTTCACGTGCTTATATAAATTTGTTGTGTTTCCACTGAATTTAACCGGCTTTTTACAAAACATACAGCTTGATTTCATTTACGGTATCAAAACAGAAGAACAGAGAAAACTGATTACCGAGACGAAGGAGAGAGAAACGGGCGGAGAAAAAGGAGAAATACACGCGGATAAGATAGAGAAAAGGATGGAAAAAACAGATTGCGGAAACAAAGAAGGAGGAGAGAAACGGACACAAGTAGAAAAGGGACAAATGGCAACGTCTAAAAAACCAAAAGTCTACTGGGATCCTGAGACACACATTTAGTGCTCAGCAGCGAACTCGTGAGTGTTCCCTCAGAGTTGTTTGGATTTTGGGTCAGCACAAAAAGCCCTTTACTGATGGAGAGGCATTCAAAGAGTGCATGACAACAGTTGCTCAAACACGGCTTAAAGGAAAAGAGCAAAAGGAACTTTGTGAGAAAATAAAGCAAATCCCCATGTCTGCATCAACTGCTACAAAGCAATGTGAAGTTTTAACTCAGGATAGGGAAAGAAAAAGGAGCTGTAACAAGACTGAAGAATGATGATCCTGATCTCCTAACTTACCACTGCACTATTCATCAGTCAGTTCTCTGTGCCTCCCTGTCAGATGAAAATGCTCAGGGGATGAATACAATGATCAATTTTCTTAGGTCAACCTCTTCCTACCAGCATTGCATGCTTAGGAAATTCCTCAGAGAAGTTAACGCTGATGATCTTCTGCTGCACACCAATGTGAGATGGCTCAGCAAAGGCAGGGTTTTAGCACGCTTCTGGGCCATTAGGAGGGAAATAGCATCTTTTGACAGAGCTAAAAAGTGAGAAGGGAGCACAGTTTTCTCAGTTTCTAAAAAATGAGAAACAGCAAGACAATGTGGCCTTTTTGATTGACATTACTTCACATCTAAATGAACTGAACTTGAGGCTACAGGGCAGAGACAATTCAATTTGTGAACTAATGACAGCTGTCTGTGCCTTTCAGAGGAAACTTGAGATGTTGAAGGAAGACCTGCAGGAAGACTGTGTCCACTTCCCAGCAATGCAAGAACAGTTTCAGGGACAGCAAGATGTATCTTCTTTTGTTGACTTTATTGAGAAGCTCATTGTAAACTTCAGCAATCGTTTTGACAGCTTCAATGTTGGTCAGCAGCTTACCGTGTTCATTCAGAACCCATATCTCATCACAGATGTCAGGACCTTCTCAAAGGAAGTTACACAGCACTTTAAGTGGGTAAACGCTGGGCATTTACAGATGCAGTTAGTTGACCTCCAAGCAGATTTGGCCCTGAACGAACAGTCTGTTAGGAGTGATCCTTCCACTTTTTGGGTCCAACTAGTTCCTGATTTTGTAATGCACGGGAATCTGACCCACCACAGTCTCAACCACGACAGTTGACGTGGTCAGTGAGGTTTTACAAGCTTTATTGAAAAAGGGGAAGCGCCAACGTGCAGGGCACGCTGCTTGTGCTCAGGCTGGAACCCCTGAAGGCAGAGACGTAGGTTAGTGACCAGCGGAGGCAGGTATAATGATTGCTGAGGAGCTGGGTCACTAACCTGACTGAGGAGAACCAGGCACTGAGTGCCGGCTTGAGGCGGAGGAGCGGGTTCGGGGCTGAGGTCCGTTCGCAGGCAGGGTTAGCCGGGGCGCAGGCCAGGGGACGGCCGACAGGGAGGCGGACAGTTCCAGTGGGGCTTTCCAGGGACGTGATCCAGAGGGGTCCGTGTTCGGTAACAGGGAGGCCGAGATCCAGCGGCAGTACAGGCAGGGAGATTCGAGAGGGAAGGTCCAGGTTCATTAACTGATGGGTTCAGAGATCCACAAATGTTAGACAAGTTCCAATACTCACAGGCAGGAGGGTCAGGTTCACAGGCAGGCCGTCCAGTAGTGATGGGACATCTGAAGCAAGGCTTCGAGGCGTGTACCGAGTAACAAGGGGGCGTGACAGATGAAGCCCCGCTTCGGAGCTTGTGTCATATTGAGGAAAATCACGTGATCAACAACTAACGAGGCCTCGCGTTACATCTGCCACGTCATTGCTTCATTTTGCGTGTCATTTTTCAAAATAAAAGCGCGATGAACCCTGTTGCTTCGTGGGTTATAGTAGGTGGTTTGGTAGCGCGTCAGCAGAGCAGTTTTCATCAGCAGTGGTTGAAATGGAGCCGTCAAAAAAGAGAAAAACCTCTCATATGTGGGAGTACTTTGAGATGACAGATCACATTAAGGTATGTATAATGTTTGCACAAGATCTGACTACATTTGCATCATTCATAGCAACTTTGTTTTAACTTCCACATCCTTTTATTTCAGGTGAAATGTTTGCTGTGTGAAAGGGTCTTGGTCTACAACAACAACACATCATCAATGATTAGGCATTACAGGGCCATACATGAAAATAAGCACACTTCAACAGAAGGCACCAGCCAGAGTATGATCTTGTCGTATGTATTTTAAATTATTTCATTCATATCATATATCTATCAGGATATTATTGTGTCATTTCAATTTCTTTATATTTATGTGTCTTACAGGTTCTAGGAAGGAGGTGCTAGATGAGGCTGTGTTAAATATGATTGTAAAGGATTTCCAGCCTTTTTCAGTAGTGGAGGATGAGGGCTTCAGAGAGCTCATTCGTTTGCTGGATCCAACCTATGTTCTTCCTACTGGAAAGGTTTACAGGTAAAAGCCAGTAAATTAGAATATTTTGAAAAACTTGATTTATTTCAGTAATTGCATTCAAAAGGTGTAACTTGTACATTATATTTATTCATTGCACACAGACTGATGCATTCAAATGTTTATTTCATTTAATTTTGATGATTTGAAGTGGCAACAAATGAAAATCCAAAATTCTGTGTGTCTTTGGACCACTCAGCAGCAGTCCAGCTCTTTTTTTCCTTAGCCCAGGTGAGACGCTTTTCGCGCTGTTTCTTGGTCAACAGTGGCTTGACACGAGGTATGTGGCAGTTGAAACCCATGTCTTTCAAGCGTCTCTTGGTGGTGGATCTTGAAGCACTGACTCCAGCAGCTGTCCACTCCTTGTGAATCTCCCCCACATTTTTGAATGGGTTTTTTTTCACAATCTTGACTAGGGCGCGGTGATCCCTATCGCTTGTACACTTTTTCTGACCACAGTTTTTCCTTCCCTTTGCCTCTCTAGTAATGTGTTTGGACACAGAGCTCTGAGAACAGCCAGCCTCTTCAGCAATAACCTTTTGTGTCTTTCCCTCCTTGTGCAATGTGTCAATGGTGGCCTTTTGGACAGCTGTCAAATCTGAAGTCTTCCCCATGTTTGTGTAGGCTTCAGAACTGGACTGAGAGACCATTTAAAGCCCTTTGCAGGTGTTTTGAGTTAATCAGCTGATTAGTTTGTGGCACCAGGTGTCTTCAAAATCTAACCCTTACACAATATTCTAATTTTGTGAATTTTGGATTTTCATTTGTTGCCACTTCAAATCATCAAAATTAAATGAAATAAACATTTGAATGCATCAGTCTGTGTGCAATGAATAAATATAATGTACAAGTTACACCTTTTGAATGCAATTACTGAAATAAATCAAGTTTTTCAAAATATTCTAATTTACTGGCTTTTACCTGTATATGTTTAAATAAAACAGCTAATGTGGTAATTGGAAATCACTTCAGTTATTTAAGTGAATAATTTTGTTGTTCATTTTAGGCATTAAAAAAGATAGTGGAAGAGAAATACTACAAAACAAAGGAAAAGGCCAAAGAAGACATCCAAAAGGTGTCTGCCGTCAGCCTGACAGCAGATATGTAGACGTCCATGAATATGGAGGCGTACCTGGCCATAACATGTCACTTCATTGATCCCAATGACAAACTGGGCATTGCATTAATTGGAGTGGAGCGTTTCCCTTCCACTCACACATCTGAAAATTTGGCCAGGGTAGTGCATAAAAATATGGCGGAGTGGGAATTACTGATAAAGTGAACTGTCTAGTGACTGATGCTGCAGCTAACATCTGCATTGCTCATGGACTGAATTTATTAGTTCGAAAATCATTTGACCAGATCCCTGCCCTCTGTGACATCCGCGCAAAGGCTAAAAGAATAGTGGCATATTTCCACTCAAGCACCACAGGTAAAGAAAGGCTAGAAGGGACTCAAATACAGATGGGAAGACAGCCACAAAAGCTAATAATTGATGTGGACACACGCTGGAACAGTACTTACCTTATGTTGGAACGTCTGTTTCAACAAAAAGAACCTGTGGCCGCAGCCCTCACAACACTCAAAACTGATATAATCCCTTTGACTTCTCAGGGTTATGAGATAATTGAAGAATCTTTACCAGTGTTGTTCACATTTTTGCAAGCAACTTCAGAGCTCTCTGAAGAGAAAATGGTGTCAATATCCAAGGTTATACATTTAATGAACATGCTGCACCATGCAGTGCTTACAAAGATGGCAAATATAAAACATGATGTTGCAAGACTTCTGTCTGAAAACCTATTGAGGCGTGTCAAAGAACAAGTAGCAAATATTGAATCATTAAGTGTCATGACAATAGCCACATTGCTGGACCCTGGGTTCAAAACTCTTGGTTTTTGCAGTCAAAGCAAGGCACAAGAGGCAGTATGGCGGCTGAAAGCAAACTGATTACAAACAATGAAAGTATCCAGCTGAGGGATTCAGCAGATGCAGGAGAAGGCACCAGCAGATCTTGTGAGTATTTATTTATTTTGAAATTTTCTTGTCTAATTTGTACTGCTGTATTTCAGCTGTTGGTGTTGTGTATTATGTGTAATGATATTTGTTTTTATTATTTATAGGTGAACTGTGGCACTGTGGTCTCTATTAGATACTACAGTGGACCAGAAGAGGTGTAGCTCCGATGCCACAGCAGATGCCATTGTTGAAGTGGAGCGATACCTTGCTGAAATGAACCTAAGGAGACATGAAGATCCATTGGAGTATTGGCATACACAGAAACCTGTGCATCTCCATTTGTACGCTATGGCACTGAAGTTCCTCTGTTCACCTGCATCATCAGTGCCTTGTGAACGAGTTTTTTCGAAGGCGGGGGAGGTCATCTGCTGACGAAGAAACCGTCTGAAACAGTTAAAAAAGTCCTGTTCCTAAATAAAAACAATTAAACCTACAACCAGAAATTTCTAAATGGACTTTGGTTTGATCAGGAGATACATCAGAATCACACATCAAAAGCAGACTAAAAGCCATTGGAAGAGGCAAACTCTATGTGCGACTTAATACTCCCAGGAATCGATGATTTTAAAGTATACAGAGTCTGCCCCAACAATCTCTCAATTCCCAATACACTAAAACAACACATATCTTCATTGTCAAATAAGTCCATGACGTAAATGAAAACCCAACACAATGACTAATGGTCAAGGATTAGATTGGCTACAAAGCATTTTAATAATTAAAACATGACAATTAAATATGAATTAATTGATTTTCCTCTCACTAAACATGAGTATGAAAACTTTGTCACAATATTGCATTTACTAATTTTTGGAAGTACGATCCAACTGAGTGAGAAGGCTGTTACAGTTTCACCAGCAGATGTCACAAGTGAGTGATGAATGAAGTGTCCAGTATTGAACCTTTTTCCAAAGCAAAGTGCTGAAAAGCTTCATTGCTTCATGAGGCTTCATTTGCCCATCACTACAGTCCAGGATAAAACAGAGTCCAAAGTCCAGAGGCAGATCTGATCCGGCATCTGCCTCTGCCTCTTTCCAGGCAGGCAGACAGAGGCAGAACAGGGACAGGCCGGCTCGGTAACAGAAAGCAGATCAGGTCGGGCAACAGGCAGGCAGGCAGGCAGGCAGGCAGGCAGGCAGGCTTGCAAACAGAATGGCTCACCGGTTGGTTCGAGACGATCTGGCACTGGAAACTGATCTGTACGGGGATTTTATGGAGGTGAAAACAGGTGGAACCAGTGAGAGCTAATTGCAGGTAGGGTGGAGTGAGCAGGTGTGCTGAATAGTGGATCAGACCAGCACCAGTGCCGAGATCGTTACAGATTTAGCTTTCCCAGCTCTGAATAAAGTAGCCCTGCAAATCTTGACTATGTTTGGTTCCACACACAACAGTGAGGCAGCTTTCTCCACAATGAACACTATAAAAACTAAATATCGTTCCAGGCTCACCAATGAGCACCTCCACACATGCATGAGAATGGCTCTGACGCCATTCAAGACCTGGTTTAAAATCCTGGCAGGGCAAGCAAGAGCTCGCCTTCTCTCACTGAAAGCAAAAAAAAAAATGTTCAGTTATTAAATGTGTTCAGAATTGAAATCGTTTAATAGTTTGAGACAGTTGAGTCCAGATGGGAAACATAAAATGGAAATCCAGCTTTCCTCCATTTGCTTTTTTTTAAGTCAGACACTTCAGAGCATGCACAATTTTAATGTTATGCTTAGTTTTTTTTGCACATGACATCCTACTTTTACTCAGTAAATTAGAGAACATTTACTGAGTAAAAGTAGGATGTCATGTGCAAAAAAAAAAACTAGAGAACATTGGGACTGCACAGTGGAGCAGTGGGTAGCACTGTTGCCTTGCAACAAGAAGGTCCTGGGTTCAAGTACACCCCTGGGTCTTTCTGTATGGAGTTTGCATGTTCTCCCTGTGCATGCATGGGTTCTCTCCGGGTACTCCGGCTTCCTCCCACAGTCCAAAAACATGACTGTTAGGTTAATTGGCTTCTTCAAATTGTCCTTAGGTGTGAATGGTTGTTTGTCTCTCTGTGTTGCCCTGCGACAGACTGGCGACCTGTCCAGGGTGTACCCCGCCTCTTGCCCAGTGAACGCTGGAGATAGGCACCAGCACCCCCCGTGACCCCATGAGGGATTAAGTGGATGGAAGGATGGATGGAATTAGAGAACATCAGAATTTAGATATGGATGTTCAGCTCCATGAATCATGAAATAAATATTGTCAAAAAGTACTTGAATAAGACCACGTACTATATATATATATAGCATGGAATAGTTGGGCTTCAGGACCTTGGCATCATGAAATATTGTCAGAGTGGACCTCTTTAAGTTTTAATTGAATACCCCTGTTTTAGACACTGGAGCAGATTGATGGTTTTCTCTGCTGGCAGATTTTCCTCTGATCTGCTTCTTGATGTAACGGACTATTTTCTGGTTAGTATCTGAGCTATGTTCTGGCTTTTTGATCAGACCTCTTAGGAGAGTCTGGTTGGTCTCAAGTGAAAGGCCCAGGAGGAATCGGAGGAACACGTCAAGATGTCCATTTGGACTCTGCAAAGCCTGGTTAACAGCATTCGGGTAAAAACTTATTGACTTGGTATCAGACATTTCAGAGTTCTCAGCTGTTTCCTGTTAACACCAGAGTTGATGTGGGTCAAATGAACACGAAGAGAAGCCACAAACTGTACTGTTTAATGCATATAAGAGATAAAAGCTCATTAAAGTAATTGAGGCATTTTTTTCTTATTTTGGGGTTTTGTAATTAGTTTGTGTCAGGGTGTGTTTATGGGCTTTTATCTCGATTCCCAAAATTACCCAAATGAGTCAAATTTTCCAAGGAAAACTTTCTTACAGTTTAGTGAATCATGAAATATTCTACTTTTTATTTCTGCAGCCGTTCCAATTCTCTGCAGTCAGAAAAAGGTTTTGTGCAATAAACTGGGAAAATATAATGCTACACTGTAAGTTCCAAATTGAGTCTCCCTCTTAAACCAAAGCAGTTGATCACAAATGTACCATTAATTAATTCATTTATTTTTCTGGACAATAAGCATAATATGTAATATTATATAAACAAATTGAACAGCGATACAATTTTATCAAAAATAAAACACAGATACCACTTTATTTATACAGTATTAGTAACTGAAATATTAAAAACAAGACAAAAGATGAGGGTCCAAGGAAGGTCCAGGATGATGTTCTATGTTTTATTTCCCACTCTGGTAAAGAGGGTTTCTGTGTTTAGTTTTAACTTAGTCTAAGCTTCTTTATTGATATTTGTTGAATCATTAAAACCAGTTAGTTAGCGGTCAGTAGCATGTAGTTCACAATTTTTAATCATTATAGCCTGGGATCAGTAAATCTTTCATATGTATACCGTATTTTTCAGACTATAAGGTGCAATTAAAATCCTTACATTTTCCCAAAAATGAATGATGCGCCTAATATATGATCACCGTTGTGCTTACTGACTGATTTTATGTGGTACAATGCACACAAAAATCTGTTAAAATGTGTAAATACAACTTTGGTTAGCAATGAAGCCGCTCCGCTCTATGGCAATTCGGAGCATTACTGTACACTGTCACTACCCGAGGACCCCTGAGCTGTCTACAAGACTGCCTGACTGTAATGTCTAAACTAGAAGTGCATTCATGAAAGGCAGCCGGGAGCATAGACATTATATATACGCAAACGCCTCGTTGGGTGGGTTCTGCCTATGCTGCGGATGCGTCAGAACGTCCGCCATGTTGAATGTCACTTAAACAGTATCAGAGGGACTTTAATCTCAGAATATACTTTATATTCGTAATATTTTTATTTTTGTAATATTACGAGTTTATTTTCGTATTCCTTTGCCTTCATTCTCCTGACTTTATTCTCGTAAAGAATAAAAATAATTATAGGAATCTAACCTGGCCCTATTACTCCAGGACTAAGATAGTTCTGCAAACTGTGACTATAGACCAGTTCACGCGTGACGTCAGCGCTACATCCGGGTCACGGTGGTTGGCAAAAACAGTACTGTTCTCGTCTACTACATGACAAAACGGGTGATTTAGAGCATATTTTTAGTTAGTTTTTTTTTGGAATCTAAACAATGTCTACGACTTGTTGTGCTCCCGGTTGCACACAGAGGCCTTCCAAATCGTCGGATGTACGTTTCTGTCGTTTACCGAAGAAAAAAGAAAGAAGAAAGAAATGGATAATTTCAATGAAAAGAGCGCAGGCATACACTCCCAATGGACTGGGGGAGCCACCATAACACGACAGAATTTGCAGTCTACACTTCATCTCCGGTAAATACAACTTAATTCTGCTCTAGTCATTGTTCTACTTAAATAGCGGCGGAGGGGAGGTGGCGATCGCTAGACGGGGCCGGGAGAAGCGGAGTCGATGCGCTGCAGCAGCAGCAGCTGCAGCAGCCGCTGTCTGCTGCTCCAGACAACGGCTCCATTACGCCCCCGTTCACGGGCGCTAGTACGTCTGTGTTTACGCTGCAACGTCGCCGACACCCCCACCCATTTTAATAAGACAAAAACACCAAAATAATCCGTAGTGAACAATGTTTTTTTTTTAACCTACCGGGCGGGTCTTCCTCTCTGCTGAGGCGCTGTCTGTGTCCGACTCCGCGTTACACAAACATGTGTGAACACCCATCCATCCATTTTCTGACCCGCTTAATCCCTCATGGGGTCGCGGGGGTTTCTGGTGCCTATGTGCCGATATAAAATAATTGCAGCCGTCCAGTGGTTTCATGGTTTTCATGCTCTCTCGTCTGTACTGGCCTGCGTGTTTATAAGGCAGCTGTATGTCACGGTACGGAACACTTGGCTAGCATTTCACAGACTCGCTCCGTCCCTTCAGGCTTTTGCTGTATAAATCTGGCAATCTGATACCATCAACCATCAACTTACTCTTAAAACGATCTTGTGATACGTTATCTAAAGAAGAAAAATACGTGGAGAACTCGTCAGTTTCTCTGTTTGCGTCCGCCATTGTGTTTGCCTTTTGCCTACCAGTCCGGCGTGCATGCGCGAAAAACCCGCATCAAAACAATAACAATGAACTGGTCTATTCTGGAATTGTCCCCCCTTAATTCTCATGACGTTTTTCTCTTAAAGGGGAAGTCCGGTCAACAAGGAAAAATCAGGGTATCATTAGCTATAACTAAAACTAATACGTTTGTGGTTATTTAATGAACTTATCTTTAATCAATAAGAAAATAAAAACATAAATTGTCGTCTGAATCACTGTGTATGGGGGCTGACATTACTGCCCATATTTGGGCAGTAAGGGGCGTTTGACATCACATCCTGTGACGTGGAAGAGCGGAAGCGGCGACAGCATTTCTCCGCTCTTTCCATGCAAAGTCAATAGGAGCCGTTCTACACAGCTGCGATCATCAATATTTTTTTCGGATTTTGAGAGGACTTCACCGCTGACATTCCCAAGAGCTATTGTTACAGCAACAATGCCCACGTGCATGGCCATCGGATGTTCCAACACTACCGGTAAAAGTGGAAAAAACATAGTTTATTTCAACTTCCCGATTCATGAGCCACCACGGGCTCGTCGCTGGATTGCCAACTTAAAGAGAGCGGATTTGCCATCTAACTTCTGGCCAGAGAAAAAACACATCATTTGCAGCGACCATTTCGAGGAAGAATGTTTTGAACATGATATTAGAGCGAGGATTTTCGGTAAGTTATTTTTAAATTTTTAATTTTTAATCTAGAATTTGCGGGGATGGTTACCGACCAGAGGGGCGGAGGGATACCAGATGTGATGGGCCCATCGTCTGGGCAGAGCTGGTCGGTGTATTTTATTCTTTAGCCTAAAACAATATATGTTAGAACTAGGGCTGTCACTTTTAACGTGTCATTAACGAATAGCCTTTGTTTGACCATTACGGTGCTTTTTTTTAAAGCGCGGTAACAACTTTGTTGTGGTTTCCCCCCACTACTCCCTCCCGATGTTTTTTTTTTTTTTTTCCCGACCGTCCACACGGAATCTCCCCCCCCCCCCCCCCCCCACAGCACTACCTCCGGACTTTTTTTTCCCCCGACCGTCCGCCCGGAATGTTTTTTGTTTTGTTTTGGTTTTTTCCCGGCGAAAAATAAAAAAAGGAAGAGGGAAAGGGAGATGGCATGTCAAGGGATGCAACAGCAGTTAAACAAGTGGATGGTGAAAGGCAACAGGTAGGAATTAAAGTTTGACGGCTGTGCTTGGAGGCTTGCAAATAACGTTATTCACGTTAAGAGACTAGCTAGCGATTACTAACGTAGCAGCCAAATGGGGGGTTCACAGCTTGCTTAGAATGTGCAAAACCGAGGTTGCTGAGTTCATACAATATGAATATATATGAACAGACTAGCTTGTGTTTGCTAACAGTGGGAATGTAGCAACCAAATGGGGGTTTACAGCTAGCTTCTAGCTTAATGCAAAACCAATGTTGCTGCGCTGACATAGTGGAAAATATAAGGTAGCATGTACAATAAATGACCAGAATCCAGAAAACATAACTTATGCAGTAACTCATGCATAAATAATATGCAATAAAGATGTTGTTTTACCATTAGCTGTTCATGTTAGCTGTGCTGTCAGACATGTAGGCTGCTTTACATTGGTTGGGTGACATGGAAGCTGTAATTACAGGGTCACATCTCTCTCTCTAAAGGTCTGTGCTAAGGCTATCCATATTTCTACTTTTTAAAATCCAAAATGTGAATGTAATTTCAACAGCAGCAAAACCTTACTGCATAATAGTTGTCTTATCTGATGGCATCACTAGGCTGATTTAGAAAGGCTACATTAAGTTGCATTGGTTATAATGATAATGTTAATGTTTGTCAATTTGCAACTGTTTATTATGTGTTAACATTGTTAATAATATACCATCTAATTATTATTATGGCAGGCCTACAGTGGCTGATATACTTTAAAATAAACCTTTATTATTTAAAGACCATACATGATGATGTCTGGCACTTATTTATTTATTTTAATCCAGGTGGGGGGCGCCAAAACTTATGCTGCATACCCCTCTTATACTGGGTAGTTGCGCCCCTGCTTAGAAGCAATTGTAGTATTATTTTAATCAAATGTGTGTGAATTGATTTTGTACATGAATATGAGCAGTACACCTAACTTTTTTTAATTTCATGTTGTAGCTGAAGTCCATGGAGAGGAAAACCAACAGTCAATTCTACGAAGGAGACTCACACCCACTGCCGTCCCCACAGTATTTTGTTATAGAAAAGAAAAAAGAAAAAGAACGTTGTCAACGAATCGGAGCCTTACGCCAACAACAGGAAATGGTAATGATTTAGTTTTATTATTCAAGCTATTCTAGGCAATCACACGGTCTTCTTTTTTGTTAATGCCTACTTCAAGTCACATGATTTTAATACGTACATGTGTCTATTTGTTTAAGGTTTCTGAAGTTCTTGGAAGTACAGGTGCTACTGGACAGGTGCTACTGGACAGCGACAGGAAAAGTGTTACTGTTCAAGAAAGGAGCAGCCCAGTGTCCACCCAAAGAAGACCAGAAACAAAAAGATGGAGTTTCTGTGATTCAACACAGTTGGCAGCGATGGACTTCAATGAAAATGTTGGTCGTGCACAGGCAGTGCACAAAAAAACTGGAAAATTAAGGTTTAAGTCCATCTGTCGGAAACAGGACAAAAGGTGGCATGTGCAACCAATCCTCGAGGCCAAAACTCTGGACCATGCTCACAGGATGATGAAATCCTTAGCTGAGTCAGAGGAGCATGACCTAGTTAGTATAGACTGTCCTGATTTGCCTGCCAACATAGCACCAGTTGCAAGGCCCCCAACAAATGAACTCTTGAAGAGCCAGCACACTAGATTTATCAAGGACCATTAAGACAGTGAATGCATATGAACAAAATAAATCATATTTTGCATTGATGACCTTTTCTTCCTGTTGCCTTTTTGTCTTAGAAATGTACCTATACATTTGAGTATTTGTCCTTTGTTTGACAGTCAATCATTAAAAGGGAATGAAAAAAAAAACTAAGTAGATCTGACTAAATAAAAAGGTTCAGATACATTGTTCAGATAAGTAAAAACGGCCAAAACTTTTTATAGGCCTTATTTTTGTGTTGATTTATAGATCCATCTGGTCAAAAAAAAATGATAAGTGGAGAATAAATTTCTGAAGATATTCCTAGTTTTTTTCCATTGTATTGTACATTTCTGTTTGTTTTGTAAGCTAAGTACATAGTAAGGTATGTAATTTGTGGTTACATAAATAATACAGAGCAGTCAGTGCCTTCCAGGCAGTTTTCTAGTTATAGTTAAAATTTGTATCAGCGTGGTAAATAATACATGCTTGGGTGAAAATTTAAACTGAATATAGACTTAAGGGCCAATTCAAAATATGACATTGGACACTTTTGACTTTAGGGTTACCATTTGAAAATTGTTCACCATGCTAGGATTAAAAACTTACACTTTATATACATTTCACATGTATTTTTTATTAGTTCAACATACAAAAAACAACTGGCTATCATTGTCAGCTTCTTTAAACCCGAGATAAACTCCATCATCACTAGGATATTTATTCCTAATGGCAAGAAATACACACGATGGTATGACCCGTCTATTTTTCTTGCCAAGCTTGTCGTACAGCCATAGAGTGAATTGTCTATACGCTGCCAGCCGCATAAGTCTGTTTGGTGCTGGATTTGGTGGCATTTCACTGTTAAAGAAATTACACATAGTTAGTAAAGCAAGCCGTAACACAGCATCATTCAGACAAATTGTTTGCACTTCCTCCATCATCATGATGCAAGCCTGGTGCGAGTAGTTATCAGTTTTTTCCAGAATCCGGTCTATTTCACGACAGCAGCATGATTCATCCACAGTCGTCATCAAGTTGCAGCTTCCACACAAACACCAAAACAAGTCCAAAAGCCGGTTTTGTTCGGTTGGTGGCTCCTCGGTTGACATATTGCTCTTGTCTTTATCAGATTCATCAGAAGGGTGAGGCTCGGCCTGAAAAAACAGAAATAAAATAAATAAGTTGGACCGTCTTGTAACAGCTAAATGGAAACAAGAGTTATAAAAATAAAAATTTAATTAGGTTGTAGGATTAAATGTGTAGGGCCAACAATTTAATTATCATTGTTAGGGTAATAAGATCTATGTAGTCTGTTATAAAGTATTATAATTACGGTAGTGCTGTAAAACGAAATTTTTTTATCACAATTAATTGCATAATTCCAAAGGTTAACTCTAGATTAATCCTAAATTAATCACTTTTTTCTTTTTATTTCTGAAAGGGTAAAAGCCAAATAGGGCATTTTAATATGTGATTTTGCCATTAATGGCATTATTAAAATGTGTGTACAAAAGTTCTCTCTTTTTTCTTATTTCAAGTGCTTAAGAATTTGAATGAAAACATCCTGGTGCCATAAAATGTTAAATTCTGGCCAATAATGGCTAAATCACTGATCAAATGTTATCATGGAGTAAAAGCTCATCTTTAGAACCAATCTCTGCTCAAAATGGTGATCTGCACCGTTAGCAGTAATCATAATTTATTACAACCGTAAACTGCCGAAAATACAGGCAGCGCTGCACTATATGACTTTACGCACTCCATGGCACTATGAGCTATGTTACGTTCTGATGCGGAGGCATATTTCCGTTGTCGGCTGTAATGCGGCAGCGTCACGTAGTTTAGAACCGATACAATCCACTTCACTTTCTCAAACAAGCCCAAAAAACTGCAACTAATTTTAATTTATATGCCTGCGTCTTTTTCATTGAAAATATCCATTTCTTTCCTCTTTCTTCGTCCTTCGGTAAACGAAAGAAACGTACATCCCATGATTTGGAATGCCTCTGTGTGCAACCGGGAGCACAACAAGTCGTAGGCATTGTTTAGATTCCAAAAATAAACTAAAAGTACGCTCTAATTCACCCGTTATGTCACGGTGGAAGGCGAAAACAGTACTGTTTTTGCCTTCCACCGTGACCCGGATGTAGCGCGGATGTAGCTCGTGACGTCACGCGTGAACTGGTCTATCCACCTATCACTGTGTAGCAGGGGCAAAGACTCCAGGAGCCCCAAAGCCATTCATTTAGCGATGCTGATTGGCCAAATATTTATAAATTTTCCCTAGCAACAGTATACGATTGGTTATTTCGCTACACTTGTGGGGCTCCTTGAGCGGCAGCCCTAAAAGTGTAGAAGAAGAGAAATGATACGTTCTGTTGGTGGAAATGCACTGTTAAATGAGTCAATTGGTAGAGTCAATTAGTAGAAGTGTTTTAATAATTCTTATTACTATTAAGTAAAAACTGACATTAATAATACTTTTAAAATCTATATATATTTTGACTTTTCCCCTCCACATCTAGGGAGGGCAGTGCCCGAGCGCCCCCTATGGGCCAGCCGCCACTGCAAGTAAGTTAATTGAATATAAAAGTTACGTTTATTTTGGCCTTTGTCAGGAGGACAGAGTAGTTGGACTACACTGCTCTGTTTCTAACATCAGACGGATAGAGAGCTGTGGACGTGGAGGAGTGATATTACACACAATATTTAATGTGACACACTTACTATTTATCAGATGAATCACTGTTTAAAATTGTGAGGAAGCCACATTGACTTGTCACTTTTAAATGAGACACAGCTGGGTTCAGGCTCTTTTTCAGGTTGTTTCCTGTGAATGAAGAAGGTTTGGTGATGAGCGAGCTGAGTGCTGACATGAAGAAGAGTCATGGACAGTCACAGATGTTGATCTCACCACTGAACTTTGCTCTGGCTCTCATGTTCCCCACACAGAGTGGTTTTAGAGTGAGGGACTCCCTCCTCTCTGTCATCACACTGATCCATGCTGAATTCACATCCACATCAGGTCTTATGCTTTATACTGTCACCTGTGGAGGAATCACAGACGGAAACATGAAGCTGCAGTTCTATATACCAATGATAAAACAACATTTCCATGCACCAATACAGACTTTGACAGGAAAGTTAAATGTATGGATTGTATGATGATGTTTTATTCCATTTTTAGGATTGTTTTGGTAATTAATTATACAAAACAAGAGCACAACATGTAATAAATTCGTTGTGACGTAAAGAATTTCTGCTGTATAAAGGAAAAAGTAAAGAAAAACGGTTTCAAAATGGACAGCTGTGAACAGGAATATTATGATACTGATAAATTTACTAAACCTTTTTAGTAAATTTTTAGATCATTTAAAATGATAAATTGTTATATAGTAGGTTGGTATAGTAGGTAAGTAAGTAGTATAAAAAAGTAAATACAAAGGCAGTATTGTTGCACTTTACATTTGGGAACGCTTTGTGCTTCACGTGGTTTTTGTTGACATGGTAAGGGGTTGCTGGCTTAGTATTAGCTTTAGCACTACTAAGGATTTCTTCTGTTTCATCTGTCATTTTTCTGTATATGTCTGAACACCAAGAGTAGTTTCACGTACCGGCCCTTTAGCAGAGGCTGCACAACCAGGACTTCAGGACAGCTGGTAGACTGTTTATAGGAAACTAGGGTGGCCAACTGTCCCATTGTAGCCAGAATTTCCTGTGTTTTTAGCCAAATTTAAGTCTCCCATTTTGACACTCTTCGCCGCCCCCCCAAAACCCCCCTCCACCCCCCCCCCCCCCCCCGCCATACTTTGACTGCAGCTTCAGGGGTGGCAACATAAAAATGTGCCCAGAGAAATGAGTGGAATGAAAAAGGTGATTTATTACAAAAACATGGTTTTACAAACACATAGCAATATAACCCAATTTAAAACAAAAGCAGCGTCTGACAATCTTAAGAGTGCTATATGGGGCCAAAATAGTAGTTTTAACATTTGCAAATGTGTGTGGAGAGTTGTGTGTCTGTATCTCGATTTGTGTGTGTGCAGTGGGATTTGAAAATGTGTAAATAAATTTGTAAATGTGTGAGGAGATTTGTGTGTCTGCACAACAATCTGCAAATGTGTAAAACTACTTGTGTGTAATCCATTTTGCAAATGTGTAAAAAATCCACAAATCTGTATTCAGATCTGCAAATGTGTACAGAGATTTGTAAATGTGTAAAAAATCCACAAATCTGTAGTCAGATCTGCAAATGTGTAGATCAATCTGTAAGCACACACAGAGACACTTGTGTCTGAAGTATTTTCGCTTCAAGACCCAGAAATACAGACAAATCATTGGTTACAAGTCAAGCGGTTTTTCGGTTGGCTCTCTTTACACACGTGATTTTTGCTACCCTTCTGCCGCGTGAGATGCACAAATGCGTAGAAGGATTTGTATCTGTATTTTTTCGATTTGTGTCCCCTTGCGCAGACTCGCAGGCTCACATGTTGCCCTGAGCGCAGGCTCACAGGCACACAGGCTGCCTCTTCCCGCTGTGGTAGGTCACGTGACTTTCAAGGATTTTACCAAAGCGTTTTGCTTCCAGACGGCTGACAAGGCAACTTGTTATAACTATATAACTTTCTCCCTTTAACGGCAACAGTTTCTTGTTTTAATGACTTATCTTGCTAAAACCAGATAATTGTCTCCTCATAACAACCCAACATAACCCGGCATTAGCTCGCGGGATATTTGAGTGTCATGGAGAAGAGGAGAGACGGAGGGAGATTATTTCTCTTTAAGAAGTCATCATTTGTCGGAGGAATGTATTTCTGCTCTGAGGAGTGACGAGGTAAGTCATGCATATACAGCAAGTCCTCTACTTGAAATTTGATCTATTTGGCAGTTATTATGTATAGTTAACTATGCTCTGGATACAATGGCATCACTGTAGTACAGTCTCTGGCTCTGTTTACACGGTGAAAACAGGTTTGCGTTGCCTTTGTTCTCTCCATTTACACACTACAAGGTTTAACTGTTGCTTAGGGGCACTTTCAGCTATAGCTGTGGGTTTATTTACAACAGTTTGCAGCCGAATCAGTCCTCCGCCAGCCGCTTTCTTCTTCTGGGCAATTTGACGCGGAGCTTCAAAAATCACAGCGCTACTAGTGGTGCGGCATGGGAATTACACCGTTTAAGTACTCTAAACAGGGCCTGTGACTGCAAATGTTCTTCATGGATGTTAATGAGATAGGCTGACAAAAAGATATAAAGATACGGATAAGCAGCTTAATTTTTTTTAAAACATGTCATGCATATAATCATAAATTCTGCTGTAAAGATTAATAATCATGTGCTTAAAAGAGTCTTTAATTTATTTCTTTTTTATATTAACCATATTTTCATTGTGCTTGTAGACATATCAGCTATAGCAAGCATGGATGATGAGAGCTTGGCCATCTACATTCCCACCTATGCTGACAGAATTGCCACCTGGAGATTTTGCTCCGAGTACCAAGGAGAAGGTGAAAGAGATGTCCTTCAACAGACATTGCTTGAAAAACTCTTTTCATGCAAATCTTCATGGAAAAAGTCCAATTTGATCTAAAATGTTTTTGGTTTCAGGTAATACCACTATGTAATATATTTCATGTTTTCAGGAACATATGGAAGTGAGCCACAATAGAATCAGTTAGCTTTTGTTTTTGCTGACAAAGATATAGAGCAAAAATACTGATTAAAAAGATTACTCCAAAAACATTGTGAAATACAAGTTTTGAAGTCAAATTATTGCTGTTGCTATGAAGCTTCTTTAAGGTAAAAATTTTGAAGCATGTGTTTAAACTGTACTTATTTTCCCTTTCTTTCCATAGGCATTATGTTTTTTATATTCTTCAAAGTTGATTGTAAAATTGATAAACGCTTTTAGCGCAGTAGTGCCCAGATTTCTAACATAGACTTTTGTCTGTTGTATGTAAAAGGATTTTCTCATGTTCAATTTTGAGATCCATGTATTCATCTTTTTAATACTCATAGATCACGTTCTAGTTAGGTCATCTTCTGGAGGTAGAGAACTTCCTTTCAAAAGGATCTTTCAGAGAACTTGTTAAAGGTACTTTTAATGTATGTTCTTCTGTGAGTTGATGTAACATTGCAATATAATGTTATTTTTCTAAGGAAAGAATGAGTTGGTTTGATCACAAACCATAACACTTAATTTTGTAATGAGTTTTTACCAAAGATTCATTAAAAGTTTTCATGTTGCACATAAGCATAGGCACTTTATTTTTCATCTCATTTGACCATATCATCATTGTCAAACAGTGCATAACTTGGGTCTCAGTGTTCAGTAACAGAGAACTATAAGAGTCTTGCTGTTATAAATATAAAAAGTATGTCTTGAATATGAGGAGCAGTGGTGGGGTTTATAGAACATGTGTCATTTAAATATTTTGTGTCCTGCATGATAGATCACAAGGCACATGTGAAGTTAGATTTCTTGTTATTGTCCTAATATATGTAGCAGCATATATTTGCTGTCAAACAACAAGAATCACAGAAAATATAAATCATGTACATCATGATGAAAACATTTAAGTACATGGGAATCGAAGAAAACAGAGATCTGTTTTTTATTCCTCCATCTGTATTTCTTTGACTGCTTTTCCTTTATTGGTTGTGGGGTCTGCAGCTGCCTATTTCTGACTGTGTAGGAAGGTGACAAGGTCATTTGCTCCACAAACTCTTTTTTTACAAGAAAATATCACACGTGTCACAGGTTTGTGCGTATATAAGCCTTTAAAAATAAGCATAACTCAATTGTTTCATCATGTGTGGACGGTGCATGAAGAAAGTTCTCTGTCATCAGAAGGTATGATACTTCGAACTGTCTCATCAGGTGTGAACGGTCCTCTGAAGATGTTGGACTTTGCAAGTTTCTGCCGCTTGCTTAGAAACCTGTTTGAGATGATCTTGTTCACCAAAAAGCCGTGGAAGGGTATACATCATGTAGGACCGGCAACTTGGAGCAATAGTATCTCTAATCTTACGAATTATGTTCCATAAGTGAACCACTTTAAGAATTCTTCCTGAAAGACAAGAAAATAAACAAGTTCTTAAAGTACATACTCCATATTTAAAAGCATATATCATATAGTATTTATCTTTTACATTCAAACATACCTCAGTGATGTTTAAACAGGTGAGCAGAATTGGCTGCTTATCCAAGAAGTCACCAGTAAAGTAATCTGAATTCTTCAGTTTTTGAAAAAGAGTCATCCAGTACTGGCTGTCGATGAGCTGGCTGTGGGTGCTGGATCCCACAATGAAGTAGTTTTCAGGATAGCTGTCATCAAGACGCAAAAATCTTTGAATGTCTTTCATTGTACCATTCTCTGTCTCCATGTCTATATGAATTCTGGCTGGGGTACCCCCTCTGTTACTGCTGGACAAAATATCCAGCAGTAACTTTTGGACAGCACCATCCATGTATTCAGCTTTAGAGATGCCAACCTGTAAACACAGCAGAGATTTTGTTATCGTTCTTTCAAGTTTTTTATTTTAAACAAAGGTAAAAATAACAATTAATTTATTCTAAGAATTGAGCACGTTACTTCTGCTAAATGTGAGAAGCTAAATATTCCAAATTCAAAGTTTTTAAGTATTTAAATTTTGAGTGTCAGATCACATGCACCGGCATTCTAAGATGTAAAAGAGAACATTCATGATTTTCTGGCTGTATTTTTAATGTAGCTATCTTAAACCTGGTCCACTTACCTTAATGTTTTTGTTTATGGGAATTTTAAAAAGTTCTTTTACAGAATTCCCATCAGAAGGAGAATAGTTACTGTTTAAAACTGTGATTAAAGGTTAGACTGGATCAATGTTAAATTGCTCAAACCTAGACTGCAATGCAACAATGTTGATTAAGATTTGTTTTCTTTTCTGAGTAAGTTTAAAGACATCATAAAAAACAAATGCAACAACTAATAAATTGAGAACAGTCGTGCCTTGCTGCCAGGTGCTTTTATTGATAAATTCTGATATTAACTTTTGTATTTGCAGCAATGATAATTGATTATCAGTTTTTGCTTTCCTCCTTATTAAAGCATAAAACAGTAGTTGACTGGGTTTATTAATGGATCTGATATAAATAGCTGTCCTTCACTGGCTTGTGAATAGTCACATTAGAAAGCTCTGTATTCATCACTTTGTTTTGACACAATAAAATATGGATAAATGTAGCTTTATCTAGCCTTACTTTCATTGTGTAGAATACACATACTTTTAATTAGCCTTACGAGTGTCGAATTAAAATTTATTTTGATTATATTTATTTCAAATATGTAAAGGCATAGGTACATTTGCAGTCACAGGCCCTGTTTAGAGTACTTAAACGGTGCAATTCCCATGCCGCACCACTAGTAGCGCTGTGATTTTTGAAGCTCCGCGTCAAATTGCCCAGAAGAAGAAAGCGGCTGGCGGAGGACTGATTCGGCTGCAAACTGTTGTAAATAAACCCACAGCTATAGCTGAAAGTGCCCCTAAGCAACAGTTAAACCTTGTAGTGTGTAAATGGAGAGAACAAAGGCAACGCAAACCTGTTTTCACCGTGTAAACAGAGCCAGAGACGGTACTACAGTGATGCCATTGTATCCAGAGCATAGTTAACTATACATAATAACTGCCAAATAGATCAAATTTCAAGTAGAGGACTTGCTGTATATGCATGACTTACCTCGTCACTCCTCAGAGCAGAAATACATTCCTCCGACAAATGATGACTTCTTAAAGAGAAATAATCTCCCTCCGTCTCTCCTCTTCTCCATGACACTCAAATATCCCGCGAGCTAATGCCGGGTTATGTTGTGTTGTTATGAGGAGACAATTATCTGGTTTTAGCAAGATAAGTCTGTCATTAAAACAAGAAACTGTTGCCGTTAAAGGGAGAAAGTTATATAGTTATAACAAGTTGCCTTGTCAGCCGTCTGGAAGCAAAACGCTTTGGTAAAATCCTTGAAAGTCACGTGACCTACCACAGCGGGAAGAGGCAGCCTGTGTGCCTGTGAGTCTGCGCTCAGGGCAACATGTGAGCCTGTGAGTCTGCGCAAGGGAACACAAATCGAAAAAATACAGATACAAATCATTCTACGCATTTGTGCATCTCACGCGGCAGAAGGGTAGCAAAAATCACGTGTGTAAAGAGAACCAACCGAAAAACCGCTTGACTTGTAACCAATGATTTGTCTGTATTTCTGGGTCTTGAAGCGAAAATACTTCAGACACAAGTGTCTCTGTGTGTGCTTACAGATTGATCTACACATTTGCAAATCCTAGTACACATTTGCAGATCTGACTACAGATTTGTGGATTTTTTACACATTTACAAATCTCAGTACACATTTGCAGATCTGAATACAGATTTGTGGATTTTTTACACATTTGCAAAATGGATTACACACAAGTAGTTTTACACATTTGCAGATTGTTGTGCAGACACACAAATCTCCTCACACATTTACAGATTTATTTACACATTTTCAAATCCCACTGCACACACACAAATCGAGATACAGACACACAACTCTCCACACACATTTGCAATTGTTAAAGCTACTATTTTAGCCCCATAATATCTGCTTAAAATGGTGATCTGCACCAAGTAATCTACTTTCAGCAGTTACCACCGGTTATTGCACCGTAAACTGCAGAAAATACGTGCAGAGTTGCTCTGTCTTCCTTTATTTCCTATGGCGGAGGGATATTTCAGCTGGATACACTCAAAGCGTCTAGTGCAGGCAGGTCTCATAATAACCCCTATTTCGTCACTTATTTTAGAGCCCAAATAAGCGATTTCACTTTCAGAAACCTGCCCAAAAAAAACGCAACCCGTGACTCATGAAATTTAGAAGCGGTTTTAGAAAAAAGAAGCCCAAAGTCGCATGTGTCCGAGGGTAAAAGAAACTGTTGGCAACAGGTCTGTTTTGCTACAGTTTTCTAGCACTCTTGAAACTACGGAAAGCGCCGAGGGTAAAAGAAACACAGTCTAAAAGAAACACAGTCCGGAGAGCGCGGCGGGGGGAAAAACATTAGGGAACGGTGTGTGTGTTTTGACGCGCGATTAACGGCGACAAAAAAATTGTCGGCGTTAAAATGGGTTTACGTTAACGGCGTTAATAAAGCGTTTAACTGACAGCACTAATATATATATATACATGCTTCCCATTGGCAAAATTATCAGACAGCATGGGATTATAATTTCCACTGTTATGCTGATGACACTCAGCTACACAGCAAAAACTAAACAGTTAACATTTCAGAGTTAAATGTTTCAGAGTTGATTTTAACTCAGTAAGTGTTGTTTTAACACTTAGAGATTTAAATGGTGCTCAGTGTTCGAGTTATTTCCAGGAGTTGATTGGGCCAGTTTTGAATCTACTCTGCTGGGAGAAAAATAAGCCCCGCCCCCTTCTTCACAGTCTTCGTTTGAGTGCAGTCTGAACACGGCTCCATTTTGTCCGTCTCCTGCTGTTTTACATGGTAAGGGAAACTTCCTAAATCTTTGGTCAAGCACTATTAAATTGATAGAGTGAGTGATGTGACTTTTTTGACTAATCAATACTTCATTGAATGGCAGCTAAATATGTAAATTTTTCAACAACTTCACACAAAGTGCTAGCTAAGATAAGATAAGATAAGATAGGCTTTATTGATCTGACATTGGAGAAATTCACTTGACACATCGGCTCAGTAGTCAATAATTAGAAGAAGGTCCCAAAAGTAGGAAAAGGTGCATCAGTTATATACAGTGTGTCCTCATATATACAGTGGATCAAAAAAAGTAAATAAGAAAAATAAGAACAAAAATACAAAAATAGAAATAAGGCAGAGGATGTCTTATGTACATTCACGGTGACTTATATACATGTATTGACATATATTCAGGTGGTAATAGCAGCAGAAGTCACTTCTTTCAGGATTATTGCAGTGTATTAAATAGAATTGCACATTAGTTATTGCACATTAGTTATTAAAGTTATAGTTACAGTTATAGTGCAGCATTGTATAATCTGATAGCAGCAGGGATGAATGACCTGCGGTAGCGCTCCTTTTTACAGACAGGGTGTCTAAGTCTGTCACTAAAGGAGCTGCTCAGCTCCTCTACAGTCTGGTGCAGGGGGTGGAAGGCGTTGTCCATGATGGATGTGAGCTTGGACAACACCCTCCTCTCCGCCACTTCCTCCACTGAGTCCAGGGTGCAGCCCAGGACAGAAGTGGCCTTCCTCACCAGCTTATTCAGCCTCTTTCTGTCCCGCTCTGCGTAGCCAGGGGCCCAGCAGATGACAGTGTAGAGGAGGGCTGAGGCTACCACAGAGTCATAGAAAGTTTTAAGCAGAGGCCTGCTCATACCGAAGGACCTCAGCCTCTTCAGGAGGTGGAGGCGGCTCTGGCCCTTCTTGTATAGAGGTGAAGGTGAAGTCCGAGGTGTAGAGGGTGAAAAGAAACGGAGACAGGACGGTGCCCTGGGGGGCCCCGGTGCTGCAGAGTGCCACCTCTGACTGACAGCCGTGCAGCCGCACGTGCTGAAGGCGGTCGGTGAGGTAGTTGATGGTCCAGTCAGCTAGATGTTTGTCCACCCCAGCATCCTCCAGCTTCCCCCTCAGCAGCACCGGTCTGATGGTGTTGAAAGCGCTGGAGAAGTCAAAGAACATGACTCTCACAATGCTCCCGGTGGTCTCCAGGTGGGTAAGCGCCCGCTGCAGCAGGTAGATGATGGCGTCCTCTACTCCGATGTTGGGCCGGTAGGCAAACTGCAGCGGGTCCAGGGTGGGGCTCACCACGGTGCGTAGGTGAGCAAGGATGAGGCGCTCCATGGTCTTAATCATGTGGGAGATCAGTGTGACTGGTCTGAAGTGGGCCGGTTCCCTGGCGTGCGGTGTTTTGGGAACCGGTACCACACAGGAGGTCTTCCACAGGGTGAAGAGCAAAATTGACAGCTTCTACATAGTCATGGATAAATGCCTCATCCCATGCCAGGCAAACCGCTCTCTAGAAGCATTTGATGAGCTGTTCAAAGCACATTTTGTGTTTAATGTCTCTTATGATGAGGCATTACGAGTTTTTATACATTTCTGCAGACAACAGTGTATAACATTGACATTGGAAAAATGAAGGAATCACCCAGAGTTAGAGACTTAAGAGCGAGGCTGCTTAACCAGCACTTTGTGCTCTCCTGTGAGTAAGTCATGCTAAAAATGTTGATGTGCTTTATGCGTCAGCTATTTGATATTCAGAACTCATGGAGTTTCTAATGAATGATTGTTCATTGTACCACAATTTAAAATGTTGGAAACACAACTGCAAAAATAAAGCCTCTAAAATGGATTTGTTTTTAGTTTTGCTTTATTATGATTAACCAGTCATAAAGTGACTTATTTTTAAGTAGATAACACTTGAAGATGTTAAATTAACTCTAACAAAATACTTAATTTTTGTTGTTGGATCAGTGTTAACTGTTATGTCCACACAGCCTTAATTTAACTCTGCCTTGTGAGTTAAAAAAGGTTACAGTGTTAGAAAATGTAACTATTTTGATTGTGTCAATTTAACTCTGAAGAGTGTGGACCTATATAAACCCTGAAAAAGAGTTAAATCAACACTTGGCTTTTTGCTGTGTATATTTATCCATAAATCCTGATGAATCCAGTCAATTACTTTGACTACAGGCATGTCTTGATGAAATCAAAACCTGCATTACTTTAAATTTCCTGCTTTTAAATTCTGGCAAGACAGAAATTGTAATCTTTGGACCAGAGTCCTCAAAGCAATCAGTCGGTGTTATTTTTGACCAAGACATGTAATTTAAATCCCATAATAAACAGATTTCCAGGGTTTCCTTTTTCAACCAGCGGAATATTGCCAGAATTAGAAATATTCTGTCCAGGGGTGATGCTGAAAAACTTGTCCATGCATTTGTTACTACTAGGCTGGACTAATGTAATTCTTTACTATCAGGAAGTCCACAAAATGCAGTTTGAAGCCTTCAGCTGATCCAAAATGCTGCAGCAAGAGTTCTGATGAAAATCAACAAGAGGGATCATATTTTTTAAATTTTAGCTTCCCTTCATGGGCTTCCTGTTAAATCAAGAATAGCACTTAAAATTCTTCTTCTAACGTATAAAGCCCTTAATAATCAAGCTCCATCATATATCAGAGCTCTGATTACCCCGTATGTTCCTACCAGAGCACTTCGCTCTCAGACTGCAGGTCTGCTGGTGGTTCCTAGAGTCTCTAAAAGTAGAATGGGAGGCAGATCCTTTAGCTATCAGGCTCCTCTCCTGTGGAACCAACTGCCTATTTTGGTCCATGAGGCAGACACCCTGAGCCTAAGACTAGGCTTAAAACTTTCCTTTTTGACAAAGCTTATATATAGAGTGGCTCATGTTACCCTGAGCTACCTCTATAGCTATGCTGCTATAGGCTTAGGCTGCTGGACGACATCAGGGTCTATTTCTCTTACTCTAAGTTATCCTACTGTTCTCCAATTTGCATTGCTTGATTGTTATTTCATCTTTTACCTTTTTGTTCTTTGTAATTTTTTTCTGTCATAGTAGGTACATCTGGTCTAGTCTTCTGTTAGCTGTGACATTGTCCAGGGATGACAGATCACCTGCTATTACCATATAACGTAGAAAAGATTCCTGGATCAATGTGTGCTTCTGTGGGTTTTTTTTGTCTCTCTTATTGTGTGTCTACTCTGTCTTCTCTAACCCCCAGTCTGTCAAGCCAGATGACCTGGCATTGAGCCTGGTTCTACTGGAGGTTTTTCCTTCCCATTAAAGGGGAGTTTTCCTCTCCACTGTCGCTTCATGGTTGCTCAGTATGAGGGATTGCTGCAAAGCCATGGACAATACAGATTGTCCCTGTGGCTCTACGCTCTTTCAGGAGGAGTGAATGCTGCTTGTCAAGAGTTGATGCAATCTACTGGGTTTCCTTAGATAGGAAATCTTTTGACCAATCTGTATAATCTGATTGAATTTGACTTTGGAAAGTTCCTTGAGATGACATGTATTATGATTTGGTGCTATATAAATAAAATTGAATTGAATTGAACTGTGTCTGTGACTGTTGCTGCTTATGAGGCTCCGCGAACCATGACAGTTTGAGCCACTGTACATTTCGTTATTTAAATAAACCCACCTTTACTTCAACTTATAAATATATGATATATAGTTAATGTAAAGTGAAGTTGGCACAAATTATACACCTACAAAAAAATCAGTGTCAACCCATTTTTTTATGGATGGGTGGAGACAAATGCTGGAAAAAGGATGAATGAACACATCAGTTATTTCAATAATTCACACTATCCCATCATTAATTGCATATGCTGAATATAGCCAATTAATGCTTTTGTAGGTTATTAGCCAATTAATACTTTAGTAAGTTAAGGTTAAACATAATGGCTTATAACTGGGCCTAACCTGATAAAACTGTATTGTTATATTTCATCTTGCTTTGCTGAAGACTCTTGAAACCGAAACAATATTTTACCATATTTAATCTAAAAGGCAGAGGGATGTTTACAGCTTCAGTACTGGACTTACATACACAACAACGCGACGGGCAGATTTCCAGATGTCAGAGAGCCCCGTTCATTCTTCACACAGACATTAAGTAGGAGCAATTGTGTACACCCATTCAGGGGCGTGCCCAGTATGATATCAGTGTTCCGTTCATCACATTGGTGGAAATGTGTCCTAGCTGACACATCTTTCCCTAATCAGTCATTCTGTTCAATCTAAATATATCAGACTCTGTGCCTCCAGAGTCTGTCTTCTATCTGTAATTTCCATGGTAACCAATTTTGCAGTCCAGTCTCTGTAATCTCATGATCTCTAAGATTTTAGGATAAATTATATCTAAGTGTTTTGAAGGAAATCAAATATTGTTTTCATCATTTTAGACAAATCAGCCAAGAGTAGGTTTAAGCATCCTCAGAACCCCTCACTGTTTTGACCTCAGCTGGACCTTCATAGTATAAGGTTTGGGAGTCAAAGTTATTCCATAGACTGGAGTAAAGTCTGGTTCTCCAGCATCCTCAGGCCAGATGAACTTAAACTTCCACAGCAGAGTCACCATGATGAGGAAGAGCTCCATACGAGCCAGACCCTCTCCGAGACACATCCGAGGACCTGAGAAACAAAAAGCACCTCAACGTTTTAATCTTTGTTTACTATAATATAACTCAATATATAAATTTGCCTTTTTAAGGATAAATTCATTATTTGATAATTTACCCGCAGAAAAAGGCATGAATGCCTCTGGTTTGACAAACTCTCCCTGTTCATTCAGGAAGTTTTCAGGGTTGAATTCATGAGGGAACTTCCACTGTCCCTCCTCACTCAGGACTGAGGTCAGGTTCTGGATGATCGTTGTACCCTGAAAAGAAGGCAAAGGGCAGAGAAAAGCAGTGTAGAGTAATGAACAGCGGATCAGAGAACCCGATATTCAGGCCAAATATGAAGTTGTGCTTAAAAGGTTTATTGTAGAAGATACGTGTTTGAGTTTATTTATTTAAAAAGGGAACAATGCATATTAATGGACGTGTACATGTAAATATGCCAGATAATAGCCTATGGCTAATTTCCATCTGTTGTCCCTTTGGCAGGTTTTTTTAATATTTTACAGTGATGGTTTTCGTTTTTTATCCAATACTTTCAAAGCTTGTTTATAAACTATTTCAATCGGCTTTAGTGTTGTCTTACAGGCTGATGCCCAACCCGTTGCGCACAGGACATGTGTGACACGATCATAGTATCAAAATACAATTTTGCTGACATAAGAGTTAGATTGTTTCTAATAAACCTAAAGCTGGACAAGTTAAACTTAATTTTATTCACAGTATTTTTTTATTATCGTCATTCAAAAAAGAATCAAGAGTGATTCTTAAGTATTTAAACTATTGTATGACATCAATTGCTTTACCTTGCACAAAAACATTAGGATCACTGTCAATATTTGCTCTTTTTGAGAAGTACATACACACAGTTGTGGATATGCTCAAGCATAGTTGGGATTTCTCAAGCAAGTTATACACAATTATCATAGCATCTGTCAGCTCTAGTGCAGTGTGTTTTTTATCCTTTACATGGACATACAGAACAGTATCATCAGCATATATTTGACTGATGATATTTGAAGGACAACAACTTGACAGATCATTTATAAAAAAAGCTGAAAAGCAGTAGACGTAGTTCTGACACCCAAGATTGTTGTTGCACAATGTTGACTTCATGTTCTGTATCCTAACACACTGTGATCATGCAGATATATATGATCCCATTCAGAGTACTTGGGGAAAAGTTAAAACTAGACAATTTGGTTAGCAGTATTTGATGATTAATGGTGTCAAACGCTTTTCTGAGATCAATGAAAACAGCATCAATGGCACCACCTGCATCGAGTTTTGATTTTATGTTTTCTAACAAGAAACAAAGTGCTTTCTCAATAAAATGGTGTGTTCTGTAGCCAAATCGGATCCTGTTTAAGGTATATGAACTGTTGTTAAGATGATCTACAATTATAAGACTTCTGAGACTGCTGGAAGTATGTTTATCGGTCTGTAACTTCTGGTTATTGCAGGATTTCCTGACTTATAAACTGGTGTACTGACAGAGCACTTCCAGGGTTCAGGGTTTAATATTTGTCCAGATATCCTGAAGCATTCCCTCTTGCAGTACCAATTATATTAATAAAAAAAAGATTGCTTTTGTAGATTGAATTTCCTTTATCACTTTTTTTCTAATAAAAGTAAATGTCTGTAAAATTCACCCTTTTGTTTTAAGTGATATTTTAAGAGCATGACTCGTTTAAATTCTTTTTCAAGTAATGTCTGTATGTTTTCATTCAAGCACGAGAGGTGATTCTTTTTTATGGTTTTGCTTTGATTTTTCTAGTTAGTCTAGTAGAACTTTTAATTAATTGAGTAAAGTTAAAATTAGTTAATATTGATTTAACTGTCTCAAAACCAATTTGCCAAGCCAATTAACATTTAAATCTCCAAACAACATAACTTCATTTTTGTATCATATTCCTTAAATAGAGCCTGAAGCTCCGCATAGAAAGCACTTGAGTTCGATGGAGGTCTATACATCCCAATCAGCATTATCTGTGGATATGAGAGGTTTAAAATGAAAAGATGACGTAGCCGATGATGACAGTTAGCTAGTGAGAGCAGGGCAAGCACAGGAATTTTGGATAGGCAGGCTTAGCATACAAGAACTGGGAGCAAACATGCAAGCAATGAGATGCTATGATCTGGCACAGTGGTTGTTGGAGGCAGGATTAAATAGACAGAGTCACAGTGAACTGGCTTTAGCCTAATTATCTGCAGCAGGTGTAACTAAATAGGCAGAACTGAGCAGTGGCTGAGGAGAGTGGAGCATAGAATGGGGATGAATAAGTCAATCAGCCCCAAAAACACAAACAAAAGTCCCAAACCATGACAGGGAAGTACTGTTAATTTACCTTCAATATATGAAGCAAATTTAGACAATCTGGGTCATACCTTTGGGATAGAGTATCCCATGAGCTCCGTGTCTTTGGTTGTGCAGTGGAAAATACTGAGAGGAACAGTGTTTGCAATCCGTTGAATTTCATGAATCACAGCCTGGAGGAAGACAAATTTACATCATCTATCATGAACTGGAGTGACAATTATTTTAGTCCTTCAAGGAACAGGGCCAGAACCATTACAATATAAAGGGTTAGTAAACTTACAGCAGGTAAATTACTTCATATTTGATCTTCATTGCATATACAGCCAACATGCAATTTAGTTATAGATGATCTATGAAATTATTTGTAATGACAGGGACAAATTTGTGTAAAAAAAACTTGCAAAACCTGCATATAAGGCATGTTGTGTCTGTCATCAAAAGTGACTTTATCCTTCCCCTCCAGCACTTGGTCTATCTCTTGCTGACATCGTTCTGTGGGGAAAACATTTAACTTTATCGCCCATCTGTTATATTTTAACATATTATATTTGCATGTTGATAATTTACAGGGTCAGATTAATTACAATTTAACCATGCTTACAAATAATACACAAATCATACATACGAAAAACAAATAACACATGAAGGGATCTGATTAAACCACACCTTTGATTTTACTTTTTCCACCCAGATCTCTGTTTGTGCTCAATGACCTGTTCTCCTTGTGTATGGCTGTACATTTTTGTATTTTGTCATTATTTAAGCCATTTTGCCCTTTAACCTTGGCAGGTTTGAGTTTATACTCCTCGTCGTTAATCTGACACATACATTTTCTGATATGTTTGAGCCAAGTTTTCTCCCCTTGCCAGCATGTTGGACATAGATGTTCTAAGATGGTAGAACCCAATCTTTGTGTGAGTGAACAGATACATTTAGTCAAAATCAATGCTTTGCCAAAGTTTATGGATCTAAAGATTGTAAGAAATTTTCAAAGTTTTTCAGAATGTTACTGCAACAAAAGATGAAAAGTTTTTTGACATCTTATTAGGGGTGTTATGCCATAATAACGCCATGATAAATAATTGATCTCGGATTGGATTCTGAACAGTGGAAGAGTTTAACAAAGGAATTCCACTCTGGCAGCAACATGAGACCCTCAAGGCTTGGACGGCCCTTCTTCTCAGCAGGAGGTCAGCTGTGACCCCTCCTTACAGATAAAAGTCACAGCACAGACAAAGAGCCTCTCTTCTCTTCAGCTCTTCACTTCTCAGACTGCACAGATCGCCTCCTGCTCAGACCAGGAAAAAGCTGCTTCGGACCATGGGCCCTGCACAGGCCTGACCGACGCACATCCAGCATCTGGAGAGAGCCCCTCGTCGCCCGGAGAACATGTCCGGGCAGATCAGGTTAAGTTTGCTGTCTTAACCTGATAACCAGATGCAGGAAGAAGGATCCTGCATGCCAAAAACAGTTTTGTTGCATTTCTCCTCAGCACACAGGGAAGAGAACCCCAGATTCCGCTGAGAGCCAGCAGCAGAGCCCATGTCGGATGGTCACGAGGAGTAATCTGCTCAAATCGGACTGCAACAGAGGCAAAGACTGTCTCCAGGACACCAGGCCTCCGACCCGACCACATGGCAGCAGAGCCAAGCGCTAGCCCGCTAACGCTAGCCAACAACTTCCTCCTTCAACGCTCCTGCCGTGAATGGCCACACTGAACAGAACTGACACGAGAAAAGGACAGGTTTGGGCAGTGGGCTGAGGGTGAAGTAAAAGGTTTATTTGGAAATGTTTTGTAAGCCGTTTGTACACATGGTGCTTTAGAACAAAGGGCTAACGAAATAGCTCACACTAGCCTTCGTTTCATGGTATTGCTAATATCATTTGAGTGTGTCTTTCTTTGGTTATAACAAGGTTACCTCCACAAGGGTTTCATACATTGATGGGACATTAATGTTTACGTTATCCAGCCACTAATTATGACTAAAAATAAAGCAAAAGCTTTCATTTGTTAGCGCCGAGCGTCCGCTAGCCAACATGCTATTAGCCTTGCTAACATCCGGTTTCAAACATTTCAAAAGGAGTTAGTTTTAAAGCATAAAGCGTAACTGTTCTGCTCCGCCATCCTCCGATGGTGTTCTGAGCCTTATTCCCGCATCAATATGGTATATTAATGCCGGTTTTCAAGGCAATTTTGGTAACTTTATGTTGTAACCTCTATCCACCGAGTTGCTACAGCGTCCCCTAGCGCCCGGAGGTAGAATCGCATAAACAAAGGCAAGCGATTCTGAATTAAATGATTTTACAGGACAAACCGGTCCTCAGAATGTTATTTTCTCAAAATAATGTTTTGTTTAACTTGGGCTTTGCATTGTGAATGGATTGAAACACATGGTAAATGTTTTTAGCTCCATTCCATGCTTTTGAAATCAGATCTGTAGTGAACAAGGATTCACTGAATTAATCTGATTATGATCAACCACTTTTGTTTGTCTTTTGTTGTTTTGCATGTAAATAGTTCCTTAGCTTAGCTTAGCTTCTTTTTTATCTTCATTTTGCTTGGTAGTTTAGTTAAGTTTCACTAGCCTAGTAGAGAGGATTTGTTAACCGAAATATTGTGTTAATTCAGATAAACAGCATTCGTGATGTTCTCTGGAGGTTCATATTATTTCTGTTATTAAATTCTTGGACTTGAAAAGAAGTTGTCACTCTTTATTCTATGTGTGTGCAGGTTTTGCTGTTAAAAGATCACTAGTGCTCGAATTCATCCCTTTCAACCATTGTCTTGATATCAGCTTAAGAGCTGATCATCACCAGACAATACTTAACAGACAGAGGGTTATTTAATAAACATTAAATAACATTAAACAGTGTATAATTGCACAACAGGGGTGTCAAATGGTACAGAGGGCGTTGTGTATATGTTTAGGCGCTGAACATGCTTTGGGATCTCCCAGGTGTAGCAGCAAATTTTGATTTGGAGTGGGATTTCTGGCTTTCCCCCATAGATGTGAGACCTCTGTAATCGGAGGACAAGTACAGGGAAAAGATGGATGGATGGATGGTGATGTGATATAAATGTACAAGACCCATCTGCACAATATAACAAACAATCCTCCAAAATAATGATTGAAAATATATGTTCTACATCTAGGAGACCTTGGTTTTAATCTGTTTAAGTTTACCTTGTATGTGAGGGTAGTTCATGAGGTAAAGAAACCCGGTGAGGAGGGTGTTGGAGGTGGTGTCAGTCCCAGCAATGTAAAGATCCAATGTGTGCCTTAGTAGTTGTTCTTCAGAGAAAGAAGAGTCCTCTCCTTTCTGAACCGCAGACAGCAATCATTGTGAGGCAAATAGAAATTAGGTTTGAAATACAGTTGAAAACAGACATGTGAATCACCATATAAAATGACTTAACTCATCACTATTTGACTTTAAATCAAGCTCAAAATATCCTGTTTCAGGTCAGTTAGGAATGCCTCTTCTTTTCTTCTTGTTAAGGATTAACAATACTATTTGCATTCTTTAAAGTCAGAGGTTTACATACATTTTTGCTAACATTTGATATAAATGCCTGTGCAAATTCTCAGTTAGTCTGGAAATTCATCCCAAGAATGAACCAGACCTGTGGATATAAAAAATTCTCACTGATATATTATTTGATGTCTTTTGAATTTTCCATGATGTTACACAAGGAGGAAGAGAGTTTGAGGTGTAGCCTCAAACTACATACATTTTTAAAAGGCATAGTGGTCTTATTGTATATGAACGTCTGACTTTAGACAAAGTTCTTAAAAAAAATCTCTAAATCTGTCTCTCTCATAATTCTGGAATTTAGCAAACACAAATATTTTCAGTAAACCTAATTGACCTTTCCAAATAAAGCACAGACTTATCAATATTATTTCACTAAACTTTACAATATCTTCTCTGTGCTTGAACACCTGATCCAGTTCATCCAGATAGCAGTCGACAAAATCCCGTGGCTCTCCAGGGACTCTGGTCTTCTTGTGTTCGTTCACCAAACGAGCTGCAAGACCCAGATAAATCTAAAATAGACATGTTTAAATGTTAGGTTTAATTTTAGTTTGGTCTAGTGTAGCATGGGTTTTCTCTTTTCTACATTACCTCCATGCCCTTAAAGGCCTTGTTGAAGGGCAGGGGCAGAGGACGAATCAAAGGAATGGAGTTATACAGCTGTGCAGAAAGATGATTTTTTTTTTTTAAATGATTTTCAAACAAAGCAGAGACCATTTCTAAAGATGAGAACTAGTCTACATTTTTTGTAGGTTCATGTTCTCACTGTTTGTTTTAGATTCACATAATAAATGAAACAAAAACAAACAAGGATATTATTTAACCTCAACACAGTAAGGGTTGGTTAAATCCTATTCTGTATTTGAACCAGTAAATCCCGTTACTGATACAGCTATGTGCCGTTAACCATGATTTGACTCACCATAGCCCACGGCCCATTGATTATCTTTGTCAGGTCAGTGAAGCACTTAACAATTATTTTGATCGTCTCATCATCGTACTCATAACGTGTTCCAAATACAACCTTGCAGATGATGTTTGAAGCTGCATTATGAAACGTGAACTGAGGACTCAGGGATTCACCTGGAAAAACAAAACTTATGTTAAAAATGGCACAAAGCAGATAATAAACTACAAAGGAAAAGAAGAATTAACTTAAACCAGCAGAAGTCATACCGAGGCTTTTTACCAGTGTGTCGATTGTACATTGAATCTCTTCGTGAATTCTTTCCTCCATGGATTTTTTTCCAAGACCAAAGTTCCTCATGGTCATCAGAGCAAAGCGACGATGGTCCCTCCAAACCGAGCCATAATCAGCCATGATAACACCTACAACAAAGAAAAACAACACACACTTGTTTAAAGTACAAAGTGAGGACCGTGCCTTGACTTCCATAGACTTCCATTTATTGTCAACGCTTTCTATGGCCTAACCCTAAACCCACCCTAAACCTAATTAACATGTTAGTCCAAAAAATGGTCCTCAAGTTACATCAAAGTCCCTTCTTTATCAGTAAAACTCTCTAGGCTGCATGTATAAGAACACACACACACACACACACACACACACACACACACACACACAGACACACACGCACACACACACACACACATACACACAATCAAAGCTAAAGCCAATACCATAAAATATCTTCAGTGCTAAAATTTGTAGCATTTTAAGTATAAATTCAGATTAAGTGTGCCGTTTAGTGGAAGTGTGAAATGCAATACATGTAAATGTTTCAATATGAATATATTTAAAGAAAGAGCTGTCAATTTAAAAAAAGAAATTCTAAGTCTAAGTCCAGTGGATGTTCCTTCCAGTTTAAATCTAGTCTTTCTACTCCACTGTTACCACATGCTTGACTTGCCTTGGAGTAATGATAAACTAAGTATGACTGAACTCTAATTAGACCAAGTAAAAGAGTATTTATGTATTATTGAATTATTCCAGTATAATTCTAATTTGCTTGATTGTATATTTCTACACAACTAGATATAAACTGGACATGTTTTTCTTGGAAGGTACCTTGCGAATACATTCCTGAAATGTGTAAACCTACTGAATTAAACTGATGGCAGTTCAATTTGTTACAAAGGAATCTTTATGGGTAAACATTTGAACGCAAAGGGTAGAACATTAAAAACTCACCTTTTAACAAGAACAATATGTTTCACACTTGCATGTGGTTATTTAGCACAAATTTTTGTGATAGAAACAATGGAATATACTGGAAATGCTTTAAAATGACATGTGTTGTGAACAGGTAGGTGTATAAACAAACTGAACCGAATCATTTTTAAAAAATCAGCAATCAAATGGAAAAAACAAACAAAACAATTGAAATAAAACTATAAAATTCCTAGCATTGACAATGAGAGTAATACAGTAGTGGTTGCTTGTGTGTTAATGCAGGATAAATGACACAGACATATATACAGCTTGAGCCACAAACTCTTGAAAGGAGGTGCAGTCCTGTCTGTCATGTTGTTCATCACATTTTCCATCTGAACCTAAACATGATGGTTGTCCCTGCTCTGTGGAAAACAACATGCCTAGTCCCACTGCCATAGAGCAACCACCCTCACAGTGAATCCAAACCCGTGGCCTTGACATCCCATGCCACAAAGGCACTCACAACGCTGGACCTAAAGGACACCAAATCAGTGGTGGAACCATATCAGGATCCCCTTTAGTTTTCATACCAGCCAAGTATTGGAGTTGACAGTGCCATCTACCATCTACCTGCTGCACAGAGCCTATCT
This sequence comes from Fundulus diaphanus, assembly GCA_037039145.1. NCBI lineage: Eukaryota > Metazoa > Chordata > Actinopteri > Cyprinodontiformes > Fundulidae > Fundulus > Fundulus diaphanus. The sequence goes on from CM073137.1 coordinate 39,645,281, forward strand.
GGTCTTAGACTTTCCCTGTGCTTTTAACACCATAAGACTTGATCTACTCTGCAGTAAGCTCCTGGACATGCAGGTAAATGAGTTGCTGGTCACCTAGATATCAGACTACCTCACTAGTCTACTTGCTTCCGGCTGCGCTTCCGGGCAGCGGCTAGGCGTACAGCTCCGTACAACTCGCGGATATTTTCATAAAAAATGCCGCCACACTCGCTGGAAACCACTCACCTACCCAGCCGATCAATGCATGACCGCCATCGCCTGCTGGACTTACGGTCATGTAGTGTTTTCGGACTTGTAACCACTACTACGCTCGATTGTTTACGTGGCTTCGGGATACTACGGGTACCAGTCCCGGGGGCCTGTGAGGCGGCGGACTCGACGAGCAGCTCACGCCGGTGGAGAGCGAAGCGGAAGCGGTGTAGCCGGCCGAAGAAACGCGGCTGCCACGGAGGCTTAGCAGCTAAGCTAAAGGCTAACCCATTCAGATCGCCGCTCCCTTCCATCTTGCTTTCCAACGTCTGCTCACTGGACAACAAAATAGACCATTTACAACTCGAGCTCTCTGCAAAGAGGGAGTTCAGAGACTGCTGCGCTCTCATCCTGACGGAGACATGGCTTACCTCATCAATCCCGGACAACGGCGTTAGCCTGGAGGGACTATCTCTGAGCTGCAATCTGCACACACAGAGGAGGTTTTCATCATTGCTGGGGATTTTAACCAGGCAAATATGAAAACTGTTCTCCCTCATTTCTACCAACATGTGGATTTTGCAACTCGGGGAGAGAACACTCTAGACTTAGTGTACAAAAGCATAAAAGGCGCATTCAGAGCAGCCCCCCGCCCCCACCTGGGCTCTTCAGACCACATCTCTGTGATGCTATTTCCTGCATACAGGCCCCTGCTGATCAGAGCAAAACCTACAGTGAGGCAGGTGAGGGTGTGGACTGAGGGAGCAATGGAGGTGCTCCAGGACTGTTTTGAGTGCTCTGACTGGAACATGTTCAAAGCTGCAGCAACTTATGAGGAAAAGATCGACATCGATGAGTACGCCATAACTGTGTCACCCTACATCAACAAATGCATTGAGGACGTCACCACCAAGACCATCATCACCCGAGCCAACCAACGACCCTGGATTACTGTGGAGGTCCGTCAAGCGCTAAAAGCAAGGAACTCCGCCTTCAAGTCTGGTGACAAGGAGGCACTGAGGACAGCGAGAGCCAACTTGAACCATGCCATCAGGCTAGTGAAGCGAAAACACAATCAGAAAATCCAGGAGCTTTTCCATGACGCAAGCAACTCCAGGAGCATGTGGAAAGGCATACGGGCAATAACAGAATACAACACGCCCTCCCCCCCGGTGGGCGAAGTTGATGCTGACTTTCTTAACGGACTAAACAAATTCTTTGGGAGGTTTGAGGCACTACACAGCAGTCCAGCAGTGAAAGCTGTCCCCCATCAGGATGAGGAGGTGCTCTGCCTTGACACAGCCGACGTGTGGAAGACTCTAAGGAGAGTCAACCCGCAGAAGGCCCCAGGTCCCGACAACATACCTGGGCGGGTGCTCAAGGAGTGTGCAGGTCAGCTGGCTGGTGTTCTCACAGACATTTTTAACACCTCGCTGTACCAAGCCAAAGTGCCAGCATGCTTCAAGTCTGCTTCCATCATTCCAGTGCCAAAGAAACCTCAAGTCACCTGTTTCAACGACCATCGGCCTTTTGCACTGACTCCCATCATGATGAAGTGCTTTGAAAGATTGGTAAAAGAACACATCATCTCCAGTCTCCCCCCAACACTAGACCCGTTTGATGAAGTGCTTTGAAAGATTGGTAAAAAAACACATCGTCTCCAGTCTCCCCCCAACACTAGACCCATTCCAGTTTGCCCACCGACGGAACCGCTCCACTGAGGACGGCATCTCCTCCGCTCTTCATCTGAGCCTGGCACACCTGGAGGAGAAGAACACGGACGTGCGGATGCTGTTCCTGGACTTCAGTTCAGCGTTTAACACCATCATCCCACAGCACCTGGTAGGAAAACTAGAACATCTGGGCTTCAGCACACCCCTTCGCAACTGGCTGCTGGACTTCCTCACCAACAGACCTCAGTCAGTCCGGGTCGGACAGAACACCTCTGATGTCATCACCCTCAGCACGGGCTCCCCTCAGGGCTGCGTCCTGAGCCCCCTGCTGTTCACCCTGATGACTCATGACTGCGTCCCTAGGTTCACCACCAATCACATCGTGAAGTTTGCAGATGACACAATGGTGGTGGGCCTGATCAGATCAGGACTACAGAGAGGAGGTTGAGCAGCTGGTGGGCTGGTGCAGAGACAACAGCCTGATCCTGAACGTGAAGAAGACGAAGGAGATCATCGTCGACTTCAGGAAGAACCAGCCTCACCACGCTCCACTGCTCATCAACAGCTCAGCTGTGGAGGTGGTCAGCAGCACCAAATTCCTAGGGGTGCACATCACGGACAACCTCACCTGGTCTGTGAACACCACGTCACTGGTGAAGAGGGCACAGAACTCTTGGGACCACCATGTTTCCTGTTTGCGGTAAGGCGTATTGTGTCACTTCCTGTTGTCACAGTGTGAATTTGCGGTCTGTTGCTCCAGACTCTCTCGCTCTTATCTTTAATCTCTTTGCTGTAACCTCTGTTTCTAACACATAAGCACTTGTAAAACATTCTCTGTTGCTGCACATCGCGCTTGGGACCTCCTCATGTTTCACACGGTTTGTTTTGTGGCGTGGTAAGAGGGCGCTAGTCTAGCTTTATCCTAGCCTAGCTTTAGCTCCGCAATGGCTTCTCCCCTTACTCTCTCCTCCGCTTCTCCGACTCTGCCTAAGTCTCCCCCTATCTCCTGCTCTCTGTGTCAGATGTTTAGCTATTCCTCTGCCTCCTTTAGTGATAATGGTACTTGTAATAAATGTAGTATTTTTGTAGCTTTGGAGGCGAGGGTGTCAGAATTGGAGACCCGGCTCCGTGCTATGGAAAAACCAGCTGATAGCCGCCCCTTTGCTAACACGGAGCCACATAGACCTAGCGTTACTTCACTTAGTGGTCTTCCAGAAGCAACATCCGTGCAGGTAACCAGGCCGGCTGGGTGACGGTTCGCAAAAAGCATAGCTCTAGATTCCAGCCCCCAGGTCACCACCAACCCGTCTGCGTTTCTAATAAATTTTCCCCACTCAGCGACACACCCGCTGAGAAACCGACTCTGGTGATTGGGAGCTCTATAGTCAGAAACGTGGCACTAGAGACACCAGGGACCATAGTTAAATGCATGCCAGGGGCCAGAACGGGCGACATAGAATCTTACCGGAAACTGCTGGCTAAGGATAAGCATAAATACAGTAAGATTGTTATTCACGCTGGCGGTAATGACAACCGGTCACGCCGATCGGAGGTCACTAAAGTTGGTGTTGCTTTGGTGTGTGAGTTTGCTAAAACAATGTCGGACTCCGTAATTTTCTCTGGTCCCCTGCCTGATCTGACCAGTGATGACATGTTTAGCCGCATGTCATCATTCAACCGCTGGTTGTCTAGGTGGTGTCCTGAAAACGACGTGGGCTACATTGATAACTGGCGAACTTTCTGGGGAAAAGAGAGACGGCATCCATTCTACTTTGGATGGTGCAGCTCTTCTTTCTAGGAATCTGGCCAGATTTATTAGTTCTCCTAAATGCTGACAACTCAGGGTCCAGACCAGGAAGCAGAGCCATAGTTTAACACACCTCTCTGCAGCTTCTGTACTGTTACCCACCCATTATCCTATTGAGACGGTGTCTTTCTCACGGCCAAAACTTAACAGATCAAAAACTGATCTAAAAGGAACAAACCATAAAAATCTAATAAAAATCAATACGGCTCACCTTGAACCAAAAACTAAAACAATTAAATGTGGTCTATTAAATATAAGGTCTCTCCCTCCAAAGACTTTGTTAATTAATGAATTGATTTGTGATAAACAGATTGATTTATTTTGTCTCACAGAAACCTGGCTACAAGAGGACTACGTTAGTATAAATGAGTCAACTCCCTCCAATTATTCAAATTTCCACATTCCTAGATCTGTGGGAAGAGGAGGAGGAGTGGCAACCATCTTTCAGTCTGATTTATTAATTAGTCCCAGGCCAATTAATAACTACAGTTCTTTTGAGCATTTAACCCTCAGTTTCCCTCATCCAAACTGCAAAGCAATAAAACCTCTTCTGTTTGTTGTTTTGTATCGTCCACCAGGCCCTTACACTCAGTTTTTGGATCAGCTGTCAGACTTCTTATCTGATTTGGTGATAAACACCAACAAGGTTATTATAGTGGGTGATTTTAACATTCATGTTGACACTGAATGTGATAACCTTAGTGTAGCCTTTAAAACTATCCTAGATTCAATTGGTTTTGCTCAAAATGTGCATAATCCGACACACTCTTGGCTCCATACTTTAGACCTTGTGCTGACATATGGCATTGATTGTGAAGAATTAACAGTATTTCCTCACAACCCTGTCCTATCTGATCATTTTTTAATAACATTTGAGTTTAATCTAACTGAGTTCTCCACCCCCAAAAGAGGATTCCACTATAGTAGATCTCTATCGGACAATGCTGCATCAAACTTTAAAGAGTCTGTCCCCCTTTTAATATCGTCAGTATTGCAGAAATGCCCTGCAGATAGCAGCAATGTTGTTTCTTCCCATTCACAAAGAAGGCCCGTTTACACTACATCTAAAAACCGAGCCATGCCGAGACCAGTCCGAGCTTGGTTCAGTTATCCAAGACAAGCCGACCCGTTTACACACAAAGCTTATCTCGGTTCCTTGGTTGCTCCTCGCCCCCTAGTGGCGATCTGCGGTACTACCGCTCTCTGGGATTGAAGGCGGAAGCAGCAAAAAAAAAACAGCTGCGCCCATAACATTCAGGAAGTTATGCTTGATATTGTGATATTTCGGTGTTTGCAGAGAGTCAGGGGAAGAAGGCAACCATTGGTGAATTTACTTGAGAAAGTTGGCTTTTTGGGAAGTGGATGAGACAAACAAACGTCTAATAAGGATTTACAGACGCCGGAAACAATGACAGACGCTGAGGTTCATTGCGCTGCTAAGCAGAATCATCACTGGAAACCGTGTGGCACGGTAAGGAAGCTAGTATTATTATGAATGTCTGAAATTTGTCTGAATGGAGTGTGAATCGGGACATGCAGCCAGACACGCCGGAAAACCCGCTGACAGTCAGCTGACTGTAAGGAGATGACGCGGTCTGCTCATGCGCTCTTCGTTATCAGAAACCGGGATAAAATAGAACCAGGCCGAGACCTACCCAAGAGCTGGTCTGCAGTTAGCGCGGTCCGGTTATGTTTAGCGCGGTCTGGTTCAGTCTGCTGACCGTTTACACACAAGAGTTATCTCGGTTACCGAGCTCGGACTGGTCTCGGCTCGGTTAAAAAAGTGTAGTGTAAACGGGCCTATAGATGTCTTTGTTAACGGTATCACTTCGTCATTGCGTTCTGCATTGGACAATGTAGCTCCCTTGAAAAAGAAGGTGATTATTCACAGGAAGCTGGCTCCCTGGTTTAATTCAGAGCTGCGTTCCTTGAAGCACAATGTTAGGAAATTGGAGAGAAAATGGAGCTCTACATACCAAGAGGAATCCTACCTAATCTGGAGGGACAGTCTATTGTTGTATAACAAGACCTTTCACAGAGTTAGAGCAGCATATGTTTCATCATTAATTGAGGAGAACAAAAATAATCCTAGATTTCTCTTCAGTACAGTTGCCAAATTTACACAGAGTCATAGCTCCGTTGATCCATCCATTCACTTAGCTCTTAGCAGTAATGATTTTATGGGATTCTTCATAAATAAAATTGATTCCATTAAAAATAAAATAATTGGCATCCTCCCAAACATGATTATCTCGTCCTCAGTAAGTGAGGCAGCATTGGAGGAATCTTTAGAACCTGCGCTGTGTCTGAACTGTCTAGAAGCAGTAGAGCTTTCTGAGCTATCTAAAATATTAGCTTCATCTAAACCTTCTACCTGTATGTTAGACCCAATCCCAACCAAGTTGTTTAAGGAGGTATTCCCTTTGATCAGTGGTCTTATTTTAGACATGATTAATCTATCCTTAGTAAATGTATATGTACCACAGGCTTTTAAAGTAGCTGTTATTAAACCTTTACTTAAGAAACCATCTCTTGATCAAGATGAGTTGGTAAATTACAGACCTATATCTAATCTTCTTTTCTTTTCTAAAATTCTCGAGAAAGTAGTTGCTAATCAACTCTGTGAACATTTACAAAGTAATGACCTACTTGAGGAGTTTCAGTCCGGCTTCAGAGCTCATCATAGCACTCAAACGGCTCTGGTGAAAGTCACTAATGATATTCTCATGGCCTCAGATAATGGACTTGTGTCTATACTTGTCCTGCTAGATCTCAGTGCTGCATTTGACACAGTTGATCACAATATTCTCCTACAAAGACTTGAGCATACTGTAGGGATTAAGGGGAAAGCATTAGGCTGGTTTAAATCTTATCTGTCGGACAGATTCCAGTTTGTTCATGTTAATAATAAATCTTCTTCAAGGTCTAGGGTCACTTGTGGAGTACCACAGGGTTCAGTCCTTGGACCAATTCTCTTTACTATATATATGCTTCCAATTGGCAAAATTATTAGACAGCATGGGATTAATTTCCACTGTTATGCTGATGACACTCAGCTATATTTAACCATAAATCCTGATGAATCCAATCAATTACTTCGACTGCAGTCATGTCTTGATGACATCAAAAGCTGGATGACTTTAAATTTCCTGCACTTAAATTCTGACAAGACAGAAGTTATAATCTTTGGACCAGAGTCCTCAAAAAATAAACTTCTTAATCAATCACTGAATCTGGATGGCATTAACTTGGCCTCTGGTAGTAAAGTAAAAAATCTTGGTGTTATTTTAGACCAAGACATGTCATTTAAATCCCATATTAAACAGGTTTCCAGAGTTTCCTTTTTTCATCTCAGGAATATTGCAAAAATTAGAAACATTCTGTCCAGGGGTGATGCTGAAAAACTAGTCCATGCATTTGTTACTTCAAGGCTGGACTATTGTAATTCTTTACTATCAGGAAGTCCACAAAATGCAGTTCAAAGTCTTCAGCTGATCCAAAATGCTGCAGCGAGAGTTCTGATGAAAATCAACAAGAGGGATCATATTTCTCCAATTTTTGCTTCCCTTCACTGGCTTCCTGTTAAATCAAGAATAGAATTTAAAATTCTTCTTCTAACGAATAAAGCCCTTAATAATCAAGCTCCATCATATATCAGAGCTCTGATTACCCCGTATGTTCCTAACAGAGCACTTCGCTCTCAGACTGCAGGTCTGCTGGTGGTTCCTAGAGTCTCTAAAAGTAAAATGGGAGGCAGAGCCTTTAGCTATCAGGCTCCTCTCCTGTGGAACCAACTCCCAGTTTTGGTCCGTGGGGCAGACACCCTGTCTACTTTTAAGACTAATCTTAAAACTTTCCTTTTTGACAAAGCTTATAGTTAGAGTGGCTCATGTTACCCTGAGCTACCTCTATAGTTATGCTGCTACAGGCTTAGGCTACTGGAGGACATCAGGGCCTATTTTTCTCACTCTACTGATTTCTACTGTTCTCCAGTCTACTGTTCTCCAGATTTGCATTGCATTACATTGAAATGACTGTTGTCATTTCAGCTTTTAACTTTTTGTTCTCTCTCTTTTTTCTTCATAGTAGGTACACCTGACGTTCTGTTCACTGTGAAATCATCCAGGGAGGACAGATCACCGACTATTACCATCTAATGTAGAACAGATTACTGGATCAATGTGTGCTTCTGTGCTTTTTGTCTGTCTTGTTGTGTCTCTGTTCTGTCTTCTGTAACCCCCAGTCGGTTGAGGCAGATGACCGTTCATACTGCTAGAGGTTTTTCCTTCCCGCTAACGGGTGTTTTTTCTTTCCACTGTCGCTTCATGCTTGCTCAGTATGAGGGATTGCTGCAAAGCCATGGACAATGCAGACGACTCTCCCTGTAGCTCTACGCTTCTCCAGGAGTGAATGCTGCTTGTCGGGACTTTGAAGCAATCAACTGGTTTCCTTATATAGGAAATTTTTGACCAATCTGTATAATATGATTGATTTGACTTTGTAAAGTGCCTCGAGATGACATGTTTCATGAATTGGCGCTATATAAATAAAATTGAATTGAATTGAATAGAAGTGACTGTACTTCCTGCGGAGGATGAGGAGAGCCCAGCTGACCAGCTGTCTCTCTGTGTGGTGTGGAGGCTGCAGTGCCTCCGACTGGAAGAATGTGAGGAGAGGTGTGAGGACAGCAGAAGGGATCATCGGGGGTCCTCTTCCCTCCATTAAGGACATTTCATCTCAGCGCTGCGTGTCCCGAGCCCATAACATCATCAGAGACCCGTCACACCCCCACCATGGACTGTTCTCCCTGCTGCCCTCTGGGAAGAGGTTCCGCAGCATCCGCTGCAGGTCCACCAGGTTCTGCAAAAGCTTTTTCCCTGTTGCCATCAGACTATTGAACTGCTGAAGCTATAAACTGGACTCTGTACCACATTCGCATATATGCACATTTGCATCATTGCATCCTTATCTAGCATTACAAATGCTGCCAAACTCTCAGTTTCTAAAATGCATTCTTGCACAAATGCCCTTTGCACAATCATTTCTGCACATACAAATGGTTTCTAAAAATACTCACCTGTACACTGTGATCGCACACTGTCTCTTTCTCCTGCATTGTTTACGTTTCAATTGTTTTACTGTTAAATCACTGCTGCACCTTATCCTGTAATTTACTGTAATTTACTGTAATTTTCAAGCTGTATGCAAACGAAATTTCGTTCTGTACGCACTCTGTGCATACAAAATGACAAATAAAGTTGTCTAAGTCTAAGTCTAGTCGACCACAGAATGTGATGCTGCTGAACACTACCTCAGACACATTGAGCAGCACAAGGGCTCTTCAGGGAACGGTCCTCTCGCCCTATCTGTTCACACTGTACACCTCAGGCTTCGGTTACTGCTCACAATCCTGTCATCGAAAGAAGTTCTGGGATGACTCTGCCATCATGGGTCGCATCACCTGTGATCTGGAAGCTGAATACAGAGGTGTGGTGGACAGCTTTCTGAAGTGGTTTGGACAGAACCACCTGTGGTGGACATTATGACATTATGGACATTATGAACTTCTACGAGTACCTGTGGGTCCACATAGACAATAGACTGGAGTCGACAACCAACATTGATGCCCTATACAAGAAAGGGCAGAATCATCTCTTCTTTCTGAGAAGATTATGGTCTTTAAACGTCTGCAGGAGCATGCTGCAGATGTTTTACCACTCTGCCATCATGAATCATGAATCCAGTGTCATCTTCTATGCTGCAGTGCATGGGGCAGCAGGGCGAAGACAGCTAATGCCTACAGACTTAATAGGCTCATCGGGAAAAGTGGCTCTGTCCTGGGAGTGTAACTGCAATCTCTTGCAGAGGTGACTGAGCAGAGGATGCTGAGGAAACTGTTCTGCATCCTGAGCAGTGGCTCACACCTCCTGCATGCCACACTAGACTCCTACTAAAGCACCTTTGGTCATAGACTGAGACCATCAAGGTGTTCCACAGAACACCACAGGAAGTCCTTCCTCCATGTGGTCATCAAACTCTTCAACTCCCCATCTTTTTTTTCCACATAAAACAAGAACAATCACTCTTGTCTGTGCCTTACCTGTTGTATGTTCTACACTTCCTATTTTGTACTCTTTGATTTTAAATTACTGTGTTCTATAGTTTTTTGATTCCTTGTGCATGTTCCTTTGTATGGCAACCCTGGCATAGCATTTTCCTGCAGGATTAGTAAAGTTATGTTCTTATTTCAGATAAATAAAATACAAATGTACTTTTTAATATATTGCATTTTCACTTTGAAGAGATTATGTGACTACAGAGACTGGACTGCATTATTGGTTACCATGGAGATTACAGATAAATGGATTCTGGAGGCACACTGTCTGACATACTTAGATTGGACGGAATGACTGATTAGGGGAAACATGTCAGCTAGGACATGTCTGCATTATAGTATCCTCTCCACCAATGTGATGAACAGAACACTGTTATCATGCTGTAAACGCCCCTGAATGGGTGTACACAATTGATCCTACTTAAGGTCTTTGGGAGGAATGAACGAGATGCTCGCTCTGAGTCTCACTCTCTGTCTGTCTGTCTGTCTGTCTGTCTGTCTGTCTGTCTGTCTGTCTGTCTGTCTGTCTGTCTGTCTGTCTGTCTGTCTGTCTGTCTGTCTGTCTGTCAGTGTTGTGTGAGAGTCCAGTACTGGAACTGTAACATCCCTATAATTATGGTTTCATGAGTCTTTTTACTCCTACAGAAGTCTACAATAGAAACACCACATTATTCAGTAAAAGAACCCGGGGTGACCGCAGCAAGGTCAAGCAATTGTAACAAAGGTCTAAAAAAAATTACCCTTTCTTTGAGTAACATAATTAACAAACAGGTCCTGAGGTCGTCCAGCGAAATCGACAGCTTTGATAACAATCGCCTCCTTTATGGTCTTAAAACCACTGATGACCACCACAGGTTTTAAGCCAAAGAACAGACTGTAGACATTTCCATAAGACTGCCTGAGCTGAAAGAGAAGAAGAAAAAAAACATAGTTTTTTACTTGTCCATCACTTCCTTTATACTAGGGGGACGTAAACAAATATATGTCACAATTATTTTTTTTAAAAACGTGAAATAATTTCACTTCACTATCATGCACAACTTTATGTCACATGAAATCATAATAAAATACAATTTGTGGTTGTAACATGACAAAATGTGAAGATGTGAGAATGTAAAAAAGAACATGAAAAATAGAAAAATAACTAATTACGAAAAAGCTTACGTAAAAACTAACTAGAAACTGCAAAGTGTTTTATTTGCAAAAGTAAGCCCCGACCGCCATGTTTCGGCTAGGCCACAGAGTTGCCTTTTTTCAACTGCTTCCAAGTGGATGCCCAAAGTGAACCAAACCGGCACAGAGGCTGCGACAGGTTTGGCAGAGAAATAAACAGGGAAAGTTAAATGGTTTATTTACAAGGTTTACATAATGCATTTTCACTGTGCTTTTGAAACACATGGAGCTTACAGGGTAGCTCCTGTTAGCATTCTTTGAACCAGGTAATTAATGATGTAATTTGAGTATGTTTTTATGGTTATAACAAACGTTTTTCTCCACAAGGGTTTTATACACTGGGATATTGATGTTTGTGTTATCCGGTAACAAGCGCGGCCTGCTACTTCTTCCTGTCTCGTTCACGGAGGCCCGCCTCACCCGGTCAGGAGATTTGATAGAAAAGGAAGAACACAATTATCAGAGAGAAACACTTAAAGTATACCTGTATTTATTACAATTGGAATTCCAAAGGGAGACAAAACACTTACACCATTACCATGACTCTTCATTTAGTATATTACCAGACATCCTACCCCATGGTGCTGCAAGCGATTTGTCCGCTCAAACACTAACCAAACACATCTTCAATAGACTGACCGGTTCTTTTATTTTCTTTCTTCTCCTCTGGTCGCTGCGCTCTATGGGTTCCTGCGCTCTATGGGTTCCTGCGCTTTCCCGACGCTCATTAAAGATCCCGGCGCTCATTAAAGGTCCCGGCGCTCGTAAGGTTTCTGAGCTCCCTAGTTGTGAGCTGTGTTACGCTCCTTTATTTTGTCATGGTCCTGGTGTTCCTTATTTTGTCGGTTCTAGTGTCCCTTGAGTTTTGTCTGGTTCTAGCTCTCCTTGGTTTCTTTTTTTGGCTTCCCCTAGTTTCTCCGTTGTTCTAGTTCTCCTGAGTTATTCTAGTGTTCTTTAGTTTTGATGTTATTGTAGTGTTTTTTAGTTCTGTCCTCGCCTGTCCTTCCCTCTGGCGTTGTCGTACGCCTGTTCTTCCCTCTGGCGTTGTCGTACGCCTGTTTTGTCCCTCTGGCGTTTCCGTACTTCTGTTTTGTCCCCCTGGTGTTTCTGTACGCCTGCATTGTCCCCCTGGCATTTCTGTACGCCTGTTTTGTCACTCTGGCGTTTCCGTATGCCTGTTTTGTCCCTCTAGCGTTTCCTCAAGCTCTCCTCGTCCCCTGGTGTTTCCTTACGCTCTCCCTGGTCCCCTGGTGTTTCCTTACGCTCTCCCTGGTCCCCTGGTGTTTCCTCACGCTCTTTGGTTCCCCTGTGTTTCCTAGGCTCTCTGGTTCCCCAGTGTTCTCTAGCCTCTGTAATCTCCCAGTGTTCTCTAGCCTCTGTAGTCTCCCAGTGTTCTCTAGCCTCTGTAGTCTCCCAGTGTTCTCTAGCTTCTGTAGTATCCCAGTGTTCTCTAGCCTCTGTAGTTTCCCAGTATTCTCTAGCCTCTGTAGTTTCCCGGTATTCTCTAGCTTCTGTAGTTTCCCAGTATTCTCTAGCCTCTGTAGTTTCCCGGTATTCTCTAGCTTCTGTAGTCTCCCAGTATTCTCTAGCCTCTGTAGTCTCCCAGTGTTTGCTAGGTTCTTTGGTTCCCCTTGTATGTTCTGGTCTTGTTTGACTCTCTGTTTCATGGACAATCAATCCGCTCTGTACCTGCCAGCCAGCTCCTGCATCCTTCATCTCCGCCTGGTAACAGACTCTGGTTCATCATGTCATCGTTATCCACTCTTACAATAAACTCTCTAAAGACCAGCTCTATGTGTGCGTGCTATGTCCGGGTTCATCCAAAGACAAATCATGACAATAACAAGATAACTCTTTGGGCTTTAAGAAAAATACATGCTAACAAAAATGATTATATATTTCCATAACACCGGTCCACTCATTACGACTAAAAGAAAGCAGAAGCTTTTTAAAGTTAGTGCCAAATGTCTGCTAGCATAAATGCTATTAGCTTCCGGTAACTTCCGTGTAGGAGCCATTTATAGTTGTTGGTGTTTAGGTATGGTTTGTTTCTGGTTTATTTGTTTTGGGTGGTGGTGTTTTGTTTAGGTTTACACACTGACCTATATTCTGCTCTACCACTGGTGGCGGTGTGGAGGGGAAGGCTTTATAGGTGCGACGTGAGAGGGCAGAAAGGATTATGGGTGACGGGAGGTCATACGGTTTTTACCGCTTTCTTTGGCACACAATAGCCTGCGTTCACTGGTTAAATTCTGTTATATCCACACTCTCCATAATTACCTGTCCATCTCACTTGTAAAGACCGCCACTCGTATTGTTTGGATAGTTTGTTCATATACAAACTTACTTCAATAAATGGGAACGCCCATACCTTATCTCCTGGTTTCAACATCATTTTGTAAGCGGGTTTGTTTCCCTTCGCTCCACTAACGTTATGTAGTGCTATGAGCGTTATTGCCGCCTTAATATGAAATATTAATGTCGATTTAAAGGTGTTTTGTATGACTTTAGATTAGCCGATTCTAGCAACAGATTGCTACAGCGACCCCTAGTGTCCCGGAGGTATAATCGCATTAATCAAATCAAACGTTTTAGAAGTTACTGATGTTTACTAAGAAAATCCTTCTTTAAAATGTTATTTCATTAAATAATGTTTTGTTTAACTCAGGATTTGCATTGTGAATGGGTTGAAACACATACCAAATGTTCTGAATTAGTTAAGCTAATTTAACTCCATTCCATGTTCTTTAAGTCAGATCTGCAGTGAACCAGGATTCACTGAGTTATTCTGATGATGATCAACCACTTTTGATTTGTCTTTTGTGTCTTTGTTGCACGTACATAGTTCCTTAACTTAGCTTCTTTTTATCTTCATTTTGCTTAGTAGTTTTAGTTAAGTTTCACTGGCCTAGTAGAGAGGATTTGTTGATTGTAATATAATGTTAATTCAGATAAACAGCATTATATAGTGATGTTCTCTGGATGTTCATTTTATTTCTGTTAGTAAATTCTGGAACTTGAAGAGAAGTTGTCACTCCTTATTCTATGTGTATGCAGAGTTTGCTGTTACATGATCGCCCAGTGCTCGAATGATCCCTTTCAACTATTGTCCTGATATCAGCTTAAGAGCGGATATTCACCGGACAATACCTTACAGACAGTGTTATTTATTAAACATTAAATAACTTTTAAACAGTGTATAATTGCACAACACTGATGATGATGATGATGATCAACCACTTTATTTTGTCTTTTGTTTCTTTTGTGTGTACATAGTTCCTTAGCTTCTTTTTATTTTCATTTTGCTTAGTGGTTTAGTTAAGTTTCACTAGCCTTGTAGAGAGGATTTGTTGATTGAAACATAGGGTTAATTCAGATAAACAGCATTCTATAGTGATGTTCTTTGGATGTTCATTTTATTTCTGCAAAATTATTGAACTTGAAGAGAAGTTGTCACTCATTTATTCTGTATGTGAGCAGAGTTTGCTGTTAAAAGAACAGCAGCGCTCGAATCATCCCTTTCAAATGTTGTCCTGATATCAGCTCTAGAGCTGATATTCACCGGACAATACCTAACAGACAGAGAATTATTTATTAAACATTAAATAACTTTAAAGCAGTGTGTAATTGCACAACACCTGCCAAAGGGACTGCAGATGCAAATTAGTCTTTTGGCTAACTCTGGTACAAGGCATCAGATGGTAACATTTATGTTTTAATTGTACATGATCCCTTTTAAATAAACTTTTAAAAAATGACATATGGTAATTCAAGTCTTAAAACAAGTTTTGTACATTTTGATGTAAAATATTTGTTTATATAGTCCTGCTTACCCTCTCAAAGTCCTTTAAGGGGTCATTTAAGTTCAGGCACAAAAGGTTACCCAGTACAGGCAGACTAGGGGGTCCTGGTGGGAAGTTCTTGAGTCTCCAAGGTGTGAGTTTAAAAAGAAGGAAGCAAACAAAAAGCCCCAGCAGAAGAACTGAAACCAACATGTTGGTCTGCATTTAAAGCAAACTGAAGAGGGGACCAGCATTAGTTGTTATGAAAGTGCAGCTCAGCTCTCAGTGGTGACTCTTCTGGTTGTGCAATTGTATTCTTCCATTTAAGCATGCAGAGAGAGAGAGAAAGTTATGTAATGTATGATAAGCCAGGGCAAGGTTCAGCACCATTCATACACAAGGTCATTCAAAGTCCTTTGCAGGGTAAAAAAAATAATGGAGGTAAAGTAAAATAAAATGCAACTGTCTTGGAGGCTTGGGTGAGTTATTATCTAGCCATCTTGTCTGCAGTGCCTGTTTTGGATTCTCTTCTCTCGCCTTGCCCTCGCTGGATTTCTCATCGGCAGTGATTGTGAAATGAGGCCTCATGAGGCACTGAACTTGAGCCAATTGCTTCAGCAAAGGGTTCATTTCACGAGGCTTCATTTGCACACGGAACAACCGATCTGACAGCTGGAGGACGCCAGAGTGTTAACCTAGTGTGGTACACCTCAGTTGGCCACTGTCTTCTGACAGCTCCCTCGTTCTCTTCGTAATCCTTGTTTCCTGTCTCTCTCAGGTTGCTCTCACCGCTCCGGATCCCGTTCCTGAGCGCTCCCTCGTACCCAAGGCATCTCTGGTCAAGTCTCCTCTCTCTCTCTCTGCTCGGATCCCACTCCGAGGCTCCCTTGGTGTTACCAAGCCGGACTGAGGACCTCATCAGATCTCCCCTGGTTCCTCCAGCTGTCCACGGACCACTGCTCCCACCACCGGTGTTTCTCGGACCCCGCTCCAACTCCGCCTGCCCGCCCACCAGCCACTCACTCACCTGCTGCCATCACTGAGAGTCACCCTCTGAGTCCGTCTCTCTGCTCCACTCCCCCCGGCTAGGTTCTCGTTCTCGGCGGTAAGCTCCCCCCTCACTCTCGCACTTTCCGTTCACTGAGCACTGTCTAACCCTCTACCTCTCGCCCGCAGATCGAGCGAGCCCCGGGCTCGCGTCTCCTTCTGGCGCTGCTTCGTCGTGGTCTATCCACACATTCGCCCCTGTCAAACTGTGTGTTATAATAAACGCCTTAAACTGCTCTTTGCCTCCCAAGTGTGATCTGCATGTGGGCCAAATACGTCAAAACCATGATAATGTTAGCAAGTGTTTTGATAGATATTGATCTCAAAATGAAAACATAATAGATTACCTTCAGTGAAGCCTGGGAGATTTCCTCTGAGCTCTTTCTAGAATGACTCTGAGGTCAGTCTGAGGTAACCTTCCAGCAATGTTGAACTCGTCTGATGTTAATAAAACAATGGCAGTTTATAGGCCAGTTAATGCTGCTCCAACTGGCTCCCTTAATTCTAGCAAATGTTGCAACATTATGTCATGTTTTTAGATGAACCTGAACGTAACCACACACAGAGTAAAGTATTTAAAAGAGTTTATTGAAGATGATGAATAGTGGATGATGATGACCAGAGTTCAGAACAGGCTGGAGCAGGAGGCTGTTAGTGTTTGGAGCTGGCAAGCAGGAACTGGATGAAAACAGGATGAGGTGAGCAACAATGAGCAGTTGTGAGCAGGGGTTAACAGGAGTAAACAGTACGATCCGACAGGAAAGAGCTAACTGAGGGAGGTTTAAATAGTAGTGATGACAGGTGGAAAGAGTCCTGGCTTGATTAGTGGCTGACAGGTGTAGGTGTGTCAGGTCTTAGCACCTAGAACATCATATAAACAGGGAAAGAAAGGCACAAAGACAATTAGTTTGGTTTCATTCTCGAGGAGAGTAGGAAGAAGACCGCACAGTTACAATCTCCAACCCACTCTGTCGGTCTCAACGTTCTCCTCGATTTTATTAAGAAAGGGGCGTGTCCCTAGTTACAATGACTGAGGCTGTACTGAGGGGTGGGGAACAGATAGTTTACAGCCTCAGTTGTCAACAAAGATACACAACTGAGTAATCACACTCTCAGTCAGCACATAATCTTGTAGCTGAGTCTTCTTGTTTCAGGAAGGGAAGAAACAGTCTCTTCTGTTTCTTCACAGGGGACACGATTAAGCTATCATGTTAGTAATATGATTATATCAGAAGCTTACATTACTACATCATAACAAGATAAATCGGTTAATGAAGTATAAACAATAATCTCAACATTTCCCCCTTTTTATGGTGTATAATGTCAGATGAAAAATACTATTACAATTTTCACTAAACAGCCACTCCATCGACGATTCTCGGCTGCTAGATCGTGGAGTAGCAGCAACATTATCACGTACACTCGGAGGGGTCGTGAGTTTACACCTGGTCGGCAAATAAAGTTTCTATGTTAAACTTGTCTTCTTCTTCCTGGTCATCTGCATCGTCACTGGGAGCCAAATAAGGATACTGTTCCTGCGGAGGAGCTATTGCAGTTGGTATTAACTGCTGCGTTAAACCTCGAAGACGTGGGATGCAGCAGCACCCACAAAGGGTCAAGATGGCGGCAAACACAGCTGTGGCCACAAGCACTGATGAAATAAGGGTGCGGTATTTTCCAAAAACATCCAACCATGAGTCCCACATGGACGTGTCCACGCCGGAATGCTCCTTCATTTTGCCATTCAGTGACCGTAGGCCTTCGAGGGCGACAGTGAGACTGCCGTCTGAGGCTGTGTTGTTTGGAATAAGAGTACAACGTCGCTCACCAAAAATTGCGCAGACGGCTCCTTTTTCTGCCAGTAACATGTCTAGAGCAATTCTATTCTGAAAAGCCATGAGTGAAGTTGCAGCCAGTTGTCCATGTACTGCTTCAAAAACACTCTGTGTCCAATTTCCTAGTCATTGCACATTGTAATGAATGTGATTTCCATATTCTTGTAGATAGTACACCACCAGCAATGATGCTGATTCAATGCTGATTCAGGAACAAGAGTTTTTCTTCTTGTGCTGTAGCCAAAGGGTAAATTTTATCCATTGTGAACAGTTGGTAGTTGGAACAGTTTTGTTCATTACCTCTAGTAAACATTCAGCATCCATTACTGCTGGAACAACTTGGAGTAGCGGCCTGGGACCCATACACACTACGCAGCTTTGTCCAGCCATGTTAGCAGCTTGCTCTACCATTAACAGCCAGTTGTTTGTTTGTCCTGAGACTCCTGTTGTGACCTGAAACCATTCATTGGTACTGAGGGGGCTGTTTATTATTAAGGGTACCATCTCTGAATCTGTCTTGGGTCCCCGTGTGAGTGTTCCTTCTTCAGAGATTTTGTTATTCATTTTGTTTACATTGAAGGCAGCTACATTAGGACAAAATCCTAAATGAACACAAGGGTCCTGTTCGTGTTCTCTCCAAATACAAAGCATTAATACATGACAAGGAGGATCTATGTATTGACCGGAGGATTCAGGTTTTTCTGGCAGTGGCTCACTAGTTGTATTGAATGTAAAAAAAAAAAATCTTTTCCTGCTAGATGCATTGTCATTCTTTTCCATATTTTAGCTCTATTGGAGTGGCCATATGATCTTTCTGGCCATCGGCCAGTGGTTGCAAAAACATTTCCCCAATAATGTCCTGACTGTTTTAGGCCGGTGCTGTCCAGGTACCAATCGTACCCTTTCCAGGAATCTCCACTGTAGCCTCCTATCTTTATTTTGCTGATGTCTTGTACCAGAACTGCCTGAAATCTTGTACTGTTATAACAGAAATACAGATCTCCTGTTCTTCTATGTTCTGTTTTTAAACATGGGTTCGGGAAGGTTGTTGATAATTCGGGTGATTTGTCATAATAGTCTATTGTGGTTTCTACCAGACTGAAGAAAACGCACACAGTCAGCAGTAAAAGAGTATTCATTTTTTCCTATTTAGTGTAATACAGCTTAATGCGTCATTCAAGCTGAATTCCTCTACTTGGTTCCGTAATACTCTTTTTCTTCACTGACTTTCGGGTCTCCCTGACTCTAAATGTCTGGGTCCACCCTATTATCAGACTGGTAAGTACTTCCCCTATCGGAGCTTTCAGCTTGAATTACCTTTTTACAATGAGATAAATGGATCCAGGCGGACCTTTCTGCTATTTTTACTGCTGTAGGGGTGGTAAGGACCACTTGAAGGGGTCCTTCCCACTTGGGTGAAGTTTCTGTTTCATGGCTACTGTGTCAAGGTTCATCTCAACTCATTTAACACACTCTTTAACAGTCTCAACAAAGAATTGTATTAAAACCTTTCAAAAACTTCTTTCTGAACCAGCCTTAAAATACTTCACATTTTTCTAAAAACCCCAAACAGAAAACCCTTAAGTTTGTAAAAGAAAGCTCCACTATGCATATTTCCAGAAAATTGTTGTGATGTTACTCAGAAGCATTTCCATGTATCTTTTGTCTTATTTTGAAAAGCTCAGCTTGAGAAAAAGGAAGTGTGTGCATACCCCAAGCGCACACAAAGTCGTAATTGGTTGCTATTCAGGAAGTGGGTGTAGCCCAGGGCGGAGACAGGAAGTAGTTCTGTGAATCAGTTTCAGCTTGACATGCATCAAACCAAAGGTCTTCTAGTTGAATATGCCTTTCACCTAAAGCGAAGAGCAATTCTAACCCCATTATTCTCTTTTTTTTATCATTTCTGCTTGTTTTAACAGACAGCTTTTGTAAGCAACCCTGGTTGTTAAAAAAAAAATGAAACTGTAGTATGCTGTGAACAGTAATTCATTGTTTTTCTTTTAAAAATATCTCCCCCTGATCATTTAACTGCTCCAAACAGCTCTAGATAGACTTTTTATGAGTCTTTAAACCTTTTTCAGTCATCTAACATTAGTTTAATTGATAATACTCCCCAATACAATCTTAAAATATGGCAGCCTGTATTGCTTGCCAAGCAATGTCTCATAGGTCTCATAGCTTTGAGGGTGATATGAACAATTATTCTTTAAGTCTATGTGAAAGCACTGTCCTATCTTTTTAATCACTTGGTTTACAAAATGAGTGCCATTGTCACTGTAGATTTTTTTTATTATATACCACATCTAGGTATAATGTCTTTGCACAAAGCTTTAGCTACTGTTACTGCCTTTCCATTTAGAAAAGCATCTATTATCACTAGACAATACTTTTTCTCTTCACTCTGATTTAATTCAATGAAGTCCATGTGAATTATTTGAAATGGGTAGCTTGGAGATGGAAACTTGCCTCAGTTCACAGTGTGAACTGTTGAAAATGCATACTGACTGACTGTGTAAATAGTCGTTTGTTTTCCTTTCATTAATTTGAAGCCTCTGTGAGGGCTACCAGTTCTGCAGCTTTTGCAAAGTAATTTGATGGCAGTTTTTCTGCTTTTAAGACTTTTGTTGCTGTAACAACAGCATAACCTGTCTGTGTTTTAACATAGTTGTCTTTTCTTGATGAGCCATCTATGAAAAGAGTTTGTCCCTCGGTTAAGGGTTGATCTTTTAGATCTGGTCTGGATTTAGTCAACTGTTCAGCTGTTTATTGACAGTCATGTTTGCTGCCAGCCGCGATTACTGCATGTACCCATGCTGATAAGATGCAGGCAACACTATCTAGTTTAGATGAAAAGTAAGCAATTGGCTTCATTTTTGCACCGTGCTGCTGTACTAAAACAGAGGTCATGTAATGGCCTTTGCAGTCTACTATTTGAATAAACGATTTATTGTAATCCGGCAACGCTAGAGCGGTGCTGGAAACTAAGGCCTATTTTAGATCACAAAAGGCTTTTTCTGCTTCTGCTGTCCAGTTTAATTGTGTTGACATTTTCAATTCTTGATCATTCCTTAGTTTTTGTAGAGGCCCTGCTTTTTCCGAGTAATCTGGGTTCAGTAGTTTGTGAGGCCTAAAAAAGGACATCATTTGCGCTTTCGTTACAGGTTTTGTTATAGCTGTCTTCCTTTCCTCTAGGACGGTTCTGCCTTGTGCACTCAGGTTATTACCTAAATATTTCCCTCACTGTTTTGCATAGTTGAAGTTTGTTTTTGTTGATTTGTCCACTGGCACAGAAAAGAATGCATTGCTGATGTCGACAACAGTGTAATATGTTGTGCATCAGGCTTTAAAGGATATTGTCTGACACAGGGTCTGTAGTCAGATTTGGGTGTTATTTGCACTGGTACTGCTCCTTTAACTAGTCCTATGTCAGTGGGATCCTGGGACCAGAGGGAAGGTGGTAGATCTTTTAACAGAATCTCCTCTTCCTTCGTTAAATTCACTATAGTTCATGTTTGTTATGTTTCTCCATCTAGATGTACTTCAAACTGTACAGGCGTGCTTCCCCGGTCCTCTGCCCTTTGTGCATGATACACTATCTGTCCCAACTGTTTCTAAACACTGGGTTTGTTTGTTTTGTTGTTTTTTTTAAAACGACATGTGAGGGGAAATGCATTCTGTTAAACCTCTTAGTTGTTTTTTTTTTGCAAGATTATTCCTGCTACCGTGGTGCTGTGAGCATCCGAGTAGAGGTAATCCACTGTTATTGTTGCCGGTGTACACTTTTCAACTTGTTTTTCATAATCTGGGTCCGTTCCTGGGCTGTATTTGTACCAGAGAGTGACATGCATCAGGGCAATCTCTTTTGATGTGTCCAACCTTTCCACACTGCCAACATTTATCTGATAAGTAAGGGCCACCGTGGACTCTCCCTCTCCCCCCCTCGGCCTCTGCTTTTGCCCCTGCGTCTGTTATTGGGCTGGCCTCTATTGCCTTCTTCTGAAAGGAAGGTGTCTGATTTTGTTTTGGGTTTTTGTCGTTCTTTATCTTTGATTACTTTTTCTGCATGGAGTGCATGATTAATGTACTCTTCTGGTTTACCAGACGCCATGTCTATGTAATGTCGATTTGTTGTATTGCGTTATTTGAACCTGAATGCAGAGCGTTATTTAACTGCTGCTGATAGGGACTTTGGGCGTTTTGTTCCTCATTCAGACCTGAATGTATTTTGAACACAGCGGTCATCCTTACTCGGTGTTCATCAAAACTTTCATCTGTTTTTTGTTTGGTTCTTCCTATTTTTATTCTAACATGACATTGGTCTACAGGCCCGGTTTCATCCTCCTTTTTCTTATTTCTTTGCTCTTTTACTCTGGATTTTGCTACTTTTTCCCACTATTCTAAATCCTTCCATCATTCTTTTGCCATTTTGTTTTTATTATTTTTGCACTTCTTTGTTATTTTGTCTTTTAATTCTAATTAACAGTCATACAACTGACAAAACATCTGGCGTTGTTTTGTCAGTTGTATGACTGTTGCATTTGACCGATGGTGCATCTGTGGTGGATTTTTTGTGATACTGCAGGCCATTTTCATCCTGCATCGATGTGTAACCGATTTGTCTGCATAGTTATTAATATGCACCTTTATTGTTATTCTGTTTCAGATAACCACACACATGCAACCATACACACAGACACATCTCCAATGTACCTGTCTTCATTTCACCAATAAACCTCCTGAGCTGCACCAGTGGAGTTAAGCTGTTCCTTCTGACCGAGGAAGATTTAATTGATGAGAAATCAGGAATTAGCGTGTCTTAAACGCACACGGTCTTATACAGTCTGAATGGAGTTCGGAGACCAAAACATATGCAGGCTGAATTGAAGCTAAGTACATCCTGCCCTTTTCCAACATCAGAACTTAAACAGTCGAATGCCATGGAAACAGGCTGTTTGTAACCTTTCCTAAGCTGTGGAGGAGAAATACTGACCCGGGACTGAGCCACACCTCTGCCGCGCAGAGATCCACATGCTGCGGCCTCTGCAGCGCCGAGCTTCCTTTGGCCAGAGACCTGCATAAAGAAGTGGGTGCCGTTACATGACAGCCCCACCTGAGCTGGCCACCTCCTCATTGCCCAGAAAACCACCTTTCACCCTGGTCCAAACTAGCTACCAGGGGGTCAAACTTCTTTCAACTTGTTATTGTACCCCAACTCCTTGGAACACAGTAGACACTTCACCTATGAATAAATTAAGAAACAGTCAAAAATACCGTTCTTCATAAGCAAATCTAGTTAATCCCATAACATTAAGAGTTGTAGAATGTATTAACTTTGATCCATTTCTTACACTTTTATGAAGGTTTTAAGGCCGCTCTCGTTGGTATGAGAAATGGAATGTGCAAGACATGTTGTTGCTGAGCAAGTTAGGGTGCGGTGCGGCTTGCGCACCGCACCCAAACTTGAATTCTGATTCCCATGAATTCTGTTTCTTGGCTGAGTTTTGTTGCACTCTTTGACTAAGTCCTGCACACGACTCAACGGACCCGGGGAAGCAAGACGGCTTCAACAGAGTCTAGCTGGAATTACTCAGACACAGCAGTTGAATCTTTTCCCTTTCTTTAATTGTTTTGATTTTTCTTCTCAGTGATCAGTGCTTTGACAACAAGAAAAAATTATTAAAAATATAAAATTACTAAATTACAGTTAGTATATGCCCAATATTTAAAACACACAAGAATTCCTTAACAGCATAAATAATAATTAAACTAATCTAATTGCCATGTCCATTTGCAGAGCTTTACTAAAATTACTTGCACTTTTATGCACCAATTAATCTAAAATCCTACTGACCCATTCACCATCATACTTCACTATGCCCAAATATAAAACCATAACATAAACACACATATCCCCAAGCTTATTATTTACACGAATGTTAAATGCATGTTTGTTGTGAGTCACTGCAGCCACCTTCAAACTCCAGGTGCACAAACCACATAAGCAGGACTCCACACATATCAACCATCTCACATTAAGCACTGCAGCAGCAGCAGGAATCTTAAATAACAGTCCTATTTCTTACCGGATGCCTCTTCAGGCCTGTGGGTCAGTTTGCAGCCTGAGTCTCTTACACATACCTGCAAATTACCGCAACTGCTGTCCTAGGTGTCATTTATGCCCTAATCATTGTCTTTCAGGCAAAGTGCTAGCAGGTCAGCGCAACATTAAATATGTTACATTTACCTCACCTTATTGGGAGAAATCAAGTCGAAATGTTCCCACATTAGCGAAATCTTCCTCTTCCTAGCTGGCTCTTCCTCTATCCTCTCCTCACTATCCAAACCTCTGTCCTTCTCTCAAATAAACTCCCTAAACCCACCCTAATCTATCTCCAAACTAACAACACTCTATGCAAAACAAGAACTAACAGCAACTCTCCAACACAAATCCACGTTTAATTGAAAACTGAGGCGCTTAAATGCCTTTCAAAACCTGCAGGCACATATGGTACGGCTGGGTAGCTTCAGCCATCATCATTTTCAGCTCCTCCCCTAGATGAAGCAAGCCTCTTTACATGCTTTGCAGAAATGCCCCCTCCATTACTTGACACATGCTTCGAAGCCTCGGCTCATCTCATCCCTACATCGGTCTACTCATCGGCCTTCTGTGTCTGGATACGACCTGGCATGTTTTTTTGGCTTTATTACTGCCAAGCCCCTTGGACTGTTCTGCTTCTTGCTGTTGGCCTTTTCGTGTATGACTCCTGCCCATCTCATGGATCTGCTCTCTGCCTCCATCCTATTCAGCCTGGATGGAGTAAGCTTCACCAGCCTGTCCACCCTCCAACGTTCAGCTGCAAGGAAGAACATTACCAACTACACTGCTGCCGCAAACCTCTGTTCTGAGACGCACTTACCTCCTCCTTGGACTGCCGGATCATCACCCCCTGCCACACTTTCCAAATAAATCTGTTGAACTTTCTCTTGTGTGTGATGACCAATGATGATTCAACCGCTGGTTGTTTAGGTGGTGTCCTGAAAACGACGTGAGCTACATTGATAACTAGCGATTTCTGGGGAAAACCTGGTCTGAGAGACGGTATCCATCCCACTTTGGATGGTGCAGCTCTTCTTTCTAGGAATCTGGCTGGATTTATCAGTTCTCCAAAATGCTGACAACCCAGGGTCCAGACCAGGGAGCAGAGCCGTAGTTTAACACACCTCTCTGCAGCTTCTGTACTTTTATCCACTCGTTACCCTATTGAGACAGTGTCTTTCCCATGGCCAAAACTGAAACAGATTAAAAACGGATCTAAAAGGAGCAAATCATTAAAATCTCATTAAAATCAATATGACTCAACTTGAACCAAAAAATAAAACAATTAAATATGGTCTAATAAATGTAAGGTCTCTTCCTCCAATGCCTTTTTGGTTAATTGATTTCTGATAATCAGATTGATTTATTTTGTCTCACAGAAACCTGGCTACAAGAGGACTACGTTAGTATAAATGAGTCAACTCCCTCCAATTGTTTAAATTTCCATACTCCCAGAACTACGGGAAGAGGAGGAGGAGTAGCAAACATCTTTCAGTCTGATTTATTAATTAGTCCCAGGCCAATTAATAACTACAATTCTTTTGAACATTTAACCCTCAGTTTCCCTCATCCAAACTACAAAACAATAAAACCTCTTTGTTGTTTTGTATCATCCACCAGGCTCTTGCTCTCAGTTTTTCGATCAGTTCTCAGACTTCTTATCTGATTTTGTGTTAAACACTGATAAGGTTATAGCAGGGGATTTTAACATTCATGTTGACACTGAATGTGATAACCTTAATGTAACCTTTAATACTATCCTAGATTCAATTGGTTTTGCTCAAAATGTGTATAAACCAATGCTGACATATGGTATTGATTGTGAAAAATTAACCGTATTTCCTCACAACCCTGTCCTATCTGACCATTTTTCAATAACCTTTGAGTTCAATTTAACTTAGTTCTCAACCCCCAAAAGAAAGTTTCATCAGTGAGAATGCTTATACAGCAGTGAGTGTCCCTGCCTCTCATGCAGGAGATTTGGGTTCAAATCCCAGTGGGGAGTTTGATTTTTGTTTATGGCCACATCACTCTCAACACGTCTGATCTCGGACACTCCTTCATGATATTACTTCTATGTCTCTTGGTAATTATAACTTTTTTGAATTTTTAAAACATTTAGGTTTTTGTCACCTTTGTTCTCTCATTCAAATGAAATGAGAATCCTTCAAATTCTTCAACAAACTTTGTGCTTTTTCACAGCTTATTGCTTTAGCTTACTTTCAGCTAGAAACTTCATTCAAACTTTAAAATGTTCAGACATCCTTCAGCTATCTTCAACTAGTTCATCTTTTTCATAACATTCTTCTAATCCTTCAGCTGTTGTCCTTTCATGTTCACATTGGTTCCTCTTTGATTTTAATCTGTTTTTCAGATAGTTTTTCTCTTCTGCAGGGATCTTCTAACCTGACCCTAGCCATATGTATTTCGCTCCGCCTAGCTCCACTCACATCCATCTAGGACTGATCCATAGGAATGGCCTTTTTTGAAGGCTGGGCCTTATCAAAAATCCTTGCATATGATTGGATAAGCCACTTGTCTGTCATCTTTATCGACGTGCTATTTCAACCACTCACACCGAAGCCAACCCGTGACGCTGTGAGAGCGACGCAGGAAAAAACAAAACTTTTTTTTTTAAATGTGTTTGCGGCTCTAGTGGCACGTGTTTTATTGACAGTGAGCACGGGTCGGAGTCAATCCCGGGCCGACTGCGTCGAGGACTAAAGGCCTCCTAATATGGTTCGCGCTAACCGCTCCGGGGCGCGTCCGCGTCCGCTGTGGACGCGCCCCGGAAAACAAAACTTGCCAAATCCGGTCGGGAGAAGGGCGAAAACATCGTTTCCACCAACAAAAGCCTTCAGAGCCGTTCTCTGATGTTCTTTTAATGAAACAATATTAGGTAGATTGGACAACACGGAACAAGTAGCAGCATCAATGTTAACGCTTGCTTCCTCGATGCGAGCCGCCATTGTCTGAATCAAAACAGTCTCACGGTCGCTTCTCCACTACGTC
The DNA here is from genome assembly GCA_037039145.1 of Fundulus diaphanus. Taxonomy (NCBI): domain Eukaryota; kingdom Metazoa; phylum Chordata; class Actinopteri; order Cyprinodontiformes; family Fundulidae; genus Fundulus; species Fundulus diaphanus. Next base: position 39,672,011 of record CM073137.1, read on the forward strand.
ACATCTATGAAACTCCAGCCCTGCGTCCTGATTGGCTGGACAATAAAATTGGTTGGAGAAATCATTCTCTATGGGAGAGGTCCCAGATGGATGTGAGTGAAGCTAGGCGGAGCGATATCAATCTGGCTAGGGTCAGGTTAGGGATCTTCTGCATCTTCTGCTCAAATCATTCTGCAGAACAGCATTCTCACTGCTGTTTCGCAGGAACAGCTTTTCTAGTTTAGTCAGTATTTAATACAGGTGGCACAATAAATTGTTAAAATATAATGATGTGCCTCTGTTAAAATTCAGCATCATGTAAAAAAATAGCCCTTTCAAGAGGGAAAGACCCTCTTGATACAAAAGAAAACTAGGGTTTTTAAGAAAATGGAAGCTTATCAATTACTTGTTAGACGATCAATAAGATCACTCAATGTTAGATCAACTCATCAATAACTTGCATCCTTTGTATGTATATATGTATGTATGTATGTATGTATGTATCTATCTATCTATCTGTCAGTCTCTGTGATATCTATTGAGAAAATTAACACACAACAATGAATGAATTTTATGCTCTTTTCAAGTGTTGTATTTGTTTGATTCAAAACCACAACAATAACATCAAAAAGATCTGACTTTACAAAGGAAACTGATCCAGATGATCTTGACATATTTTGTTTTCCTGAAGAATGTTCATGAGCAGGAATTTATCAAAACCAAAAAAACATCAGTCTGCCATTCTTCTACTTCTAGAGTAAAGTGGATCTGGAACATTTCAAAATAGGACGGGAGGTCATCTGGATCCTACGATCTATACTACATCCAGTGTGGATTGCTGAATACTACACTTTGATGGATGATTGAGCGGACCTGGAATGCAGTGAGTGTGAAGCCGACTTGAGTGTCTTTGGCTACGTTCCCACTGCAGGGAAATGTGACCCAAATCAGATTTTTTTGCTCATATTCCAAGCCACATTCGTCTTTTTCATGACAATGTGAACGGCCTAATTTCAATCTTTTAACCCACCCCCCCAAAAAATCTGATTTGTGCCACTTCAGATACATATTGGATATTTTTCAAGGTGTTCGCAGTCTGAATGGTCATGTCGCATCCTATCTGTTGTTATCCTCACTCTCTTGGCTCGCACTACACATCCACACAGTAGTAGCAGTTAGAGCTCCATAAAAGATAGTTATTAATTGTTAGTCTTTTGTTTATGTTCACATATCATGCCAGGCCACTAGGGGGCTCTGGAGGATAGCCTACGGCTTCCTGGTTCGTTGTTGGTGTTTACATGGTGGCGTTGCCTGTACGTATGTTGGAGTAAAAAGAAAATAAAAGTTTTCCTGGACTTATCTTAAAGTGGAGTTATCTTTGGATTAACACTGGTAGCAGAGGATGGTTAGTAACTACAGAGTTCCTCCAACATTTGAAGAAGGAAAGTCCTATGAAAGCTGGAAGAATGAAGTCAATATGTGGACGAGAGTTACCGACTTGGAAAAAAAGAAACAAGCTCTCGCAGTCGCCCTGGCGCTATCTGAGAGGGCGCGAGACACGGCGATGGAAATTCCGGTAGATGATTTAAATAAAGACACTGGAATGGTCACGTTGTTGAATAAATTAGATGATTTGTTCCTAAAAGAAGAAAGGGACATGATCTACGAAGCATACTCAGAGTTTGATCGGATCAAAAAAGATGCAAGCACATCCATGGTGGATTTTATTATTGACTTTGAACAGCGTTATTTGCGCATGAAAAAATACAGCATGGAGCTACCCGATGCAGTTCTGGCATTTAAGCTTTTGGATACTTCATGCTTGGATGCGACAGACAGGCAGTTAGCTTTAACAGCATGCTCAGACGTGACATTTGCTTCAATGAAATCCGCTTTAAAAAGAATATTTGGTGATAAGAAAAAAGGTGGATCAGCAGAGAGCATCAACCAGGAGTCAGTATTTGCAACAGAACAAAGACAAAGGGTTGGCGGCCCAACCCATGGCAAAAGACTCCACAGCCTGGCACCAACCCATTGGACAGGTATGGAAAACGATCTAAGTGTGCTGTGTGTCAAAGTACGTACCACTGGGCCAAAGATTGTCCGCATAAAGCAGAAAGTGTAAAAATCACTGAAGAAAACACAGATGTGGAAGAATGTAATATTACTCTGTACACCAAAGAATCACCAACAGATGCAGAAATATTCATGACAGAATGTTTTGGCTCAGCAATTATAGACACTGCTTGCACTAGAACAGTTTGTGGACAAGAATGGCTGGATAACTACAGAACTACGTTGAAGCAAAAAGGGGTCAAGACTATGAGAGAAACAGAAACGAAAAGCCACAGGCCATTCAAGTTTGGAGATGGAAAAATAGTGTACTCCATCAAAAAGGTAAAGATACCAGCCAAGATTGGCAACACGCAATGTAACATCGAAACTGAAGTTGTTCCTGTCAACATCCCACTGCTTTTGAGTAAAACGTCATTAAAGAGAGCAAAAACAGTTCTGGATATGGAAAGAGACAGAGCAGTGATGTTTAACCAGCCTGTGCAATTGGACTTCACCAGTTCTGGACACTACTGTGTGAACATTGTGGATAAAGAAAGTAAAAGTCCTATTCACCGTGAGCAAATATTGGTGGAGGAAGAAATACTGGCTATAACAGATAAAATGAACCCAAGTGAGAAGATCAAAGTTCTGGAGAAACTTCATAAACAGTTTGGACATGCTTCTGCTGACAAGCTGCAACAGCTTTTGAACAATTCTGGCAACAAAGACACAGAATGTTACAGCCTCCTGCAAAACATTATAAACCAGTGTGCAGCCTGTCAGAAATACTGCAAGACCAAACCTAAGCCCGCTGTTGGCCTGCCGCTAGCGTCAACATATAATGAGACTGTAGCTGTAGATCTACATGAGCTTGAACCTGGAGTTGTAATGATTTGTGATGAGAGAACCCAAAAGTAAGCCGGACACTGAGCTGGAACTTAAAAAAAGGGTTTTAATAACAAAATCCAGGTGGCAAAAGGCAGACTCAAAAAACAGGACAGGCACGGACCGACAGACAGGCAGGATGGATACAAAAATAATCAGAGGCTGGAGAGGGCTTACCGCAGACTGGCGCGAGGGATACACACAAGACGTTCCAGCAACAAACAAACAACTGAGGCAGGCTTAAATAGGAAAATGGAACAGGTGAGAAGGGCGGGACCAATTAACCAAAACAGGTGAAAGCAGTAGAGGGAACATACAGACTAATAAAGAAAGTAAGACCAAGACTAATGAACACATCAAAAAACAACACAACACAGAAATAAATCCTAAAACAGAAAAGTTGACTAACTGAAAATAACCTAAACCACAACAGAACGTTACAGGAGTGTGGTATTTACACATTATTGACCAGTTTACCCGTTTCAGTGCTGGTAGTGTTTTGACCAGCAAAATGTCCTCTGAGATCGTCAAACATCTTATTCATGACTGGATTAGTGTACATGGACCACCACAAAAGTTATTCAGCGACAATGGTGGTGAGTTTAATAACGAAGAACTGAGAGACATGGCTGAGAACTTTAATATTGAAGTCAAGACAACACCTGCTTACAGTCCCTGGAGCAATGGACTGTTAGAATGGCACAATCAAACTCGGACTGAGATCATAATGAAAGTAAAAACAAGTACTGGGTGCGACTGGAGCACAGCCATGGACTGGGCCCTTATGGCAAAGAACTGTATGCAAAGCGTCCATGGATACAGCCCGCATCAACTAGTGTTTGGACAGAATCCCAACCTACCTTCAGTGTTAATAGATAAAGCCCCAGCTTTAGAAGGAACCACTAAAAGTGAATGGGTGGCCAAGCACATTTCTGCCCTACATGCTGCAAGAAGAGCTTTTACAGAAACAGAGTATTCAGAAAGAATACGCAGAGCTCTAAAGAAACAGCTGCGACCCACAGACGAACAATACGGACCTGGAGACAAAGTCTTCTACAAACGAGTGGACAGCCCAGAATGGAAAGGACCAGGAGTGGTTATTGGGCAGGATGGTGCAGTTGTTTTTGTTAGACATGGAGGCACCTGTGTCAGAGTGCACCGACTCAGGTTGAGAAAGGTTACTCATGAGGATGAAGGATCTCAGATCACTTGTGATGAAAACATTCAAGGACAACCTACAATGGACATTAATGAAGAAGAGACAGAAGGAAATCTTGGACATACAAGCACAGAGACACAGCATGCAGACATGGACAGAGACGCTGTGGATATGGAAAGACAGCACACGACAAACGTAAGACAGCAGATTGACAGCATCAACATTAAGCCTGGTCAGATTGTGACATTCACTAATGAAAAGGGTGTATCACACACAGCAAAGGTGTTGGGACGAGCTGGTAAAACAACCGGAAAATAAAAGAACTGGTTTAACCTGGAACAACTTGAGCCTACAGAGGGGGCTGGTAACTGTAAATAAGCTGATCTATCACAGTTGGAAAACCTCAGCCTAATGTTGCTGAAATGGATACACATGAGGATATTTTCCTGAGCAAAGATATTTCACTGGATGAAGCAAAAGAGGATGAAATAAAAAGCTGGAAACAAAACCAAGTGTTTGAAGAAGTTGAGGACAAAGGTCAAAAGTGCATCTCCACTCGCTGGGTGTGCACTATGAAAGAAGGTAAAAATGGATTAGTACCAAAAGCAAGGCTTGTTGCACGAGGAACTACAAGTTTCTGACTTACAAAAGGACTCACCTACCTGTGCCTCAGAGTCACTGAGACTCCTAGTGGCAGTGATATGTCAAAAACAGTGGAAACTTCACTCCATGGACATTAAATCTGCTTTCCTACAAGGAATGGAACTGTGCAGAGACATTTTCATCAAACCACCTCCGGAGGCTCATAGCACAGGTGTGCTTTGGAAACTGAGAAAGTGTGTGTATGGTCTGGCAGATGCTTCATTGTATTGGTACAACAGAGTAAAGAGCATCATGTTAGAAGCAGGGGGTGTTGTGTCTAAGGTTGATCCTGCAGTTTTCTACTGGCCTGATGAGAACAACAATGTTATGGGTGTCCTTGCTTGTCATGTTGATGATTTTATATGGGGAGGATCCCAATTCTTTTCAGAGTCAGTCATACCAAACCTTAGATCACGGTTTAATGTTGGTCATGAAGCTCACGATACCTTCTCCTATGTAGGTGTGGACCTTGTTACTTTGGGTACCAAGGTAAAAATACATCAAAAGACATACATTCAAAACCTGCAACCTATCAACCTCTCACCCTCTAGAGCAGCAGAGTCAGCTTCCCCCCTCACTGAGGAGGAGAGAGAGCAGCTCAGGTCAAAGATAGGCCAACTGTTGTGGGTGGCAAGACAGAGCAGGCCTGATGTCATGTTTGATGCAAGTCATTTGGCATCTAGTCTCAAACAGGCCACAGTACAGACCATATGTGAGGCAAACAGAGTTGTGTGTAAACTCAAAGCCAAGTCAGTTGAACTGAATTTTCAGCATCTTGGAGAAAACAGTAACTTAAAGATAGTTACGTTTACTGATGCGTCTTTTGGAAACCTTTCAGATGGAGGTACTCAGGGTGGGCATCTCATTGTCTTGATGGGTGACAATGGTCGATTCTCTCCCATTTCATGGCAATCAAAAAGGATTAAGAGAATTGTCAGAAGCACACTTGCAGGTGAAACATTGGCAATGTCAGAGGGGATTGATAATGCTATTTTTATCTCCACACTGTTTTCTGAACTAAGTGCTGGTAGTACCACGCATCCTTTGCCAATAACATGTGTCACTGATAACTTCTCTCTTGTAGATGCACTTAAGTCAACTAAGTTTGTTGCTGAGAAAAGGCTACGCCTGGAAATCAGTTCTATTAAAGAACAGATCCAAACTAAAAGAGTTCATCAGGTTTTGTGGTCACAAACAAAAGAACAGCTCGCTGACTGTTTGACAAAGAAGGGAGCATCCACAACCTTGTTACTTAAGGCTCTTTATGAAGGCTATTGGACTGTATCATAAATTTAACAAGAAGCTGTGTTGTTCAACTATGTTGTAAAAAAGGAAGGTTGGCTTTACAGTAGCACTAAATAGCTGTGCTTTGCTATGTGTTGTTTTCATGCATACATTCTTTATTTGATTCATTCATTTGTTTAAGTATTTATTTATTTTTTTTAAGAAGAGAGTGAGATTGTTAGTCTTTTGTTTATGTTCACATATCATGCCAGGCCACTAGGGGGCTCTGGAGGATAGCCTACAGCTTCCTGGTTCGTTGTTGGTGTTTACATGGCGGCGTTGCCTGTACGTATGTTGGAGTAAAAAGAAAATAAAAGTTTTCCTGGACTCATCTTAAAGTGGAGTTATCTTTGGATTAACATTAATAGCTCGGATGCTTTCTTCTTACCTGATTATGTCTGGCTATGATATGGTCTTATTATTGTCGGCTCAACAGTTTTCTAATAATAAAGGGGAGATGCCGGGTTATCTGCGGGTTTTGTTTTTTTAACAAAACTGTATTGAACACTTATAGAAACAATTACATTCACCATTACTTCCAAAAACAGTGTCCTGCTGTTTCATGTCTCCTTCTGCTATCTGCGCGTGCGGGTCGCTTTGATCGTTCAGAAAGGAGTCTGATTGCGGTCGCATTTAATAGTAGTATCAACAGCCACCCTGTTTACCAATTCATTCTCCCAGCTGCTCCACATCTCCTCTGATTGCTCTCTCTCTTCATTCGGTCCCATATGTTCCTCATTTCTCCTTATTAGCTTGTCTGATTGCCTGCTGTTTCTGCCTCAGTAGAAATTCTCCCTGGCTCTCATTGTACATGAGCAGTACAATTTCTCAGAAAAACGATCGCCTGTATGCCTATAGACAATCCTGTTACAATTACAGGTTAACATTTATGGCAGTTATTTCAGTTCTTCAAAATTGTAACAAGAAACAAGATTTGCTCCCAATGTTCAAAAAAACAAAAATAGTTATTATTATTGGAAAAAAAGGGAAAACATAGAAGGGAGAGGAAAAAAAACAAAAAAAATTAAAAAGTGGACAAGTGGTCAACTAATATTGATCTAAAATTTCTGTTGCAAAGTTGTTCTATTGATTAGTGTATAAAGTACTGAATAAATTCCCTTCTTGAACCCTGGAAATATTGGGTTCATTTAAACCAAAGCATGTGAAATTTTGCCTTCTGAAGTTTGGATGGAAAGACTTGCTATGTCTAGTAAGTAAGTATTTCCATCATAAATATTTGGTGTCTAGTACTGTGAACTTCTTGCATTCCAGGTATGTCTGTTTAAGATAAGATAAGATAGACTTTATTGATCTCACAGTGGAGAAATTCACATGTCACATCGGCTCAATAATCAAAAGAAGGTGCCAAAAGGAGGAAAAGGTGCATCAGGTATATACAGTGCGTCCACATATATACAGTGGATCGAGAAAAAATGAAAAATAAAGCAGAGATTTAAGATGACTTATGTACATTTAAGTGGGGATGTTAAAGCCATCTTTTTGTCAAAGTTTTCTTAGATGAGATTAAAATAATTCTCATTAAAGATGTGTCTGCTTGAGAAATCAGAGACATTTCAATGATACCTGAATCTTCACACTTCCCACCACTAGAAGGAAGAGCATTGAAAGAAGGTCTGAAACAAGCTTCAGCTTTCATGAAACACTGGCGTGCTGACAGGAGAGGGTCCGCACAGCGGGACGAACATTGTTAACGCTGTCAGGAAATCTGACAAACATGTTTTCTGGAGCAACAAACACATCATGATGAGATCAAGTGTAGCTGCGGGCCTTATTGGGCGTAACAAGTAGGAGTCACAGTGGGGATGTTGATCGCTACAGGAGCAGAACTGGCAGAGACTGCAGGAGAAAAATCTACACATTTCCCTCTTCTGCACGCTCTCCTCGTTATTTTCTTGAAGCATAAAATTATTCATAACTAACACTTATTTCATTCTTTTAAACTCTAGGAGATAAAATCATTCTTTAACATCAGTAAAGGCATACAGTGTCTTGCAAAAGGACTCCTACTCCTTGAAGTTTTTTCACATTCAATCTCCTTACAAACATAAACCTCAGGATACTACAGGATCGACCAAGGTATGGCAGAAATCATGAAGTAAAAAGGAAATGATACATGATTTTTACATTTTCTTTTATAACTAACCGTTTCTACTCCCCTTTCTCAGTGGTCAACAAGTGCTGGCTTGTTTTTTCAGTGTAAACCCAGAAATGTCAGATTTTGGCTGATAGTGTCACCCCCTGTTACTGTCCACCCTGTTACAGTTTTTCATGAGAATGGGGGGAACACATATAACAGGATGGACTTGAAAGGACCGGAAAGGTTTGTTTCCTCCTTTAATTCTTATTTACCACCAATTTATGATGGATTTCTGTCATTTATCGCTTTCAAAAAGATTGCTCAAGTAATATGAATGTATTTGTCAGGGAAAGGCAGTGTTTGCTGCCGAAAAGCGCTACAGAGCTCATCGGGTACAGACCCTGAAAGAAGGCAGGAATACCTGACATAAGAAAAAGGGTGGCAAAGGGACAGAGAGTAAGGAAAGTGAGAAGAGTGCAAAGAAACAAGTGATGAAAAAAATAGCTTGTGCAAGAGTCAGGAGAACACATCTGCCAATGATCACTCCTCCCACAATTCCAGACATACCTCTAGAGGCAGAAAATGTCCCTCAACCAGCATTGAATGCGGTACCGCGCGCGAGCTATTTTTAGAAACACAACGTCACGATGACGTCACATCACGTGGTACGCAGTAGGGCAAACTCCCAAACCGCCGCTGTTTTGCTGTGGAAGAGACGTGCGTTAGCCTAGGTTTTACTCGGTAAACGACTGCTTTTTCCAACATCTAAGACCATGGTTTATAAACATTGTTGCTATGGGACGTGCAACAGCGACTCGAGGTACGCTGATCGGCCGCATATGAAGGATGTTTTCTTCATTAATTTCCCAAAACTCAAGAGTGCCAAGGAGAAGTGTGTGCGTTGGGTACACTTGTGCGGGCGGCCTACACAACATTTCAACCCGGAAAAAGTTACCAAATTCACCTACATATGTAGCAAGCACATAGCTCTCAACTCTCACGCATTGACCGTGTGACACACGCATTTCACTAACTTCACACGCTCACACGCAACACATGACATTTCACACGCAAACATGGAATTTCTCACGCATAAAAATCACAAAGCCCATCTGGGCTGCGGACGACAAAACTCCGCCTTCTGCTGAGCTGTTTCAGCTTCTTTCACAACTTGTGGCCATCAGTAATTCCTGCTGCAGTTCGTGTTAGCAGAGCAGCAGGAAGAGTGATCAGAGTTATGAATAATTTTAGTCTTAACAGTGGTGAAAGTGAGCCGGTAAGGTCCTGTACTACGTACGCAGGAGGGGAGGGGGCGGGGGGGAGCTGCTGCGAGATGACCGGTTCATTCAGAACCAGTCATGGCTGCACGCTGGATCATAAAACAGTTCTGCTAACCAGATGCAGTTTAAAAAGCCACTTGGTCAGTTTATAAGTTTCGTTTTTATTAATTCTGCATTTTTTAACTACATGCACCGTATTTCTGTGCCTCCGCGCTTGCTCCTCTCCCTCCCCTCCTTTCCCTCGGAGCGGTGCGCTCTGGGCGTCAGTCAGTGCGCCCAGAGCGCACTGACGAGAGCAGTAGAAATTTGTCTGGTCAGCGCGGCGACTGACTGAGAAACCTGTCGCTGTGAAAGGTGATGAGAATGTTATAAACTGTAACAGTCTGGAAGTGCATTGAGCTGAAAAGAGGGAGACATTATCAGCTGGATCATGCGTAAAGACGCAGCGGGAACCTCTGTGTGCTTCAGTGTTGCTGCTGAAAGGATCATAAAGGCTTGATGAAACTCAGCCTGAATCACCAATCAGGTAACAGATTTACAATGATAAACAACCCATAGATGAATGTGTAACAGTGTAATAATTCGGTCAATAACTTAAAACTACTTATTTTAATCAGTATTATTTGAACAATTGTGTATTATTTATGTTTTAATCCATTAACTGAACAATAAAGTATTAATACGTCTCTTTCTCTTTTTAACACAAGTAATACATGTCTACTTCATTGTCTGGTGGGATAAAAATGAGATGGAGTTGACTCCACCGGCTCTTCCAGGGTCCGGTTAGCCCCGCCCCCAAACAAGCCCCGCCCCCAAATTAGCATAATCTCACTCCTAACTTTTGATAAAAGTTGAGAGGTCTGAGCAAGCATTTTGTCGGTGGAAAGGGTGATGATAGCATATAGGCTAGCATGTTAGCAGGCGCTAACATGGTACCCTGCTACCGGGATAGCTTACTCAAAAACAAACGCCCTGAATCTCTTAAGCGAAAGATTCTGAGATGTGAACAATCGTTTTGTAGCTACCTATTGGCAAGATATGCAGATTCCTGGACGTTGATTGCAAACAAACAAAAAAGGCCGACGTGAACGGAGCACGGTGGAAATCATAACAAAGGCATGAACGCCGAGCAGGGAAAAAAACAAAGCTTACCGTTGAATCAACTCGGCCCGTCTTCCGGTTTTTTTGAGCCCTCGACACTCAAGCCATCGTTTCAGCTGAAGGTTGGTGTGCTCTTCCACAGTGCAACCAGTAAACCGTGCGCCTGGGACATCGTCTTGGGTAAGTTTAATGGCTGCAAAGTCGGTCATATCGCTGGTTCTGTTGCGCTTGTAATGGCTGGTTTGTATGTGCGTTCTACGACTGTTTGCCCTACCGGTGCGGCAAAAGGGGCGTTACTCTTAAGGCCGTGACGTCACGTGCGCGGTACCGCATTGACAGTTGAATGTTTTGTTGATTGGGCAGAATAGGCAATGATCCTACATGATTTCACCTTTACAGTGTGTGTGCCCTAAAAGTTGGAGAAGCTTGAAATTGGTAAAACTGCTATTTCCCTCAAAAACATTGCATACTCTAATAAACTGGTGCTTTAAGATTGGCATCTTGTTTTCTTTATCCTTAGTGTCATGTTTTACACAGATGTGTATTGTGTTTCTAAGATAAATCTTTAGCAAAAAGCTTATAGTGTCTTTGAACATCTTTTAAAGATGTGATTTGGGAGCAGAAACATCTTACTCCAGGTGTTTTCTCATCTAAGTGTGCTTGACATCATAGAAATATAGAAAATAACATAATGAGAAATGTGCCATTGATATAAAGGAAGGAACCTATTGCTGTCCCATCCTGACCTGGTATGTTCACATCGTCCGTGCTCGTGGCTTCCAGTAGACGCACACGTCATATCATCCTGCATCCTCCCACAGTTTTCACCCGCCCGTAAAAAAAAGATCTTTCCCTCCTCCCTCAGCGTTGCTCTCTAACGTCTGTGCGATGGTGGTATAGTGGTGAGCATAGCTGCCTTCCAAGCAGTTGACCCGGGTTCGATTCCCGGCCATCGCAGTCAATATTTTTTTTCTCATTTTTGATAGGACTGCCGACGTGTCAGTTTTTTTGACTGGGATTTAGACCGTTGACGCCACAAGACTTCGGCGTGTTTCGAGTAGACAACCGGAAGCGCTCCTTATCTCACTATAAGGAAGCATTTCTCACTTGCCTTAACTCGATATTATGTGACCTTTATTTCTGCATTTCCCTTATCTTTCAATCAACACAGCTACAAAGACTGCTCTGAATTTCACTTCTAACAGTGAAATGCCCGCTATTTCCAGCAGATGGCGCAATCCAACAGCGTGCCAATAATGTACAGTATACTGTAGTTACCTCTGGCAAACACAGTTGTAAAATTATTATCAGCCCTTTATTTAACCAGGAAAGTCGTCATTGAGATTAAAAATTTATTTTTCAAGGGAGATCTGAAAAAAAAGAAATAAGAACAAATAAAAAACAGCAACAAAACTTTTCATGAAAAAAACATCTTAAATAAACTATAACATGCTACATCAGATCAAATTAACAACACTGACAATTTAAATAACTCATCTCTAAGACCATCAACATAGCTTTAAAATCACTCGGAGATCAAGCTTTCAAGCAGCAATACATTTTGCAGGGTGCTCCATGCTTTTCAAAGTTTGGTGCAAATATTCGGGATAGAGAACAAGTACTGATGATTGAAATTCAAAGAGTATTGCATTATCATTTCACACAAATAGATACAAAAGTGTACCAATGATTTCCCGCTGTGTGATTTAGAGTGCATTACAACAGAGGGTTTATTTGAATCAATCCAATGGTTTAGTATTCCTGAACGGTAACATTGCCAAGTTTCATACAGAGAAGTGTATAATTAACCTTAATGATACCCCAGCAACAACAAAGCCATAAAATGTTTGCTGTGATGCCAAACCAATAGAACCTTGAACACCTGACAATTTATGTTTTCATGATTTCAGCGTGTCCTGCGTTGAAGGCTGAAATTTCTTTAAAAGATTGACTCTCACCCCTGCATGATGGGTTTCCATAGGACATTAAAAAACCATCATCACCAAATTTCATTTTTGAAATCAGAGGATTAGTTTGGACATTTTGAAGTAGGGTTTCCTTTACATACAGTAGAAACATGTCAAGTCATATAGCTTGTTGAAGAAATCCTTGAATTGGTGGAATCCAACAACCTTGTTAGGCGTAAACTGTTTTATCTCACTTTATCAATTTAAAATTGAAACTAAAACTCTTCATATCAGTAATATAGAACACTGAGATATCATTTTCACAACAAACTATAGTTGTACTTGGAGTTGAGTTTTTTTTTTCCATCCGAACATGCCAAGTCCGTTTATTATGAGTGACTTTGGCCATTTTTTTTTCTAAAATCACTTGTAAATCCCATGAGTCGCGTTTTTTTGGGCTTGTTTCTGAACGTGGTAGGCTCTAAAAATAAGTGACTGTAAACACGAGTTATAAAGAGACCCACTCATGCTGCTGCGCTACAGACACAGTGAACCTGCTATCACTCTGTCCCTCCATATACATACTCCCTGAGAGGGAGACAAGACGAACAAACGAGCTGTCTCTGCCGGGAGGACAGAGTAGTTGCTGGACCACACTGCCCTGTTTCTAACATAATGCCAAAATAAACTTAATTGTTATGTTGAATTAACTTACCTGTCCAGCAGAAAGCTTGCCACCTCCGCATCCATTTTTGAATCCCCGCTCCTTCATGAATTATCTCCATTCCATCTGAAAATAATAATATTTAGATACTGACCTAAATGCAATTGGTGAAAAATTTCAGTCCGGTTTTAAAATGCGGCACAGCACTGAAACTGCCCTTTTAAAAGTTTTAAATGACCTTCTTTTAACTGTTAAAGCAGGAAAATCGGCAGTCCTTTTACTCTTAGATTTGTCCGCTGCCTTTGATCACAGCATCCTCCTGACCTGACGGGAGTTACTTGTTGGTATTCAAGGTACAGCACTAAATTGGCTTCGATCCTATTTTACCAGTAGGAGTTTTTCTGTGAATCTAGGACAGTATTTCTCCTCTGTGCCTTCTCTATAGTATGGGGTGCCCCAGGGGTTGATATTGGCACCTCTTCTTTTTGTCGTACATATGCTGCCTCTGGGTTTTATCTTTAAAAAGCACAAAGTGCTTTGTTCCTTCCGCCCGTCTTAGCAACATGGGGAGCAGAACTTTTTCTCGGTCTGCGCCCACACTCTGGAATTCACTCCCACCTGACATCTGCAATACCGAGTCTTTAACCTTGTTCAAATCAAAACTCAAAACCCACATGTTCAAGATTGTCTTTTCATTATGATTTTCTGTTACTTTCCTGTGTGTAGTTTGTGTTGCTTCTTATAATTATGGCAATGTTGCTTTTACCACTTATTGTTTTTACTGTACAGTGTCCTTGAGTGTTTTGAAAGGCGGTTGAAATAAAATGTATTATTATTATTATTAAAGTCTCATTTCACTATTTTGCAGATGACATTCAAATCTATCTACCTGTAACTACAAATAACAGTCAGTCTGCTGTACATATGTTACAGGATTGTCTCAGGGACATACAGGCATGGCTGAGAGCTAATTCTTTGACCCTAAATAAGGAAAATACTGAGATTCTGGTGTTCGGTCAATGCAATCCCCTGCTTTAGCATGACAGTGTGATTGGTCCCCTGCCCTCCTTCTGCCGTCTGTTTGTGAAAAGTCTGGGTGGGATAGTTGATCCTGAAATTTGAAAAACGTGTTAGCGCTGTTATCAAAGCCAGGTTTTGTTCCAGCTGAGGATCCTTGCTAAGTTAAAATCCTATCTTCCTTTGTCTGATTTTGAGAGGGCTACCCATACATTTATTACATCAAGTTTAGATTATTGCAATTCATTGTATCTAGGGTTGGATCAGAGCTATTTGCAGCGAATGCAGAGTGTACAAAGTGCTACAGCCCGTTTTCTGACTAAAAGAAGGAGACATGAATCTATTACTCCCATTTTGCTCCATTTCAAAAGAAAACAGCAAATAGAATGAGCTACGGTCGTCTTTGCTTGTTTTATACTCCTCCTCCTCCACTGACAGCACATCTTCATAGACAAATAGGGAGAGCGCCTATGGCTCACAGTTTGTCCCCCTTACTGAAATCAGACATGGCGACAAAACATGGTGCCTCCCAGTGGGTGCACCGACACTATGTACAGGACTGTCTCAGAAAATTAGAATATCGTGAAAAAGTATACTAGTAGGCTATTCAACTAATCACTTGAATCGTCTAATTAACTCGAAGCACCTGCAAGGGTTTCCTGAGCCTTGAAAAACACTCAGCTTGGTTCAGTAAACTAAATCACAAGTATGGGGAAGACTGCTGATCTGACTGCTGTCCAGAAGACCATCATTGACACCCTCCATCAGGAGGGTAAGACACAAAAAGAAATTTCTCAAAGAGCAGGCTGTTCACAGAGTGCAGTTTCAAAGCACATTCACAAAAAGTGTGTTGGAAGGGGGAAATGTGGCAGGAAACGCTGCACAACCAAGATCTGGCACCTGCCCACAGTGCCAAAACCACCAGTAACTGGTGTACTGACCATGGCATTACTGTCCTTGATTGGCCTGCCAATTCCCCTGACCTGAACCCCATCGAGAATTTGTGGGTTTATTGTGAAGAAGAAGCTGAAAGACACCAGACCCAACAATGCAAATGAGCTAAAGGCCGCTATTGAAGCATCCTGGGCATCCATAACACCTCAGCAATGCCACAGGCTGATTGCCTCCATGCCCTGCCGCATTGATGCAGTAATCTGTGCAAAAGGATTCCCAACCAAGTACTGAGTGCATTAATGGACATTTTCAAATGTTTGATTTTGTTTTGCTGTTATAATTTTTTTTTACTTGGTCTGAGGAAATATTCTAATATTTTGAGATAGGATTTTTGAGTTTTCTTCAGCTGTACGCCATAATCAGCAATATTAAAACAATAAAAGGCTTGCGATATTTCAGTTGATTTGTAATGAATCCAGAATGTATGACATTTCATGTTTTTTAATTGCATTACAGAAAATAAAGAACTTTATCACAATATTCTAATTTTCTGAGACAGTCCTGTATTTATAAACTACTAATTTAAGTTATGAGAACACTTTCATTTTTGATGTGAGGTTATTAGACTTTGCCAGAATATGTATTTAGAAAAGCAATACTTGATTTTTACTGCCATCATTTAGTTAATGTATTTTCCATTGCATTATGCAGATTTTTATGCGTCATCGGGACACTTATTTTGAAAATCTAAGGAGGGAACTTTATTAGGACATGTTGGTTCTGCTGGCTCACCTGTGAGAGGTGCACAGCTGTGTGAGAGCCTTGCCAATTGTGAAGCGTGAGCAAGACGGGTTATAGCCAGAGGGGCTGCTTTGAGTTGGAGGAAGTCAAGGGATGCTAGAGATTGTTTGTGTGATCCTCATTTCTACTTCTACGCATGGGTCAGACAGCGAAGTATGTTTACATGTTATATAACTTTATGTCTTTGTTTTGCCGTCTTGCTGTTACATTGAGTTTTATGTTGTATTTTAGTTTGATGGTGGCGTCGTGTGGTGCTGTAACAATCAAGATAGTACATCCTACAGTAAAGTCAGTGTCATGTCGTCAGTAAAACAAACTCTTTTTTGACACAAGAAGAGGTGGAAGTGATACTTGATTTTTTTACTAATTTAAAGCCAAATTAGCTATATAACACACCTTTGCTGGATTGACAATGTGGCCAGTGTTGAGTGGGACAGGAGGGTAACTATTTTCTCTTCGTCATGACCTCCTACTGTGAATGCTGGGTTACTTCTGATTGATCTAGATTGCTTTAAATTACCGATTAAGATTTAATATCTGATGTATGCATCGTTTACACGGGCGTTGTGAGCAGCGAGTCATGTCCAGGCTAGTTTAAGAACCAGCATTTCTCTACTGCTTCAGTAACCTGAAATAAAAGGCAACATCAAAGTCTCAACCACAAAATAAAAGGATGAAACATGGCTTACACTGCAATAACTAGAGCTGCTAAAAAATATATAGAAGTAAAGAGTAGAAAATGAAAAGCCAAATATAATTTTTTAAAAGCGACTTGATTTGGTTGGTTTGCCCTGTGCATAAATGATGTAATGTCTAAAGGCTGCTGCCACTATGTTAACAGCTTGATAAATAAAATATGTTGCAATGCTTTGATGCATACAGAGAGAGAAATCAATGCTCCACCTACAAGTGTCTGAATGTGTTCAAAGCAATGATTCAGCTTTTGATGCTCTTTTAATACTGGGGTGCAGCCAGGCGGGTGGAGAGGGGTTGTCACCGTCTTCTTGATCGGAAAACGATCTTGTTTATGGATCCTTTATCCTGTTTTTGATTGAAACCTAACACGCTTCAGGCTTTGTGACATCCAACATCTAAAGCTTGCTTATTTTATATGTTTATATTTTGATGCCACCAGCCCAGGCTTATACCATCGAACATTTTGTAGGCACTTTTTAAGACCATATTTATTAAGAAAACATCTCACATTTTAAAAGTTTTTGCTTCCTATATGCTTATATGTACCAGAATTCATTACTAACTCTTTATGGCTATGATGAAATCGGTAATGTCTTTGCAACAACCTGAGTCATTCAGCATAATTTCTTAACAGCTGCTATCAGCATCTCTGCATAGGCTGCCATTTACACCAGAGCAGTATGAGTTAGTCTGAGGAGTTCCCCCACCTCCATGTGTTGATGGACTCTATCCAAGGGTTGAGGTCCCCCAATGTTTACCCAACTGAAGATGAATGGGATCAGCTCGACTCTAAACCCCGACCTGGCTCTGATCTGCAGTATCCTGTTAGTCAAACTCCTGCAGGAGAGGATATCGTTTGTATCTAGACCAACAGGTGGGGCTGCCAGTCATATTTGCAGTCGTTCACTGTTTCTTATGAAAATTTTACATGCACTTTTTGTACTTTTGGGTCACCTTATGCACATTTCATTTCAACCAAGTACACAATTTTTAATGACTGTAAAGCATTTCTTCTTTTGTTGTGGACTTTTGCCCTTACTTGCAGCTGACATGCCTGAATTTCACCACTTTGGAACATCTTTTCAATTATACATTTCATCTAATATTACAACCAAAGCAATCCAGATTGAAGTGCGGTTTAATTTATACATGTTTACCAGTCCAACAGGGAAGTCTACCTTTTTTTCAGAGTATGGTTGTCATGCTGCTGGTCTAGATGTGGGTCTCTCTCTCTCTCTCTCTCTCTGCTACAGGGTGTGACGTGCAGGTGTTTTGCGTCTCGGCTGATTAAGGCACCTACTTAAGGAGCCGAGACCAGGAGGAGGGCGTCAGTTCTTTCTCGCTACCAGCGTGGTACATGACCGACTTTAAACTCCGTCCCGAGTTCTTCCAAGCCAACCCTAACTCTGTGCTTTCAATCTCTTCCAGAAAATATACCGAGAACCCTAGAAGCTTCCAAGCCTGGACTCTCTTCGACGCCTGGAGTCCTCTGACTGTCAGTCTGCTTGGGTCCTCCTCCTTGCGCTCACCTGCCTGTCCACCCTCCATCTCAAACAACACTGGAGAGAGTCACTGGATAACACCTGGACCAAAGACACACTACCCCCCGGACCCCTGCCAAGCACCAGCCTCTGTGAGTTCAGTCCTCTCCACCTTTCCATCAATCTCAGCCCTATCATTTACCACTACCCTCATCTTTCCCAGCAGAACCAAGAACAATCCGGCCAGAAGCATTACCAACTTTGCTCAATAAAGAATCATTTTCTTATTGGAACTGACTGACTCCGTTGTTGCCCTGATTCAGAGTCATTTCTTTCAAATATGACAATGGTGCTTCTAGTTAAGCCCCTTAACTGACAGCTTAACAGAACAGAAAGGGACTTTAGTTGTGTGTATATACACAGCCAAAACCTCCTTCTCAAGATGATCACCAGTTTAGTAACACACTGCTGTGCGCATGGCATCCCATTTTTCTATTTCTTGCAAGTCAGACTCTGTGGTTGGTTGGACCCATTGGCCCAAACTGATACTACAAGTCTTCAATGAAGTTGAAGTCAGGACTGTAGGCAGTCAATTCCAGTACCTCCACTCTCCCATTCTGGAGGTAATCGCTGATAAATCCTGCTCTTTGGAGAACAGCACTTGCCATTTTTCCATCAACATTTTTTTATGTGCATTTTAAAATATGGCACTAGAAAAGGTTGATGGGATACAGCATGATTTGAAATAACTTCCTCAGTTTCACAAAAAAGTTTTTACACTTGCTTGAGGTGGTTTTTGGATTTTGATAAAAACAGTTAATGCGCAAACCGGGAGATAGAATCACATTTGTCGATCAGCTGTTTCCGCTGTTGGCATTTCTTTCTCAATGTCTTTGGACTGTAAGTAACATCGCCATTGCTAGTTAACATGACATCAATTACATGTTGCAAAAAAGACAATGAATTACACATTTCCATCAACCGGTGTAGATCGAATTATTATTATTATTACTATTTATTCCGTCCGTCCGTCCGTCCGTTGTCTTCCGCTTATCCGGGGTCGGGTCGCGGGGGTAGCAGCTTCAGTAGGGAGGCCCAGACGTCCCTCTCCCCAGCCACTTGGGCCAGCTCCTCAGGAGGAACCCCAAGGCGTTCCCAGGCCAGCCGGGAGACATAGTCCCTCCAGCGTGTCCTGGGTCTTCCCCTGGGCCTCCTCCCGGAGGCTACTATTTATTTTTTAATTTTTGTTTTTTGTCAAAATTACTGTACAAACAACAAGGCACATAACATTTCAGTCACTGCAAGGAATGTGCAGAGTGGAACAGGTGTAATTCACAAAAGGAACTAAGGAATAAAGAAGAGGAAAAAACTTTCAATTAAGGGTCAGTTAGTTTGTAATGCTCTACCTGATTAATTAGCTCACGTGCATATTTCTTTTTCGTACAGTTTAAGTTTTGCAGTATAGTTTAAATTCGTTATAGAAAGCATTAAAGATGGGAGGGAATTTTAGAAACTTAGATTTATGTATGTAAAATTTTGCCATAAGAATTGCATTCACCAGAAGGCTGTTCTTTTCATTAAGTAGAATGCTGTGTAAAACATCTATCAGACATAGACGGTTCACAGAAATTCTTTTTTTTAATCCAGCCATTCTTGTAGTTGATTCCAGAATTTAAAAGAAAATTCACATTCATAAAATGTGTGATTTGTAGTTTATATATTAGGGTGACAAAATACACACACATTAGTTTCAAAATTGAATCTTATTCTGAGTAATTCACTAGATGGATAAATATTAATTATTTTAAAATGACTTTTGACTTTGGCAGTATCGGGTATTTTAGATAATCTGTTATTAATTTTGTACTTTTAATGAGATCCATTTCTCAAAATTCCTGAATTCTATTGTTTTGAATAGAGATCACAAGTTAACATTTGTCTGATAAAGCTGTTGTTGCATTTCTTCTCAAGAATTTGAAAATCTCCTATGAGTAAATTTGGGAGTCTTGATACATTTTAAAATGTCCTTTTTTTTAATAAAATGTAACATTTTAAAAGGAACTTTAAACCACCACAGATTTACTGGGTTTTTCAGATTCGAATTGAGCCAATTTAATTTAATTGTTCCATTCATACACTCATAATCAATAGCTTTGAGGCCTCCTTTGCTGTAGTTTCGATGTAGAACAGCTTTTTTTTTTTTAAATAATGTGTCTTGATATTCCAAATAAAGTTTAAATTTAATTCATTAACAGCCTTTATAAAGGATTGCTCTAATGCCAAAGAATAAGTGGGGTGGAGAATTCTTGAAATGCCCTCAACACTGTCTCACAGAAACCTGGCTACAAGAGGACTACGTTAGTATAAATGAGTCAACTCCCTCCAGTTATTCAAATTTCCACATTCCCAGATCTATGGGAAGAGGAGGAGGAGTGGCAACCATCTTTCAGTCTGATTTATTAATTAATCCCAGGCCAATTAATAATTACAGTTATTTTGAACATTTAACCCTCAGTTTCCCTCATCCAAACTGCAAAGCAATAAAACCTCTTCTGTTTATTGTTTTGTATCGTCCACCAGGCCCTTACACTCAGTTTTTGGATCAACTGTCAGACTTCTTATTTGATTTGGTGTTAAATACTGACAAGGTTATTATAGTGGGTGATTTTAACATCCATGTTGACACTGAATGTGATAACCTTTGTGTAGCCTTTAAAACTATCCTAGATTCAATTGGTTTTGCTCAAAATGTGCATAAGCCAACGCACTCTCGGCTCCATACTTTGGACCTTGTGCTGACATATGGCATTGATTGTGAAGAATTAACAGTATTCTCTCACAACCCTGTCCTATCTGATCATTGTTTAATAACATTTGAGTTTAATCTAACCGATTACTCCACCCCCAAAAGAGGGTTCCATTATAGTAGCTCTTTATCGGATAATGCTGTATCAAAACTTAGAGTCTGTCCCCCTCTTAATATCCTCAGTATTGCAGAAATGCCCTGTAGATGGCAGCAATGCTGTTTCTTCCCATTCACAAATAGATGCATTTGCTAACAGTGTGACTTCCTCATTGCGTTCTGCATTAGATAATGTAGCTCCCTTGAAAAAGAAGGTGATTATTCACAGGAAGCTGGCTCCCTGGTTTAATTCAGAGCTGCGTTCCTTGAAGCACAATGTTAGGAAATTGGAGAGAAAATAGCGCACTACACACCAAGAGGAATCCTACTTAATCTGGAGGGACAGTCTATTGTTGTATAACAAGACCCTTCGCAGAGTTAGAGCAGCATATTTTTCATCATTAATTGAAGAGAATAAAAATAATCCTAGATTTCTCTTTAGTACAGTTGCCAAACTTACTCAGAGCTGCAGCTCTGTTGATCCATCCATTCCCTTAGCTCTTAGTAGTAATGATTTTATGGGATTCTTCATAAATAAAATTGATTCCATTAAAAATAAAATAATTGGCATCCTCCCAAACATGATTACCTCATCCCCAGTAAGTAAGGCAGCATTGGAGGAATCTTTAGAATCTGCGCTGTGTCTGAACTGTTTAGAAGCAGTAGAGCTTTCTGAGCTATCTAAAATCTTAGCTTCATCTAAACCTTCTACCTGTATGTTAGACCCAATCCCAACCAAGTTGTTTAAGGAGGTATTCCCTTTGATCAGTGGTCCTATTTTAGACATGATTAATCTATCCTTAGTAAAT
Source organism: Fundulus diaphanus (assembly GCA_037039145.1). Classification (NCBI taxonomy): domain Eukaryota; kingdom Metazoa; phylum Chordata; class Actinopteri; order Cyprinodontiformes; family Fundulidae; genus Fundulus; species Fundulus diaphanus. Next base: position 39,693,665 of record CM073137.1, read on the forward strand.
GGATATGTACCACAGGTTTTTAAAGTAGCTGTTATTAAACCTTTACTTAAGAAACCTTCTCTTGATCAAGATGAGCTAGTAAACTACAGACCTATATCTAATCTTCTTTTCTTATCTAAAATTCTTGAGAAAGTAGTTGCTAATCAACTTTGTGAACATTTACAAAGCAATGACCTACTTGAGGAGTTTGTCAGGCTTCAGAGCTCATCATAGCACTGAAACGGCTCTGGTGAAGGTCACTAATGATATTCTCATGGCCTCAGATAATGGACTTGTGTCTGTACTTGTCCTGTTAGATCTTAGTGCTGCATTTGATACAGTTGATCACAATATTCTCCTACAAAGACTTGAACATACTGTAGGGATTAAGGGGAAAGCATTAGGCTGGTTTAAATCTCATCTGTCGGACAGATTCCAGTTTGTTCATGTTAATAATAAATCATCTTCAAGCTCTAGGGTCACTTGTGGAGTACCACAGGGTTCAGTCCTTGGACCAATTCTCTTTACTATATATATGCTTCCGATCGGCAAAATTATCAGACAGCATGGTATTAATTTCCACTGTTATGCTGATGACACTCAGCTATATCTATCCATAAATCCTGATGAATCCAATCAATTACTTCGACTGCAGTCATGTCTTGATGACATCAAAAGCTGGATGACTTTAAATTTCCTGCATCTAAATTCTGACAAGACCGAAGTTGTAATCTTTGGGCCAGAGTCCTCAAAAAATAAACTTCTTAACCAATCACTTAATCTGGATGACATTAACTTGGCCTCTGGTAATAAAGTAAAAACCCTTGGTGTTATTTTTGACCAAGACATGTCATTTAAATCCCATATTAAACAGGTTTCCAGAGTTTCCTCTTTTCACCTCCGGAATATCGCCAAAATTAGAAACATTCTGTCCAGGAGTGATGCTGAAAAACTAGTCCATGCATTTGTTACTTCAAGGCTGGACTATTGTAATTCTTTACTATCAGGAAGTCCACAAAATGCAATTCAAAGTCTTCAGCTTATCCAAAATACTGCAGCAAGAGTTCTGATGAAAATCAACAAGAGGGATCATATTTCTCCAATTTTAGCTTCCCTTCATTGGCTTCCTGTTAAATCAAGAATAGAATTTAAAATTCTTCTTCTAACGTATAAAGCCCTTAATAATCAAGCTCCATCATAAAACAGAGCTCTGATTACCCCGTATGTTCCTAACAGAGCACTTCGCTCTCAGACTGCAGGTCTGCTGGTGGTTCCTAGAGTCTCTAAAAGTAGAATGGGAGGCAGATCCTTTAGCTATCAGGCTCCTCTCCTGTGGAACCAACTCCCAGTTTTGGTCCGTGAAGCAGACACCCTGTCTACTTTTAAGACTAATATTAAAACCTTCCTTTTTGACAAAGCTTATAACTAGAGTGGCTCATGTTACTCTGAGCTACCTTTATAGTTTTGCTGCTATAGGCTTAGGCTAGTGGAGGACATCAGGGCCTATTTTTCTCACTCTACTGATTTCTACTGTTCTCCAGATTTGCATTGCATTACATTGAAATGACTGTTGTCATTTCAGCTTTTAACTTTTGGTTCTCTCTCTTTTTTCTTCATAGTAGGTACACCTGGTCTGACGTTCTGTTGACTGTGAAATCATCCAGGGAGGACAGATCACCGACTATTACCATCTAATGTAGAACAGATTACTAGATCAATGTGTGCTTCTGTGCTTTTTGTCTGTCTTGTTGTGTCTCTGCTCTGTCTTCTGTAACCCCCAGTCGGTCGAGGCAGATGACCGTTCATACTGAGCCCGGTTCTGCTACAGGTTTTTCCTTCCCGCTAACGGGTGTTTTTTCTTTCCACTGTCGCTTCAAGCTTGCTCAGTATGAGGGATTGCAGCAAAGCCATGTACAATGCAGACGACTCTCCCTGTGGCTCTACGCTTCTCCAGGAGTGAATGCTGCTTGTCGGGACTTTGATGCAATCAACTGGTTTTCTTATATAGGAACATTTTTGACCAATCTGTATAATCTGACCCAATCTGTATAATATGATTGAACTTAACTTTGTAAAGTGCCTTGAGATGACATGTTTCATGAATTGGCGCTATATAAATAAAATTGAATTGAATTGAATTGAATTGAACACTAGTAAGTAAAATTTGGCCAAATATCTCTTTATAGCCATGAATTTAAATTGTTTTACAATTTGCCAGTTTACTGTCCACATTTAACAAGTTTCTTTAATTTTCTGTAATAAGTATTCTTAAATATTTTATTTCTTGTTTTACTGTTATATTGTAGAGGGTAGTTGAAGAGTAGTTTTAATTGCTAAAAGTTCACATTTGTTAAGGTTGAGAAATAGACCAGATGCTATGGAAAATATATTGACCACCTATAAAGCTATGAATTTGTAATTCATTTTTAAGAAACATTGTTGTGTCGTTGGCATACTGGCATACATAATTAATTCTTTTCATTTTATTTTAATGCTTTTTAAAAATTGGCAATTTTTAAGATGAATAGCAAGCGTTTCGATATGGATCGAATTAACCAAGCTACACAAAGCGGAATTTCGTCAGAACAGTACGTTACATAACTGTAATAAACAGGAAGTAGATGTTGCAAACTAACATGGATCACACATCTGAGAAAAAAGGAGAGGTTTTCAGGAATGTGTTGCTATCGGGCAAGTTGGAATTGTTGTCATGTCAACCAGTAATGGTGATGTTACATGCAGTTCGAAGATGTTGAGAAAGAAATGCAATTCTAAAAGCGTTATGGGAATACCTGGGAGGACGCTGGCAGAAGAAACAGCTGATCAGTCATGTGAGGTAAATGTTTTCTCTGCCTTAGAACTTATTCAACATATTTCCATCTCTCTTTTTGCATATTAACTCTTTTTCGCAAAATCCAAAAACCACATCAAGTCAGCGTAAAAACATTTTTGCGAAATTGACAAAATTCCGAAAGTTATTTGGAATTTTGCTGTTTCCATCAAACTTTTCTTATGCGATATTTTAAAACGTGCATCAAAAAACGTTGATGGAAACTAGAATCTGAGCAGGACATCTCTCTGCCTTGGTATTGCTGTTCATGATAGCAAGCCTTGTCGTTCCAACGAGGGAGGTTCCACCCACACCATCGCACTGCCTCCACCAAACGTTGTTTAAGGATTTGGCAAGTTTTTCGTGAGGGCAAACCACATAGTCTCACATAGAGCACTCTGGTGCTCAACTAATAAAGGTGTTTTCCCTACAAATATGATGAAATAAACCGGCTTTCCAAATGTGGGAGATTTATTGCAAAGAGAGCTTATTACGACAGAAATAATTGAGAAAAACACATTTTTCCTTACCTTTTTTGCTACTTACAGATATATTTTTGGCATGTTTACAAGATTACTTCTAAAACAGGAATACTAAACTGAGTTCTCCAAAATATGTGGACATTAAAGAGTAATAAGGCTGAATTTGTGTGTGTGTGTGTGTGTGCGTGCGCGTGTGTGTGTATAAAACGAAGAGTATGAGACACTGTACAAAACTGAAGGCAAAATAATTCATGCAAAGACTTTTATTTATGAACAGTCTGCAGCACGGGTACAACAGCACAGATTTGTCTCGATTTCTGATCAGTCTTAATAATCATACCAAGTATGGACAAATACTGTGCCTTCAAAAACACCTCCGTCTTCACAATAATCTAAAAATACCTTGTTCTGCTTTAAATATGTAGCTTAACATTTGTAAAATAAAATATACATTGTATGAAATATAACAGTTGTTTACTGGATAGACTATATTGTACCAAATGCAATTATTATATTCAAATAAACCCTCTCTGTGGCTTCTTTTACGTATTACATGCACCAAAATAAAAATGGAAGTGGGAAAGATGCGGCACTTACAAAAAAAGAAAAAAAAAACTGTACATACTTCTGTATGAAAATAGAAAATATCAAAGCAAGATGTGCACCAGTTGTCTAGATTATGTTACAAAGACGTTGTGTTACAAAAAGAGCTACAAGGATGAACCAGATAACACTGGAGAACAGAGGTGCAGGAATACTGAGCTGGAGACTGGACAAAGACCGAACCTCGTTGTGAACCCTCGATAGAGCTGCGTCCATGCAGGCCTTCCACCGGTTCAAACAGGTTTCACCACACCGTTCAAATACAGCTGGACCACAGACTGATATGGTTGCACAAGCAAAGTGGATAATAGCATTTTAGCTTTGAACTTTGCTGGTAAAAAAAAAAAAATCCAATGCATAGCATAAAGTTTGGTTTGGCATGTTTGTCAATTTTTTTTTTTTCTATTGCTAACCAACTGCCAGTTCTACCCGCAACTTTTACAATACTGATATGTCAGCATGAACTAATTAAACACACTCAAATACTGAGACTAGGTTTCCAACAGCAATGTTCTGTACAGCATCGTTACTAAGCATCTTTAGCTTAATACTATTATTGCCTAAACAGTTTCATATGTTTATCTGCTCAAGTGAAATGGAGCTGCTGCTGTCCGGTTGAAACTGCAAACCGGACCGGGCCACACACAGATGAAGATCTCCACAGAGACAGTGTGTCCAAGGCACACTGCGATCTGTAACGCTACATCTATGTTTTCCTGCAGGGAGGACACAAACTGACAAAGAAACCTCAACAGTTCCAGTCAGAAGTTTGCATAAACCCATCATGGGCTTGAATGTCAGAGCACCTTTTGGGCTTTTAATGATTTGCTGGAAGAAATATTTTACCACAGTGGAATATTTATGCAACACACAAGTTTGATGACTTTTTAAAAAAAAAGAAAATAGGGTGCATTGGTTTAGATTTTTGTGGATTTCCTCTTATTCACACAGGGTTGGAATATTTGCACATGTTTAGCTAAATCCTTGAATAAGTGGTGCTAAAAGTTTCTGGGCTCTTTGTTTGGCAGCATTCAACAGCCCAACCGAGAACAATGGGAACGTTAAAGGGAACATCTAGAGAATTGTAAATTTACACAGCAGGGGAATGTCCTTTTGGAGTCATTTCAACAGAACCGGAGATTCTAAGTTAATTTCTTAAAACAGCTGTGTTTAAGTTGTGTGTAAGGTATTCATATACGGTTATAAAGAAGACCTAAACTTCCCCTTCACATGAATGGGAACTGCTTAGGATGGTCAGAAACCACCAAGACTCAAACTTGCCATAAACCGGACATTGCTGGAACACCTGTGTCCCTGTTCATGGCTACATGAGTTTCTCCATGCCTCTGATGGAGAAGGAGCCAAACAGGAATTATTGCAATCTACAAACGGACACCTTTAAAGATTTGATGTTTTTTTTTTTTTTAGTGAACAAACCAAAATAACTTCTGGAGAAACATTTTATGGTGAAACGTGACAAAAGCTCAACTATTTAGTAAGAATGATAAGAAGTGTATGCTTGGGGAAGTCAAGGTTTTTAAGCCTAAAAACACTGAACCAGCTTTTAAGCATTGGCAGAGGCAGCATCACACTATGGGGCTGCTCTGCTGCAAGGGGCACTGGACTGGTGCATTACACAGACTGGATGGAATAACAAAGAGGGAGCGATACCTTCAAACTCCTCGAATGTACCTCAAATCAACAAGTACACCATTAAAAAAAATTACTATGATCTCAACAAACCGACACTGGTTCTGGAGTGGGTGAAGGGGGTAGCCTTCCCAAAGCCCTGACCTTTATGGGAAAAAGCTCATAAGAGGAAATATTCAACCACAATTACACCAGAATCATTCTGTTGACCATAACAAGTGGGCTTGAGGTCCAGCTTGCAAAGGCAGATTTAACTAAATATTAGAGGGGGTATCTAGGTAAATTTCAGGCTGTGCACATATAATTTTACCCTTTAGTCCAAAAATAATTCAAACTCATGTATCTAATTATTTCTAATCTTTGATGTTATTTATCATAAAACCATTCCACCCTGGGGGAAAGGTGGTTACATCCTTAAAAGCCCAAAAGGTTAAGATGACATGGATGTAAACTTCTCAGCAGAACGTTTGATGCCACACAACACATATGGGAGGATTTCTGGAACAGTGTGCGGTTTAACTAAAGACACTTCCTGACACATCGTGTGGCTGCTGATACTGGGAGCGCGCAGAGGATCGCTCTGAGCGTAATCTCCGAGTGTGTGAGGAGATTACCAGGTGTTTGGGAATAACATCGAGCCAATAATCTCTGCAGTGCAAATCTAACACTTGTACCTAAAGGTATAGCTTCAAAGCAAATGAGATTAGCGCCTTGAAATAGACTTACTACTGGAATCATGTCACAGACGCCCTGCATGTGACAACTATATTGCTCTTGAGTGAAACTATTCAAGGACCACAGTGTTTCTCTTTGAAATCCGAACTCTTTTAGTACATTCTCTATCACACAGGTATAGGAGAAAAAAGGTTAGGAATTTCATCACTGCTCATACACATAAGGATTACACTTTGTAAAACAAATCTAATCTCTCAACACGCATAAGAAAATATACATTTCAATTTATTGTCTTAGATTGATTTTTTTTTTATAACCTTAATAAAATCTTATAACTCTTTTATTTACATTTGGTGTAGGTTAATACTGATTGTAATGCAATACTGTCACCTTGAGTTTTTTTATTTTTCTGTTACATTTCTTTTGATCGCTCGATAAACAAGAAGCGCTCTTACATTCAGGTTTCGACGCGGAAGTTCCCGAGACGCACAGACGGAGACGCACAGACGGGAATAATGACACACATTCTTCCAAAGCAAAAGACAACTTCTGACAGGAGGAAGTCCGCTTGCATGAGGAGATTTACGAGTTCAGAGGCAAAGACAACGGGGGTGGGGGGGACAGGTAAGATGACCTAAAGAACCAGCACCCAGCTGTAGCTTTTATTAGCTGTAAAAATGCACTCGCAGCACCGGGACGGTCAGTTCTGGGAGACGTTGGAGGGGGGGCAGAGCAGACTGAGCCAGGAGAGGAGATGGAAGTCTTTGTTGGTGGAAAAAGCTGTTAACGGGAGAAAGACGGATTTCCACAGTGGTGAAGGCAGTGGTCGGAGGTCACACCCGCTCTACTCGACTGGGGTCGTATGCGTCTGATGAGAAATGAGAGGAAAGAAGAGATGAGAGAGCATCCCTGAAAACAAGGCAGACCTTTACCAAACAGGACCTCGAAGAAAGAGTTCAACAGTGTTTGCTTTGTCAAAGAGAGAGAGAGAGAGACGGAGCTGTAGTCAGAGCCTGCGCCGGTTGGCTCCAGGAGTCATTACTAAACTCATCTAAAAAGATCAGATTTGTTTTTATTTCATTTAATCTAGACCAAAGCATTTGTGTTCCCTTTCCATGCCAAGGCTGACTTGGCAAAACTTGGGACAAAAAAATGAAACGGAGAGTCCAAGACATAACTTTAAAAGGGAAAACCGGGATTTTCTTTTTATGCCAGCAAACGTTCCAGATGTAGGCCATGTTGACACTAGCCTGAACTAGTTGTTTCAAATATACAATACTTTCGACCCCTTTCTGACCCCATACTGGACAGGATGTGTGTGCAGAGATACAGAGGCTTTTAAAAAGGTTTCTAAAGGGAAAATGTATTAAAACAAACATGTTTTTGTTTGTTGTTAAGTCCGGACAGGATACTATTAAAACCCGTCACTAAGGCCAAGAGGCACATGGTCACGCTTTGCTAAAAACACACAACAACTTTTATGTTTTTCTTCATCCACATTTCCCAGGTTGCGTTAAACCATTCTCAATTAAACTTAAGCCTTGAAATTGTGTAGCAGCACTTTAGCTATGCTCAGCATCTTCTTTTGAAATTTAACATAGTTAATTTCAAGTTTTTTTAAAATGTAATCCTACGGACACTGCAAATGCAGATGTATGTAAAATATATATATTTTTTAAATGAAATGAAGACACTAAACCTTTTGGAATGTATTTCTTTCTAATGACCATGTGTTGATAACAATGAAGCTACATTGGTTATCAGTATCAAGGTTTTTCAAATCATTAAAGTATTCTGTCATAATGTTCCTCTGGTTTAAATTCTGATGAGTCGCCAGAAAAGGTGCCGATATGTCCCCCCTCCCCCATGTGCTGCTGCCCACTGCTATTGGTCAGTTGACCTAAAAATGGCAAACCTTTCCGTCGCTCACAAGAAAAACTAATTTGGTTGTTCAAAAACATTTTTGGTCACATAAAAATTTAAAATAATAAAAATAAAACTCTCAAAGCTATGGTTTAGAAGGTGGAGAAACACCACCCATCATTATTTTACAGTTAAAGTTGTCCACCCACAATCAGAAGCCTGCTGCAGGCTGGCTACCTGAGAAGATCATTTGACTAACCAGCTTATTAGTTATGCTATAAAAAACTGGAAAAAGTTATTATATTTTCTGCAACATATATAACTACAATATAAGATTCTAGATACCATTAATCAACTTTGTTAGTAAAAAGTGCTATTATTTCAGTACCAGAATGCTTAAATGTAGCATTTTTTGTAGCGTATGTTTTAAGTAAATCTATCTAAAACGTTGGTGTAGATTTTTTGTGTTAAAGTTTAAACTCAAAAGCAAATAAACAACTGTTTTTATCTTTGCATTTTTACCACACCATCGATGGACACAAAATAACACAACCTTCACCACAAGGTCAAACATCCCCTGTTTTACAAGACATTGAAAATGCCAAGATAATAGATTGCATCTGACCAAGAAGCCGTGGCATCACTTCAAACAGATCATTCATGTTCAAGATGTTTCTGAATGACAACAACTCTGCAAAGATGACTGGACCAAATGGCAGGTGTAGGGTCAGGTTGGCAGGTTGACAGCTCAGGTTGACAGCTCTTTCACTGGACTGTATAAAGATGACTGCGGAGGAGCATAAGCAGGTTTCCAAAGTCACTGATAATATGGCGCTGCATGTTATATAAAGGAGCAGAGCATTAGCTCTGCAGGAGGACATTGAAACTTTTGACATTTTTCTAACCCCATCAAGGATGAAGATATTTTTCAGGATTACCACCAGAGAAAGAGTATTGAAATGTTTCTTCAGGAACTTCAGGTGAACTGTGTGACACTACCAGCCACGTTTAACAATCACAACTATCCTAATCTGCAATATAATTGAAAGAAAATGGGTAATTTCTAAGACATGGAAAATTACAAACATGACATATTTATGTTACTCCAATGAGGACATGCACATAAGAAAAGGGATAATGATTTCACACCCACCTGAGACAGAGAGCATTTCCTCATCCTCCACATCGGAGGTGCCACATGTCCCGGTGCTGAAGCTCAGCGGCAGAGTTATTTCTCTCTTGGGAACACTGCGAGGTTTAGGAAGTAGAGGAGGCTTCTGAAGCTTGGTGCGCTGCTTTGGTATTGGTAACTTCCTTCCCCCTGCATGTTGAGTGGTCTCAGCTCTACAAACTGATGCAGGGTTGTGCTCTTCTTTTACATTCTCTGACGTGTTTTCAGGATCTTCTACCATTCTCAGTTCCATCTCTCTCTCGTCAGTTTCTGGTTTGAAATGTTCTTCTTCACTCAGCTCACTGCTTGCTGTTTGTCCACTTTCCCCAGCCATCTCGTGTACCTCCTCCTCAGGCCTTTTTTCCTCCCTGCTGTCCTTATCAACTTTTGGTTCTTTAAGATCTTCCAAGTCGACATGTCCATCCTGGTTATCTCCTTCGTGACTTCTATTTCTATTCTCTTCCAGCTCCTCCTTCTCAAGGCCTCGGTGAGCAACATTCTCCCTCATCTCCTTACAAACCTCTATTGGTAGGCCTTCGCTACCTATAGACTGAGGTTCCTCTACAGACTCAGGACTTTTCAGGCTAAGGCGTCTTATTCTAGACACAGAGTCAAGTTCTTTAAGACGGGCCGTTCTATCTGTAGTGGACCCGGTTGATGCTGCAGCAGATGAAGCAGCAGAACAGTTCAGCTTGTCTTGCAGAGACTCAATGAGTTTGCACGTTCCGCCTCGTCCTTTTTTCTCCCCACTACATATGCTAAGTGATAAGGTCTCGTTAGGGGTGACTGGAAGGGACAGGGGAAGGTTACTTGGTGGGAACTCGGGAAGGTCTAGTACTGATGGAGTTTCTGTGTATTGGTTCTGTAGGTCGTCACTATGGTCATTGCTGTGCTTTAGTCTGTCTTCGTCCCCTTGCACCACAGCGGACTCTGATGCCTCGATGACTTCCATATCTGTTCTCTGGACTATCAGAGATTCCTCTTTGACTTGCGCATACTTTCTTGTCACATGCTCTGTTTCTTCTTCTGGATTCAGCTGTTGCTCAACCAAAACAGTGCCCATGTCAGGCTCGTCATCGTCAGACTGTTTGTCTGCAACACAAAAAGCCTCTACTGTAACAGCAATACCCAAGATCCGCGCAGCCCTCTCCTGGATAGATTCATTTTCAGGGATTCCTTTTGCACATTTGACCTCGTACAGGTTGCTGAGGTCCTCCGCAGGCAAAGTATTAGCTTTTTCCTGAATAAGTAGGCTCTCTAAGTGCTTATCTGTTACTGTTGAGTCATTTTTATAGGTCAAAGGTTCAGAGAGTCCATACCTTTCATCACCATCATCATCTGCAAACACGTAAGAGACCTCCATTGTCCGTCTTGTAACATGTGGCAAATTGCCTTTTTTAGGGGATAAGCAACTTTCCCTCTCCATTACACAGCTTTTCGCCTCACCCCTGGATGGTGAGAGGTCTGGTTTAGCGCATCCTTGCAACTCAGGATCAAGTTCTTCTTTTGAATTGTGCTCAAAGCTGCCACTAGTTTTCAGGAGTGTTGGCACTGACTGACTATGATCTTTGTGACTAAGCGGAGATGGGACTGAGAGTGAGCGCTGCATTGGCTCTCCAGGACCACCAGGAGTTTCTGTGTAGACAGTGAGTCCCACATCCCTCAACAAGGACTCTTGGGGCACTGGGATGTCCTGCCTGTAGAGATGGTTTGACTCGTGAGGGGGAACAAAGGACAAGAGACAGTTGCTGCTGCCCTCTGGGTTGAGAAGCAGAGATCGCTTACTTGTTAGTGGTATGTTATTGCCCAGCGGCTTGGAGAATGCTTTACTCATTTCTGCGGATTCTAGGTCAGCACTAGAAGCAAAGGACTTTGATCTCTTTTTAATGTGGTTGGGCTTTTCTATGTGCACTGTTGGAAGACTAATGGCTTCCCGGCCAGGTTCTGGACCACCAGTGAAATGTGCTTCTGGTTTAAACCAAACGAGTTTGTCATCATCATTTTTAAATCGACTCACATTTGGCCTCTTGCTTATTGTATCTTCCATCTCTTTGTTAATAGTCTCCAATTCACCAATTGCATCACAGGGTCGTCGGTTCACTGGCTTTAAGAGAAACTGACCAAAAACCAGATGTTCTTCGCTTTCTGGTGGACTGGTCTTCTTTGGAGAAGATGACTGATGTTCTCCCTGATTTTGTGTCTTGGTAGGGGAGGGTGGGTCCTGCTGTGTGTGCTGAAGGGACTTTGTTTCTGTTGGACTCAGGCTGAGACGAGAGAAGGCGCTGTTCCTGGAGGGATGAAGGTTTTTTTGACCTGTCATTGGGTAGCCATAAGAGGACGCAGGATCAACATCCATGCTTGTATCTGAGGTTGGCTGAAGAGCGTCCTGGGTACTGGTAGGGCTTTGGGCTTCTGGACTTTTAAAACCTGTCACAGGCGAACCTGTTTGAGTTTCCTGATTACGGTATTGGTTTCCAGGCCAAGACCCACTATAGCCTAGCTCTTTATCTTCATTTGCTTGGAGTACCCAGGCGTCTATGACCTCCTTTCTTAAAGGAGCTCTCTTGTAATTCCTCATTGAGGATGTGCTGGTGGTATGATACTGAGAATAGCGGGATTTGATAGGAATCTCATTTACAGACTTGCTACGGATGTTGGGGCTTTCTTTGAGACCTACAGCAAAAGTGTCAGTGTTCATAACGGTCAGGTTTGGCATTGCCTCATTGTTGTTCTGATCGGCTGCTAAACCTTTGTTAATGTTTGTCGGTGTGTGAACTGGGACGCTCACGAGGCAGAAGATGGTTTCGCTCACTCTTCTCTTGGTGTTCCTGTGGATTTCTTGTCCGGACTCTGGTACAATTGTCTTGACTTGTGTGATGGTCTCTGCAAAGACCTGGTCCGAACTGGACCCCTGACGAGAAAAGGTCCTTGTTAATGGGGGATGGAAAGCTGAAACGGGGGATGAAGGAGATGGTAGAGTTTTGAGATGTCTATTGTTGCAGTTTTGGTCAGGTGCTCGGAAGTTACTTATTGTCTCTTTGTGCAAATCGCTTCGCCACCTTTTATTTTCATTGTCCAAGTTGCTAGAAGACGCCTGGTTGTTTTCATCTGCCAGTTTGGTAGAGATAAAAGGCCCCAGTGGCGGGGGCAGAAAGGCACTGTCGTCGGGTGCAGGCTCCGACACGGTGACGCTGGGAAGCTCATTCCGGATGTGGCGGATTTTGTCAGCATCTGTCAGGGAGTTCCCACCCAGGGCTGAGGAAATATGACGGATGCGAGGATCATCGAAGGAGATATACTGAACTCCTCCCCCTGAACGCTCCTGGGTTGAATACACAGGGTAAAGCTGCTTCTGGCTGGACCCACTTCTCTCTCTGTGGGGATCAGGCCAGGAACAAACTGGGTGTCTGATGAACCAATGAGATCCATCAGGAGCCACTTGTATCTGTGGATACATATCTCCTCTATACCTAAAAGTCAAAGGAATAGGGTTACACAAAGACAGCATTAAATATCATGAAGACTAATTTACTCATAAATCTATTTGAATAAACATATGGCTCTGCTCAGCTGCATGATTAGTCCTATACGAAATCAGTTAACAAGTATTATTATTAAAATCCAACAACTTGCCGTTGTTTTTGATGGGGTAACAACTGGAACGATGTGTTGTTTTTTGTTCTTTATATAATAAACTTTAATCTAGTTATTGCTGACAATATTTTCATCTGAAGCCATTTGCTAAAGCAGATTGGCTTGACTGATAATTCAGCTCATAATATATTTTAATGCATTTCTTGTCAGTTGGACAAAATGAAAAAATCGTTCACACGCTTTTTAAGCTCAGTGCTTTGCTTTGAGTGTCATACAATGTAAAGGCTTATGTTTCAGCTGTCTGGTGAAACAACACTTAGACTGTTGTAATAATGTTTTAGTGAGCGATGCATATGGAATTGGTCCAAACCTTGCTAGCAAACACCATGGATGCAGAGAGCAAAAGATCACAGACTAGCAACAATTATCAGGGTTTGTGTTTCATAGGGACCCTGACACCAGCTATTTAAAAACATCTCGATTTGGACATCTCTGTTTCTTGGATTTATGTCATGTTTTAGGCTGAAAAAGCTGTATTCCCTGTGTGTTCTGGTCCTCCTGCATCTCTTTTTTGATGCACACCTGGATCTACATTGATGATTGTTCCACACCTTTTGTTTAACGGTTGCTTTTTCAGGACAGTCAATTGTCATAGCAACCACAAAATCCAGTACTTGACCAAAGGTGTAACCTCTGCAAAATGAGCACATTTATGGATCTAAGAGGATGTAAAGCCTAAAGCCATACCTCCCAGACAGCTGTACTGTCCTTGATGTAAATCTTGTCATCAGTCACTGCCCACTAGGGCGCACTTGGACTCTATGGGGAGTGTGAAACCCAGATTTTTGTGACCGCACTAACTGCGTGATCCGACAGCGCCAGTAATGCTTCCATTCAAAGGGTGGCACCAAACACACAGCAGATAAAGAAAATGACAGGTCATATCATAAGTAGGAGAAGAAATACTAAATTTTCAGCATCATATTTCAGGAAATATGACTTTTCCCCATTTGGATCATTTATCTCTCAGGAACCGCAAGGAAACAAAGTGCTGAATTAGTTTCCTAGTGAGAAATAGCTTCATCCTTGTTATCTTTTCGAGAACAAACCACCTCATTATCACCCCACTATGGATGTGTTGTGGAAACATCATGTCTGTAAGCGCAATGTTGTGGTTAAATCTAAGGCTAAAACTAGTATGGATAAAAGTGTGTGCTTGTCCACAGGGTTGAAGTGGTTCGTGCTCAGGGATGCTAAGAGGTATGTAATGTTATTTTAGCAGCTAAACACATGTAAAACATGTAACAAAGTTAATGTAGGTCATATTACACAGACAATACAATGAAGGATCTTAATGTTTTCCATGCTCATCTTAAGTCTCAATCTGAGACTTAAGATGGGCAAAAACCTAGTTTGAAATTCTGACTTAGCCACACATCCTCATCAAGGTATCTTATGGGACTGATATGTGCTGCCTGTTGAGCATGTTTAACTTTTGTGAGACGGATCACATGAAGTTGCCTTTGGGGCCCGGGGCCCTAGATTCTTCAGTAAAATCCAGATCAGCTCTAGAGGCAAACAAATGTAAAAACAATTTTTTTGAGAGGGGGGGTGTTCTAACGGTGATCAATGATAATAATACCAATGATACGAGTTTCCTATCCTGGTTCAGCAGAAGTAGTGAAATTTGCAACTTTTTAGATTACCAGTTGAGAAGAGATATTAGACCAAATGAGACCAAAATTTAAATAATACATTACAGAAAAATGCTAATACCAGATGAAAATATTCTTTTTTTAAATAGTGTCTGAAAATACCTAAACAGAAAAGATTATCAAAAAAATAACATTTGACTTTATGTTAGAGATTTAAATCCAATAGTGGCTCTTTTAAACTCCATGTTTAAGCGTATTAAGGGAATGCAAATGGCAGAATGCCTTGAATTAATTAATTTAAGAAAAAAGTGATAATAACCTGTACTCAAAAGGAACATCACCATATCCTCGGAAGGCCCCTCCCATTAACGGAGCTCTTTTATATGACGGAGGAGGGATATATCCCGGGGGCCCAGAGTCCTGTGCAAAATAGTCCAGCTGAGGGTCTTTAGTTCTTGATGTGGGAATGGGAGTTCTGTCCCTTGCCTGCGGTGTCACTGATTCTCTGCCGGACAGCACCTCACAGCTTCCCCTGATCTGCTGGTGCATCTCATAAGAAGGAGGTCTGGGGGGTCGGGTGAAGCGGGCCTTTGGTGTGATTGAGAGCTGGTTGGCACTAGCTGGTCTCCCATTTTCCGGCCAGCGAGGTGCGCGATAAAAGTCCTGCTGGGACAGTGGGTGGCCGTTGAACCGCCTGTACATTTCTTGACCAGACAATGCTGTGTCCACGTACTGCAGGCTCTCAGGTTGTAACATCCTGGGTAGGGACTGGGACTTAGCTTTGGTCCTGGGGTGGACTACTATGCCCTCTGGTGTTCTGGCATGGAGCCGCTGCTGCGCTTTTGCCCAACGCTCCCCCTCGCTCTGAGACATCTGCCGGCTGAAGCTCACAGCTGGATGCCACTCCTCTGTCCCCAGACTCTGGCATTTCCTCTCAGTTGCCATCCTCCATTGCTGGAGAGCCGCCTCCTTTTCTCTAGAGCGGCCCTGTGCCTGGGCCAGGGCCTGAGCTTGGGCCTGGGCTGCCCAGCGCTGCCTTTCCTGAGCTGCTCTCTGACGTTCCTCAACAGAGAGCTCCTGACCTCTGGCCTGTTGAGGCCCTTCTGGCCTGCTGTACCCTCCCTGTCCCTTTGCATGTGGTTCCCTGATGTCAGCGTAGTCCAACAGCACACTGAAGTCCTGGCCTCTCCTTCTCCAGTAAGAAACATCCTTGGATTGTGGCTGTGGGCCTCTGTTGCCGTCACAAAACCTTTGAGGAAAAAACATTTTTAAATGTCAGCATAGCTCCTACAAAATGCAAAAAAGTGGACAAGATCTGAGAGGTTTTAGATGTCATTTATGCATACTGTCAGATTGCTTTTGGGTGCAAATCTCCTTAAGTGAGAGCTGACAATGCTTATAATAAAATATATACAACAACAATACAACAGTGAAAGGAAATAATAAAGCTATATTCAATTATATTTATAGTGAACTCACTACTAACTAATACCCCTGGTAAAGTAATTAGGTGAGTAAATAGCCTTTACAAACATCTAACCTTTAATTTGTATGAATTCATTCAGAGGGTAAAAGATATAATGTTAGGAAGATTCATTTTAGTTTTAAAGTAACGTGCGCCATTGCTCTAAAACATTTCACAAAGTTGAAGCATACAGTGGAAGGTCTTCTATTCCTTTATGCAAGGCTTTATAGATCACCCAGAGTCCTGAAACAATGACATTATCGTGGAAAGAATTGCTAAGCCAAATCCAAAAACATGGAACAGTGAGGAACCGTTCCAGAATTGGTCGGCCAGCAGAATTACTCCAAGAGCACATGACACATTCAGGGGTTCACAACATAAGCCAGAACACCTAAACGTCTAAACCACAGCAGACCTGACCTAACTTCTTTTATGGTCAGTATTTACGGTTCAACAACAAAGCTATTGTTTTGCTAAGTATACTGGCATCTAAAAATGAGAAAATGAAGAGTATCTTGTGAAACATCAAGTCCTGTGTCTCTAACTTATGTGTAACACTTTAGATTCGCTCCCATTTCAGCTCGGCACCTGTTCACTGGAATCAGGGACGTTGCTTTTCTGTGACGGCACCATCTTGTTTGAGTTAAATATTTTTCCCCCTTAAAGGATCAGCGGACCGTCTAGAACGGATGTTTCAGTGTCCATCAGTGCACCACATGGCCAGGTAATTAGCTTAAAGGAGCATATTCCAGGGTTTTTGCAGACGTCTGCCCCCTCTGGCGACAGGCTGGGATGACAGCAGTGTTGTGCACGTGCATGGGAAGAGAAGCATCTGCCGCTGCGACTGCACAGGTCTTTTCTGTAGAGGCATAATGTCTTCTGAGGTAGGAAGTTAGCCCGTGTTCTCTCATTAATGCATCGACAGTGGTGGAGAAGCGACAAAGTAGCTAGGTGAACGAGAGCACGCAGCTCGTCACACCCACGCGCACGCCCAGATAATATGACTCTGTCTTGAACTGACTAATGGAGCCCATAGAGGCAGAGAGGAAAACTCATTTTACACATTGGGCAATTGTAAGGGCATGTATGGGAAAGAAAATAAATAATATTTAATTTCAAAACGTGTACTATGCACCTTTAATTAATCAGCCTTCTCAGATGAGTGAACCAGCTGCTTGGTTTAACATAAGGTTATGTAGTTCAGTTCATTCTGTGGCAGTCATGGACATGCGAGCTATAAGTGACATCTTAAAGGAGCAATGCTCAATTTTTGGACATGCATGGCTGGTTTATGTGCTGATTAGCATATATGTTACAGTGTTAAATGCATATGATGTCAATGTAAGAGAGGTATTTACCTTGACATCATGTCATCCAGAGCTATAATGCAAAAGGCTGACATGCCACCAAGGATGACACAACCACTGATTAGGTTTAGACACAGTAATTACATTCTTGCATAAGGCCAGGTTGGTTTGAACAGTTAGTTTTCCTTCAGTAAATATGACCACTGTAAAAAAAAAACAAAAAACTGTATTTTGAGTTCACTCAGATTATGTTGGCCTGATGTTTCATTTGTTGGATGAGCTGAAACATGTAAGTGTGAGGCAAAAGTCTGTAAGCGAGCAACTACTTTTTCACAGGAATCTAGGTACCATCATAATGATGAGGGCCGAAATGAGCACAAATCTAAAACGTAAACAGATGGAATTTAAAAAAAAGACATCCTCTCCCACTAGATGGAGACAGATGACCACAAACAGCTGTGTAATGTTAGGTAATTGAGATTTGCACAATGAACACATTACACAATGACATACTGTGGCTGTTATTCCTGCAGCATTGTCCAGAACTCATGGGGCTTTAGATGCCTCTCTACAGTCTCTCTACTGTGATTTAACGTTTTGCTCCAAATCTCAGAGAGTAAGCTGAATTTCAGCGCAAGACCAGATGCTGATGACGCCGGCTTTTTGATGGCAGACCGGATGAACGAGATGCAGTCATTTCAGACTATTCCTGGTGACGCGGACTGACTGAACATGTAAGCAAGACGCAAGCACACGTGCACATCCTCCAGAGGCCACGGCTGCTGAGCGTCCTTGACATTTCCATTCGTGATCATTACCGGCCAACGAATGTTTACTAGCCAGAGCAGTCTGTAAAATTTGAGGGCATTTAATGATGCGTTGCCATCATCAGTCTAATTGGGTTTAAGCAGCACTGGTCCAGAGGGAGTGCAAACATAGGTCTGGTCCTTGGCTAGAACTGTCAGACTAAATGCATTTGGGTTGGGGGGAAGAGGGGGGGTGGGGTGAACAAATAGATTGAAGTTGCAGAACATATGTCTTTGAAATCACCACATTCCCGTTAGCAGTGGCATCCCAGCTACTGCTAGGGGGAGTATAAAAAAAAACAGCTGACAAATTGTACAACCACTTAGGTTAATTATGGTTGTCTGACACATTTCGGAGGTCTGTCTCAGTAGCTAAAATAGTTTGGAGAGAAAAACAGAAATTTGCCCTAACAAAACGTTTGGGGGAAAATCCAGCAGCCCAGACTAATTATGTAGACAAGAGAACAGCTGTATTGACTTTGTCTTAGTTACAGAGCACTAACTCCCACATCTGATGCAAATATACAAGCTCAACAGCTTTGCTTAAGGAAAAAAAACTAAAGAGACTGGCTAAAATGGGGCAACATCCCTGTAAAATATCCCACATTCCAGCAGTCCCCATTGAAGAGATTTTCAGATGCATAACCCCAGACTAAGCTAAATATAGCCAACCCTCCATATGCATATTTAAATATTCCCTATATGACTCCTGTTTTATTGATAGCATATGCATTATGTAGGCATATTACTAGTGAAACACTGGGCGAAAGTTAGGCATATTGGTTTATGTGACGGGAAAACGCAGATGGGGGTAT
This sequence comes from Fundulus diaphanus, assembly GCA_037039145.1. Taxonomy (NCBI): domain Eukaryota; kingdom Metazoa; phylum Chordata; class Actinopteri; order Cyprinodontiformes; family Fundulidae; genus Fundulus; species Fundulus diaphanus. The sequence goes on from CM073137.1 coordinate 39,712,560, forward strand.
CCCGACAAACCTGGCAACCTGTGTAAAAGCAGGGCACACTTAAACTGGGGAATGTGGGTTTGCCCAAAAGCTGTGTTGATTACAACTTCAAGAGGTCCCATGAGGAAGATTAACACATGAGCATACATTATCCCTCCCTCTCCTGCTCAAAGAACGGCCGAGAAGAAGAGGAGGGATGAGGAGAGAGACATAATGAGAGGAAGTTACGCATAAGGAGAACCTATAGAAATGAACAAGGGGACTAGCAGCAGTGTTAGGAAGCTTCGCATCAGGGTGTGATGCTCCAGCGCCTTGTCAAAGTACACACAGGCCACTGTATTCTTGTAATGTTACAATCACTAACTTCAGTGTATCTTATTGGGATTTTATGAGACTGACCAAAATGAAGCACATCCTGAGTGTTAAACAGAAGGAAAATTATGCAGGTTTTCAAAGGTGTGAGATACATTTATATTCAATCCCCCTTCACTTTGATAGTCCTAAATAAAATCCAGGGCAATCAATCGCCATAAGGACTGACCTAATTAGTGAAAGGCAGAGGAGGTCATGCAGTCATTGGAATCAGGTGAGCAGGAACAGAAACATGTCCAAAACACCAGGGTTGGGAACCACTGTGCTATAGCATTAGGCTGCTGCAGGACATACTGACCACCTTTCTTCACTGTGCTCCTTTCTCCTACTACTCTCCAATTAAGCATTATTTGCTATTATTGCTGCCATTAACTTTATGTTCTATCAGTTTCTGCCAGTTTTTGAAGAGGAAAAAAACTGAAGTAACATAGAAGTTACATCTGGCCCGGTATTTCTGTTTAGCCGTGGCTATTACTGGCAATCTCTTCATGTTTCTGTAAATAACAAAATTAGCCCTGTCATTCTAGTTTTAACACGGTCTCGCTTACAGACAAAGCAGCTTATGGAGCTATTGCTGCAACTAACTAAACGTCTGTTTTTCCTCCTAGAGCTTTTACCACATGCTCAGCGCTCATATATTTAGCTGTGTTTCTCTCCTAGACGAAGCCACTAAAGGAGCTACTAATTACATTAGTTCTTTACTTTTTATTTTAGCACAGAAGCACTGCTGGATCAGCGCTTCTGTGTTTATGTGTCTGTTCTGTCTTCCCAAACCCCCAGTCGGTCGCAGCAGATGGTGGCTCACACTGACCCAGGCACTACTGGAGGTTTCTTCCTGTTTAATGTGAATTCTCCTTTCCACTGCAACCACGTGTGTGCTCAGTACAAGGGATTGCTACAAAGTTAATGACTAGATGCAATCAAATGTCCACTGTCACTGCATGCTTGTTCAAGAGGAGGAGTTATTGCAGTTTGGTTTCCTTAGACCAGGGTCACCACTTTATTGGTGTTGTGTCATACGAAGGGCTACCAGTACAGACCTTTGAACAAGAGGAGTCAGAGTTCAGCTTAATTTTGTGTAAAATAAATACATTTTTCATGCTTTGTTATAGATATTGTCATTTTAAATCTATATAAATGTGTGACTAAACAAGAAGAGTAACAGAATAAAGTTTTAGCTGCAGCTCACTGATGGATTGTGCTTTTTTAGAACAGGCTCGTGGGCACCACATGTGGTCCTTGGGGGCTACTTGGTGCCCGCGGGCACCATATTGGTGACTCCTGCCTTAGACTTTAAAAGACTTTATACTTAATCTGCCGTGTGATTGGACTGAATCAGCTACATATTTCTGTACATAAACTGGACCTGTTTGTCTTAAAAAGTCCCTTCATTTTTAAGACAAATGTGGCTATTCACATTTGTTGTGAATAGCCACTGTAGAAACAAAGCGGCTCGAACTGAAGCGAATTACTGAACAAACGGCATCAGGAAGACCAGACGCGCCAGTCAGAGCAGACAAAGTTGTGGGGAAGTTTAAAGCAGCGTAAGCTTTTAAAGCAATAGCATAAGGTCTGAACATCTAACGGGGCACTGTTCAGTTCATCATCTAAAAGTAGGAAGAGCATAGTACAACTGCAAGCCTAAGACCCATCCATGTGAACTGAAAGGCCAGGCACAAAGAGCGTTAATTAGAGAAGCATCCCAGGGGGCCAGGGTAACTATGGTGGAGCTGCAGAGATCCACAGCTCAGGTGAGACAATCTGTTGGCAGAACAATTAGATTATTGAGATCAAAATTAAACTTTCTAGCCTACACCCAAATTGCTGTGAAACACAGCGGTGGAATCTTCGCGGCGTGGCGATGATTTTTCTTTCTTTTCTCGGAATGTGGAAACAGATGGGAGTTGATGGGAAGGTGAATGGAGCTAAATACATGGAAATCCTAGGTTGGAGGTTTACCTTCCACCAAGAGAGCAAAGCTGAACATACAGCCAGACCTGCAGTGGTTTTCTAGATCAGAATTTATTTATGAGTTCCAGACTTAAATCCAGTTAAGAATCTGTACCAAGATGTTCAGATGCTCTCCATCAGTCCCGTCTGACTGAGCTTGACCTATTTATAGGAAAGAATCTGATGTGCACAGCCAATAGTGACACCCTGAAATGACAGGCAGCTGTAACAGTGCAAAAGTATCTACCCGGGAGGCGGTGCAAATGCAAATGTATGCCAAAGCACCAAGATTAAAATAATATGACCATTCCTTTGCTTCTTTAAACTTTTGCAATACTTTGTGTTGGTCTATAACAGAAAATACCAATAACATCCACTGAGGTTTGTGGTTGTAACATTCAAGCAAAATTAGGTGATGAATTATATCATAGTGTAAATAATGATAAATAACCTCTGGGGTTAGATGGGGGCAAATGACTCGCCGTGGCGACCCCTAAAAGGGAAAAGCCAAAGGAGCAAATAATAATAAATCTAATAATCTGCTGATAAGTCTTTAAGCAGTAAGATGACCAACAACGAGGACAGGTCATGCAGAAATAGGTTCTTACAGTACAGGAAGTCATCACCAGATCATATCTTACCCACTGTCTGAGGTCAGTGACTCTCCCAAGGAGTGGGTGTCATTTTGACCCCGATTCTCACCCTCCCGTTTTGGCTGGTTCCCCTCCCTGGTGTCGTTGTTGTTGGGGCAGCCGCCGACGTAGACCTGGGGCTGTCTTGTTCCGCTGATGTTCCCCATAGTCACTGCGGGCCCCCTTTCGTAGCCGTTTACTGTCCGGGGGCCCGTCCTGTTCTCCAGGATTTCATGGTGCTTGCTGTAGGATGGCGGCGAGGATGAGGGCGGCTGACGGGATGAGGATGTGGGGACAGGCGTAGGGGTGGAGGAGGCAGTATGTCTGGGCAGTTTGTATCCATGTGAGATGAGGAGGTCCTCCACGCTGTACATTGTGGCATTTGTTTCTGCTGGTGCTGGTGTTTCTCCACCTCTCTGCCTTTAGGTTGCTTCTCAAGGTGTCTCTGCTTCTTCCTTACACACACCGGCAGGATTACCGGCACAACTGCACAGCGGAGGCCATCACTGGGAAAAAAGAGAGAGAGAAAACGCATGAACACACTAGAAGAAAGACAGATGGAAAAAAAGGTGAGGGTATAACCGTTATCCTTGCTATCCCTGTCTGATTGTTGCAAAGACCCCCATGGAAATTTGAGACAACGGGAACAACGGAAAAAAGGGAGGCACCACAACCCCCAGCCCCAACTTCTCCCCCAGCGATTCCTCCTTTCCCTCTTGTACAGTTCTACCAGCAGACGCCTTTTCTCTGCTTCAGTCAGGCACTGAGGGAGATCTGCAGGTATTTTTTATTTTTTTTAATAAAAAAACAGCATGCCACCCAAAACAGCATCCTCGTTGGCTGCAAGAGAAATTGTACTGCTGCATTAAAAACAGGGCCACTGTTTGCACTGGGCTCCCCACAGACTGTCAGCAGCATTCCCAAGCCCATGTTTTGCATCACCAAAACTGCTGGAGGACAGTGTGTGTCTGTGTTCACCTCACTATCTCTAAAGTATGTCAGCAAAAGCTGTGCCCAACTCTCAGCACAAAGTCAAGCTTGTTCAAAGTGCTGGTTGGACTCCGTCATGGCAGCCCCTTGTCCCTGATCCTGTTTGCGATGTTCATGGGTGGAAAATTGAGGCGTAGTCATAGCGCGCTTTTGCTCTTTGCAGATGATATGGTTCTGTTGGTGTCTTCAAGCCATGACCTTCATCGTGCGATGAAGCAGTTTGCAGCTGAGTGTGAAGGGTTTTGGTAGTGTGAGATCATGGTTCTCAACCAGAGAAAAAGGCGGACTGCTCTTTCAGGGTCAGTTTCTGCCTCAAGTGGAGGAGTTCATGTTGGTGTCTTGTTCATGGAGGATGACGGATGGAGCAAAAAGAAAGAGCTCAGTCAAAAAGCATGAGGCGCTCCATTCAGGGACAGCTTGGAGTAGAGCCACTGCTTCTCTGTTTTGAAAGGAGTCAGTTCAGAAGGTTTGGAAATCTGATCAGGAAACTTCCCTGACAAGTCCCACGGGGAAGAGACCACAGAGTAGACCCAGAACCCATCAGAGGAACTATTTATCCCTTCTGGCCTTGGAATCGCCAAGTATGAGCTGGAGAGATTTACCAGGGAGAAGAATTTTAGCCCCCACTACTCAATTTCAGATAAGCAGAAAAAAATTAATGGATGGAGGGGTTCCTAGACGTATGCCCTGCCATGGATCTCAAAGCACCATAATGGTTTGGCAGTACAAAATTGAGGAGTATTACAATAAATGGACATAAGGTGCGAAGAATCATTAAATTACAACCACTTTCACTAGCAGGTTTACACATCAAGACATAGTAAAAATGCTCTGGTCTCTAATGACCTCAATTGTTGAAAAACACCCAATAGACAAATCACCATCATTATTTCTAAGACAAAGATAAAACCAAAACGATTAAGCTTAGGGTGGAAAATATTAAGCAAAAAACGCTGATCAACCATATTCAACATTAGGGCTGCATCCAAGGTCAAATTCTTTGTTTGTACCAATATACTTGGTAATTAAAGTTGATTCTGTAACTATATAGTAGGAAAACATGATAATGTTGAATATTGCAATGACAATATCGATCCCAATGAACTCACATTTTCTTCACTTTTCTTTTACATGATCACATAACTGAATCTACATCAAGTGAACTGAAACTTTGCCCTAATGGCTAGTACTAGCAGGCAGTGTTTCATGTAACCTGAAATATTATAGCCTGAAAAATATTGCAAAAAATATACATGCAATATACATGCAAGCAGCACTTTGCAACTGCAGCGATAACTTCAAGCAGTTATTTCCTGAATGACTATCAGTCTGACATCATTGGAGAGGAAGTTTGTCCCATTCTTTTTTACATCAACCATTGAGTTGATGGAGGTTTGCAGACCAACCAACCTTTTTGCACAGCTCTCCTAAAGTCAGGTCTGGACTTTGACAGTAACATTGCAGTACTTGTGCTGGTGAAGATTCTCAGTCATCCAGGTCATGGTCATTCCAAAAAAAAAGTAAAAAACAAGGCAACTGGACTGAGGCTGGTGCATCCCAAGGACAAAACCCCCAAACCTAAGATGAGCGGAGTGGTGTATGCAGTTCAGTGCAGTGAGGAATGTTCTGATCTTTATATTGGAGAAACCAAACAACCTCTCCACAGACGCATGGCTCAACACAGGAGAGCTACCTCCTCAGGACAAGACTCTGCTGTCCACCTACACCTTAAGGACAAAGAACACTCTTTTGAGGACCAAAATGTTCATATTTTGGACAAAGAAGATAGATGGTTTGAAAGGGGTGTGAAGGAAGCCATTTACGTTAAGAGAGAAAAACCAACCTTAAACAGAGGAGGAGGCCTTAGGTTCCCACTCTCAAAAACTTACAATACAGCAATAGGATTAATTCCGGCCAATCTTCACCTTAACTCTCACCCTCATTCGGGTGATCAAAACATTGTTCCTTTAAGCCAGGCCAATAACAACCCTAACGACTCCTCGTTACAGATGATTGGACCATTTTCGGTCCAATCTGATGGCTTAATGGCTTTAACGACCGCCCATTACTAAGGGGTGGACCTGTTTTGGTTGTATTTGCATGTTATCTAAGCCATTACAAGGCCTTTGTTTGGCATTGGTATAAAGCTGGTTACTCCACATTACTCCAGACTTTTTGAATTGAGAAAGCTTCCTGGAGAGGAAGCGAAACGTCTTCTACTACGGATAACAAGTCCAGTTGCCTTGTTTTTTACTTTTTTTTGGAATTGCAGTACTTGATTGTTTTCTTAATCAGCAATTCTGTTGGGAGTTTTGTGCGTCTGGGATATTATTTCTGTTCTATGACAGGTTTTGGGGCAGGCACCTGCTTTAATAGAAATAGTTCCACATGCTAATGATCAAGTAATCAAGTGCAATTAATTAGCAGCACCTAACTGCTTCTTTCCCTTTCATATCCCAAAATAAGAACAAAGGATGTTTTTTTCTGCAAATAGTTTTTGCATTTTGACTTTGGCTTAAAAAAATAATATATTTCCTGATATGTGAAACTCCAGAATGAAGGGTGTGCAGAGGACCCCAAGAGGAAATGTCTACTGGCACATGTTCTTTTTCAATTTGAATTGATTCATTAACAGCAAACACTAAAACATTGTTTTTCAAATAAGAGAAAGTTCAAAAACATTTTGAGATGAAAAAAATAATCTCTTCATAGGCATTAAATAAACACCTATAACAGTAAAGACATGCAAGGCCTTATCCCAAAAATGACCATGGATGTTAGCTTGAATGACTAATGAATGATTGAATTAGGGATACCCAGTGTGCATCCTCTCATGATGTAATGCCCTTGATGAAGTCATGCTTGATGCCTTGTCAGAGTCAAAGATGCTGCTGTGGCCCACTCATTCACGCAAACAACCTGGCTGTCCTCAATAAGAAATGGCATAAAAGGAAAGCGCTGTGTGACACGCTGCCAGAATCAAACACCATGCAGACGGTTTTAAAGCCAACGACACTGGGATTGTTCAAAAGGCAGAGCCAAATCGCTTGTTGCCCGCTTTTAAAAAACAGACGGCTGACGCAGCCTCGTCAAAATGTATTCAGCTGCAAACTGATTAGCATTTGTTTTGCTCTTCAGCCATCATGGTTCCATACAGGCTGAAAAAAAATTGGAGCTATAAAAAGCCATCTCAGAGGGCAGCATCACTTCCCCTCTCCTTCTTCCTTGTACCTGAACCCCGGGACATCCCGCTAGGTGATTAGGTGATTAACAGGATCCAGCACCGTGAAAACGCCGCTCCCTTTGTGCGTCTGGCTCTCTAATACGATTAGCTTTTTTCATTTAAAACCTTAAACCTGTTAGTTTTGGAGGATTGACTCTTGGCGCTTAGCCAGTTAATACTTTTGTTGAGTTTAACTCTTCCCGTTTGTGATTTGAGTAATCCCCTCAAGAAGAGGCCAGTTCTGAGTTTCCAAGGACCTTGTGTTAAAGCAATGTCAGTGCAAAGGAAATAGAGGGGCGGCAATTAATTTGCTTACGGATGAGCGCACAGACATGGGACACACAGTATTTCACTCATCATTATTCCCTGAACTTCAGATGAACTTGTGTTGGGCAAAAAAAAAAGCCCAGTCATGGTGCCATTTATCTGACATTATGTTATGAAAATGCAGCAAATGGAAGTAAAACATCATCAAAGATGGTTATACAGTGGAAAACATAATACTAAATACTGTACAAGTCAACCTTTTCCCAAATAATTCGATTTAAATTGGCCTAAAGATATAAAATATTTAATATCAGATGGTTTATTGCAACTGACGTGGCTTATAAAAAGCTATCTCATTACCAAAGGTGTCACAAAAGCAGCACCTCATAATGGGTAAAAGAAAATGGTTCTCTCTGGACCTTTGCGACCTTGTTGTAAAACATACCTTTGGCATTGGCTAAAGAGATTTTTCTAAACTTCTAAATGCGCCACAGAGCACCATCGGTGCAAGAATCTTGGAGTGAAAGGCTGTGACCAGAGGCTTCATGCAGGACAGAGCGGTCAAAAGAATACTTAGTAGAGCGAGCCAAGGACAGCTCACAGTGAGCTTCAGAATAACCTGGGATTAGCTGGGACAACCTCTAAACTCAATCACTGCACAAAACTCCACTCCTGAAGGAAAAACCTGAAGAAACCGGTTAAAAGCAGAACAAGTCAATGAAATACGGAGAAGATATTGTCTCTTTGAATAGTCTCATTGCACAGGGCATGTTTGGAGGACAAAGGGCCCTAAACATTTACCCCAGAAACACCTTCACAACAGTGAAGTGTTTTCACCGTGGGACTGGTAGACTTCTTTTCATTAAAGGAAGGATGAATGGAGAAGTTTACAGAGACGGTAGTAAAAATCTGAAGGGATTTTTCAGCTAGACAAAGATTCCAAACACACAGCCAAGGAAAGTGAATCGGTTTGGGAGAAAGGGCATAAAGCTGTTTGGATGGCCTAGTCAATCTCCTGACTTAATTCTAACCAAAAATGTTTGGAAGAATTGAAGATCAGCATCACAGCACAAAACCATCAAGATATGAAAACTGAGCATTTCATCCAACTAGTAAATGGGTGACCGTGGCTCAGTGGGTTGAGTAGTTGTCTTGCAATTGGAAGAGTGTGGCTTTGATTCCAGCTACCCTTGCCTTAGGGCAAGGCGCTTAACCCCAAGTTGACTACCGATCTGAGAATCGGTGTAAGAATGTGTGCATGTTAGAGAGTGCAATTGGGTGAATGTGGCTCTAGTGTGAAGTGCTTTGAGTGATCAGTATGACTGGAAAAGTGCTGTACAAGTTCAGTCTATTTAGTAAATCCATACAGGAGACACCATGACCAAAATAGCTATTGAATACATTTTAGTAAGTGAAATGGCCTAGATTGCATTGGTTTATTTGTATGTGTGATTTGCTTGGGTTTTTACTAACATCTGATGTAAATTTCATGTTAACAGTTCCATAAACTTACTGAAAAAGGTTGACATGTTCAGTACCTATTTTCCTGTTCCGGTTTTTCTCTAAAGACATTTCTTCATTTGAACTTTGAATTCCGAACCACCAGCAGGTCTGCTTGCATTAGATGAAGCTTATTTCTCCAAACGGACAAAGCTTTAATAAAGAGAGCTTTAGGTCACAGGTCATTAATATGACAACACATATTAACCTGCTTGAACTCACTGCTCTCTAATCTAGCCAGAACGCAAATCTGAGCCCGGCGTCATCACTAAACGAGGATTATCTCCATCGTCGGCAAAAGTTGAGGATTTCCCTTGTAAAAAGTGAGCTGATGTCATACGCCCTTCCCTCCTCGAGCCCCCACCCCTCTTCACCTTCCTTCTTATGACGAGCTCTGCCTGAATACCGTTAAAGCTGTTACACAATGGAATTACCCATTTTATATCAAATAAAACCCGAGAATCATGCAACAGTCCGCAACAATGGTCGGCTTTCATTCCCCAAAACACAACAACATTGTGTTCCACTACAATGCCTGCTTGTGTGAATAGACACCACTGCCGCCTAGATTTGGAAACGGGGAGAGAATAGGGGATGGATCGGCTACGATTTTACTGGCATGGCTCACCCGAAGACAGAATCACATAAGTTATAGATAACATATGCAGCTAAGTAAGCTCAGAATAAATAAAACCATATGTGGGGCAGCAGCATCCTTAAAGAATTCTGTAGGAATGGGTGCTTCTGGGTCAAACGAACAGTTGTCAAAGGTAGTGACTTTGATAAAACCAGGTAACAGCAAGGTTTTGGCTGAATGTTTCGAATGTTTGCTAATGCTGCAGGGGTATGACAGGTTGCGAGTTGACAGTTTGGTGTCAGCTCTTTATTCCTGGCCCGGCTGAGATGGGGGCATGGCGAAGAGCCCGGGAGGTGCAGGGGCAGCCTGGTAGACAATACAGCGCAGATGCCTAAATCAGGCCTCGGGGAGGAGCCAACTGCAGAGTTAGAGTGTGTAAGCAAATCTCCTAGAATAGACAGTCATAATGTGGTGAAAGATGGCTGAATGATTTAACTCAGTGATTCTTATGGCGAACCTGACCTGTAAGCTAAAGAAGACACACAACTTGGCAAAATGTATCCTTTGAATTTTTCCCATTTTGTCAACACATACACATTTTATCGGGCTCTCATGCAATAGACCAACTAAGTTAAGTGCAGCATTATAGTTCAAACATTTTTTATAAAAATCAGAAATAGATGGAACGCATTTGTATTGAGTCTCCTTTACTCTGCTCACCTTAATAACCAGTGCCACCAGTTAGCTTGAGATAAACAGCTATTTAGCAGAAGTCTGTTGTGATTTAAGTACAGTATAAATCCAGCTGGTCTGTGAAGGCCTCAGGGGTTTGCAGAGAACAGATTCATGAAAACCAACCAAAAAGTAGATTTAAAGAAAAGTTAGGTCATGCAACTATATCCCAAGCTTGGAACAACTCACAGACTGGAAATGTTGCTCTAGCTACATTTAAACTATGATAATAAAAACAATATTGATTCTTGTATCACATCAATCTGAACACATCCCCCTCAGAGTGGTTGTGGGTGTCAGCATCATGCAGTGGGGAAGCCTTTCTTCTGCATAAACTGGGCCGGTTGTCCGAGTTGATGGAAGGATGAATCGAGCTAAAACGGAGCAATCCTGGAGGAAAACCTAAAAGAAAGACCTGATCATGATGGATATTGACCTGGTTTAGATCAAAGCATACTCATGTGTTTGAACGACCCAAAGTCCGGACCAACATTGAATTGAGAATCTGTGGCAGGATTTGAAAATTGATGTTCAGAGATGCTCTCTATTCAATCTGACTAAGATTGAGCTATATTAGCAAGAGGAATGGAAGAAATGTCAATACCTATGTGTGTAAAGTTGGTAAAGATAACCAAAAAGACCTGGTGGTCTTTTTTAACATCGAATCCAAATAAAATCTGTGTACCATTGTAATGTGATGAAATTTGAAAAAAAGGGTGAGAATAATTTGGTAATAAAGTATAAATGCTTAAAAATCTACATCCTGTTAGAAAAAGCCTCTTGCACAAGTCTAAACAAAAATATAGTGTTCAGGCACAAGAACATCTGCGTTCTTAAATAACGTGGCCTGGAACCAAAAAAGACAACAAGCCCTCGTTCTAAAATAACCCACAAGAGCCGCACCTCTTCAGCACATTGTTCAAAGTCTCCTTGGATCTCGAGCTGACCCGAATGGGTGTGTGCTTGGCAGGACTCTGTGCTGCATCTGTTAGAAGTGTGCAGGCGTCTCTGAGGCATGACAAGCCCATCGCACTCAGCAAACAGCGCGCCTTGGAAGACTGTTTATCTTCGTGACATCACCGTGTCCAGCGGATGGGCCGCCTCGCTTCCTGAGGAAGTGCGTCTGTTTTCAACCGGAGGGTTGTCGCAAGTGTTTCCAATCAGGGACTTGTTTGTCCCGAGGGGAAGTGGTCGGAGGCATGTTTTTGTTTTTTCTTCTTTTTTTTCGGCAGAGGAAGAAAGTGCCCAAAGTGTTTCGAGTCACATTTTGGTCCGAGTGAGCCGGCATTTCTTCCCCTCCACAGGTACGGCAATGACTCAGCAGCAAAACGTGTGGATTTTCCAAAGATTTATGTCTCCTCTAGACGCTTGCCATCCCTCAAGATAGCTCCATCGATCTCAGCCAACATTACATTCTGGCACAGTTACGGCATGACCTACTGAAGCAATGAAAATTCACCACATCACATCAGTTCAGGGAAGCTTCAACATTTAATATAAAGCAGAGCTAGTCACCACGTTGCAACCCATGTGCCGTCTCAAGAATCCACGCCCTCCTAGACAGAGCAGTAATTAAGGCACCATGAGCTAATGAATAAAGGTTTCGCCCAAAAACAAAAAACACCCACTGGCATGATTTTGCAAAACATACTCTGTGGCACGAGTTGTTTTGCTTTCATGAATGGCAGACAATAGTGTGTGGGCCGCTGAGATATTCCCTCTGCATCGCTTTGGTCCAAAACTTATTACAGTCAGAATCTGCTGGCACAGAAATCAAAGGCAAGATGAGTTAGAGAAGAAAAAAAGGGTTGGAGTCGGGGTGTGCTTGTGCGGGGGTGGGGTAGTTCTATCCCACCATATTCCTGCAGATCACAAGTCTGAAAGATTCTTTTCAGGCCTTCCATAGGCAGCCCGGTCTCGTACTTGTCTTCCAGGCTCAACGCAGAGTAAAAACAGAAGGATACTGATGATGTGACGGTAATTGTGTCAGTGGAATTCTCTTCCATTGTGCAACAAGGCTTAGCTCGGTTCAGCTCTTACTCAGTGATTTGACGTCAAGAGATTTTCTCCATCTGAGTGCATCCTAATGGGGTGCGAATGGCATCTTAAATGTGAGCAGCTCATGGTATAAAATTCTATTTTTTGGGGAATTAGCATAATGAGACCTTGATAGCTCAATTCACCACTTTCCTTTCCCTTACTGTGACATTTATCTGGTACATTTACATTGAATAAACAAGCAAATCTGAGGAAAACATAAAAATAGAAAAGCTGCAATAACTTAGTTACATAAGTATGTGCACCCTTAAACTAATGCTTTGTTTTCAGTCTCACCAGTCTTTGGTACGAATGTATCAGTACACCACATCTTCACTTATCAACAATTGATCACTTCACCTTGCAAAAGTTCTCCCAATCTATTAGACTTTGAGGAGATCTCTTGTCCCCAGGTAGCCCCACAGAGTTTGTGCAATATACAGTTCCGGACTCGGCTACATCATTTCAAAACTTTAACTCTTCTCTTAACAGCGACACTGAAAACTGAAATCCCTCTTCATCTTCAGCTTTCTGGTAGACACCAAAAAGTTTTGGCTCTATAGTGACAGGTATTTACTGTTCATAATTTAATTTACCTTTAAAAATTTTCAATCTGAAGATCCCACAAGATTCTGGGTCAAGTCAGGCAGACCTTGATATTTTCTATGCTCCATAGAGTAGGGCTGCAAAACAACCCCCTGCAGGGGGGGCAGCAGTACTGGTACAGCACTGGTACAGCACTTGACTGGTTTAACTCCTGCTTAAAGGACAGGGAATTTTTTGTTCTCAATGGGTAACTTTACATCAGAGACCACAAAAATACATACTCAAACACATAGGGTTTCCCAATGGTGCATCTTGGGTCCTCTCCTATTCAATATCTAGCTCAGATCATGAAAACAAAAACATACCATAACCAGGACTGGACTTGGTGATGGCCGCCCACCATGACTAGTTAAACAATATACTGAGACACACAGCATACCAGAGGATATATGGACACGTGTCGTTTTAAAAACTAAAATAAAACGTAGCAGCCTGCTTTCACTACACAACTTTGATTTTGGGAGAGATAGCCACAGTGCCACAGTCTTTATCCTTTAGTGAAAGTGGTTGTCAAACAAGTACTGCTGGTGATGTCTTTTCAGTGTTAAATGAAGTATACTGTTGATAAGTCAATTAGGCCAACAGTAAGGCTTAACATCTGTGTTGAATATAAAGTGGCGCCTTATAGTATGAAAAAGAGTCTCTTCCTTCCAGTAAAGACTGGAAGGAAGCGAGAGAGAGATGCAGAGACACAAAGACAAAGAAAATGAAAGACCAGTGCTTTATCCGAATACCCTTAATAATGGCTTCTAACTCCTGCTCCTAGCTCCTGTTTCTTGACCTTTCACGGGGTCAACAGTTAGAATTGCATTGCTGGGAGGTAAGGAACCTTAGACTGCTGTGCCGAATTCAGACAGCCTCCAACGTCATTATGTGACGGAAACACACATGGATGCATGGGCGTCGCAATAATTATGCGTGAAGGCCTCCACTTTTGAAAGCTACCTGAAGGGACCCCCGCAAATTTACAAAAATATGTTTTGTAGTTTTTAAAGTAGCCTTTTTTTGTTTCTGACACTGTTGAACTAAAATAATTCCCTGAATTTGATTCACACAGAGCTTCAATCATTTATTCACCTCTTTCACTTTGCGTGCTTCTGATAACTGTCTTTTTGGTACAGTTTGTTTTATGTAATGTGGACTCAGGGAATGTATCAACATTCATAAATCATTCAGTAAAAGTCATTTGTCGTTACAAACACATGTAATTACTGTTTTTAATCACTTATTTATGTTGGCAAAAGCTTCTTATTCCTACAGCCTGGGTCACACATGTATGAACAAATATGCAAATGAGATAATTACACACACACACACACCCCACTCCACACACCCGACAATGTGGGGGCCTTTACATGAATGCACTTCTAGGCCGTTTCTCAATTCACAAGAACACGAGTACGGACTCGAGTTCTCGTCAAGGGCGTTCTTGGCAGGAACACAGGAAGTACGGACTTGGGGAGAACAGAAGCGTATTCGTGACATCACCACACGCACAGCCCGCCTGAACCTGCATTTCACCTCCTGTTATTAGTAGTCTTTAGATGATAATAAATTATTACTTATATTGATCATAAAATGAAATATTGTATGAATAATGTAATCATTGTTGAATGTGAGAGGTAATATTTTGTGTTAAATACATTATAATTTAAGTTCTTTAGCTTTTTTAACATACAAAACTATTTATACACTACACCATATTTTAATGATTTTTTTTAATAACAATTATAATTTTGATAACTAAAAAAGCCTAAAAAAATATCTTTAAAAAATTATGCATTCTGGGAAAGGGGTCAGTCTGAAGAAAACACAAGTCTGCTCTAAAGCATTCTCGATAAAGAGGGCAGGGCGAGAACAACATCCGGGGATTTGGTGCGTTCTCGGTCTGGTGTTCTTAGCAATTAGTTCTTATGCTCCACTTTTTCTTGTTCTGTTCATCTACAGCACTTTAAATTGTCTTGTTACTGAAATGTGCAATACAAATAAACTTACCTTGCCTTACACAGTGACCATAAAGATTCTTGATTCTTTATTGTTTCAAATTTCTTTAAAATGATAACATCACAGAGTAATGCTTAATTAACGGAGCAAATAATACAGACGGCTGGAGGTGGGGCTAAAGTCATCCTCTGGAGGCATTCTCCACCTTCTGGCTTTACTGGCTCTGTGGAAAATCAACAGCAGTAGAGTAAGTAGAGCATGGCCAAGCAGGGTAGTGTAGGGTAGGGCCAGAGAAAAAGAGGTTTATTTCTTGGCAGCCTGCCGTGGCTTATTATGCTGTTTTGCTTGTTCATCGTGCTTATTATGTTTGTTTTGTACCCTGCTTTTGACTGATATCTTTGTACAGTTAGATAATTGTTGATCTTTGTAAACTCTCTGGAAAGGATGACTGCAGTTAATTTTATTTCCTCAGTTTTCAATTATTTAGTGGTACATCACAAAAAAAGTCTTAACAAAAATGGGGTTATAAACTTTAGCGAGCCACTTTAAATCATAAGTACAGTTTATTAAGCATGCTAATCTCCATAGCTACACATGGCCCGAGGCTCCACCTGCCCTGAACTACTCCCAGCCCTGTGCCGTTCCTGAGCCTGCCAAACGGGCTTCATGGTAATTAGTGTCTGTCAAGGTTTGGGGCTTTGCTAGAGATGACAGTGGCATGGTTTATCAGCCAGAAACAGTGTGATCAAAGGGGCAGCCTGCTCTGCCTTTCTGCTAATCAGATGTGGACTCGGCATGCCTCCTGCTCAGCACCACGGAGGGCAAGACAGCAAACAATCCAGCATAAACATGTCCTCCCAACACAGATTCCCACTCATGCCTCATCAGCAGCAACTTTCAGAAATTGGGAATGTTGCAGCCGATGTGGTGCAAAAACAGTGAGGCTTTCATAAGCTCCACTCCAAAGACACTGCTTTACTTAAAAGTTTTTTAGTGACATTTTGATGTCAACTGACTGTTGACCATCCATTGTAATGGTTCTCCTGGATCTTAAATCTGCTTTTGACACTGCAGATCACAGTGTTTTGACATACATGGTTTATCAGGAGTGGCTCTAGAGTAGTTTACCTGCTCTCTTTCAGGCAGAAGACAGTCTTTTTCCAAACCAGATCATGTCAGACTCCATGTGGGGTACCACGGTTCTGTCATGGGACTTATTGTCTTTCTTTTGTAATATTCCCTGCTAGGCTAAATAATCAGGCAACTTTTGAATGTGTCTTATCACTTCTATGCTGACGATATTTAGCTCTACTGTTCTTTTAAGCCAACTGAATATTCAAATTAGTTTTCCTTTATAAACTGTTTTAGCAGTATCAAACAGTGGCTCTGTGACAGTTCTTTGCTAGTGAATTCTAATAAGACTGAAATCCTACTTATTGCCCCTAGGAACAGAATAACTGAAACCAAAAACTTAATCTCTTTACATTTGCTAGCTGGACATTTTTGTATTAATTTTAAAGGTGACATACAATGCTAATGTTCCTTTTTTAGTCCTAAATATATTTTGTTGTGTACTTAGAGTCTATAGGAATGTAGCCTCTCCAGGTGCTGTGTAGATATATTTATATTCTGTTTATGACATAATTTTTAATCTGTCCAATTTTCTATATTCTCTATTACGTTTTTTTTAATAATTACCTCACAGCATTTGCTGTGAAGCTGCTAAACAAGGTCATGGACTTCCGGTTGACCAATTTTGCAAACCTGCTATTTTTATTTTTTGCCGCAATTTTGCAGTTCAAGCTGAAAGATGCCGAAGCTACAAGTGGATTAGTGAAAATATTCGGTTGTTGGTTATATTAAATCTCACAATTCATTACAGCATAATACAAAAATGCCCGAATGGTGTGGAGTGGAACGCTCTGCGACATGGAAGGTGGTGGGGTGTGAAGAGCTTCCTTTGCATTTAAAGAGACAGCAGCAAAACAGGTTGCCCTCAGACAAGTGTCAGAACAGGCGCACAAGAGGGGCTATGGGGCAACAATAACAAGAATCCAAACTAAAGCATTGCAGGTCCACTTTATATAGACTGCAACTGAAAGATTTCAGTATGAAAAAGAAGGCAGTAAAAAGATTGATATGTCCCCTTTAAATTTTTAGTCTTTACTTTTAGAGCCCCATGTGGTCAACCCCATGCCTATATCAGTGAAACCTTCAGAACCCTACACCTGTTTTCGCAGTCTGAGATCTTCCAGTCACAGGTTGTTAATGGTTCCAAGAATGCATTTTAAGACAAGAGGGGTAAATCCTTTTGAACAGTGGCCCCAGCATTGTTAAATGTTTTGCCTCCATCTTTACACAGTCTTGATTCTGTTGACTTTATTTTTTAAAAGCACTTGAAAACACATTTATTCAGACAGACCATTAACTAGTTTTATGCAGCATTATGTGTACCGTTTTTATATTTTCTTTCATGTCTTTTTTTACGCAGGTTATTGTAAAGGACGTTGTGGTTTTTGACCAGTGAAAGATGCTATATAAATAAATGTATTTACTTAAATGTTTCACCTAAGGAAAAGAGATTTTTCCATCGTGATGGATAGTGTGATGAAAGTTGAAAACGGCTACAAAAACGCATAATAATGAACAGGGTTGTCTCAAAGTGCACCGTTCCAACAGTGAAATAAAACGGACGAGCAGGAATCATAAACACGACTGCCATGGCCCTCCGCCAGCCAGCATCCAGCAGAATTTACGCTGAGTGGTAATTTCATGCCTCAGATTCTGCCTCCTCCTGCTGGCAGACGTCAGGAGCTTTCACGCGTTTCTGGCTGGCTTCATCCACCAGCGTCCTCCTTCCTGACTGCGTCACCTCTGTTCTGACATCACCATGCGACATCAGGCAAGACCTCAGAGGGGATTCCTGTAGCCGGGCAAAACATTGCATGACTTTCAAAGGCTACGGCAACCCGGTGGCTGACACACTCATTTCCCTGATGTGCCGCTCAGCCGTGAGGTGACGCTGAGGATTGGCAGAGACACACCAGAGCTGTTTACTGCTGCTGATAGAGAAACCATGCAGTTATCATTAAAGAATATATCTGGCTACTAGGAGCATTAGTGAAGACTGAACCCATGTGATTCGTTTCATAGCTGTAGAGGGCCCCTCCAGTTTTGCTGACCAGGCCTTTTCCTCTCACTGCTGGAAGGAATTAATGAGCTGCTTTCCTTCCTAATACGCTTCCCATCCCGGCAGGCTCCACACCCTTCTTCCCCAGGGCAACTCACAAGGCCTTGTGTTCCCACAAGATCCCAGTTTTAAGAGATGTGCAAAATACACCCCCTCCTCTCAAAATAAAAAAAAAAAGCACAGGTGCGCCTCTATTCACACCCATATACTTCCAATCATCATTTAATATTCAAAAAGCTAACCCAGCGGTGCTGATGCGGGCTAGATTTCTGCATCAGTTTGACTGTTAAGCTCCTCAGCTGCACCAGTCCACAAATACGCTCTGATGATCAGAAAGTACGTCTGCGCTGAAATTTACTAACAGCTTTCAATGTTGGCTCACTGAGCTGTGAAAGGTTTCCCCTGAGCAGGAACAGATCACCTCTGGGCAACCGTAATAGTCCTACTCTAACAACACACAACACCTCCTATAACTATCAGCTCTTTTATGAGAGCCCATAGGTGATCACATGAGAGGGTGATGGCAGTTATAGGAGCAGTACTTTAATAACAAAGTAATGGAACAGAATTTCAGCGCCTGGTAAAATCCTGGCAATCTGGCCTCGAGAGGTCCCCAAGGCGCCTACACGCCGTTTGCTTGAACATTTCACTTCACACCTTTCCACACTCCAATTTCCAGATGTCACAGTCAACTGTAGGTTCACTTTTAAATATGGAATATGGATGGATGGAAACGCTGCACAAATGATTCAATTGACGGATGGGCAAGCCGATAACTGGCTGGAGAGATGAAAAAGACTCAAAGGGCGTAAAAATGGACAAACAGACAGATCAGGTGGACGGGTGCACAAACAAACGGATATGATGCTTCCAAGAAATCATCTGTTTCATTCGAAATTATCGGCTGTTCTCAGCTGTTCTTACAACCAGTTTGCAGCGAGCACATATCTCTGGGTTTTTGGTCGAAACTTTAACGACACATGCAGCTCAAACGGAGAGCTGATGTGGTAGGTATAGAAAAAAAGGAACCATTATTTCACAGCAACAGATCTTCACAAATCAATATATTTGAGACATAACATGGAATAAAGGCAATGTTCCACACTCAACTCCTTTTTTACAAATAACCACACCGGGAAAATATCTGAAACCCCTTCCAAGTTTTCCTAGACTTCTCAAGACCCAGCTCCCTGAGTGTCCATTCCAATTCATATGAAATAAAGTGAAATAAAGAGTGAGAGTGTTTCAGGCAATCCACCCCTTGCAGGACATGGAAATCAGCAGCTGAATCCAAGGCAGAATTCTGGAGTACCGATCATATCATTGCAGACTGACAGCAGGGTGGCTGCTTCAACTCTGCACGGCAGAACCAGCGTGTGGATGAAGGAGAGGAGAGGTCAAGCTGCAGCCATCATCATCCTCCTCCTCCTCCTCCTCATGCAAACATGCTGCAGGTGTGACAAAGTGACAAACATGCAAGCATCAAAGCAGCCTAAACTTGGCACACCGTTTGCCAGGGGCGCCTATTCGCGGCTCATTTCCATCGCCATTTGGTGGCCCTCCGCATCCGGCCAGAACCGCGCGCACAACACGGCCGGAGCCGAAGGGGGCTGTCGCCGCGTCGTTACCGAATGATTGATGGGCTCGGAGAGAGAAACGCGAGAGATGCTAACCTCGCTCTGGTGCCGTGGCAGCTCGGGGTCTGCGGCCCCGGAGAGGCGCGCAGATGTGGTGAGGTGGCGAAAAATCCCTCTGAGCATCCGTCTGAATAAGGTTCCACCGAGGGAGGCGCACATCCCCGTCACAGAGACCCGAGTCCCGAGAGCACCGGCGCACCGGGGAAGGTCCCTGGCTGAATTCGGCGGGCTGGTCCTCCAGCGCCCATGCTGTGTTTATAACACAGAACACAAGTTCAGGCTGGACATGAGTAACTGTTGTTTGGACTGATTTAACGCGCTCTCTAGCTGCAAGCCATGGATGTGGCGTTTTAATCCCCGTCTCCAGTCAGAGGTCGTGTTGACGGGAGTCTCTGAGCGGAAGCAGGGCAAGACAGAACTGCGTGAAACAGTGGGCATGGAGCGTTTCCTCGACATGGGAGGGCTAACGCTAGCCCGGCTAGCTCCATCAGCAATCTTTAACCTTCAGCTGATGGGAGCGCGTCCGCAAACAGCGGCTGCAAGTTTCAGCAGAGAGAGAGAGGGAGGAGGGGAGGGGGAGACCGCCATCCTCCACAGCTGGCGTCGCCTCCTCGCTGTCCGGGAAGAGTCCCGGTTCCAGTCCCCGGAGGAGCCGGAGAGGACAGCCAGTCAGGGGAGAGCTCAGTCCGAGGCGGCTGGCTCGGCTTTAACTTGTGGGAAGATTGTTGAAGGCGGCAGAGCGCCTGTCTGCTCCCAAACAGCGGCGGCAGCTTGCCTTCCTCCGCTGCATGTGTCGTGACATGAGAAAAATAACACACAAGCACACGCGCACGCCCGCATGCCCCCAAAAATGTGAGAAATCTAGAGCGCGGCTCCACTTGGAGCCACTTTTACCTGCGAAATGCGTCGCTGCGTCGCCGCCTGGTCCCCAGCATTCAACCCAGCCGCTGGTCTGGACGGACTGAGCTGAGCTGGGATCTGCTGAGGGAACAGCCCCTCTTTACTACAGCACAGCTCTGTGGAAACATCCCTCTTCTCTAACCGGCAGGCAGCTGGATTCTGCCCAGCAATAAGGTCACTTCTCTTCCCGCTCTTCGACACAAACCCTGCCGTTTTTTGCGTCCACGCACAAGCGCAGAAATTCAAATCTTGCTCAGTCTGCATTCCTATTACGCTGGCATACCTGACATGACATTGATAGATGTTGGCCTATTGAGGTCAGGATTGCTTGATAACAAAAAAGTTGATTCTCACCTTCACATAATGTTTATGTAATCAGGGCCGGCCCAAGCTTGCATAGGGCTCAGAGGAGACCACCGAGGAGCCCACCTTTAGTTAATGGTGTCTTTTATCTGATCTAAACATCTTCTGAATCTCAAATTGGACAAATCAACTGGACCGTCCCTGAAGTCTTGTGGTTTAGATTTTCTGAGGTTCTGTACATTTGACATGTCAAATGTGCAGTTTTTTTGTATTGGTTCTTGAGAACAAAAATGTAGAATTTTTTGGATGGTTTTTAAAAAACCTCAGCAGAACCCCAAATCTCACCTTTTGCCATACCAACAAACATACCTAAAGCATCTTTTGATTTCAGTGTGCCAGTACGAGATAACCAAGGGCCCCTATCTGGCCCACTCTTACAAAAGTTTCTAGAAGCTCTGCTGTCCCCAACCAAACTCCAGTAATATGATTCAATGAGGCATGTACATGTGAAGATGCGCTAAGGCCTAGTCCACACGTAGTTGGATATCTGAGAAAACAAATACATTTTTATGCGTTTTGTCATTTCATCCACATGACAACTCTGTTTTACATCTCTAAAAATAACTGGGTCAAATAATGCGGTGCTGACGTGACATGTGTGACCATTGTAATAGACTGGGCCATGCAGTGGAGGGAAAATGAAGGCTGTCACAGAGGTCTTGATTTGTATGTTAGTGTTGTGAATGATCGTTTACAATATGCGTCTAATCAATGTCAAACTTGACACATTCACTGCTAAGAAATCAACGAAATCTCTGATCATTATTTCCAACTGTCTTTACCCCAGCAATCACACAGCATTCCCTGTATTCACCTCGGTATTGAAACTTCAAAGTAAAAGCACAAATGGCACATTATAAACTTGGTTCAGACGCTTTTTGCTAGTTTGTTTTTCCAAGCCCAGCTCCTCTGATTTGCTTCTAAGGAGGAAGAGTCCTTAGAGGAATATGGAAGCACAACGCTGTTCAGCGCTGCTGTGGCTTTGAAGGATTCTGATTGGCTCACAGAGGTTTTAACTTCGCTGTACACTGCCCCCTATGGGTTTAGCATGCTTATAACAATGCTCAGTGGCATATTTATGTGGGTTTGTGTGGATGAAAACTTTTCTTAAAACGATCCCTTCAAAACAACTGAGAATTATATTCATTGATTCATTGTTATGTTAACATAGTTACAATCTGATGTTACAAGTAGGGGTGTTAACAGTCAATCCATATCGATACATTGATTAAATCATTAATGATCCAATTACATCGATGTAAAATTAAATCCACATAATCATCTTTAAGACACGCCTTTATTTTATATATAATTATAAAACGATAATATATATTGAGAAGAATGTTGTTTTTGATTTAAATGTATGATGCCTGTTAGAGCTTGGAAATAAAATCATGTTTGTTTTGTTTTGTGAGTTGATATCAATGTAAATAATTGTGTCAGATTGGCAGATGATATTGCATCATGTCGATCGCAGACTTGTTAATTGAATTTGATGGTAAAACATATCGCAACAGACTTTGTGATATCACAAACATTGTATTGTCGTACAAACAAATCAATACAACATTGTATTGTGATAAAGTTGGCGATTTACACCCTAGTTATGAGTTGAATCTGTGTGTGTGTTTGTTTGTGTGTGTGTGTGTTTGTTTGTGTGTGTGTGTGTGTGTGTGTGTGTGTGTGTGTGTGTGTTTGAACTCAGTTTGTTCAGAAATACATCTCAGCAAATAATATGTGTTGTGATTGTGTTTAAGCTCAGCCAGTTAAACTTTGCACCCAGATTCCACCAAATCTGTATAACAACGCTGTTAGCAGTGGTGATGTTCTTAACAGGAAGGGGAGCACCAAATCAAATTCTGCTTAAGGCCCCACGCAACCATGGGCCAGCCCTGACTATGGTGACAGATCCATTACAACTAAACTAAAAAAAATATATTTCCATTCCTTCATGACAACGTCCCACCACTTTATGCAAGCTTTAGTATCTCGGCCAGCCTTGGGATCGAGGGCAGGGAAAGTCGATCCAACAGGTCGACTCTATTTTCCTACAAAATCTGCATACATGCCATGTGAAATATAATACCATATGAAATATTACATGCAGGTATGTCTCTGTGATAACTATTTTGTACACATACTGTAAAGATGATCGTAATTCGATATATTGAGCAGCTCTGCTGAGGATCTACATTCTCTAAGGAAAGTAGACGGAAAGTGTTTACAATTAGTAGTGCTAATTGCGTTTCCACATCACTGACTGATATAACATGCTAGCGCCAGTTTAAAACGTCAACTCCAACTCATTTTGTTTTGTTTTAAAGCTATACCGTTGTACTGACATCAACTCTGCTCCTATAAGTTATGAATGAGAGCTCATGGCAGAAAAGCTAGAATGAAATATTTTTGAATGTTGCTCTTGAGTAGTCTCATTTTAAATCACCAACATTCAAAATCAGTTTGGGTGGGTCAAAGGTTTACAGAAGACAAAGGTTGAAAATTGTTGTTGAAGCGCTTAGTCTGAACTTCTAATAATTTATATCTCATTAGATCTTTGGGACACATTGAGCTCTACAATATCAGTTCATGAACATTTTCCTTTATGTGTTTGAATGAGAAAAATGCAGGGAGCTGCATTGTTACCAGTTTGCATTGCTAATAGTTGAAAGTCTGGGAATTTTGTCCCAACATTTGGAAATCATACTCATTTTTGAAATTGCAACTAGTCAAGTGGGATGTGACATCATTCCCATACTGAGCTTGGCCCTCTCGGGCAGATTTGACTCAGCACATGACCCAACAGCTCTCACAGTTCCATGCTAAGATATGTTAGCGTTATTGATTTAATAATACATACTTTACCGCTGGCAACACATTCTTTAAACCGAATGTATGGGAGAATGGGGTTTGCTTTACAAACAATTTGGTTCTCCTGCAATACTTAGAAGGTGACAAGTGCAAATTAGTTGTAGTGATGGATTTATTTCTATAACTTATTTGAGTTGGTTGCTAACTCTGATACAAACTGAGTTGAATATAGAGAGGCAGAGTTGAAGAATCATCTTTAACCTGCTGAGATTTATATTTAAACAAATTCCACCTAAACACAAGCAGTAGATGGTAAACTTACAACTATTAAAAATGGTTCTGTCTATCTAACTGAGAAACCTTCGATCTTTGTACGATTACAAGCGATACCATTGTCAAGTTTCAACAGTCAAATGAATCCATTTACATCAAGAATTTAGTAGTCTGTTGGTGAATTCTAAACCTCATAGTGTTTGTTATCTGGCATTAAGCAGTGGCTTGCTTACCAATGCATTGTGCCAAAGTCCTGACAAAATATACTTGTTGGACTCCTTTGTTACGGCAAGCATGATCGATCTGCACAGGCCACATCACTTATCTGTTACAAAACAAACTCTCCAACTTGTTTGTTCTGTCAAAATTTCTGGTAATTCTTGGAAACTCAATTTATGTTTGTGATCTTCCAGTTGTTTTATTTCTATTTCTTATGTTTTCTTTTGTTTCTTATTTCGACGTGTATCAAGTTTTTGTCACACTTAGAGTTTCACATCATCAATTGTTATTTTTAGACAAATATAACCTGAGTAATTCATAAATAATTTTTCAAATAATGAATTAATTTACTGCGATAGACTGACGACCTGTCCAGGGTGTACCCCGCCTCTCGCCCATTGACAGTTGGAGATAGACACCAGCACCCCTCGTAACCCCAGCAGGAATAAGCGTGTTGGAAAATGGATGGATGGATGGATGAATTAATTTATTAGGGGGAAGAAAAGCTATCTTAATGTGATGATCTCGGCACTGATGCTGGTCTGATCAGTCACTCAGCACACCTGCTCAGCTCCACCCCACCTGCAATCAGCATTCACCGATACCACCTGTTTCCACCACCGTATAAGCAGCGTTCAGACCAGCCATCAGTGCCAGATTGTCTCGTGCCATCCCGGTAAGACCAATCCGGTGATCTCTGTAAATCATCCTGCCTGTCTGCTTCCTGACCTGTTTCAGCCTTCCGTTTCCTAGCCTGCCTGATCCTCGTTCTGACTCTGTCTGCCTGCCTGGATACCTGATCGGACCTGCCTCTGGACCACTGTCTCTGCCTGACCTGGACTGTCTACCTGTGCGCCCGATCCAATCTGTCTGTGAGTACCGGAACCCGTTCTAACCTCTGTGATTCTCTGAGCCCGCCAGTAACTGAACCTGGACGCGACCTGCACCTGCCTTTTCGGATTGCCCCTTTTGTACTGCCGCTTGAACTCTGCCTTCTGACAACGAACCCGGATCTCCCCTGGATTATGCCCCTGGAAAGCCCCATACGGATTGCCTGTTTGTCCGACAGCCCTCAACAGCTCCTGCCACTGCAAGCCCTGTCCGCAGACGGACCTCCGCCCCCAGACCTGTTTCGCCTGCCTTGAAGCCGGCTCTCCAGGCTCAGGAACCCCGCCACCAGGTTAGAGATCCAGCTTCACCGACATTAGCCCATCGTCACCAGCTGATCACTAACCTGTTGTCTCTGCCGCAGGGGATTTCTAGCCCGAGTGCGTACCATTGCGCCCCAAGTTGCAGAGCTCACTTTTTGTTTTTAAAATAAACATTTTGAAACGTCACTGACTTGTCTTGGTTGTGTACTGGATCCTACCTCCGAACATTACACTTAACCAATCTTAAAAAAAGGAATTAACTGTAATGAGCTTCACTAGCCACACCCAGACCTGATATAGACCAGCCCTAGAATATATCGCATGAATAGAACCTGTCTGACGACATGAAGTAGGCTAATAGATCACAGACTGAAAGATTGAGAAGAGTTGAGAAGAAAATCATATCCATCTATCAATCTGGAAATGATTACAGAGACATTTCTGAGGGTTTAGGGCTCCAGCGAGAGCCTTTACAACTGGAATTTTCACGTTGTAAGTAAAAACACATCTTTGACAATATAAAATGTGCAGTCATTGCAGAACTTACCTGTTCCATTGGGCCAATCGTCAGCCTGTGTGATTGCCAATTATTCTTGGAATCCATGGCGGCTCCCTGGAGGAGAAATATTTTGTACTTGAAAATAGAATCTGGTAGTTTCAGTCCGCCCTGGACCTCTTCATGGAATGTGAATTAAAAACACTGATTACAAACACAAATAGTCATGCTTTGAGTTCATTAGCCATACAAAACAATAGTCTGTTTTGGAGACCAACTTCTTCAATTTCACCTGAAGGTCACATGCATGGAATGCGGACATTGATTGCTTTTAGGCGTACATTTTATCCATTTAAATGCTGATTCATGACCATAAACCAAAAGAAATGGAAAAACAGAGAATGACAACTTGTTTCATTAAGGGTAAACAATCTATTATGGAGGTTTGGATGGTTTTCACTCTTCCGCCAGATTGTTTAAGCTTGACAATGTCAACATGACTATGCCCGCGAACCTATTAAAACTGTTGTAATTTTAAAACATAGTCCAAGATTCATTTTATTCATTTTAAAACAGCATCAATGGAGTTCACCTCATAATGTTTTATTTCATTTTCAAGGCGGGTCTCCCTGGGTCCACTGCTGTCATTACTGGGGATTAACTCGTTATTCCCGATTTT
Source organism: Fundulus diaphanus (assembly GCA_037039145.1). Classification (NCBI taxonomy): domain Eukaryota; kingdom Metazoa; phylum Chordata; class Actinopteri; order Cyprinodontiformes; family Fundulidae; genus Fundulus; species Fundulus diaphanus. Next base: position 39,739,085 of record CM073137.1, read on the forward strand.
ATAAATAAGATCAAATCATAAGATCACAAGCTCTGAGATCACTTTCATGTGCAGCAACACTTCGTGTGCTCCACTGTTATCACAAAAAGTTATTTACAGCAGTTAATCAAACCCTTCTTATTTTAGGTACTCGAGTAACTTTGCCAAAACCGACTATACACCCTCCTGGCCCAGAGCTCTTCAAAGCTGGAGATCCTGTTCCACCTCTTAAAAAGACAGAGGACCCTGAAGCTCCCAAAATATTGACACAGGTGCTTCATATCACTGAAATCCCCTGCAAATGTAGGAGGGTGGTGGGCTTCGATCATCCCCAGCTGACCACTGAGGTTACTCAGGCCTGCTTTGACCTCCCGTCTCGACTCATCACAGCTGGTAATAGGCTTGTTCTTAACAATAGCAGTAATGTTTCCATAAACGGAGCTTCTCTTTGAATCGCCTGCTACTTGATTATATCATTTCCTGTAAAGCGAGCCATTGTTCCAGTTGTTGGCTTTAGATGTGCTGTAATAGAGGAAGAAAAACATCCACAATGCAGACAAAGCTATTTGAGTAGTACAGCGGTACACTTTTAAACTCGCAGGTCTTATTGCTTTATCAATGCTGTTTGTAAAGGGCATTTTATTTGAGTTCATCACAGGGGTCTGTTCAGGCACGCTTCTCCTTGGGTTCGTTCATACAGTGTGGGCCTTTCCTCCTGCGCTGCTCAACTCCCAACGCCCCAACACCACAAGCCATGCCTGTTTTCCATTGTGCCGCACATATGCAGCTCATGTGCAGTGCAGTGAAATGTGGTGCAGAGTCGCTGATGTCATCACTCTTTTAGCCGGCTGTGGCTTTTGAGGTTGAACATTTCGGGGCTTGGGGAGCAGCGTTGCCCACAGCGGGCTGTTGCCTCTCTCCACGTTCCTGCAACCCTGGTCTAACATCTTGACTCTGTGGGTGTAGGAGGGGGCTTATATAGATGTCAGCCTACTCCTCCAGTAAACCAGCAGCACTATCTGAGGAAACATGAATCCTAACAGTGGCAATACACACAGAGGCTGGGACTATAGTTCCCGTTCAGTACATACAGTATCTAAGTGCAGTTTTGCATTTGCTGTATAAGCAGTGATAGATTTCTTGTCAATAAAAGCCTATAAACCATTAGTTCCGCAATAAAGTTTGGGGGGATTGATCAGAGGTGCAGTGATAAATTAGTTGGTCACAAGGTTTGGAGAATTTTCTGCCTGACAAGTCCGGACCGGGGTCAGGCCTATCACAAATTCAAAAAACCCATCTTTTTCCCATCACCTCCCCTAAGAGCTCCCAAGCTTACACTAACAATACCTCTCTACAGTGCGAAAGAGGTTACTGAGGGAAGAAGACTTGAGGTTACCTTTTATAAGTACCAGTGAGGTGTTTAAAAAAGAAGTCACAAAAAAACCCACAAAAGATGAAAGAAGCTATTTAATAGGAAAATATTTCCTACAGCAGCCGGTTGGCTGTTTATTCAAGGAGCTTCAACAGAAAGCGGTAGGCTGCAGCAGTTTCTGCTCATTTCACTTGTGCAGTTTTACCCATTTGAAACCCTGATTTGTAGGGTATAAAGAAGCTATCTGGCACAGAATGTCAGTTCTTACCTAGCCTGGGGTTGTCTTGCTGAAATGGTGAAATGATCCCACAGTTAAGCTTTGCAGATACACCTGGTATCTGCAAAATAATGCTAATGTCAGTTTAAAATGGGATTTCTATGATCATTTTGTACATTTAAAAATAAGTAGCTCCTGCTATCTTGAAAAAAGCAAACAAGGGTGATGGGTTAATCCATCCATCCATCCATCCAGCCAGCCAGCCAGCCAGCCAGCCAGCCAGCCAGCCAGCCAGCCAGCCAGCCAGCCAGCCAGCCAGCCAACATGTGGTTCAATATTTCAAGCTTGGCCATAACTAATATAATACCAGACTTTGTCGTTTTTAGTTTTACACTTTATAAGTAAACCTCAAGTCGACTGAGGCATCTGGAAATGTGTGTGTTGAAAAGTGTGTCATTTTCAAATCATCAAACATCTTTTCTGGCTATTCCAACCACCTGAGATATGTGATTATTCCAACAAATCCAACCCACTGGGTCCAAAAAGCCTACAACAAAGGATGCCAGGAGGCATCTCCATCATATGCCTCAACCACCTCAATCACTCCTTACAACACAAACCCTAAATGCCTGAGTCCTGCCACCCTTGGAAAGAGTGGTTTATAGCTGCTTGTATCAGCTGTCTGAATTGTGATTGCCACTCAATCCAGGGATTATAAAGGAAAGGAAACCCAGAGCTTTCCTGCTTATCTCTCTGCTCAACCCGGTGACCCTGGCTCAAACAATCGGAAAAACAAACTCTAATGTGCCCTTGGATTGTTACGCAAACAGAAAACCTGATATTCAGCCGGACTCAATGTTTGCGTGTAAAAGGTTTATTAAAAAAGAAAAATGACCTGGTGCAGGTAGAACAGCTAGTTATGGGCAGGGGCTCACGGGTGACTCTAGGCAGGATACTTGCTATATATATATATATATATATATATATATATATATATATATATATATATATATATATATATATATATATATATATATATAGCAAGGTTGACATGATTGAGCTGCTGTCAGATGAGTTAATTGCCATGGAGCTGGAGAGTGATAGCCAGCTGAGCCCAGAGCAATTCAAATGAGAGTAAAAAAAAATTAACTGAGTTTAATTGAATTCTGCATTAGCTTCTCTGACTTTAAAATGGTCTGATTGTTGCTGTAAAAAGAATTTTATAAAATGGAATTACGTCCTATACTGCAACTAAGATTTCTCTCCGCTGCAACACGCATGAACCAAATAGTTAGGTCCTTAGCGGGACTCTGAAAAATGTGACTACATGCTGAGGAGGACATTTACCCATTTGACTTAGGTGAGCAGAGACAGCCACTAGGAGTTGCAGTGCGTTGACCCTTAAGGACTGGAGTTACAAATCCTGCTATCAGCAGGCATAGAAATGCCAAAGATGCTGAGGAACAGTGCTATGCCCGAGTGTATCTGTTGTGAGTTTAACAACTTGAGGTCTTCAGACTCCTCTTTGGGCATAACTGAGCTCTAAATCAAAGGAAGTGTTTCATCGAGCCGTGGCTGAGAGCTGATGCTGCTGACTCTCCTCACCGTGCTTCAGAGTCGGCTGCAAATCACAGCAAGACGTGCTGCGCTGCTTTCTCCTTCATGATTTTTATTGTCTACGTTGCACAAGGGAGACAGTAGCACATTTTCATGCTCCCTGAACTTTACTGCAGGTCATCTCCTAACAGCCCAAAGGCTTCAAAATCTTTTATTCAGAATTTACATGATAGACCGACCTAAAGTCGTGCATAATTGTGAAGTGAAAAGAAATAGATAATTTGTTGTTTTGTTTTTTTTACTACTAAAAATCTGACAAGTTTGGCATGCATTTATCTTCAACCCTCTATACCAGAGGTCACGGATTAGCGGACCACGGTCCGGATCCGGACCCAGCTGCTACCTAATCCGGACCCAACCTCATTTAAAAATTTATATATTACTGCATGTTGTCCGACGACAGTGTCTAAAGGCCCATTCATACCTCACGTAAAAGACGGATACGGATACGTGTGGAGTGTTTCATACGTTCTAACCGTCGATTTCGTCCGTACTTTGACACGAAAATTGGGAGCTTACGCTTACGGACGCAACGGATCAATACGGAGCAATACTACCGGAAATGGTGGGGGCGCTATTGAGTTTGTAGTACAAAATGTCAACAAAACCACGAATAAGGTTGTAATTCTGGGTTTTAAACCATGGCGGGATTCGAGGAACAACTTGCGGAGCTTGTCCGCAACTACCCACACATATGATGTGTCGTGTCCGGGGCACAGGGACAAACAAAAAGTTTACTTAAGGAGCAAATACAACAAAATCACGTCTTGGACCGTTGCCATGTTTGATCAGTGACGAATCATTGGCGCCCAGCACTGCCACCTAGAGGACATATTGGTTATTGCGCACCTCAACGGACGGAGGTATGAAGGAGTCAACGGATAGAACGTACGGACAGAAATACGGACGTGCAGGCCAAACGTGGGGTATGAATGGGCCTTAACTCGGGGTTTAAAGTTCTCCGTCGCTGCGACGGATTTCCGTCAAGGTTTTGCACTGAAGCTGCTCTCAACCAATCAAACCTGGCAGAGGCGAGACATTAGCCAATCAGAATGAGAGCAGGGCGGGTCTTTCCAAAGCGGACATGGCCAGTCTGTGGTTTATCGTTGTTCATCATTTTAACCTTTGGGAGAGCATTTTAAACTGGCCACAGATGGTATGAATGAAAGTAGCGGTGGTCAAAGGTTTCTATGGATTTATGCAAACCAGCCGGTCAGAAAGTGCAGCAGCTGACAGCAACTTCCCTCGGTAAGCGTCAATCTCCTCCTGCAGTTAATCAATGAGTTATTTCCACCTGTGGCCATGTCGTCTGTCAGCGTTTATTCTCTCGCTGATAAACGCGGCGACCAACCAGGGATCTCCTCGTGATTCGCTGTTATGTTTTATTTAAACACAAAGAAGAGTAACGCGCTAGCTCAGGCTAATTTAGCATGACCCTTGAAGAACACGGACTGTGAAACAATGTGCCGCATTTGACTGGGTTCGATTAGGAAAAAGCTGTGCTGTTCTGAAACAAAGAAGGCAGAGCTGCATCTGCTGTCGGTATGCAGCAGTGTTCACCTGATGAGCAGCTGCGCTCCAGGACACTAAATAAAATGACAAGGATTTTGATGCTTACAGATTGTTAAGAAAACTACATAAAAAAGATAAAACAAATAAACTGCAGCTACAACATGGACTGGAGAACGGGTTCTAACTGGGTGAGGCCAGAGAAAGGAAATTCTCAGAGAGTTTTTTTATGAAGTTAAAGTGGAGCGCGGACACAGGGTTCATCCTGGACAGGTCTCCAGTGACTGGGCTAAAATATAACACTTTTATTAAACTTCAAAAAAGTTAAATCATGCCTTTTTATAAACTGTAATTATTAATTGGTGAACAATAACGGGCAAAGCAATCTGTGTCAAATTAAAATGTATTATGTCATGATAGTGTTGGTGATGTGTCCTGCATTTCCAAGGTTGTGTTTGGCCTTGTATGATCATAAAATTGGTTTATATTGAATGTGACAGGGAGCACCTTGATATGTGCTTGAGGTTGACTTTGTTGCCAATCAAACTAAGGTTTAAAACCCTTGCAGGGCAGCCTAAAGCTCACTTGTCTCATTAAGCCATAAAAAAGAAATTAAAAAAAGTTCAGGTGTTTTATAAAAGATGTGAAAGTCAGGAAATTGTCTATATACCAAACTGTGAAAGATTGTGGTTCTCTATTTCAAAAAGCACTTTGGATTTTAAAATAGAAAAACGTTCTATTTTTATATTATTTTTTGTGGATGCATAAACATTTTATTTCAGTGTTAAATACTGTTTGAAGTAACGGATTGTAATTACAAATGTGTCCGGACCTTTACTGGTTGTTGATTTTCTTTATTCGGACCCCGCTGATTTTTAATTAGTGACCCCTGCTCTATACTGTGATACCTCTGCATAAAATCTAGTGGAAACAATTGCCTTCACAACTCCTCTAGTTTGTAAATATCCTCAACATGTTTGCAGTTTATTCTCAGTATAAATCCAGCTGTTCTGTGAAGGCCTTGGAGGTTTGTTGGAGAACATTGTTGAACAACCAGCATCATGAGGACCCAGGGACACAGCAGACGGGTCAGGGCTAAACTTGGGGAGAAATTTGAAGTATGGTTAGTCCATAAAACAACATCTCGGGCTTTTAATATCTCCCAGTTTGATCCATCATCTAAAAATAGGAAAGGAATGATAAAATGTTACACCTAAACGATAGGGACACCAATTAACATGTGAAAGAAGGTATTCTGGTTATATTATACCAAATAAAAATATTTTAGCTGTCAGGCACAATGGTATGTGTGCAGATCACCTGAGCTTATCAACCTCGCTGTGAAACATGGGGTGGGAGCATCGAGGTGTCGCGGTGCTTTTCTCCAGCATCCAAAGGGAAGCTGGTCGGGGGAAGGATGGAGGGAGCTAAAAGAGAGGAAATCATGGAAATCACCTGTTAGAAGCTGGAACGGACATGAGACTGGGGCAGGGGTTCAGCTTCCAGAAGGACAACGACCCTAAACACACAGCCAGAGGTGATGGGGCGGTTTAGATCAAAGCATACCCATGCCATATAATGGCCCAGTCAAAGTCCAGACCTATATTCAACTGACAATTTGTGGCAAGACTTGAAAATTTACACTGACCATCCAACCTGAAGAATGTGTAAAAATGTCAGTCTGTCCATGTGCAAAGCTGGTAGAGACATGCCCCAAAGGCCTTGCAGCTTTGACTACAGCAAAGGTCACTCTACAAAATGTTGACTCGGGGGGGGGGGGGGGGGCTGTAACTGTGGCAGTTTAAAAGACACTTTTCAGTTTACATATTTTTTATATTAAAACCATTTATTCTGTCCCTTCTGCTACACTGTTATATTCCGCGTTGGTCTGGAACCTAAAACAACACTGTAAAAACTACTTTGGATGTTAGAAAAGCTTTTCATGTACAGACTGTGGATTTGGGTACGTATAACTTCTGTTGCTAAAGAGCTTGTAGGGGGGAAATAGCACGGAGATTTTTGTGCCCATTTCAGTCTGAATGTCCCTGTTATTATCTCCAATCAGTGGGTATGGGTCACTGTATTAGTCGGCGCTGCTCATATCAAAGGCAGCGTGTGGAACAAGCTAGAGTGGCTTTAAATAGGTCTGCAGGTAATGGGCTTTGGAGGGCTGTAACTGTGGCAGTACCCGTGTCAGGAGTGCAGCCACATTTAAAAGCTTGGCGTAGGCCAGACAGATTACCATCAGGGGGCTACTGTGCCTCCTGGCAAGCACCACACTCTCTGTGATGAGCCTAATTTATGACCAGCGTTTTCGCAGAGCTGCCGTTTGTCTCACCATTTGTTCTGGGTTCTGGCAAAAACCTGATGCTTTTCAAACTTTCTTCTTGACGGCTCAAAAATAACTGCAGGCCAGCTGAAAGCAGCGGGGAAAGCACAACTCTCTTTTAACCTCATCTTGATGCCTCTCTATCAAAGCGAAGGTCCAAGAATGAGTTCCTGCTGCTGTAAGGCCGTGTAGATTTTAGAAGCTGGACATTTTTTCATGCAGAAAGAATGTGCTAAACTTGGCCCCAGCTATAATAGCTGCACATTTGAGGGCCTCTTGGATCGAAATTGTCCATTTCCCATCAGAATCCGTCGGCAGACCTATAATTAGGATTATTTTAGGAACGTCGGCGCATGGAGCGGTCACTGCATCCGCTGAATGGATCAGGAAGAACCACGGGAGCTGACCTGAACCCAAACAATTGTGCCACAGTGTAACATAAACAGAAAACTGATTCAGAGTAACATTCCTCAATCCGTCACCCTCGACCAGAATGAATCAACAGAAGAAAGAACATTTTCGAACGTTTGGCCTATTGTTGAGCCGTAATTATGAGCATGTGTTCCGCGTTTGTGTCCCTCTAACACTGTTGCCTTTTGTCTGCGGGAGAATGTCTAAATCCTAATGCGCCAGTGACCCATCACATGTTAAGATGTGATTTTGTTTAGAGCAGAGCGGCAACAAGTGAGCTCATTGCATCCTAACCCTAAGCTGGTTATCTAATCTATTCAGGGTCTTCCTCTGGAGAGCTTTTTTTTTTTTTTGAGCTGTCAGTCTACAGTCAGCAACAAGCTAAAACTGTGGAGAGTACTTGGGAAAAGCAGTGATATCCAAGCAGTAACAATCACAGATTGACGGAGGCACAGAATCCACTCGCAATCCAGCCCGGAGGCCTCCACCTACAGAACATGGCCACCGGTGCTGCAGCAACAAAGCAAATCCCCGAACAGCTGGGCTCTGATGGGGTAAAGTGCCTACTGTAACTCAGGCCAGATGTGAGGAGGACCTCACTGTATGAGCTCTGATCCCTGGTACTGCACCACCCAGAGCTTTCTGCAGAGGAGATCTAAGTAGATCTGTGTGGTATGTGTGCCTCGGTCCGACCGTGGGTTCTGGTTATTGTTTTAAGGTGAGAGATCAGCAGGAAAGAGGGCACTCTGGCCACTTCCAACACATGAGGATCATGTAAAGCGCCGTCACCTCTGAACCAGTGGTGTGAACAGCTGGACAGTGTTGATATAGAGATTCACTTTGATCCATCTGGATCCGGATCCAGGCAGACATCTGAGCTCATATCTTGTAGGGAAGCCGCTTTGGGGGAAAGGACAAGCTGTTCATCTAACATGTTTTTATTATCTTCAAGTGGATATGAAGTACTCTCCCACCAGGGCTGGCTTAGCCTGCTGAGGAGCCATGGAACAAGTTAACACAGGGGCCCCTCCTGATCTCACTGGCTCCCATTGGGCACAAGCTTTATTAAAGAGCCTGGCTGCACACGTCTGGTCAGCTGGATGACAGAAGAGGCCTGAGCTTTTGCCTTGTTGTCAATAAAGACAAATTTGGCTACTCTTAATTCTACTTGGGTTGATTATGTTACAAAATATGAGCAGCATGCCTGGAAAGCAGGTAAATGCAGGCTGGCTCCCCGATTAGATAACTGGATTAATTAGTCAACTAATATCTTGTTTTATTTTTGTTCTCTACAAACAGCACAATAACAAGAAATTGTAACATTATGCACAATAAGAACTTGAAAATTATTGTTAAATTTAGCATCAACATCTTTTTAACACCAAAATAACAATAAATGCATGTTATTGATAACATTATTAGAACTATAATGATAGAAGTGTCATGTTTGGGCAGCAGCATTAATAATTATTACTTTTCTGTTTTAAATGAAACAGACGATAGATTTCTGTTTTTGTGTAACTACCACGTTACGGTGAATCGTGGTATTTTTACTTGAAGTTATCAATCACACCAAAAAAATGTCCTAGTGCGTACTCAGGATTTATTGCTTAGTAATTTTTTTTTTTTTTCCCAGTGTCCTGTCTAGCAATGTGGCAATAAGAATTGATGTCTTAATGCCACATAGAGCTCAACAGATTTTGCTTTCACAAGTGGAGCAAACAGCTTTCGCCATAGTGCTCCGCTTGATTTATGCATGTAAATAGCTTTATTGTGATTCCTGCAGGGAGAATTTCAAATTATATGGACACTACAATGGGAAAGTAGGAGAGTAAAGGAAGAACAAGAAGAGAAAAAAAAAGAGAAGAGGTGAAGGAAAGAAGAGATAAAAGGGAGAGAATGATAAAACGTCCTCCATCTGCTCCATCACCTGGAAAGAGACGCAAAAAGAACAGCACAACCAACAGACATAAAGCAACAGATACAATCGAGTAACACCTTGATGCCATTGCTAAATCATATGTATTATTATTTAAGCTGACATGTGTAATGTGATACTGTAATATTCTGGTTTCTGTTCTGGTTTTATTTTTGAGTCATTTTCCTCTCCTGCTTTAGGTTCTCTGCTTGCTTTGAGTTTTTGTCCTGTCTGGGTTTTTTATTTACTGTTAGTTTATCCTGTTTTGTCATCTGTTTTAGTCTTAGCTTTATTTTCTGTTTTAGGTTTTTACTTTAGAGTGATTTTGTTTCTTAGTAAGTTTGGTGTAGTTTCTGTCCACTTGTCCTGTCAGCTTTGGTTTCTGGTTTATTTCTTGTTTTGATCTTCTGCACTGATGTCTGGTCTAATTACCCACTCTGCACACCTGCCTTACTCCACCCCTGTTGCAATCATCTCTAACCGGTTCCACCTGCTTCCTCCTCCATATAAACAGTTGAGACCAGACATCAGTGCCAGGTCGTCTTGTTGAGTTATGGGTGAGTCTCCTCCTGCAAGATTCTGTTTATAATTTGCTTTTGGATTTTTGACCCCCTTTGTCTCCAGTAACCTGAACCATTCTGATCTGTCTGTTCCTGCCCTTCCTGCACAACTGGACTGTTTGTTTTTCTGCCATTTTTGTTACAACAGGTTTTTTTGGATTTTGTCTCTGTTTTTGATTTCTGTTATTAAAATCCTTCTTTTTAAAGAAACCTCTGCTGGTCTGGCTGAATTCTGGGTCCCCTGCCTCTGATCATTACAGATACCTGAAAAAAGAAAGTGAAAGAAAATAAATAAATAAATTACAGGCTTTCTGTATATAAGTGAACACTTAATACCTGGAACCCTGCACCTGTGGGAGTTTGTAAGAGTGCACTAGTTTAGGTGAAAATTATCCAAAAGGAAATAGCTCGATAGTGGTTGTGGAGAACCAAAGACCCGCCTTCCCCGAGCACAGAAGCAGGAGTCAGGGGACCCATAACCCCGGACTCCCAAAGGGGCCCCCAAAGCAGTGCGCCCAAGAGGGGCCATCACAGGAAATCTGCAACCCCCCCCCCCCCCCCCCCCACCCTCGAGGAAAAAGGAGAGACGACCCCGAGGAAATCCCCCAGCCACCGCAATGCCGACGCCCCCAAGAGCCGCGGGGACGAGCCCGTGGGCTCCGCCGGCAGCCAGCCGCGCTGAAGTGGTCCCGGCCATGGGCCCTGAGGGCCAGAGGCCCCAGGGGCGCCCCGCCCCCGCGAAGCCGCCACCGGGAATGGGCCGGCACCCACCCGGGAACCCGCCCCAAACCCGAGGACCATCAACGCGGCAGAGGGCCAAGGCGCCTGCCAGCGCAGCGGAGGAGGGCAGGACGTGGGGGGATGGGCTCCGCATCTATCGGAGACTTGAGATGTTCTTGGGAGAGGGAGCAGACCGGACCCGAACCTGGAAAAAAAAAAAAAAAAAAGTGCCCCACTCACCACACACAGACACAAAAAAAAAGGACGCTGTACACACATTCCCACATAACACTCACATCCAAAAATCCCAAGTTGGGGGGGGGGTCACCACAATTCAACTATACGACTGCCTGTGCCCGACCCCCGGCCCCCGGCCACGCCCCCGGAACTAGACGCCCCCCGGACCAGGCCCCCCAAAGAGGGGGGGCCAACACGACCCATACGGGCCATCCGACCAGAACCCCCCTCACCCACTAAATACCTAATAAACCCCCTCCCTCCCCAACCTTACGCTAGCCACCCCTGCCCCCCACCCCTTTCTGGGGAGAGCAGAGGCGTCAGCCCCAGACCCGGCAAGCCGCTGGCTACCCACAGCAGCCCCCCGCCAAGACCCCGGACCCAGTGGCCCGCACCTCCTCCAGGCCCCAGACTCCGTGCCGCGATCGGAGATCGGGGGTGTGCAAAAGACCCCCGATCCTCCCTACGCCCGCTCAGATGTTGTGTTGTTGCATGTTGTTCTCAAGTGTGTTTAAAACTGGGAGCACCGAAGGGGGTGCACGGCACAGCCCACCTATTAGGTGGGTTAGTACATTTAGCAAAATTATTCGACAGGTTTTTTTTTTGCATCCCTTGTGAGCAAAGATTTAAATGACTTCAATACTTTTGATATTCATCATTGTACATTGGATCCAGAGGTGGAAAGTAGCTTGCTATATTTACTCGCGTTCCTGTAATTAAGTACAATCTGTGTGTACTTTTTTATGTAGTTTACGAAAGATGAACTTTTACTTGTACTTGAGTATACTTAATTATGTTCAAAATCACATCAATTCGGGAGTAGAAAAAAGAAACAAATAAACAGAGGAAGCAACTGCAGTGATCTATCGTCTGGGTTTGAGGCCAGTATTATCAGATACCAAAATGGAGGGACATCAATCGGAAATTAGCGGCGCTAGGAAAAAAACACATCTACCACAGCTGAAGTTGACCACAAGAAAAAGTAAAAAAAGCGCTAGGTCCTAGTATAGGTCATTTACCCAGAATGCACTGCAGCATAAACAACATGGCAATGTCCATGTAACCATTTTTTTTTGGGGGGGGGGGGGGGGGGGGGGGATTTTTCACAGCTCTAGTAGCTCACTTTTTAACACAGTAGTCTGACAGGAAAGGGGGGAGAGACATGCGGCAAAGGAGCACAGGTCGGAGTCAAACCCAGGTTGACCGCGTCGAGGACTAAGGCCTCTGTACATGGGTCGCTCTACCTGCTGCGCCACTAGCACGCCCGGTGTAGCCATATTTTATTTAAATTTATAAAAACTAAACAGCTTACAGTATTTTCAGTGTATTATTTTTACATCTAAAATAGATATATCTCAAATAAAGTCCATTGTTACAACTAATCGTGGATCCCTTTAAGTAAAATTTTATCAAAGCAACTGTACTTCTGACTGGCCAAGTTGCCTCCAAATGCTCCAGCATAGACATTTATTCTGGTCATGTGTTCACTCATGGTAAGCGGTTTTTAAAGAATGATTGAGCTTGTTAACAAAACACTTTAAATTGTCAATATAAAGTATCCGCTTCAGTCTCACTAACCTAAAATATTTATTCTTAACTACAACATGTCAAAACCTCACATCATGTGCAGTCTACCAAAAGACTCAAATAAAATGTATTGAGACATTTACTTGAAAATATAACAGCTGACGATTAAGCTAAATAACTTTTCATTTCCAGTTGCTGTGAATATTTTAGGTGTTCTAAAGGAGCAGTTCTCAGTCACTGCTTACGTCGGGTGGGGGAAAAGCAGGAGGTTGTTTCAGCTCTCCGTGTCGTTGTCCAGGCATGGAATGCATTAGATGGAGGACACAGTGAGAAATTGCGTTGGCACTATCACTTCACTTTCTCTTGTGGAAATGTGTGTTTTGTGAAACACTTCCGTCCGTCAACTCTCTGTCAACAAGGACATTAAAGCACTGTGGGGAAAAAAGGCTGCAGGGCACTGAGGAAGGAGCCTGCATCAATAAAATCCTTGTAGTTAATTGCTTCTTTCAGAGGATCTCAGATATTTAGCCAAGGACTGCAAAACAGTGAGCCATCTGGCCGTGGACCTCATCAGCTTCTCTTCCTTGCTTTGCTAAGATTTCATTTAATCTGTTTTAATCTGCTTGTTTAAAACTGGTGCAGTAATGGGTGGAAGTGGAGCCAATGAAGTAATGATACAACAAATCCGCTCCTCAGTCAGGCCAGCCTGAGTTCTTCTTAATAAGGCTGGAAGGTCAGGGGACACCCTTGGTTTAAACTTCTCATTATTATTTTACTATCAACACAATCCAGAACCCTGGGCTCCTCACCAACTGGGAGTCTTTGCTCTGAGGAACAGCAGATCTGACACATCAGATGAGCCTTGTAACACTCAGTGAACTGATAAAGCAAAGGGTAATCGCCCGCTGTTCTCTCTGGCCTCCTATACGTCGGAGAAGAGCTGCTCGATGGAGGCAGGACCGGGGAACCCATGGGCGAGATATGTGACCTCTGTTTGCTCACGAGGCATGCTGATAAGTGCTTTCATGCAGAGATTGTGGCTAATTTAGTATGTCCACATCGAGACTCCTCATACTAGAAGTGACATTGTGACATTTCACCAGGGGTTGGTCATCCAGCTGAGCGAATAGAACCAGGCTTATTTTAGAAAAAAAAAAGAATCACAAGGGTGAAAAACCAACATGTATGGAAGCGTTTCTTGCATATTTTTGTGTTCTGAAGTTCGGGGCATTCAGAGGAGAGTAGTAAAAATTACGAACAGCAGCCTTTCATACAATCGTGAGCTTGTTAGTACTTTTTGAAAATAACAGCCTTTAAGCAGGTATTAAGCTCATATTTCTGTAACAATTTTTTTTAATTGGTCTGATATGATATTCTAACGTTGTGTTTACGACCGCTGTGAGCGGAAATATGCTCATAATTAACAGAAATAAAGGCTTGAAAACATCAGTCTGGTTGTGATTAATCTAAATAACGTGTTTCACTTGGTGAATCGAGTCACTGATAGAAATGTACTTTTCAATAATGTTCTAATTTATTGAATATGACTGTATGTGTGATTGACTGGATTGTTCCACACATTTTCCATGATTTTAGGGCTACTGACTATTTGTATCTATTAATAAATCGGTCAACTAAAAAATATAGGAGGGAACCCAAGATGGACCCTTGAGGAACCTCGCATGTGATTTTTGTCGTCTCTGATGAAGATACCAGGACATTACTAAGACGTAATAGTTAAAATAATGTAGTATACATAACATAAAATATAACCACATAGACACCATCTAGAGTACCAGAGAGCATGAATGGCGGCCGCCGCACTTTGGCGTAGATAGGGGGCTATGGAGCCAATCCATACCCAGGTGTCCACAGTAGCCTGTTATAGGAGGGGAGTGGGTATTCTGAAGTTCTCTCAGATTTCCACAGGAGCATGGATCTATGGGGGCACCGTTGCTGCTATAACCTAGGTTCTAGCTCTGGATGCATCCTTGGTGCATTGGTGTGAATTGTAAATCAGTTTAATTGCTTCAATTACATTGTTGGAATCATTCCCTTTGCTTGTGTTGGATTTACAAGAAGTAACCATGCTGCTCTGATAACCTCTGGCTAGCTAAGATAAACTGTTCTAAACCGTATCAACCAACAGGCAACATTATTCTGCAGTTGGAGGATTTGATGAAAGTCTATTTGAGTGATGGGCCTTCTGTGCTTTTACAGCTGAATTAATTTACTATGCTGGTTGCAGTCTCACTGATATTATCATCATCCTAATGGAAGAAAAAATGTATTTCTAAGTTGTGATTTAGTTCACTACACATATTTGAATGACAGAGCTGGTCGAAGCTCAGGACTCCAACGACTCTCTCACTGCGAAAATGCTTGCAAGTGTGTTTTGCCATCACAGTGTCTTGTTTGTGCTCCTCCTTTCTTTTATTTTGTAAATATTGATATACTGTTAAGTGGCAAACACAGCGAGACAAACATATGGTCAGGGTGGTATAGCTTGTCTCCTATTTCTCATGGGACTAGACTGGAGTGCAGCAGAAGGACAGACAATCCCAGACAGAGTAGAGTGGGAGGGAGAGCCAGAGGGAAAATACGGTCCTATTGTTTGGACAGGTCAGGGTTTGCAGTCAGCAGGCAGTTTTCTACATTCTCAGTAATGTGTAATTACACCACAGTAAGCCTAATTACCAGGATGATTATTGCGGGGCCAAGTTGTGGAGGTTGAGAGAGTAGAGAGTTTTTTTTAACTCAAATTAGAAAACATGTATGTATTTAATCATTAATCAGTTCCATCCAAACATAAAATTATGCACATATATCATGGAAACTGAACTGTAAAAAAATATATTTAAATGCAAGTTTCTCAGTGCTCCACAAACCATAAAAAAACATTTCCAAGTTTGCCCATAATTAACCAGTAGGGTGTTTTGTTTTTCAAGATAGTTTTATGGCTGTGGTTGCCTTTGTTAAGCAGTGGAATCAGGCAGAAAAGTGGGCAGAGAAAACATGCAGCAAAAACCCAGGATCTGAACCTAGGATTCAGAACTAACTCAGCTGCAGAATAACTATAAGCCTTCAGACAAAGGAAGCCCTACTCAATATGCAAAATATATTATGCCCTAAGGTTTTCTTTTATTTTGAGCACGTAATGAACAATGAGGACTGACTTTTCCACACATTTTCAATAATTCAAGTGCGCAATTAAATTGGGTTATTGTTGTGTCTTGACAATATCATTGCAAGTATATAAGCATGGGAGAAGAACCAATTAATTGACCAAGGTGTATCTAGTTTTATTGGAGAATGTTTTTTTTTGGATTTCCAGCTCTATTTCTTGGTTTTTGAATGATATCCTTTAAAAAAAGGGCAAATGTGGCACTTGGAGATAACATGGCATCTGTCCCTACCTCATATTAATGTCCTGATCCTGGTGTGTGTTATTTGTGTATGTATGAGTCTTCCCTCTGAACAGAAGATCTCTGCTGGAGCTGTGATTGGCCTGCGCCACACCTGTCAGCAACTCCCTCATTTGTCTGCAGGAGATTTAAGGAATTGCAGGAAGAGCAGTCTTCTCCTCATGATCAGCCTTCTTGGTAGAGTCAAGCCTTCTGTTTTGTCTTTGTTAAAACTCTTAAGGCATCTACAGACTTGTGCGGACATCATCCATGCAGACGTCCGTGCAGAGTCTGCGTGGACTCTGCACGGACTCTGCACCCAGACCTCCATTTTTACGACAGCATACGCTTTGTCGTACTATAAACTCCTAAGCGGGAACAAGTCTCCACATCAAACTGTTTAATGTGTGACATCGAGCTTAATACACTGAGCTGCTCCAACAGTCGTAAGGACACCATCACAGCCCCTCTCTGTGCCGCACTGACCGTTGTGCAGTGGGTACCCGCTGGAGAAGAAATGGCTCTATGTGCTCAATTAGCTCATCAAACATGCTACTATCCATTCCCCTACTTCATCCCACTGGCAGAAAGTGTGGGAAATGTAGGATTTGTGAAAAAGAATTGAAGGCACTCGGTATCGCTTGACTATGAAAGATAAAACATCCCCAGACAGTCCATATGGAGTCCATTCCCCGGGACTATATGTGGTGTCCTCAAGCCTGTTCAAAAAAAATAGCACAACCCGCCAGTGAGCTGCATTCAAAATGCAATTTTATTCAGTTGCTCTTCCTTTTTAATCATACTTGTATTTACATAGATTTAAAAGCATTAAAAACATGTTAATATTACATGAAGTTAGGGTAAGCTTTGACTCTTTAGTTCAAAGGTCAGGTAGCCCTTTGTATGACAGAGTACCAATAAAGTAGCTAGTTTCAAAAAGGTTGGTGATAACTGCTTTAGAGTAAAGAACCTTGTTTAGCTCGTACCCTCGTACTCTCTGTGTCTTCAGGTTCTAGTCCCCGTTGGCTCCCATGCCAACTCAGGATCCTTCCTTTAACCCTCTCCATGACAGATTTTTCTTGGAACCTCATCCATGTTGCAGGCTTTATAAACTGTCTAAACCCAGAAAAAGAAAGAATGGAACAATACATCAATGAATCTCTAGAGGATGGCATTATTTGTCACTACACTTCTCCCTTCAGTGCAGTGTTAAACATGATTCTGCTCCGCTTTCCCTGTTTTTCCCATGATTCTTTTGTCAGCTGGCCGGCTGTCCATGTGTTGCTCTTTGCTCTGCTGATTGGCACCAGCAGCTGCACCTGTGTTAGCTTGTTTACTTCATCTTATCACACCTGTTGACCAGCCTTTATATACCAAGTCCCCACAGCTACCTCTTGCCAGATAATTTAGAAGCGCTTGTAGTGAGCAGATGTCCACCATTCTTTGTCTACCCTGCCGGTTTTTGACCAAGTTCTCATCTCTGGATTTCCCTGTCTTGCCTGTTCTTCGCTCGTACACCTCATCAGCTTCTGTTCTCTGAACACGACCAGGACTGTTTTCATGACTACAATCCTAGCCAAGCCCCTTGGGTCTGTCAGCCATCTCCTGCCTGCCTTCACAGTGTATGACCAAAGCCTAATTCATGGACCTCCCTCCAGCCTCAGCCCTTTATGGCATTTCAGACTCCAGTTGAGGTTTTTTTCCTGCCTGCACAAATGGTTTGTTTGTTATTTTAATAAATGTTTTACAATGCAACACCGTGTCTGGCTCGAACATCGGTTTCTCTGATTGCTCTGAAGCATAACAGGGTTCTTTTCTGTGACGAAGGATAGTTCTCTTTGACCCTACAATGTATACAGAGGCATTAATCAAATCACTTTTAAAGTTAAATATCCTCTATCACTTCTTCCCTCTGCTTCTGAGCAGTTCAATCATCTTCTTCAAACCTGATCTCCAAAATGCATATCATCAGGATTTGAGAAGGGGATGAATGAAAGACTTGGTTTTGAACTTACTGATGTGCCCCTGGTATTCCAGTCCTTTATTGATGACATTCTTCTTGGCTTTCTGAACCACTTTGTATTTGTTTATCTCGATGGCATTCTGATCTTCTCCAAGACCCTTGAGGAGCACAAGGAAGATCACCTTGCAGGGAGTTTTCTTCAGAGGATGAATCACCCATCAACACTATTATTCTAACTTATTTTGTTGTGGTTGCTTTCACCTGGGAGAAAAAAACCCACATTTTTCAGAAAATGTTCCATTGCCAGTTAAGAAAAAAAAGTCTTTCCAGACAGATTGTCATATGAGACTGTTTAGAAGGTCGTTTAAATGTGATGAGAGCATCACTGCTCTTGATGATCCTGGGGACCCTTTAGTGTCTCTAGAGTGTGCATTTATTTACCACACACACACAGATCAAATATATTTATTTGATGCAGTTTAAACTTTGACGTATTTTGTTAAATAACAGAGGTTAGCACTGTAGCTAAAAACCTCATAGATTGATAGTATCAACTCTGTGTTCTCTCTGTACATGCATGACTTTTCTTTGGTTTCCATATGCAATCCAGCAACACAAGGCTTTAAATTGCTCTTAAGTGTAAATGTGTATGTTTACAATGTTGACTCTGTGACTGACTGGCAAAATGTCCAAGGTGTACCCTGCCTCATAGATCTCTTCCATTTTGCAAAGACATACACAATCACTTGAATGAGTTTTATATCAAACTGAATATTTTTTAGAAAATACTTCCAGCCGGCAGAGAGAGGCCTGTTGGGCATTTCTGAATGTTTTTTGAAAGGGCCAAGGTGGGTTGAAATCAACCTTCCTATCGCACCCCTGAACCCCCATACAATGCGGGAACAGTCCTGTAAAAGTGATTATAGACCAGCTGGCAAGAGTGTTCACAGTAAAATTACACCAGAATAATGGGGCAAATCAATACATCACATACATAATTTATTGCACTGGACTCACAGGATGGTTGATGTTGAGCATGTTGGGCTAACTGACATGTTACTGATCATAAACTATCTGGAGCCACATCTCTCCTGACTGAACATACAAACAACCTGCTAACCACCATGACAAAAGAACTTCATCTCAATCAAATGGAAAACTGATCAGTAATAAAGCCATGGTTCATTTAACACGAGGCTACATTTGAACAGCAAATTAAACCAAAAATCAGAGGTCAACAAAATGTTTGTGTATTTTCTCTCAAAACCATTACATTTGAAAATGGCTAAAGGCTGACAATGGCATGTTTGTTGAATCAAAACCGGCAATCATGGGCATGTCTGGGGTCTTTTCATAGATGGTTCAGATATCCGAAAGTTAGGATTTACTTTCTAAAACATTCCTTACAGTCTCCATTATCGCTCAAACACACAAAAGGACAAACACACATAATGACATCCATCTTTCCCAGAGGAGGCATTAGGGATATGATTTGCTCCATGAGGGCCAACAGGCATGAAAGATGGATGAGCGACAGGGCTTGATGGAAAGTACACACACACACACACATGCACACACACTCTTACAGAAACACAAGATGAGCAGGGATGGTTGAGATTCTTCAGCAGGTGCTCTCCCTTCTTGACATGTTCTTTGTTCTTTCTCCAGCCTGAGCACTAGCTGCTGAGAATGAGTATTTGTTTCCTTTACAGATTTACCCTCTTTTTGATTTTCTGTCACTCACATATTTGAAATAAAAAAAACGTAAATGTAAGACAAAGCTAAATTCCTAACTACAAAATTCCGTTTTCAAATAATTGTTTCATTCTTCAAGGGAAAACAGCTTTCCGAAACAACCTGGACTTATATAAATAGTAAACCGGGGCAAGTGTAAATACTTCTTGCCAAAACTGCCATCAAAGGTTTGTGATAACTGGAAGTGAGTCTTTAACATAGCTGTTAATATTGGCTCACTCTTTTTTGCAAATGCCTTCAATTCAGATGCTTAAGAATGTTTTCAGGCAGGAGCGAGTTGTTTAATGTCCTGTCACGGCATTTTAATCAGCTTTAAGTCCAGCCTAGGACGTTTTTGTTTTCTATTTACCTATTCAGAGGTGAATCTGCCAGATCATTGTCCTCCTGCATAAACCAAATGTGCTTAAATTTAAGGTCATTAACTTATTGCTAATCAAGAGCCATGAATCTATATTGTCATTATATAACCATAATGAAATTTTGGAGAGACACCAGTTCAGATTTCACACAAAATAGATAGACACAAACAAGACATAATGTTCATCGACAACACTTTGTGAGAAGCTAAAAGCAAATAGTCGTGAAGATCTGATCAATTTAAATGTTCGAGTCAAAAAAAGACACGTAGCATTCACTTTACAGACAATGTCAATTACTGGGCAATTGCTTGAAGGTCTTTGCCAGACATGTTAGCAAAATTTTAAATCTGTACACAATATGCATGGGTGTCCAACTTAACATTCCACGAGAAACTAAGTGTGCTAATAAACATCAGCATACGAGAGACAGTGTAATTAATTTAATTAAGAACCTGTGGAACCAGCACCATGATTGTAAACATGTAACAGACAATGAACTGGGCTGATGGTTTATTTGATTGTCAGCAGGGGCCGATAGCCCTCATAACTTTGGGAAGAAAGCTGTTTTTAAGTCAAATTTTTTTATTTAATGTTCCATAATTGTTTATCTGATGGAAGAGGGACAAACAGTGCATTGTCCAGATGCATGGGATCTAAGCATCCTCTTAAACAGACTGTTGTACAACAACAGAGTGTTTTCACCAGATCCGCTGTAAGACAGACCGCTACAGGAGATCCTTCCTACATGCGGCCATCACCATCTACAACAACTTATTAAAAAAAGTCCAGAGCGTTTCCAAAGGGGCTTTCCTAATCGGGTCCAGGTCCAATCCAGGTTCGGTACTGAATTTGTCCAGAGACACACAGAAGTTAGTCGGGTTTACTCACAGACTGGTCAGGGTCCGGCAAGGGGCAGGCTGTCCAGGAAGAACGGGTTCGGAGGTCCAGAGGCAGATGGTTCAGGTTTCCAATCAGGCAGACAGAATTAGAACAAGGGACGGGCAGGCTCATTGACAAAGGCAGAAACAGGTCAGGCAACAGAGGGGTAAAACAGGCTTGGCAATCAGGATGGCTGGAAAGTTCTCACCGAATGGTTTGAGACGATCTGGCACTGGAAGCTGATCTGGACGGGGTTTAAATGGAGGTGGAAGCAGTGAGGGTTGATTGCAGGCAGGGTGGAGTTAGCAGATGTGCTGAGTTTGGAAAGGATCAGCTCCAGTACCGAGATCGTTACAAATACTTTTGTTGTGAATATGTATAAATGCGATGTCTGGGATTTGACTAGACAGTGGTGTCGTCTGCAAACGAAAGGAGTCTTTAAGACGGAACCATTAATGACTAGGGGTGTAAATCACCAGCTTTATCACGATACGATGTTATATCGATTTGTTTGGATAACGATACAATATTTGTGTGTGTGTGTGCGTGTGTGTGTGTGTGTGTGTATATATATATATATGATAACTGCTCTCTGTATTTACTCAGGTTATCGAATGAAATTTGTTTAATAATTTGAAATAGTTATGACTAACAAAAAGCAAAATACTTTTTTTGGCACACTATACCACTTTTAGCCGCAACTGAACCTTCTCCATTGATTTATTGCTGTGACGGCCTACCTTCGCTATACTTCCAAATGTTCCACAAGCCCCCCATCCTGCCCATCCGAAGAGGAATTCAAAACCCATTTTATTTCAGCATTAGTAGCTGAATAAGATGCTGGCCGCATGAGAAGCACTTCCCATAATGCAACTCAAGGCCCACTCCTCTTAAAGACTACCTGTGCTGTTTGACTGCCTGTAAGTAGGGAGACAGAATGGATATAAACAACAACTGCCAGCATAAAAACAAAATGATAGTTTTAATATATCTCTGGGGTAAAGAAAATGTGACATGATGTATTCTTTTAGAGCTTCGTAGTACCCCTTAGAGGTAAAAAAAAAACAAAAAACGGAAGAGCTGAGCCAAGATGACTAAAAGCATTTGTTGGCTTTCAGAATTCAATCCCGATTGAAGTTTAACCTATATGGTCTGCCGTGTCCTCCAAAACGATGGACCACAGCACTGGAGCATTAAAGATTAAGCTAAAGGTTAAGCGTGCAACCTAACCTATTCCTGAGTCATTGTTTGGTCTCTGACCCTGCAGGCTTTGGAACGGTGCAGAAGAGGCTGTCATCTGAGTCAGACTTTAAAACTTCTTGCTGTCTGCCTGCTAGCACCTAGTTGTTTGTGTATGTGTAAACAGGGCGATGCAGGGGAAGGGGGGGTGTCACAGCAGGGAGCTCCTCAACTAAATCTGGATGCTGCATTGTGCACCAAGCCCAACCCAATTTTGTCTGCTTTCAATCTGCAGCATGTCTACCTCCTGTCATGAGGCTGAATGCAAGCATGGGGCTCAACGCATTTGCAGCAACTCATCTATTAACATTGTCAGCAATTGCCTAGTTCAGTGAGAGTCCATGAACATGGACTGGAGGCAGCCTGCAGGGTCAGACACAGTGCATCACTGCTGAATCATCCTTTCAGTCGTTACTCGGAGTGAGCGGACCAGGGCTGTGGAATACAGATGAAGCTGTTGGAAAAATGTAACTAAATCTGCTCTTACCTCCAGAAGTATTTCCTTACAGTACTCCACTACTACAGTGGCTCACTAAAGTGTTCACAGATTGTGAACTCTTTTTTTTTTTTTTACATTTTATCATTTTACAACCATGGACTTCACAGTATTTTATCACGATTTTATAGATGGACCAACATAAAGTGCAGCACAATTGTGAGGCGGAACACAATTCTTAGAATATATTATAAATAAAAATATGCAAATTCTATTGTGCATTTGTATTCCTTAACTATTTATCCAATATACATAGCTACAACATCGATGAGTGCCAAGTATACTCCAGTATTTTCTGATAACTTGCTGCCGTCATTCATGACAATGTCCCCTGTGTCTTTGTAGCTCCCACATCCGCAAAACATCAGCGATCCACCTCCGTGTTTATCTGTGGGAATATTTTCATCATGGGCCTCTTTGATTCCCCTCTAAGTATTGTGTTTATGGTTGTGGTCATATGGTCCCATCACTCCCACCTTAATCCAGAGGCTTTGAGGTGTGTTCTGTGCAGTTTGATGTAAGCAGGTTGCTTTGTGGCATTGGAATAGTGAACCCTTTTTTCTTGCCCAATCTTCTTCAAGTACCTCCTAATTGTGCATCTTGAAACAGCCACAGCACTTCTTTTCAGAGTCCTGTATGTCAGCTGACATCATACACATCATTCTTTTGACATCCTTTCAAATCTTTTTCCTGTTTTATAAAAGTTCAACTTCTCCCACAGCTCATTTGATCATTCCTTTGCCTGACTCAGAATCCACCAATGTTGACACACAATGAAACATACAGGGGTCTGTTAGGAGCCTAGAAACTCACTGACTGATAACTACAAAACAGATCACAGCTGTGGATGGTCATGTTCTGGAGCCATTTACACCCATGTGTATCAATCTGAGCATGCTATCTGGCAAACATCTTGAAGTTATGAAAACTTTTGATCATGGTCATTTTGAGTTTCTGCTGTACTATGAAAATGATCCAAAAAGAGTAACCCTAACCCTTAATAAATCTTTACACTACAGTCATTCACACACACATTCACACCCTGGCGATGGTGAACTATGTCTGTAGCCCCAGCAGCACTGTGGCAGACTGACAGAAATAAAGTTGCCATACATCGGTGCCACCGAGCCCTCTGGCCAGCATGGAATATGGCCCAAGGACACAAGGACTGAGACGGTTGGAGCAGAGGATCGAACAAGCAACCCGGCAGTTATAGGACAACCTGTAATATTCTGTCTTGGTTCCTGTTTATGATTTGGTTAAGTTAGCCTTCTCCTGCCTTTTGGTTTATTTGTGTTTTAGGTTCTGGAGTTCTGTTTAGCTTGTTGATTATTTTCGTTATCTGTTTTCTGTATTAGTTCTGATTTTAGTTCTGCAATTGCTTCCACCTTTGGTTAATTAGTTTTCACTCCGCTCACCTGTTTGTCCATTTATTTAAGACTCACCCCCTCCTCAGCTAGTTGTTGGTTCGTCTCTCATTCATTCACGCACTCCATCCCGTCGTACCCCTGAGTGCATCCTCTGTTTTTGGTCCCGTCTCTGGTAAGAGCTCCCAGCACCTTGGTTCTATTTTATTGACCCTGTTCTGTCTGTTTTGCCCAGTTCTGTCCGCCTGTCCCCTGTCAAGTGTTGCCTGGATGTTTGCCTTACCTACCGTTGGATTCTGTTCTGTTTGCCTGTCTGTTTCCCACTCCTCATCATCCCATAAATAAAGCAGTTGACAACATAGCAGTCCATGCATTTGTTACTTCAAGGCTGGACTATTGTAATTCTTTACTATCAGGAAGTCCACAAAATGCAATTCAAAGTCTTCAGCTTATCCAAAATGCTGCAGCAAGAGTTCTGATGAAAATCAACAAGAGGGATCATATTTCTCCAATTTTAGCTTCCCTTCATTGGCTTCCTGTTAAATCAAGAATAGAATTTAAAATTCTTCTTCTAACGTATAAAGCCCTTAATAATCAAGCTCCATCATATATCAGAGCTCTGATTACTCCGTATGTTCCTAACAGAGCACTTCGCTCTCAGACTGCAGGTCTGCTGGTGGTTCCTAGAGTCTCTAAAAGTAGAATGGGAGGCAGATCCTTTAGCTATCAGCCTCCTCTCCTGTGGAACCAACTCCCAGTTTTGGTCCGTGAAGCAGACACCCTGTCTACTTTTAAGACTAATCTTAAAACTTTCCTTTTTGACAAAGCTTATAGTTAGAGTGGCTCATGTTACCCTGAGCTACCTCTATAGTTATGCTGCTATAGGCTTAGGCTACTGGAGGACATCAGGGCCTACTTTTCTCACTCTAGTGATTTCTACTGTTCTCCAGTCTACTGTTCTCCAGATTTGCAATGCATTACATTGAAATGACTGTTGTCATTTCAGCTTTTAACTTTTTGTTCTCTCTCTTTTTTCTTCATAGTAGGTACACCTGGTCTGACGTTCTGTTGACTGTGAAATCATCCAGGGAGGACAGATCACCGACTATTACCATCTAATGTAGAACAGATTACTAGATCAATGTGTGCTTCTGTGCTTTTTTTGTCTCTCTTGTTGTGTCTCTGCTCTGTCTTCTGTAACCCCAGTCGGTCGAGGCAGATGACCGTTCATACTGAGCCCGGTTCTGCCGGAGGTTTTTTTTTCCCGTTAATGGGTGGTTTTTCTTCCCACTGTCGCTTCATGCTTGCTCAGTATGAGGGATTGCTGCAAAGCCATGTACAATGCAGACGACTCTCCCTGTGGCTCTACGGTTCCCCAGGAGTGAATGCTGCTTGTCGGGACTTTGATGCAATCAACTGGTTTCCTTATATAGGACATTTTGACCAATCTGTATAATCTGACCCAATCTGTATAATATGATTGAACTTGATTTTGTAAACTGCCTTGAGATGACATGTTTCATGATTTGGCGCTATATAAATAAAATTGAATTGAAAAATTGAATTGTTTTGGCTGAATTCCGGGTTCACCTCCAAGCCAGATCATTACACAACCTCCCTGACTCTCCCTCTCTCTCTATATATATATATATATATATATATATATATATATATATATATATATATATAAAATGCATATATCCTTCCGCTTCTCCAAGATCTGGTTGTGGGGGCGACAGATCCAGTTGGGAAACCCAGACACCCTTCTCCTCTGCAAAATCGCCCGGCATTTCCATGGCCAGATAGGATCTATTGTCCCTCCACCAAGTTCAGGGTCTTCCCTAGGTTCTCCTACAAGTGGGATGCACCTGGACACCCCCAAAGGGAGGCATCCAGGGTGCATCCTGATCAGATGCCAAAACAACCTCAACTGACTTCATTCAATGCAGAGAAGCAGCGGCTCTGCTTTGAACTCCTCCCAGTGAAGGAGCTTCTCACCCTATCTCCAAGGCTGAGTCCGGCTACTCTCCAGAAGAAGCCGATTTAGGCCCTTGTATCCGTGATCTTGTTCTTTTGGTCACAATCCAGAGCTCATGACCATAGATGAGACTTGGAACATAGATGGACTGATAAATCCAAAGCTTTTCTTTTTGGCTAAGGTCTTTCATCACTACAACAGACTGAAGCAGAACCCAAATTACCACAGATGCAGCCCCAATCTGTCTGTCCATCTCCTGCTCCATCCCACCATCACTTGTGAACAAGACACCAATATATTTAAACTCCTCCGCTAGAGGCAGAAACCAACCCCCAAACCAGAGGGGGCAATCCACCTTTTTCCAGTCGAGGACCATGGTCTCAGACTGGAAAGAGTTGACTCTCATTGCGGCCACTTCACATTCAGCAGTGAACCACTCCAGTGGAGGTCATGGTCCGAAGAAGCTAACAGAACCACATCATCCGCAAAATGCAAAGATGCGATCCTGAGGTTCCAAAAGACAGACACCCTCCTCTCCACGACTACGTCTTGGGATCCTGTCCATGAACACCACAAACAGGATTGGTGACAAGGGGAAGCGCTGGCAGAGTCCAAATATATACTGTAAATCATAAATCTAGATGCATATCTTTAATCTTAGATTTAATTCTTAAATGTTAGACCTAAATCTTCAGAAAATTTGCTAATTCCCAAGGCAAGGCAAGTGTATTTATGTAGCACTTTTCAGTAACAAGACGATTCAAATCAACCACACCCTTTCAATGTTTCAACTTGTAGCCACAACTTGTAGCATACAAACATGAGCAAACATGGCAGTCTCCTTATGGGGTCCTTCCCACTAATTGTGAGAAAAATGCATTTAATATGAAAAAAACTGTGCTGAATAACAGAATATGTGACAGCGAACATTTTTTAGCTAAATCTTTACTTTTGGCAACCCATAGCAGATTGGTCAAATTCATCTTCTCATTAACTCTGATCAGATACCCTGTTCCTGCCAAAGAAAAGCATCTCACAATATGATACTGCCACCATCCTGTTTCACTGTGTCCAGAACAGTGTGCATAATTAGTGTCCCTTTACAAATAGCTTTTTTTATGTTTACCAAAAAGTCCAACTTGGGTCTCATCTAACCAGCGCACCTTCTTCCTGTTTACAGAGCAACCACTGGTTCAACTTTGCATCACTTCCATCTCAGTTGGGGCACTCTGCAGCTCCTTTAGACTTACCAAAGACCTCTTGACTACTCTTGATAGATAATTTCCTTGGTGGACTGTCTTGTTATTGTAGGTATGTAAACGGTACTGTTTCCATTTTTGGATGATTGGTAGGACAGTGCACTGTGAAATCCATGTATTTGTAAACTGGAAGACATACAGTTTGTGTAAGAAAATGCCTATTCAGCTCTAAGACATAATGCAAGCCTCTTACCATCCTCACCTGAAATTACCATGATATATTAAACACAAGCTGTTATGTCAGAGGTCGTTAATTCTGTAAAATTAAAGCAATAATTGCCTCAAGTCCAAGTCAACATAATTCACCTGACCGCTACGAATGCAAATTAATTTTATTGCTTGATGAGGGTATGGTACCCTCTTTAGTATGGAAATGTATGCAGTAAGTGATTATTATGCAATCACATCATCTGCTGGATAGGGACTACATCAAGTGGTAGGCCCATTCTAATACACACTGTAAATGACCAATGCTAAAGGCCCACATGATTTTATTTCTTTATGTCTTGATAGGTTTAACCCCATGATTGAAACGAGATGTACTGACTTCATCCCATAGCTCAACATATAGTAGTTGTGATCTCCACTTGGGTCCTGTATGTCCAGGGGAAACATGCATTAGTTTCTGCAGTTTCTTTGAGTGTTGCATACTCGTGCCTCAGGGTGAACATACCGAGTAATTCATTCCTGGGATGACTGGAAACGCTCTTAAACATTTTCCAAGCATGAATAATCTTGGTCATTGTGGAACAACATACTTATTATTGTTTTGAAAAAGCTTTTTATGCCTTGGCAGAATGAATGGAACCAACAGTTGCCTTTCTACAATCTTGGCAGATGTCTTTGCTGCCTGGGATTGTATTGGGTGCCTGTTTCTTTGCTCTTTACCAGTCTTTGTCTCTTTGCTAGGGACAAACAAAGCTGTCTGCCATGTGTGTTATCTTGCAGTCATTCATGTCTCTCCGTAAACATTTTAACAGACGACTAAAAGAAACGGCCCCTTTACAGAAATAGGGTTATGTGACTTAAATAAAAATTGCTGGAGGTTACTCATTCTTTGGTTTTCTCAGAACAAAAAAGAGATGTAAAAAATGTACAATAAAAATTTATTTATAAACTCCAGTAAATAATGATAACTACCTTATCGCTTATACTTATTTTGATGTGATAAAGACTAAAATGTCATACTTTAACTCTTTAGTATATAACTGTTTAACTATCCATGTAGAAATCAGATGGAAAATAAGTGAAAATGTGGTGAAGTATGAATTAAAAAAATGCACACTTTTAGATTTTGATTCATCTCTCTCTCTCTCTCTCTCTCTCTCTCTCTCTCTCTCTCTCTCTATATATATATATATATATATATATATATATATATATATATATATATATATATATATATATATATATATATGATCATGGCCTCTCTAAATTCCTCTTAGGTGTGAGTGTGTGCATGAATGGTTGTTTGTCCTGTCTGTCTCTATTTTGCCCTGCGATGGACTGGTGACCTGTCCAGGGTGTACCCCGCCTCTCGCCCATTGAGAGCTGGAGATAGGCACCAGCACCCCTCGTGACCCCAACAGGGATAAAGCGTGTAGGAAGATGGATGGATGGATATATGTAAATTGTTCATGAAAATACTTAAACAAAAATAAACTGACATCCAAAGGTTTAACTGGAGCTTGATGTAATCACAAGTTTGGAATGAAGTATTTTGAAGTAAAGGGCTTTAATTTTTATCATTGTGTTATTAACCTATTAAGAAGTTTGTCAATTTATTAATCCAGCTTTATAGAATCGCATTCTTTTAGTTTACTAACTTTTAAAAGGATAATTTTTGATATGTTTGTCATGATGACACACAGCTATACAGCACTATCTAAAATTCACAATACACTTTATTTTCCTGCCAGTTATTAGGTCATTTCCCCAACAGCTGAGCTCTCCCCTTCATGCCTGCACTTCTTGTACTGCTCATGTATCAGCTGTGAGTCCAGCGGGACAGATGGTGGGAACAATTCAGACCACTGGCTCAAATCCTAAATATATTACCCAACCACCGTAGTCTTAAACCACAACAAATCAATTCCTCTTGTATTTCATCAAAATTGTGGACAGGGTGATGCTGCTTTCAAGGCGATTTGGAAATACGGGATGAAACCCCACCCCGTCTGTATTTAAAACAGGGCAAAGCATTTAGTCAAAATATGGGAGAGTTCTGTATTTTAGAACACTATTTCACTGAACTGTAGTTTTGTAGATGTCCAGTCTGTCTTTTCCTAACACTAACCAAAACACTATAAAACCATGTCAATGCAGCATGTCTCAATAAAAGTACTTTACAGGGGCATCGTGCAAGTTTTGAAGTTACATACTATTTATTTATTTCTCATACATGCCCTTACAATTGACCGTTGTGTAAAATAATTTATCTTCTATTTATCACGGTTGCCTTTATAGGCTGGATTAGTCAGTTCATGAGAGAGTGATTTGGGTCGAATCCTCTGGTGGTGCACGTGGGTGTGACGTGTTGCGCGCTCTTGTTTACCTGGCTACTTTGTTA
Organism: Fundulus diaphanus; assembly: GCA_037039145.1. NCBI lineage: Eukaryota > Metazoa > Chordata > Actinopteri > Cyprinodontiformes > Fundulidae > Fundulus > Fundulus diaphanus. The sequence goes on from CM073137.1 coordinate 39,768,749, forward strand.
AGTCTCTACCGTAATCGATGCATTAGCATATGTATAGCTTTCTTACCTAAGAAGACAATACGCCTCTAAACAAAAGACATGCAGTCGCAGCGGCAGATGCTTTTCCTCTTCTTCTATGCATGTGCACAACACCGGTGTCATATCAAGTTGTCACCAGTGGGGGCAGACGTCTGAAAAAATCCTGGAACTTGTGCTATGCTCCTTTAAATGTGAGAGTGAAACCTTTGATCACACATTAGACCGGACCAGTGGATGGAAGTTCTGATAGCTAAGCAGTAAGTGTCCATATGTGCCAAGCTGAACAACAGAACCAATGTGTAAATGAGAGACAAGTAATAACAGTCCAGTAGATCTAGACTCAACAATAAAGAGGTTGAAGTGATATTGTGATGTAGATGCTCAAATCGACTTTGCCTTGTTTACTCAGTGGAGAATTAATTTGGCAAAAAAGTCAGTAAGATCTCCCAGTGCTCAAAGAATCCATAAAAACTCAGTAATATAAATTTTCCAAATGTTACAAATCGTTAGCTGGCCCTTCCCCTGCTGCGGTTGTTACAGGCATGTCTGAACTTGCCCCAGGCTATCCACATTTATCTAAGTGGTAATGTTGCACTCCATTTGCCTCTGAAATAAAAAATCCAGTTAACATATTCAGGATTCCAAAAAAGAAACAACAAAAAAAATCTAAAGGTTAGGAGTTCAATATGGCGATGGCCAGGAAAGCTGTTCTTTTTATCATAGTGCCTTATATAAATGTTCTTTAAAGCTGTACTTTCCACATGCAAATGGAACTTGTAATTTTTTTGGTTCAGAGTTGCAGCCGCTACATATAACATTGATTCTAGACTCTTAATTTGTAAGCGTGTGTATTGTAAATTAAACATGTTTTATCACAGCTTACTGTTGTTGATACGAGGAGCTGCCAAACTGGATTCGATAATGGGCCCTAAAGATTTTCTCCATCTTTCCGAGTGAAAGTCCGACATTAGCGGCTGTTACAGTTAAATTTTCCTATTGGAAGCCGGGTTTTCTGAGTTCTGACTGAAAACAGAATGCATAAGTATGCTTGTATTCACACTACAGTGTACTAACACCAAAATCAACTTTTTTTGAGAGAAACTGCAAAAACTAAGCCTAGAGTGTTACTTTAATGCTACTGTGCATTGTTTTACATTTTGATGTGAAGTTGTTTAGTTCTGTAATATTTGTCTTAAAACCGTCTTAGTGCCACCTCTTAGTGTTGAACAGTGGCTGTTGCAGTAGAATTTTCTTATTGTACATGCTTTCTTCATCAATGCCCTGCATTAGGGCATAAAAGCATCTCAGTCAGACATGCGTCCTGTCACCGCTGTACCAAGTCAGACTCAGGAGTTGGAATCGCAAGCATCAAGAGCATTGGGATTATTTGTGTTTAGCATTTGTTACTGCTTTGAATGTTAGCCAATGTTAGCAAAGATGCTGAAAACATAGCTTTACCACTCAAAAACTGTACCAATGTTGTGTCATTCTTATGTTATGTTCACACTGGAGGGAAAAACATCCCAATTCCGATCTTTTCACCCCCAAAAAATCCGATTTGAACCACTTCCATATGTGGTGGTTTCTAATAATAGCGAGTAGAGATGCCGACCAGTCTACACGTTTTTTTTTTTGTTTTTTTTTTTTACAAATCTTTAGAAACAATTATATTCACCATTACTGCTACAGTGAGCTGCTGGGTGACGTCCCCTTCTGTTATCTGCGCATGCGGGTCACTTTGCGGTCTTGAACCGTTCAGACAGAAGTATGATTGAGGTTGCATTTAATAGTAATATGAACGGCCACCTCAAAAAAATCAGATTTCAGCAAAAAAAATCATAATTGAGCATCAAAACCTGCAGTGTGAACCTTAGTCTTGCATCTCAGAGTCTCTGTGCACTGCCCACTGTGATGGCATTTTTTCTACCTGTCTGGAAGCGGTGTTATGTTTTTACATCAGGGTGAGTTACAATTTAGCATTAAAGGGGTCTAGTATCATTTTTTCGCACAAAATAATATGGAAATAAGTTATCAAGTTGATTTAGGCAACACATTATTTTTTGGCAAAAAAAAATAACTTAGGCCATTATTTTAGGAAAGTGACAATATTTTATTTCTGTGTTTAACACTTTGTTTTTGCTCTACCTGTTTACAAATGAAGCTCTTTTGTGTACATTTACCATGACTCGACATATATTGTTTGATTTGAAGATGAATAAATGTTTTTTTGTGTTTTATGGTCAAAGTTGTTAGTTAGTTAGTTAGTTAGTTAGTTGACTAGGCAACCTTTAATGTGGAAAACAACATACTCATCATTTGAATACCCCAACATTCTAGAGATGCTCATAGGCAAAGATTTGCATTTTAATGTTATCTGCCAAGATAGTAGGCCATCGACTTAAATCCTGGTTGATTGTTATATTAATGAAACTACTTGGTATTTATAGGTTGTTGATTATGGGGTCAAATGTTTGTGCATTCAACTTGCTTTGGTTGATTTACCCCATATAAGTATAAAATACAGATTTAAATTTGTTTCCTCTCTGTCTGTGATTATCATTTTCATTGAAGCAAGGAGAAGTTTTCATGAAGTCAGAAAGACACTTTGTGATTGGCCAGTTTTAGCTGCTGTCTTGTTGTTGTGCCAGGACCAACAGGCATAATTATAATTTCATCTCTTCACAGCTGTGAAAGGAGGACATTAACAGGCCTTAACTGTACGGGTTAAGGTCTCAGGTGTCCCAAATAGCTCACAAAAAAATAATTACTGAGCCTGGAAATCAAATAAAACGAAGAGCTTATGTTTCACTAGTTTTGGCAGAATGCATAAGTGAGCCTCTGTTTCAAACAGACAGCCAGCCATGATTGTAAAGAGATAATTACATTAATTTCCCTGCTCTGCGGCAGAATTGGCACGTGGCTGCCCTGAGAAGCCACCCTGAGTCATTTTTGTAAACAACTAAGATGGCTGCTGTGGATCAGGAAGCCATCTTTTGAATGGCTGATCAGTCATTCTCCTGTTGGGATGCAGTTTTTAACTTTCTTCAGATATTTTAATGCACAGACTGGTTAGAAGTGTTGTAAACTTGCAAGGCAGAGAAAAATCCTATGACTTTCCAAAATGATTTTCTGGCCTGATCACAGCCTGAATCAAAAGTACAGATGGCAAAGCGTCACTTACATCTTGTAAGTGCACAGAAAAGATTCATAAACATTCATTAAAGGTAGCGTTTAAAGGGTCAGGAATTTGTTTGGTTGGCCTTCGTGTACCAAAGAAGTTCTTTCCTGTTACATCCACTAATCAAATCAATTTATTTTTTATTTCCACTCTGATTCTTGACTCCTGAAGGTGTAACGCATGCCTGCAAAATTACGGAGGTGTGAACTCAAGTCATGTGACTTACAATCGAGTCAGACTGAAAACACAAATTTAATGACTTTTGACTTGACCTGATGATTTCATAAAAGACTTTGGATTTTACATGGATGCCCACACCTTTGCCTTTCTTCACTTTGACTTGAACCCTTTAACTTGAAAAGACTTGATATCTTACACCAAACAGAAAGTGTGTTACAAAGGAAAAGCGCCGAGGGCGTGAGGATGGAACTGTGCCAGGTGAGTGATCCAGCTCCCCACCATTTACCAATACTTCTACCTCTTGTTGCTACAGCAAGCAAGCTGCATCTATAGTGCAGTTTTCCCAGTTTTCTTCTGTATCCTATGATGACAGCAGAGCCCTGTCACCCCATGCTATTATAGAAAATAAGAGCTGCACCCCATATCACCCAGACAGCGGGTAGGCTATGGAGCAGAGCTATTGACAATAAGGCTATTGCTCTTTCTGTCATAAACTAAGGTTGGTGCTGACCCAAAGTGTGACAGGAACAAGGCAGACACATGTTGAACAATAGGTTTTAATAAAGAAAAGGTTTAATAAAGAAAAAGACTTTTAGGAAAAGGCAAACATGCGGGAGCCAGGGTGAAAACAACAGGAGTGTGGGACAACGCAAGAGAACAGGACAACAGAACCACGGAAGAATCCAGCAGGGAGAAACAGAAACCAGGAACTTAAATACTACTGGGAGGAAATCAACTACATGACAAACAGGTGAGAATGATCAACTAAAAACGAATCACATGGGGAAAGAATAAAGGTCGGTTTATGCTTGATGCACTACGCCCTGCGTACAGAAATGAGATGTGCAGATACAACGTCTGCTAACAATTGCTAACAATTTGTGGATCACTGTCATCTTTATGGGTCAAATCATAAAGATATTTACAAACCTCTGCCAGAAAGAGCGTTTGCTTGTCTGCCGTTTTTTTGAGCATAGGACTGTCTGCGTAGTTAGGAATTTTCCAAGGTGCACAGAGCTGAACAATTTGGCCTCGATACGGTGGCCGACAGGTGCAAACGCCCTGCAACTTCAGAAAACACGTGCAAATAGGCAAAAACGCGATTCAAAAAGAAAACCAACTTCATCAATTTGACAACACCTGTGCGGCATTCAGCAAACGCGCTGCATATACATAAACGCGATGCAAAAAGAAAACCAACTTCATCAATTTGACAACACCTGTGCGGCATTCAGCAAACGCGCTGCATATACAAAAACGCGATTCAAAAAGAAAACCAACTCCACAACGGAAGTGCTCCAGGCCTCTAGGGGGAGCACTAAGTGGAACAGCTGATTTTAGACCCCACGGAACTTGTGCGTTCTTCAGACTGACCGCTTGCCCAGAATGCACCGCGGCCGCAGCTTGATTCGAGACAAACAGAGCTCACAGCGGTAAGTTAAAAATCCCCTTTTCTGTAGCTGTTATTGTTCAAAAGTACGTTTTAAGATCGTTTGAGGCGAGAACTTTATACTTTTAAGCTTCCCTATGTGGCCCGTTTACAGAGTTAGTGCGTAATTTTAATAAAAAGTCCGACGTTGAGCGGAGCAGAGTGACCCGCAGACCTCCGAGGGAAACCCGCAGCCAGTCTGTTTTTAATACACTTCAGTCGGCCAAGTAGTGTGCGTTGTACCGCTGGTTATGATTTATTTGTTTTGTGTTTATCTGACTGACGCGTGTTGCTTTATTAACTCAATACTTGTTGGAATAAATTGTAAATGTCTAAGGACGACAGCAGCATATAAAATTAATAAATAAATAAAATGTACAAGTGTTTTTCCTATCTCAGTTTCTTCTGAGTAAGGACACGAATAATTGAGAGGAGAGAGAGGGAAAGAAAACAATAGTAATAATAGTATATGAAAATAACAGACATTTATTTTATACAAATGTTTTATCTTTGGAACAGAATGAAGGTGTAATATATTCAACAAATTAACAGTTACTAACATGGTTTAAAACAAAGAAATAACTCATTAAGATCTTATACAAATAGACAACGTGGGAATGGAAATTAATTTACTGATTATTTTATGTATTTTTACAGGTAGTGAAAAAAATGAAATGAAGCAGCATGTGAACATGACTCCAACTGATCTACGTTAGGTCAGGTGTAGTCATGTTCACTTAAACATGCAGCCAGCTGGAGCAGCTCCCTGTCTTCAGCCGCCGGATGGTCATCCTCCTCTGGGTCCACCTCCTCATCCTACAAGTCAAGCTGGTCCCCTGCCTCTATACAAATACTGTGGAGGATGCAGCAGGCGGTGATTACTTTTGGGACAAACGTCAGGCGGACCTCCAGCGCCCTTAAGAAGATGGAACGCCACCGTGTCTTCAGACCACCAAAGACACGCCCAACGATTTTCTCACCTTGGCGTGGTGTCTGTTGTAGCGTGCCTCCCCTTGACCTGTACCAAATATAAAATTAACTTGTAATTTAGGTAATATGCTGATATGTCTTAATCTTCTGTCCAATTAATATAATCTATGTATCAATTCTGTGTCATTGTTGGCTCTATGTAAGGACAAGAAGGTAAGAGATCTTACTGGCAAGCTGTTTCCCTATAGGATGCACTGCAGGCCAGCCAGTAGAGGGTCACCAGCACCTCTATCTCCTGTGGCCATCCATGGACCTACTGGATGGGCAGCAGCTGAAGGAGGAGGACGATGGTGGCCCTGTTTAGCTAGAAGGCTGGTTTCAGGTCCCCTTCATTAAAATTATTACATATCACATATTTTGTTTCTGTTTCTTCCTGTAAATAAAAAATGCCAAATGTTACCATAATTGTTTTTTTTTCAGTTGTCACCTTTTGACAGCATAAAACTATACCTGCTTAACATGCAGATTATTATAGTTCTCAAGAAAGAAAAGGTAAAATGTATAGTAAATGTAACAAATGGCTTCCCTTCTCTGGTATTTTTACCATTTCACTGAAAAAATGGGCTGAACTAACTGCACATAATTTATAGATTAATCACTGTAAAGGTGGGCAGACATAAAAATATGTTTTTTTTTCCCCTTTCTTAATGATCAATGCTGCGAAGGTCAGTAGGTGCAATAAAGTAGCTTTACTCTACTGTCATACTGCTTCTAATGTTAAAATTGGGTCTTCATTTTAATTATTTATAGAAAAACGGTCACAATTTCAACCTGATCACGTTTTAAATACCATCCTCAATGTTTTTTTAAACATAAAAGTAGGAAATAGGCTGTCAATCTTAAAATGCCTACCAGTTGGCAATAGATGGGTGAGCAAAGCCTGCCTTCTGAGCCTCCTCTGCTGCATCAATCTTCTCCTTGCTCGGATTTGCCTCCTTAATTGCATCACCTCCTCTTCAGCCTGCTGGTAAAGCTGACCAACAACCGAAGCAACAGCAATATTGCTCGTATAACTAATTTTGTTTCTACAAAGTGCTGATTTTTTTTAAAAAAAAACATTCAATCGCCTCTACAATTACAACTCCCAACAAATAAATTCCCGCTATTGCTGGTTTTATACCCACAGTTCTGCAATTTTAGATATTTTTAAGACTTTTTAGAAATTAATTAAAAAAAACGTTTTCAATAAGATATGATGGTGTAGTGTGTATAAATAGTTTTGAATGTTAAAGAAATGCTCAAGAGCTGTGGGTGTGATGACGTCACGAGTATACTTCTGTATACTCCTATACTCGTTTGTACACGAATTGATGAAGTTGGTTTTCTTTTTGAATCGCGTTTTTGTATATGCAGCGCGTTTGCTGAATACCGCACAGGTGTTGTCAAATTGATGAAGTTGGTTTTCTTTTTGAATCGCGTTTTTGCCTATTTGCACGTGTTTTCTGAAGTTGCAGGGCGTTTGCACCTGTCGGCCACCGTACCTCGAGGATGAGTCAAGCATAAACATGGCTTAAAGGTACATTTTTATAATTTGTATGTCACTCTGGTAGCATACACAATTTTTCTGAAAAATGATCATGTCCTGATGGCATTATAGTTGTTATTTTGCTGTTTTATGCTTTGTTTTTGCTCAGTTTGTTAGTAAACAAAGCCCTTAGTGTATATTTATCAGAGGTGAGTCCCAAGCCTCAAGTCTTTATCCTCAAGTCAAGTCTCAAGTACGGACAGCCAAGTCCGAGTCGGGTCTCAAGTCAAAACAAGTATTTCTCAAGTCTCGTCCCAAGTCTGAAACCTCTAATTTCAAGTCGTTTTGAGTCTTTAACAATGTTGAAATACATGTTAAATGTAAATAATAGAGCATGTATTCTTTTTAAATCAGTATTTACATCAAACCGTGATGAAACCAGTGCAACTGACCTTTCAAAACAGTAAAATTAAACTTAGCATCAAGAATATTCCCCCTTTAGGGCGTGCTTTGGTGGCTCAGTGGTTAGCATGCACAACCCATGTACAGAGGCCTTAGTCCTCGACGCGGCCGACCCAGGTTTGACTCTCACCTGTGGTCCTTTGCCGCATATCTCTCCCCTCTCTCGTACCCCCTTTCCTGTCAGCCCACTATATGAAAAATGAGCCACTAGTGCTGTAATAACCTAAAAAAAACAATATTCCTCCTTTGAACTATGTTTTTCCAGAATACTCTGTGCAAAAAAGGAACAGCAGAACTTCATAGTCAGACCCAAACGAAATTACTCTTGGGAGGATTTTTGTCCTATGCTTTTTTTCTTTTCCTTTTTTTAAAAAAAGGGTTAATTTGATTGGCTGTTATGCAGCTCACGCAGACATATGTACAGAGTGGGGAAAGAGAAAGAAGGTATGCGTTTGTAGATACTGATTGAGGGAAAAGACTGGAATAGTGCTTGGAAAACAGTATGAACGTTGATGTTCACTGAAGGCTCATTTGTGACTGCAGAGTTGATTGACATGAGTAAAGATCCTTATTAATACACTTATAATATTAGTAGCAATGCTCTTCTTAGCCTCTATAGTCTGAAGTTAAAACAACATTATAAATAGAACGATTGATTGCTTCTTACTTTGTCTCTGTTTCCATTTATCAACGGGAATTTTCTTTCACTTTAATGTTCTGATAGGAGGCTCTTAGAGTTGCTGTAGATCGGTTTATTTAATTAATAATGGTTGGTGTTCGATCACGCCAAGCTGCCACTTAACCATGAGACATTGCAGAGGGATGAGACTCGTCCAGCATTATGTAGTAGGGATTTAGTAGTCCCATCTGGCTTTCTGATAGTTCTGTGATACTGCCGGTAGATGGCATCACATCTGTTTATATCTGCTCATCGCGCATGTTGCTGGGGTTCTATTTAGTCTCAAAAAGGACTATCAAAACACTACCAGGATGGACGCTTGGTGTTGGCCTAGTGGTTAGAGCAGCGCGCTTGCACTCAGAGAAAGTTGCAAGTACCCGGTTCGATCCCCAGCGCCTGCACTCTGGGTCCCTGAGCAAGACCCTTAACCCCTGATTGCTCCCTGGGTGCCGCACATGGCACCCCACTGTTCCCCAAGGGTGATGGGTTAAAAGCAGAGAACGAATTTTGTTGTAATGTATGTTTCAATGACAATAAAGATGATATTACTATTATTAATATAACCTTATTTTATCATGATTAAACGGTTTTTGGTCTTTTTTTATAATCAGAGAATTTGGCTATGTACCTTTAAAGGTGAAGAACTGAGGAACACAACAGAGAATCTATACGCAAATGAGAACAAAGCACAAACAACAATGAATCATGATGCTTTCAGAAAGCTTTTTAATCCAGACCCAAGCAAGGTGTCACAGATTGAGTCTGGAGAGTGAAAAATATTTAATCTTTCATTGTTATATAAATCTGTTTATTTTTTTTTATGAGCAATCAGTTTGCCTATTACTATTTTAAATTTACTGGATGTTATTTTTTTCCAGTTAAGATTTAGTGTAAAAATCAACATACAACACAGATTTCCAGAAGATGTTGTAGTTCAATTCTTCTTGCTGGTTGTTCTCCCAAAAAAAAATACCTTTAATAATTCATAAATCCCCAAATCATTACTCTTCAAATTGCATATTTGGTGTAATTACTTGGGTAAGATTTGAAATTAAAAGTTTAGGACTTCGATACTTGCATGCCTTGACTTTGAACTAAACTTGGGACTTTCATACTCTGCTTGGGAACTGACTTGAGGCTTGGGAGGAGAGACTTAAGATTTTTCATGCAATACAATGACTTGGTCCCACCTCTGTTGAATAGTGATATTGTAAATAAAAGGGACAAGAGGAATTGACTGATTACTACAATTGGGTGGATGATGCCATCATCTATCTGCTGCACCGAGTTCCGGCCCACTTGGACAATCCTGGGAGCACCTTGAGGGATATGTTATTTGATTTCTCCAGTGCTTTCAACACTATCCACACACAACTCTTGAAGGACAAGCTGGAGCGGTCAGGAGTGGACTACCACCTGTCCCAGTGAATACTGGACAACCTCACTGGTCGACCCCAGTATGTGAGGACATGGGTCGGTTTTTCTGACAGGGTAGTCTGCAGCATGGGAGCGCCGCAGGGAACTGTGCTGGCACTGTTTCTGTTCACCTTCTACACTGCAGACTTCTCCATCAGCTCACCAGGCTACCACCCTCAGAAGTTCTCTGATGACTCTGCCATAGTCAGTCTCATTACAGATGAGGATGATTCAGAGTACAGACAGAGGATCCTGAGCTTTGTAGACTGGTGCCAATAAAACCAACTCAATTTAAATGCAATGAAAACTAAAGAGCTGGTGGTGGACTTTCACAGGCACAGACCCACCCCATTGATACCGAGAACTGATGTGGAGATGGTGGACTCTTCTAAGTACCTGGGTGTTCACCTAAACAATAAACTGGACTGGAGTCACAACACTGATGCTCTTCACAGGAAAGGTCAGAGCAGACTCTACCTGCCGAGGAGACTGAGGTCTTTTAGAGGGCAGGGGGCGCTCCTGAAGACCGTCTTTAACACTGTGGGGTTATCAGCCACCTTATATGGTGTGGTCTGTTGGAGCAGCAGCTTATCTGTAGCCTGGAGGAAGTGGCAGGAGGGTCAGCTCTGTCCTTGGATGCCCGCTGGACCCAGTGCAGGTGGTGGGAGACAGAAGGACTGTAAGGGAAATAACATCACAGATGGACAATGTCTCCCACCCCATGCATGGAGCTGTTGCAGAGCTGGAGAGCTCTTAGTGACAGACTGCTGCATCCCAGATGCTCAAAGGAGCGCTTCTGCAGGTTGTTCCCCCCACCTTATGTAAGACTTTATGCTGCTGATTTCTGCTGCTCACAACAAAATCAATAAGTGTTTACAACATGGTAATGGTTGCACGGGTTCTTGATCTGATCATGAATCTTTTACATTGTTTCCCAGACACTAGGGTACACTTGCACATGACTTTACTTAGACATTCTGCTATATTATCATGCACATTGCATATAATTTCATATTGTTCTGTAATAGGCTGGTGTTCTTTTTCCTACTATTTTTCCACTGTTGAATATTTCATATTTTTACCTGAGTATGCCATATTATGAATAAATGTGCAATATTTACTTATTTCTTACTTTTATTTTGGGCGTTTCTGATTGATTTTACAATAATGGTCCCACATCACTTCCCTAAACATTTAACACTGCAAAAAAACAACAACAGCTAGATTCCAGCGGCTGCGAATGTCAGCTCCTAATTATTTTGTCTTTGAATTCAGATAAAAGTAAAACTCTGACAGCTCTTTCACAAATAGTTGTTTTAATTTAAGTTCTTTACAAGAAAATCTGAAGGTTGGAAATTGGCCACAAATCTCTGTTTGATGCATCTTTAATTACTATTCTTAATTATTTGTGATTTGAATGCTTTTAGTGCATTTCCTTGGTACATAAATAAAATCATCACCTAGTTGCGGGATTGGAACTGCTGATCCTCTGGTGCATAGAGCCATGTGTGTTGTTGCACTGAGCATCACAGATGAAGATTTGATGTTGGAGGGCAGATCTAGGTTTGCATGGCTGGCACGGTCTCTTTTTGCTTTGAGGCTAGCAGGCACTCAACCTGTGATCTGAAGCCAGCATCAAACTATCTAAACAGGCCACCTCCAACATCTCCTGCCCAACCGCTATGAACAGCCATTTATCTGCAGTCCAGCTGCTACCCAAGGACAGAGGTGGGAGTAATGGTCACAAAAGGCTGGTGGAGGCACTAAACTCTGCAGCTGAAGGTATATGGTATGGCGAGTATTTAATTTAAATAATTAATCTGTTTTCTCTGTGTTACTATGTAAAACAAAAAAGTCTTCCCATCGAAAATATTGATGTGCGTGCAGGTTTACTGCACGCACATCAATATCCCACCTGCAAGAAATTACCACATTCCATTTTTACTTGCCTTTTCTGCCGCCCTGCCTAGAAAGCTCCAAGAGTTCTGACTAAACTGTGCCATAAAATCCAAGGCACTGAGGACCACCAACATAGTGAGGCCCAGTTTAGTGGTTGCTTTGTACTCCACCCTCCCCCGATTCGGGTGCATTACAGGATTTTACCGTCCAGTGGCTGTAGCTTTGCTGATGTTTGTGGAAACGGGCCCAAGAGAAAGACAACTATGAAAATATTGATCCAAGTGGTTTGTTGCAGTGGGTGACAGTCAGGTCAGTTTTGTGATAACACTGCTTCCTGAGCAGCAATTTATTTTGTCTGCTTTTTGAGTCTGTGAAGAAAATAAGAAAACATATGAGATGAAGTAAATGATTACTAATTGCCATGTGTACCTTAATAAATTCAGGAACGTGGCATCCTAAAAGCGACACTCATTTAATTTTTATTGGAAAATAATCAGAAACTGCAAAGACATGGGCTGTACATATTCTCCTTGACACATGCATGGGTTTTCTTTGGATACCTCAGGTTACTCCCACAGCACAAAAACATGAAGGTTAGGTTAGTTGTCAACTCAAAATTGCTCTTAGATCTGATGCATATTAGGATCTACAAGATACCAATCCAGCGGCCGGTGCCTATCTGCAGTGGGAACTGGGCAAGAGCCAGGGCACACCCTGGGCAGGCCTCTAGTTAATCACAGGGCAGCACAGAGATAAACAGGACAAACATGCCATATGCCCACACATGGGGACAATTTAAAGAGGTCAATTACCCTTACAGTCGTGTTTTTGGATAGGGGGAGGTAACCAGGGTACCTGGAAAGAACGCACGTCATGTGGTTTAGAAGTGGCTTCATGAGACGTAATCATGGTGTGTACTTATTGTTATGAACTAGAATCAGGCAAACCCAGTATTCAAACCAAACAAGCGAGGTATAGGCAAAAAACAGGATTTTAATAACGAAACAGGGACAGGCGGGTTCAATAGTCAAAAGGGCAGTCCAAAATCCGGTACACAAAAAGCAGTCCAAAATAGGCAGAGGTACAGACAGGGCAAAAGCAAGCTCGGATAACCATGGGACAGAATCAAGTCGGTAAACCGGTAAATCAGTCAGACAGGGCAGGAAAAACAGATCAGGGAACAGGCTGGCTCAGAATCAAAAGCAATCGGGTTTGCATCAACAGGTCAAACAAGAAAGGAACGCTGGAACAAAACTCACCGTGGCTCGTTAATGATCTGGCGGAGAACTAAAGACTGAGGCAGAACTATATAGTGAAGTGCACAGGTGAAATGGAGTGAAAACTAATTACAGGGAAACAGCTGGAACTAATCAGAGGCAGGGAAGTGACTGACAGGGAACTGAACTGATAGGTTGGTGACTGCTGACAGGGGAGTGACAAGCTAATAGGGCAAAAACAGGGAGGTGAGCTGGCAGGTGAACAGAACTGAGCTAAAAGCTTACAGAACCCTAACAGATAGTATAAAACAAAGAACAAAATCAAACCACAACAAAACTAAAACTATTCCATAATTCAAAACTAATACAGAACCTAAACCAAAGACTAAACACAACACACACAAGCAATAATAGAAACCAAACAAGAAAGAGCCCAAAACCAAAACTGATTTTAAAGACCGGAGAGTTAACTAATACATCAAAATAAACAAACAGCTGAAACAAAAACCCAAATCCTGACAGAGCCCCTCCCTTAAGGACGGATACCAGACGTCCTTAAACAAGACAAATGATAAACAAAAACAGACTAGACCGGGCGGGTGGAGGGAGGTGCAGGACGGAGGGCTAGAATCAAATAAATGTCCAAATACAAACTAAAACAAAGCAAGACGAATCAAGTTCTCAGGCGGGCGTCCAGGAGGACGGCCCAGGCGTGTCAGGTTCTCCGGCGGGCGTCCAGGAGGACGGCCCCGGCGTGTCAGGTTCTCCGGCGGGCGTCCAGGAGGACGGCCCCGGCGTGTCAGGTTGTCCGGCGGACGTCCCGAAGGACGGCCCCGGCGTGTCAGGTTGTCCGGCGGACGTCCCGAAGGACGGCCTCGGCGTGTCAGGTTGTCCGGCGGGCGTCCAGGAGGACGGCCCCGGCGTGTCAGGTTCTCCGGCGGGCGTCCAGGAGGACGGCCCCGGCGTGTCAGGTTGTCCGGCGGACGTCCCGAAGGACGGCCCCGGCGTGTCAGGTTGTCCGGCGGACGTCCCGAAGGACGGCCTCGGCGTGTCAGGTTGTCCGGCGGACGTCCCGAAGGACGGCCTCGGCGTGTCAGGTTGTCCGGCGGACGTCCCGAAGGACGGCCTCGGCGTGTCAGGTTGTCCGGCGGACGTCCCGAAGGACGGCCTCGGCGTGTCAGGTTGTCCGGCGGACGTCCTCGGCGTGTCAGGCTCTCCGGCGGACGTCCTCGGCGTGTCAGGCTCTCCGGCGGACGTCCTCGGCGTGTCAGGCTCTCCGGCGGACGTCCTCGGCGTGTCAGGCTCTCCGGCGGACGTCCTCGGCGTGTCAGGCTCTCCGGCGGACGTCCTAGGCGTGTCAGGCTCTCCGGCGGACGTCCTAGGCGTGTCAGGCTCTCCGGCGGACGTCCTAGGCGTGTCAGGCTCTCCGGCGGACGTCCTAGGCGTGTCAGGTTCTCCGGCGGACGTCCCGGCGGACGACCCCTGTGAGACAGGTAATCCGGCGGGTGTCCTGTAGGACGGCCCCGGTTAGCAAAGATGTTCGGCGGCCGGTGGCGGAACAGGTCTCTCATAGGCCGGCGGCGGAGCAGATCTCTCATAGGCCGGCGGCGGAGCATGTCTCTCCGAGACCGGCGGCGGAGCAGCAACCTCGGAGGCCGTCGGCAGAACAGGACCCTCAGGAACCGACGCCTGGAGAGAGAGAGAACAGAACCTGGCGCCGGACTAAGAGCTAGAAGAGACGCCTGGCTAAAGAGTTCAGGAGGCACCTGGCTAAAGAGTTCAGGAGGAGCCTGGCTACAGAGTTCAGGTTCAGACGGCCCCTGGCTACAGGCTTCAGGTTCAGACGGCCCCTGGCTATAGGCTTCAGGTTCAGACGGCCCCTGGCTATAGGCTTCAGGTTCAGACGGCCCCTGGCTACAGGCTTCAGGTTCAGACGGCCCCTGGCTACAGGCTACAGGTTCAGACGGGGCCTGGCTACAGGCTACAGGTTCAGACGGGGCCTGGCTACAGGCTACAGGTTCAGACGGGGCCTGGCTACAGGCTACAGGTTCAGACGGGGCCTGGCTACAGGCTACAGGTTCAGACGGGGCCTGGCTACAGGCTACAGGTTCAGACGGGACCTGGCTACAGGCTACAGGTTCAGACGGGACCTGGCTACAGGCTTCAGCTTCAGGTTCAGACGGGACCTGGCTACAGGCTTCAGGTTCAGACGGGACCTGGCTACAGGCTTCAGATGCTCCCAGACCCTTTAACACCCAGAACCTCATCAGTAACCCTTCCAGAACCTCCGACAGAGAGAGCTTGGTCATCCACTTGGGAAATTGGCTGTCAAGCCAAAGGTGAGGGGGTAAGAGCTTCAGAAGAGGTCCAGGGACCTCTAAGTCTCCATGGGGCTCTGGGTGCTTGTCTTCTCGGCGAGACCCCCGACGGAGCTTGTCGTTTGGATGAGGGCCACGACGCCGCTTGTCGTCTGGGCGAGGGCCACGACGCCGCTTGTCGTCTGGGCGAGGGCCACGACGCCGCTTGTCGTCTGGGCGAGGGCCACGACGCCGCTTGTCGTCTGGGCGAGGGCCACGACGCCGCTTGTCGTCTGGGCGAGGGCCACGACGCCGCTTGTCGTCTGGGCGAGGGCCACGACGCCCAGTGTCCCGATGAGCCCCCGAGTTGCGGCCTGAAAGAGGGCTCGTCTGAACCCCCTCATCGTGGACCAGTGGTAGACCTACCTGGGTTCCCACGTCGCAGACTGGCGGCGGACCCTCCTGGGTTCCCACGTCGCAGACTGGCGGCGGACCCTCCTGGGTTCCCACGTCGCGGGCCGGCTGCGGACCCTCCTGGGTTGCAGCGTCTCGGGCCGGCTGCGGACCCTCCTGGGTTGCAGCGTCTCGGGCCGGCTGCGGACCCTCCTGGGTTGCAGCGTCTCGGGCCGGCTGCGGACCCTCCTGGGTTGCAGCGTCTCGGGCCGGCTGCGGACCCTCCTGGGTTGCAGCGTCTCGGGCCGGCTGCGGACCCTCCTGGGTTGCAGCGTCTCGGGCCGGCTGCGGACCCTCCTGGGTTGCAGCGTCTCGGGCCGGCTGCGGAGCCTCCTGGGTTGCAGCGTCTCGGGCCGGCTGCGGAGCCTCCGGGGTTGCAGCGTCTCGGGCCGGCTGCGGAGCCTCCGGGGTTGCAGCGTCTTGGTCCGGCTGCGGAGCCTCCGGGGTTGCAGCGTCTTGGGCCGGCTGCGGAGCCTCCTGGGTTGCAGCGTCTTGAGCCGGCTGCGGACCCTCCAGGGTTGCAGCGTCTTGGACCGGCTGCGCAGACAGTGCTGCTTTATAGCTGCCGGAAGCCGGCACTGGAGCTGAGGTAGGGGGCGGGTCCTCTGGGACAGGTGCAGGTGCCGAGGCGTCGGCTGGACCCTTGGGGACAGGATTGAGTCCACTATAGAAACCCTGGAGAGCCGCTCTATAGTGCCCCTCGACCTCCTTTAATTTAGCCTCCAGCTCCTCTGAATACTGGCTGAAAAGAGCCTCCCTAAGGTCTTTAATAATAGGGGCAAAAGCTCTTATCTGGTCCTCCAGAGCCAGATCCTCAGCATCACGGGCGCCACCAGGAGGCGCTGTGGGCTGCTCAGCTCTGGGGAGCACCGGACTCCGATCCACTGGGCAGGAAGTGGCAACGGACGGGCGCGATACTGACTCGCCTGTCGGCCGAACAGAACGGGTGAGGGAGCGACCCACAGGTTTCCGTCCCCTCCTCCGACGGCGGGACGGCAGGACTTGCTGGAGGTTTGATTCTGTCGGTAGAGCCGGGATCGGCGGAGCCCACAGCGTTCCCTGCATCTCCTCCTCTGGAGGGAGAGAGAGAAAAAGATCCGGGCGAAGATCCCGCACCACCTCCGCTTCGACCTCCACAAACAAAGCCGGGTCCGGACAAAACCCATGGGCAGAGCCGACAGCGGTGTCGCTGGGTGAGTGATCCCTTCTATTCTGAGCAGAACCTGAATTAGTGACAAAGAGCCCTCCCAATCGTAAGCTCCGAGCAGGCAGCGAGTTACTGCTGCTGCGGCTGCTGGAGAGATGGCGTCTGGGACCGATACCAGGGGGACAGAACGCCAGTCTGGAACCCTCCCAAGCCATAGCTTGTGGAGGGGAAAAAAAAGCAAAAAATTTAAGCGGAGAAGGGAAAAAAAAAAACCTCTACAAGCTTGTTTGGCGATAGGTTTTAGGGAGGCCAGATCATTCTGTTATGAACTAGAATCAGGCAAACCCAGTATTCAAACCAAACAAGCGAGGTATAGGCAAAAAACAGGATTTTAATAACGAAACAGGGACAGGCGGGTTCAATAGTCAAAAGGGCAGTCCAAAATCCGGTACACAAAAAGCAGTCCAAAATAGGCAGAGGTACAGACAGGGCAAAAGCAAGCTCGGATAACCATGGGACAGAATCAAGTCGGTAAACCGGTAAATCAGTCAGACAGGGCAGGAAAAACAGATCAGGGAACAGGCTGGCTCAGAATCAAAAGCAATCGGGTTTGCATCAACAGGTCAAACAAGAAAGGAACGCTGGAACAAAACTCACCGTGGCTCGTTAATGATCTGGCGGAGAACTAAAGACTGAGGCAGAACTATATAGTGAAGTGCACAGGTGAAATGGAGTGAAAACTAATTACAGGGAAACAGCTGGAACTAATCAGAGGCAGGGAAGTGACTGACAGGGAACTGAACTGATAGGTTGGTGACTGCTGACAGGGGAGTGACAAGCTAATAGGGCAAAAACAGGGAGGTGAGCTGGCAGGTGAACAGAACTGAGCTAAAAGCTTACAGAACCCTAACAGATAGTATAAAACAAAGAACAAAATCAAACCACAACAAAACTAAAACTATTCCATAATTCAAAACTAATACAGAACCTAAACCAAAGACTAAACACAACACACACAAGCAATAATAGAAACCAAACAAGAAAGAGCCCAAAACCAAAACTGATTTTAAAGACCGGAGAGTTAACTAATACATCAAAATAAACAAACAGCTGAAACAAAAACCCAAATCCTGACAGAGCCCCTCCCTTAAGGACGGATACCAGACGTCCTTAAACAAGACAAATGATAAACAAAAACAGACTAGACCGGGCGGGTGGAGGGAGGTGCAGGACGGAGGGCTAGAATCAAATAAATGTCCAAATACAAACTAAAACAAAGCAAGACGAATCAAGTTCTCAGGCGGGCGTCCAGGAGGACGGCCCAGGCGTGTCAGGTTCTCCGGCGGGCGTCCAGGAGGACGGCCCCGGCGTGTCAGGTTCTCCGGCGGGCGTCCAGGAGGACGGCCCCGGCGTGTCAGGTTGTCCGGCGGACGTCCCGAAGGACGGCCCCGGCGTGTCAGGTTGTCCGGCGGACGTCCCGAAGGACGGCCTCGGCGTGTCAGGTTGTCCGGCGGGCGTCCAGGAGGACGGCCCCGGCGTGTCAGGTTCTCCGGCGGGCGTCCAGGAGGACGGCCCCGGCGTGTCAGGTTGTCCGGCGGACGTCCCGAAGGACGGCCCCGGCGTGTCAGGTTGTCCGGCGGACGTCCCGAAGGACGGCCTCGGCGTGTCAGGTTGTCCGGCGGACGTCCCGAAGGACGGCCTCGGCGTGTCAGGTTGTCCGGCGGACGTCCCGAAGGACGGCCTCGGCGTGTCAGGTTGTCCGGCGGACGTCCCGAAGGACGGCCTCGGCGTGTCAGGTTGTCCGGCGGACGTCCTCGGCGTGTCAGGCTCTCCGGCGGACGTCCTCGGCGTGTCAGGCTCTCCGGCGGACGTCCTCGGCGTGTCAGGCTCTCCGGCGGACGTCCTCGGCGTGTCAGGCTCTCCGGCGGACGTCCTCGGCGTGTCAGGCTCTCCGGCGGACGTCCTAGGCGTGTCAGGCTCTCCGGCGGACGTCCTAGGCGTGTCAGGCTCTCCGGCGGACGTCCTAGGCGTGTCAGGCTCTCCGGCGGACGTCCTAGGCGTGTCAGGTTCTCCGGCGGACGTCCCGGCGGACGACCCCTGTGAGACAGGTAATCCGGCGGGTGTCCTGTAGGACGGCCCCGGTTAGCAAAGATGTTCGGCGGCCGGTGGCGGAACAGGTCTCTCATAGGCCGGCGGCGGAGCAGATCTCTCATAGGCCGGCGGCGGAGCATGTCTCTCCGAGACCGGCGGCGGAGCAGCAACCTCGGAGGCCGTCGGCAGAACAGGACCCTCAGGAACCGACGCCTGGAGAGAGAGAGAACAGAACCTGGCGCCGGACTAAGAGCTAGAAGAGACGCCTGGCTAAAGAGTTCAGGAGGCACCTGGCTAAAGAGTTCAGGAGGAGCCTGGCTACAGAGTTCAGGTTCAGACGGCCCCTGGCTACAGGCTTCAGGTTCAGACGGCCCCTGGCTATAGGCTTCAGGTTCAGACGGCCCCTGGCTATAGGCTTCAGGTTCAGACGGCCCCTGGCTACAGGCTTCAGGTTCAGACGGCCCCTGGCTACAGGCTACAGGTTCAGACGGGGCCTGGCTACAGGCTACAGGTTCAGACGGGGCCTGGCTACAGGCTACAGGTTCAGACGGGGCCTGGCTACAGGCTACAGGTTCAGACGGGGCCTGGCTACAGGCTACAGGTTCAGACGGGGCCTGGCTACAGGTTACAGGTTCAGACGGGACCTGGCTACAGGCTACAGGTTCAGACGGGACCTGGCTACAGGCTTCAGCTTCAGGTTCAGACGGGACCTGGCTACAGGCTTCAGGTTCAGACGGGACCTGGCTACAGGCTTCAGATGCTCCCAGACCCTTTAACACCCAGAACCTCATCAGTAACCCTTCCAGAACCTCCGACAGAGAGAGCTTGGTCATCCACTTGGGAAATTGGCTGTCAAGCCAAAGGTGAGGGGGTAAGAGCTTCAGAAGAGGTCCAGGGACCTCTAAGTCTCCATGGGGCTCTGGGTGCTTGTCTTCTCGGCGAGACCCCCGACGGAGCTTGTCGTTTGGATGAGGGCCACGACGCCGCTTGTCGTCTGGGCGAGGGCCACGACGCCGCTTGTCGTCTGGGCGAGGGCCACGACGCCGCTTGTCGTCTGGGCGAGGGCCACGACGCCGCTTGTCGTCTGGGCGAGGGCCACGACGCCGCTTGTCGTCTGGGCGAGGGCCACGACGCCCAGTGTCCCGATGAGCCCCCGAGTTGCGGCCTGAAAGAGGGCTCGTCTGAACCCCCTCATCGTGGACCAGTGGTAGACCTACCTGGGTTCCCACGTCGCAGACTGGCGGCGGACCCTCCTGGGTTCCCACGTCGCAGACTGGCGGCGGACCCTCCTGGGTTCCCACGTCGCGGGCCGGCTGCGGACCCTCCTGGGTTGCAGCGTCTCGGGCCGGCTGCGGACCCTCCTGGGTTGCAGCGTCTCGGGCCGGCTGCGGACCCTCCTGGGTTGCAGCGTCTCGGGCCGGCTGCGGACCCTCCTGGGTTGCAGCGTCTCGGGCCGGCTGCGGACCCTCCTGGGTTGCAGCGTCTCGGGCCGGCTGCGGACCCTCCTGGGTTGCAGCGTCTCGGGCCGGCTGCGGACCCTCCTGGGTTGCAGCGTCTCGGGCCGGCTGCGGAGCCTCCTGGGTTGCAGCGTCTCGGGCCGGCTGCGGAGCCTCCGGGGTTGCAGCGTCTCGGGCCGGCTGCGGAGCCTCCGGGGTTGCAGCGTCTTGGTCCGGCTGCGGAGCCTCCGGGGTTGCAGCGTCTTGGGCCGGCTGCGGAGCCTCCTGGGTTGCAGCGTCTTGAGCCGGCTGCGGACCCTCCAGGGTTGCAGCGTCTTGGGCCCGCTGCGCAGACAGTGCTGCTTTATAGCTGCCGGAAGCCGGCACTGGAGCTGAGGTAGGGGGCGGGTCCTCTGGGACAGGTGCAGGTGCCGAGGCGTCGGCTGGACCCTTGGGGACAGGATTGAGTCCACTATAGAAACCCTGGAGAGCCGCTCTATAGTGCCCCTCGACCTCCTTTAATTTAGCCTCCAGCTCCTCTGAATACTGGCTGAAAAGAGCCTCCCTAAGGTCTTTAATAATAGGGGCAAAAGCTCTTATCTGGTCCTCCAGAGCCAGATCCTCAGCATCACGGGCGCCACCAGGAGGCGCTGTGGGCTGCTCAGCTCTGGGGAGCACCGGACTCCGATCCACTGGGCAGGAAGTGGCAACGGACGGGCGCGATACTGACTCGCCTGTCGGCCGAACAGAACGGGTGAGGGAGCGACCCACAGGTTTCCGTCCCCTCCTCCGACGGCGGGACGGCAGGACTTGCTGGAGGTTTGATTCTGTCGGTAGAGCCGGGATCGGCGGAGCCCACAGCGTTCCCTGCATCTCCTCCTCTGGAGGGAGAGAGAGAAAAAGATCCGGGCGAAGATCCCGCACCACCTCCGCTTCGACCTCCACAAACAAAGCCGGGTCCGGACAAAACCCATGGGCAGAGCCGACAGCGGTGTCGCTGGGTGAGTGATCCCTTCTATTCTGAGCAGAACCTGAATTAGTGACAAAGAGCCCTCCCAATCGTAAGCTCCGAGCAGGCAGCGAGTTACTGCTGCTGCGGCTGCTGGAGAGATGGCGTCTGGGACCGATACCAGGGGGACAGAACGCCAGTCTGGAACCCTCCCAAGCCATAGCTTGTGGAGGGGAAAAAAAAGCAAAAAATTTAAGCGGAGAAGGGAAAAAAAAAAACCTCTACAAGCTTGTTTGGCGATAGGTTTTAGGGAGGCCAGATCATTCTGTTATGAACTAGAATCAGGCAAACCCAGTATTCAAACCAAACAAGCGAGGTATAGGCAAAAAACAGGATTTTAATAACGAAACAGGGACAGGCGGGTTCAATAGTCAAAAGGGCAGTCCAAAATCCGGTACACAAAAAGCAGTCCAAAATAGGCAGAGGTACAGACAGGGCAAAAGCAAGCTCGGATAACCATGGGACAGAATCAAGTCGGTAAACCGGTAAATCAGTCAGACAGGGCAGGAAAAACAGATCAGGGAACAGGCTGGCTCAGAATCAAAAGCAATCGGGTTTGCATCAACAGGTCAAACAAGAAAGGAACGCTGGAACAAAACTCACCGTGGCTCGTTAATGATCTGGCGGAGAACTAAAGACTGAGGCAGAACTATATAGTGAAGTGCACAGGTGAAATGGAGTGAAAACTAATTACAGGGAAACAGCTGGAACTAATCAGAGGCAGGGAAGTGACTGACAGGGAACTGAACTGATAGGTTGGTGACTGCTGACAGGGGAGTGACAAGCTAATAGGGCAAAAACAGGGAGGTGAGCTGGCAGGTGAACAGAACTGAGCTAAAAGCTTACAGAACCCTAACAGATAGTATAAAACAAAGAACAAAATCAAACCACAACAAAACTAAAACTATTCCATAATTCAAAACTAATACAGAACCTAAACCAAAGACTAAACACAACACACACAAGCAATAATAGAAACCAAACAGGAAAGAGCCCAAAACCAAAACTGATTTTAAAGACCGGAGAGTTAACTAATACATCAAAATAAACAAACAGCTGAAACAAAAACCCAAATCCTGACACTTATAGTATTATAATAATAATAATAACCATCTTTATTTGTCTTAGCAATATATATTCCAATGAAATGTGTCTGCATTTAACCCATCCAAGGTTCACATGGGTGCTTGAAATCCTTGAGAATGTGAAAGTGTTTTCAAGGTGTAAGGCTCAAGGTTTTCTAACTGCACAGTTTTATAATAAAGAGCACTTTTAACAGTTTGATTAAAAACCTAAATTTTCAATTATTATGTTCAGCGGTGGGCATAGCCATGCTAAACTCAAAACAGATAATTGCGGAGCTAACTTCTTATTCATTGCATTATTGTTCATGCAAAGTTTAAAAACTGTTTGCTGACCATTTAGCTTCCACTTTATTGAGTTTCAATAACTGTAAGTATGATAACAATGTTCACACAAGATATTCACCTGCCACAAAAAACATGCCTGTGCTGTTTTCCTCTTAGCTTTCTTCTTCTTGTTATGATGTGTTTGGTTCCCATTGCTCAAAAACAAAGACGGCAGTATCAAATTGTTATATATATATATATATATATATATATATATATATATATATATATATATATATATATATATATATACATTAACAGTGTGCTGCTATGTGACTCTAACCCTTTAGTGTGTAGTGTAACCAAACTTTCTGGACTTGGAGCTGGGCTTTTGGGTCACTGCATGGTTCAACTGGACACTTATTTTCCAACACTTCCAAGCAAACACCAGGTGGCACATACTACCTGAATACATAATGTATTAAGGGTGGAACGAAGATTTTACCCAGTATAAAGTGTTTCTGAACAGGATTACCAACTATAGCTTTTATGGTAGCGAAGCTAACATTTTCATTTGGGGAATATGAGTTTGCTAAAGTAACCTTTTTGGTTAACTGTGCCCACCACTGTTTATGTTTAAGGCACAAAATAGATAGCGATAATTTTGCCTTTAATGACGTTTCTGTCATGATTTATGTTCTGTTCTGGTTTATGTTTATTATTTGGTTAAGTAGCTCATTTCTGCCTCTTGGTTTATTTCTGTTTTGGATTCTGGTTTAGTCTCTTTATTGGGTTAGTTATCTGGTCCCTGGATTAGTTATGATTTTAGTTATGTGCTTTATTTTGTTCTGTTTCATCTAAGGTTTATTTTCTAGCCCTTTTTCTGCACCCTTAATCACTTCCACCTGGTTTTAGTCAATTAGTCCCTCCCTACTTACCTGTCCGCCCGCTTATTTAAACCTCCTCCAGTTTTCTGTTGGTTCTTCGCTTATGCTTCGTCATCTGTTCCCCCCTATGTGCATCTCCTGTTTTTCGGTCCCACTTTTGGTAAGAGCTCCCAGCACCTTGATCCAGCCTGTTAGTAACCTACTCTGTAGTGATGGCGAGATGAAGCCTCATGAGGCATTGAACCACTCAGCCAACTGGTTCGAGAAAAGGTTCATTTCTTGATGGTTCATGTGCACACAGCACCACCTACTGGCAAGTTGTATAATCACAGCCAGCTGTATCTTAACACGTGTGATGCATTAATTTTTGTCTATTATGGCTCTTGGGAATGACTTCACAGAAGGTGTAGGACGAAATCATTTGTCTACATAAATTTTGTAAACACATGTGTACAATAAAATATTGTTTGAATGTATTCTGTGTGTAATTATTCCCAAAATAGGAGTGTCATGTGATATGGCATGTTGTGTAATAATGTTTTTCTGTGACTCTACAAAAATGGCATAGCCTTAATCAGGCAGAGGACAGTGAAAGTGCTTATGGAACTAGGGAGGGGTAATGAATAGGCTGATGCTTGTGTAACTTGGATGATTTCATGCATTTCTATTAAGAAACAACAATTTCTCCACAGTTTTTGGTTTCAAACGATTTCTCTTTTTTGACACTACTTCTCCAGCCTTTGAAACGACACGCTCACAAGGCACAGATGATGCCGGGGTGCATAAATAAATAAGTGCAAGTTTGTACAGATTGGGGTACAGTGACCGATGATTAGCCCAGTACTCCAGGGGGTTCTCCAGCCTGCTTATGTTCGCCTCTGAGAGGTAGCGCTGGACCTCTACGGTGGCATCTGCTGAGACATTTGGAGTCCTCTTTGCCTCCATGACACTAGTGTCCAATCTTTGCCAAAGTCTGCTACCTAAATGGAAACCACAGGTCAGGTTAGTAAGTGTTTTAATAGGAATAAGTAATCTCAAAATGTAATACAAAAGATTACCTCCACTGAATTCTTGAGAGGTGGAAGCCTGGGGAATCTCGTGAGTGTTCTCTTCTAGGTTCCATCGGATTACGGTGGCACACTCTGAAGTCAAGCGCTTCACTGCTTCAGCAGCTTTTGTGTTGCTGAAAAATGCTATAACTTTAAATCGTGGATCCAGGAGTGTAGCCAGCGACAAGATGCTCATTGACTGGAGCATGTGCAGCTTCTCCCTGAGATGTCTGATGAGCTGCTCTCCTATTTGCACTGCTTCTGCAGGTGCCGACTTGGTGTCCTCCTCCTGAAGGGCTTTCTCTATCATCTTCAGGAGGGGGATAACTTTTGATGCCGACACGTGTTCTGCCGAGAGCTCCATGGTGGCGTCATAGAAAGGAGAGAGTAACGAAAGGCACGCTACAACAATATCAAACTCACTGGCAGTTAAATAGGGAATGTCAGTGTGTAATCCAGCCAATGCCGCTCCTACTGGCTCCCTCAACTCCACCAGACGGTGCAGCATCAAGTAGGTGCTGTTCCATCTTGTTTCCACCTCCTGCATCAGCTTGGTTGCTTGCATGCCCAGCTGAACTTGTGTAAGCTTCTCCTTTAAAGATACAGAAGAGTAGGCCATTAAGTCACTGCAGTAGGAGTACAGACAAACTATTAACATTATATATTGGAATAAAATAAAAGAGGATACCTTAGCAGTGGTGCTGCTTCTAAAGTAGCCAACCAGCTTCCTTGCTTTGGCCCGGAGGCCAGAGAGCGCAGGTTGGTGGTCAAGCGCCCTCTTCACAATAAGATTGAGGGTGTGAGCAACACAAATGTGGTGGCGAAGCTTCAGGTCTCTCACGCATGCCACCATATTAGGAGCACCATCGGTGACCAGGCATGTCACCTTGCCTGAGATTCCCCATTCCTCCATCAGGGAGGCTTTCACACAAGCAATATTTTCAGCAGTGTGAGACTGGGGGAATGCCTGCACTCCCAACAACACCGAGCTCAGCTTTTCGTTCTCCTCCACAAAGTGGCATGTCACTGCCAGGTAGGCATCCATGTTGATGGATGTCCACATATCTGATGTAAGGCTAACAGCAGCCACCTTCTCTACTTTAGCCTTAGCGTGCTCCTTAGCAGACTCATATTTGGCCTCCACCATGGCCTTCAGAGCCTAAAGGAAGAGATTATATATATATATATATATATATATATATATATATATATATATATATATATATATATATATATATATATATATATATATATATATATATATATATATATATACACATACATACACATACATACACATACATACATACATACATATATATTGCTGAATTGTGACACATACAATAATGTAGTCATTGGTTTCATGTATGGACCCACACATACCTGCCTTGTAGGGAGAACATAATTGGGATCCAGCTTAGACACAAATGTCTTGAATCCAACGTCATCCACAATAGTGAAAGGCTGGGTATCCTTCACTATCATGGAGACTAGAGCTTCATCCAGCTCTGCTTTTCTGGTGGCTGGTTAAAAGGGAATAAATACAGTGTCTGTTACCTGTCTTTATTTGCACAACAAGCAAACATCAGCATGCAAAAATTGTGAAAGTGTGTTTTTAATATAGTAATGAAATACCTTGGCTGGGTGAAGCTCCAGTTTCATCCCTATTCTCATGCAAGGCACGGTAGTGGATGAGGTGTTATTATTGTACCCCAACTCCTTGGAGCACAATAAACACCTCACCTTTACACAAAATAAGAAACAGTGAAAAATACAGTTCCTCATAAGCAAACCTAATGCATCTGCAAATGTTCAGTTCACCTTACCTTGTTAGGGCTTATCAAATCAAAATGTTCCCACATAGGGGACATCCTCCTCTTTCTCGCCTGCTCCATCCTACTCCTATCCTGTCCTCGCACTCCTAAATCTCCTATGTATCTCTTTCCTAAACTCTCCAAACACCAAACTAACTTTCTCAAACTAAATAACCACTATCCAAACTCTACTATCCAAACTCTATCCACTCTCTCAACTGACCGCAACTCGCCTACAACAACCCACATTTTGAATGGAGCTTGTGGACTTTTTAAAGCCGTCAAACCCCGCGCAACAATCTGAGCCACTTCCCGAAGCAGTCACGTGGTACAGCCGGCCAGCGAGGCTTCGGACGTCATCGTTTTCGGCTCCTCCCCCAAATGAAGCAAGCCTCGATACGCGCATTGCGGAAACGCCCCCTCCATTACTCGACACATGCCTCGGAGCCTCGGCACATAACGTAACATCACTACTACTCTGTTTGTTCTTCCCGGTTCGTTTCGCCTGTTTCCCATCAAGAGTGTCTGGATGTCTGCTTTACCCCCTTTTTGGACCCTGTTCAGTTTGTCTGCCTTGTTCCCTCTCCTCGCCTGTCTTTCAATAAACACCTTAAAAGCATGAAGATTGTCTTTGGCTGAAAACCGGGTTCATCTCCTCACCAATTCATTACAGTTTCAGAAAGTCTTGCTGCTGCTCAGAGTAGGTTTGCATCTTTTTTTGTAACACCGACCTGTGAGCTGTAGACATCACCCGGTGAAAAGACCAGCCGCTGAACCGGCAGTGTCCTCTGGCATAGCTGTGAAGCAGACTTTAAGTACATAACTGTGTCTTGCTAGTCGTGCACGTCCAGCATGTCATCTGCTGTACTAAATTCACTTTAAAAATGTTTGAAAAGTGCTTAAATTTTACTGTGAGAAGAGTGTACAAACCCTGCCCATCCCTTTTAGAGAGCAATGGGCTGCCACAGTGGGGTGCCCAGGGAGCATTCTGGGGCTAAGGGTCTTGTTAAGGAACCCAGAATGGCAGTCTGTAGGATTTGGACCGCAGAATATGGAATAAAAAAACGTATTTAGAAGTCCCATAAAATGCTAATTGAGCCCACTTGTGTGTAATTTCATTTCACTATAACATGGTTGTCCACCTAAACTGACAGGCCACGCAAGAAGAGCATTAGTTGAAAAAACAGTCAAAAGAGCCATTTGAACTCTGTAGGAGTTAGATGGCTCCACAGCTCTGGAGGAAGATTTTATTGGCAGGAAAACTATTGGTTGGGCGTTTCATAAATCTGTGTTTTATTGAAAAGTGGAATAAGAAAAAGAAAGCCACGGCATGTCTTGTTTCCAGTTTGACCAATTTATGTAGAGGACACAACAAACATGGAGAGGAAGGTGCTGTGTTTAGATAAGACAAAAATTGGCATTTTAGACCTACAAGCAAAATGCTGTGCATTGAGGAAAACCAACAGAGCACACATAATCCTAAACAAACCGTCTCCACAGTGAAACATGGTGATAGCATCATTATGTTGGGATTGTCATATTTAATCAGCAATGACAGGGAAGCTGGTCAGAGTTGATGGGGAAATCAACAGGAGCTAAATACAAAACATTCTTGGATGGAAACCTATTGGAGGAAGCAAAAGAGACTGGGACCATACACTCAGACAACCAACTTAAACAGACAGCCAGAGTTACAATGGAACGGTTTAGCTCAAATTACATGTGCTGGAACGGCTCAGTCAAAGTAAGGCTAGTATTTCAATCGAGAATTTGTGATACAACATGGAAATAGAAGCTCCCAGGCACTCTCCATCCAATCTGACTGAGCTTGAGATGTTTTGCAAGACAAACTGGGAGAAATTCCAGACTTGAACTAAGAAAGGCCAAAATGGACATACCCTCAAAGACTTCCAGCTGTAGCTCCAGCAAAAGACAGGTGGTTCTACGAAGGATAGACTCAGGGGAAATGCATGTGGGTGAAAAAAACTAATTACCTATTTTATTTTGTAGTCAACAAAACGGGGTCATACACCGAGTCCTAGCATTATTTTAGTACATCCATCTACATGTGATTTGTCAGGTTTATCCCACAAATGGAAATCTAGCGTGAGAGAAGCTGCTGTGCGAGGGAGTAACGCTGGCTGAAAAAAGAAATAACACACACATCCTACAGAAAGGAGGATGGAGGATGTGATTCCAGCTGGACTTCATTAATATGTCAGCTGTCCTTAATGTGAACGCTACCTTGGAGTGATGATTTCAGCAGCACTCTGCCGTTCCCTGCAGCCTAGGAAACTATTTTATATCACACTCTTCTCTCTCTCTCTCTCACACACACACACACACACACACACACACACACACACACACACACACACACACACACACACACACACACGCACGCATGCATGCATGCATGGCCTTCATTCGAGAAGCAGAACATTCTTGTATAGCTCAGTTTTGCAATCAGACTAATATACAAATGTGGACACATTATAACGCAGTGAGGATGTGGAAAAATCCGTAAAATAACATAATATTTTATTGTGGCACCATAATCTCACACTGAAAATGTGTGAAACATCAAACCTTTGATGTAGGTGGGGGGTGGGGGGTATTAAATGTTGGCTCCCCTGCTGTCAACAGGACAGTATATAGTCTTCTTCCTTAAAATTTTAAAGGTCGGAAAGATCATACATTAATCTACACCCTTTTTGTGTGTGGTTGAATAAGTGAGTCAAGAGTCAACACACTGATGAATTGCAGTATGTTTATGTAGATATGATTATTATTATGCTCAATGTTTAAAATAAAAGAATAAAACAAACAGTTTTAGAATTTCATTGCTATTGCACATTAACAGGCTACAACTGCCTATAAAGAGATATAGCAATAAACGTCCCTGGTATTCAGACACGTAAGTCTCAAATCCCAATCCATTGTTGATTGTCACAAGTGTGACAGTTAAAGGAGAAATAAGTAAGATATTTAGTGTAAAATCAACCTAAATCATTCACATATGTCACCCGGGATGGAAGTAACATTCCCTTTAAACAATCAGTCCTCTCCATCAACAATGTTTTTTTGGGGGGGATTTTTCACAGCTCTGAGTGGCTCACTTTTTATGAAAGTAGCCTGACAGGAAGGGGGGGAGACATGTGGCAAAGGACCACAGGTTGGATTCAAACCCAGGTCAACTGTGTTGAGGACTAAAGCCTACCCACTGCGCCACGCACACACCCAACAATGTTTTAGTCAAGTTTTTCTCCTTTCAAACCTAGAGGTACAGTCCAGAACTACTTTGGTTCAGAGTGTAGCCCATGTTTACTTCCTGGTTCTTGAGCCAATCATGTGAAAGTCCCCAGGGTTCTCAAAATAGAATGCAGCATTTGGTATTTTATCTTAGCAAAAGAGCAGCAGCCTGCAAACATAGAAGCCAGTAAGAGAAGCAGACCAGAAATAGAACAGAATACAACATCATAGATTTATCCTATGTAAGTAAAAATTCAGTGGAACTTCACGCCAACAACGGACCATTGAGTAAATGGCTGGTCTCCGTGAAAGGCATTGTGTATGTGCTGTTCTGATTTTAACCACTAGGCGTCATTGTTACTTATTCATTTAGACTTAGACTTAGACAACTTTATTTGTCATTTTGTATGCACAGAGTGCGTTTGTATGCACAGAGTGCTGTATGCGAAACGAAATTTCGTTTCGCATACAGCTTGAAAAGTTATAGTAAGTAGCAGTGAGTTACAGTGCAGCAGTGATTTCCTAGTAAACAATTGAAATGTAAACAATGTAACAGTGCAGGAGAAAAACGACAGTGGTAACAGAGTTCGGCAGCATTTGTAGTGCTAGATAAGGATGCAATGATGGGATGTGCAATATACGAATGTTGTACAGAGTTTTGTGGCTGTTCAACAGTCTGATGGCATATGTGCAAATGTGTAAATGTGCAAATGTGCAAATATAAGAATGTGGTACAGAGTCCATTTTTGTGGCTTCAGCAGTTCAGAGTCTAGTTTGTGGCTTCAGCAGTTCAACAGTCTGATGGCAACAGGGAAAAAGCTTTTGCAGAACCTGGTGGACCTGCAGCGGATGCTGCGGAACCTCTTCCCAGAGGGCAGCAGGGAGAACAGTCCATGGTGGGGGTGTGAGGGGTCCCTGATGATGTTACGGGCTCGGGACACACAGCGCTGAGATGAGATGTCCTTGATGGAGGAAAGAGGAGCCCCGATGATCCCTTCTGCTGTCCTCACCACTCTCCTCACGTTCTTCCAGTCGGAGGCATTGCAGTCTCCACACCACACAGAGAGACAGCTGGTCAGAATGCTCTCTCTGGTGCTTCTGTAGAAGGTCGTGAGGATGGGCGGGGGCAGGTGGGCTCTCCTCATCCTCCGCAGGAAGTACAGTCGTTTCTGTGCCCTCTTCACCAGTGACGTGGTGTTCACAGACCAGGTGAGATTGTCCGTGATGTGCACCCCCAGGAACTTGGTGCTGCTGACCACCTCCACAGCTGAGCTGTTGATGAGCAGTGGAGCGTGGTCAGGCCGGTTCTTCCTGTAGTCTACGATGATCTCCTTTGTCTTCTCCACGTTCAGGACCAGGCTGTTGTCTCTGCACCAGCCCACCAGCTGCTCCACCTCCTCTCTGTAGTCCTGGTCGTTGTCGTCTCTGATCAGGCCCACCGCAGTTGTGTCGTCTGCAAACTTCACGATGTGATTGGTGGTGAACCTGGGGACGCAGTCATGTGTCATCAGGGTGAACAGCAGGGGGCTCAGGACGCAGCCCTGAGGGGAGCCCGTGCTGAGGGTGATGACATCAGAGGTGTTCTGTCCGACCCGGACTGACTGAGGTCTGTTGGTGTGCCAGGCTCAGGTGAAGAGCAGAGGAGATGGCATCCTCAGTGGAGCGGTTCCGTCGGTAGGCAAACTGGAACGGTTATGATTTAATGGCACAGCATGTTTGCAACATGTTTCTAACTTTTTAAAACCATAAAACAAAAACTGCGTCACGTATGAAGTTCATGTAAAGAAGCAGAATCAGTTTCCCAATGCCCCAGGATCCCCTGATGCAATGCGGTTGTGATGTCACCTTTCAAGCCCCATAAAGTACTCCTTGAGTAAATTACTCCAGTGCTCCTGTGTTCTTTATGTGTCTCTGCTCTGTCTTCTCAAACCCCCAGTCGGTCGTGGCAGATGGCCGTTCACACTGAGCCTGGTGTGACTGTAGGTTTCATCCTGTTAAAGGGGAGTTTTCCTTTCCATTGTTGCTACATTCATGCTCAGTATGAGGGACTACTGCAAAGTCAGTGACACATCGCAAGCAACTGTCCACTGTGGCTCCATGCTCATCCAGGAGGAGTGAGGTCTGAAGTCAATGACTTAATGCAATCTGCTGGGTTTCCTTTGACAGAAAATTTTTTAACCAACCTGTTTGGATAATTTGTAAAGGGCCTTGAGATGATGTGTGTTGTAAATTTGCACTACATAAATAAACAAATTAAATTCATTTGATTTGATGACTCCCCTCACCTTTTGACCTTTGCACAAAGCAGCACTAAAGTAGCACGATTTATTATTATCAATTTTATTTGATTTTGGTAATGTGGGAGACTGGCTGACCTTTGATGACATTCTGTGAACAAAACATAGAAGTAACATTTGTCTCCAACTCAGCTTTACTCAGGTAAATACATAGACATAGAAGTAGGCAGTTGAAACATGACAAAAGTGTGGAAAGGTTCAAAAGGCGTAAGGACTTGCACAGTACTGTACATAAAGGTGTTTGTTTGTGAGTGTAAATTGGTTCTTTTAAATATCCCTAAGTGAAGATTAAAACAAATGAAACCCTCAAAGATATTTAGATTCAATGGCTTCAACAGATCACCTGTCCCTCCACCATCTTGATCTGGGATCCAGAAATCTGCCTTGCTTCTGGATTTCCTGGTAAACTGTGAAATGTGTTGTATCCTTGCTGACTCTGGTCTGCCTTAGTGGTGAGAGAAACATTTCCCTGCCATCTCTGTGGGAACCATGCTTGTAGTAAAGCACATTCCAGGAGATAACACCGTGGGAACGTATTTGACAGCTTTTTGTGCTAAAACTATGAAGCAAACAAGCCTGGTACCATGCTTTATATTATTGGACAGCTTGATTCTGTCACTGTGCACTTTGTAAGCTGACATAGACTCTGAAGAAGTACAGTGACCAAAAAGCATCCATCATAATTACAGCAAAAGCTTTTAAGTTTTACACCCACATGCTGACTGTTTATAGAGCAAAGACATTCCATTTGTCATGTGAGTTTAATAGGCTACCATGTAGGTCGGGGGAGGGAGCATGTTGCTTCTTGGCTGTTGCAGTAATCATCCTTTTTTGGATTGAACTTATACTCATAACTCACTCAGAGACTGATTTCAGGAACTCATGCTAAATACCAAGGCCAAGTTGGCAATCATCTTGGCATGAAAAAAAAAACAGGCATTTCCGTAAACAATGCATTAGGGCTGCCATCTCTTTTTCCGAGCTTTCCCCAGAAAACAGCCGGTCAGAACTTTTTATCTTGAAAACTGAATCAGCTGCAATTTGCTGCTCCGGTAAGGTATGAAATGCAGAGAGATTGTTCTCCCAGAGGTGGGGTGAAAATTATACTAATAAACTGCTTGGGGACAAACAAAGGGGAGTCATGTCTGAAACGCTGCATGCTGGAGTAAACTCTAAAGTTCACCTCAGGGTAGCAATCTGAACCACAGTGTTTGGTCTAAGTCCATAACGTGAGCCCACGCCACCCTAAATGTCGGTCTGGCCAGCATGCAGTCAGGAAGTCTATAATCTGTGTGGCGCTCTGTTATGTCTCTAAGAGGGCTGGATGGAGGTAGTGAAGGTAGAGGTCAGGGGTTACTCTCAGAGGTTTGGATGTTCAACTTCTGGAGGTGTATTCTAACAGGCTCCTTTGGCCTTGGGGGTTGCATCGCTGGATCCAGAGATCAGGGTTCATGGGTCACTGAGAACCGCTTTTAAAAATGTTCCTCTTTCGGAAAATGAAAATTGTGGGTAGGGGAACCCTTCTTCATCTTGCAGACAACAAAATGGCATCTGCATCCACAAACACAGCCATCTGTACAAACTCTACAGATGGCTCACACATGTTCCTGGCTGACCGTCAAACGCCAACACAAAAACCCTCAGAAGGCAAGTAGAAGCGACATGGTGAGAATCTCCTGGGACAGCCAAGGGTCCGTACAGGCCAGCCCAATCTGGAGCGATCAATGGAAGTGCACACTGAGTAACTATTGCCTCCAAAAACAACAAAGATAGATTGCTCTACATTATCGACAGAGCACAACCCTACAAGCCTACAATAAAACACCCACTGATGTTCCAATGTGGTTCAAAGGTCAGAGTTGATCAAACAAGCTAATCAAGCTTCAGTTGAATAGGAGACAGACAATGATGGAGGAGGGGGGTGTGGGTAGCTTTGGGGTCTGAAGCCTGGAATATTTTTTCAAAAGCCCCAGATCTTTTTTTTAATTATCATTAGAGTTTATAGATTATTCTCTATTACAATATGTGCAAACCATAGCAAAAAGGGGCCTAAACTCAGTCTGCCCCATAAACGTAGTCTGGTCCAAACTGGGTCGGTGTGTCAGCACCGCATGCACGCGTTTGTGTGCAGGGCTCTAGTCCCTAAACTGCACGCACCAATCTCCAGCACCAGAGACCCGCAGCAGCTCCCATCGTTCACCATGGGAGGCAGAGTAGAGTACTAAGAGATCAGACTATCAGTCTTACGTTTATCTGGTAGGTAGTGGTCACGCACTAAGTGTGAACAAACCTGTCATAAACGATGACCCCTCTTGAGTCCCCACCCAGTTTATTACTTTTTTTTGCTAACTATGGTCCCTGCTAGCATTCAGATATTATGT
Organism: Fundulus diaphanus; assembly: GCA_037039145.1. NCBI lineage: Eukaryota > Metazoa > Chordata > Actinopteri > Cyprinodontiformes > Fundulidae > Fundulus > Fundulus diaphanus. The sequence goes on from CM073137.1 coordinate 39,803,144, forward strand.
GATGTTGTTGTGCAGTGACCACAGATGTGTATTTCAACATGATGAAAGACAGTGTTTAGTGATAGAATGTGATCATATGGCGCCACTGAGTTTTATTACATACATGACTAGATCAGCATTGGTTTGTGATAAAAGTGCAGCAATGGGCTAAACCCAATGAATATATTTGAAACCGAAACCCCATAGGGGGTAATCCCCCCCCCCCTTGATTTTTAAATCTTGTATCTCTGTTAAAATAATCCCCGGTTTCTCTCACCTCACAACTTTTCCTGAAATGGATCCAGACCGTTTTGTTAGTTTTGGACTGAACTTATATAGTGCTTTTCCAGTTACAATGATCACGCAAAGCGGTGTTTTATACATATAAATGTTTAATAAAATAAATTGGTTAGAACAACTTTACTGCATCTTTGGATCACTGACACTGTTACAGCAAGGGGGGTAATAATTATCCCCTGCGGCGGTTTAAGGGGTATTGGAATGTATTCTAATAATTAATTCCAGTCTTGCTTAATTTAGAATTGTTTATATATAACTACGTTTTAGTTATTTGTCATCCATGGACATCAAGTCATTTTACAAAAGACAGGAGAACAACTAGAGACAATTTCGCGTTATCATGTCATATAACACTGGATAATAATAATTTGCTTTGGTCAATGTATGAATGTAGCACAAACAGGGAGAAACAGCGGAGAGAGAGAAACGTGCCAGAACGAGGAGAACACAGAGATGGAACAAGAATCTGGTAAGAAATGGTGAAGACAAGACCTGCTGCCTGTGGCCTGCTTCTGGAAGCTTGACTAAAAATCCAGGTTGGTTGCTGACAATATACAGTACACTTCAAAAATGACTTTAGCTGCAATAACCCTGCATTTTGATCAGTAACACTGAATCGATTGGGTGCAATTGTCTGATAGGTTACCAGTCTGGTGATGAACTGGTGACCTATCCAGGGTGTACCTGCCTTTCGCCTGATAAATGCTGAGATAGGCTCCAGCTCTCCCTCAACCTAATAAAAGTACTAAGAGGTTCAGAAAATGAATGAAGGAATGTCTCAAAGGACAGTTTATCAATTAGTCTTACTTTGAAGCTTAGTTTCAAGTTCAAATATGTGAGTATTTAAATTGTGTTTGTAGTTTGCAGCATCTGGTTTGGCTCTCCTGCAAGCACCAACCTAGGAGTAGTCAGTGCTTAGGGGTTATCAGTCTGTGGGACAGGGTTGAAATTTATGTCATATAGTAGAACACACTTCATAGTTTGTTTTCTTCCTTTTGAAGTTAAACTTTTTTGTCTTGCTAACTGCTAATTTATTGCTGGTTTTGTTGAAATTCTGCCCAGACTGAGTCCTGGTTTGGTAATGGGTTCTAACTGGTTTTGATCTATTTCTGTCCTACATGAATCCAGGTTTAGTCCTATGCTATAACTAGTTTTAATGTAGTTCTGTAGTTTTTTACACACAATTTCTTGTTTATCATGTCTCTGGGTCCTGCAACCATGGTAATAATCTTCTCCTACATAAGTCATCCAGACTCAGGCCTACTCCTCACCTACATCCTCTTAGACAACTACCGTAATTATTTCCCTAACAATATAGAGATGTCAATAAATGTTGATAATGATTAAATGTGCAATAAATCTTAATACATATGTGGCATGGAGGACCCAATTCTGTATTTTGAGTAAGACATTAGTGGTTGTCAGTTTCATCATTCAAATTAGAACATATTAATATATTATTAGTATATAGTAGTATGATTATTGAACAACAGCAGATTAAACTTTAAGATATGTAAAGGTAAAAATGAAATTCTTTTTGCGACAACATCAACGGATTAAATCATTTCTTACTTTTTTGGTGTACCAAATCACCCTCGTAATGATGAAATATTTTGTGGGCTAAGCCTCTGATGATGAGAATGTCTAGCTCCGCCCCTGGAGACAAATAAGGACAATGACCAGATGGGACATTCATCAACACGTTCTGGATGGTTGCTACATGGCAGAATGAATAGTGAGGGTCAGAGAGTCAGGGTTTCTGATTTGGGGTATATTAGTTTTAGAAATGCCAAGAGATATATGAGAGTTAAAATCCCTCTCTCCCCAAACCACATCCTTCCTTCTACTAAATACTGCTAGTTCTTCTGGGTTTGTGCAGCCCCTTGTAATACTCACAGTGTTCATTTACTTCAGTTTGAATAAACTCCTGGCTTTGTTCATTTTCTTCTTCTAGAAACCAGTTTTCAGATTGTACTAACAGACTAAGCTTTCATACCTGCAGAACACAGTCGGAACAAACTAGAAGACAAAAAAAAAAGAAAATTTAGGAACTGGGTCATCTTATAATCATATCATGCACACAGTATATACCTGCAGTATACTTAACATTTGAACACTTTGAATTGTCTTGTCAGCACTTTGAATCATCTTGTTACTGAATAGTGCTGTGTAAATAAACTTGCCTTGCCTTGTCTAACATAACTGTGTGGCCTGAAAATACTGCCAGGTATGCACTTTTCTGAAACCAAATGTCAAAAAGACAATATCATTTGTTGACTCCTATAATCACAATATACTAATAACATTACAAAACACAAAATTACAAATGCAACTTGGTTTAGTAAGTACTATGTTAATTTCATATATGTATTGTGTAAAACAGGGGAGTCAAACTCTAGTCCTGGAGTGCTGGTGTCCCTCATCCAACACACCTGAATCAAAATGGTTGAATTACCTCCTCAGTATGCAGTCGAGTTCTGCTAATGACCCGATTCGTTGACTCGGGTGTGTTGAACCAGAGACACATCTAAAAGTTGCAGGACACTGGTCCTTGAAGACTGGAGTTTTACACTCCTGGTATAAAAGTAATATATACAATAAAACATGTTCCTCTGTTGTATGATGAAATACAGTCTCACTTCACATCTCCTGATACCTAAAAACCTTAAAGTTTAGTTGCCTAGACCAGTATAACTTCTGGTCAGCAATAATGTCCATGCACCAGCTCGTGCTCAGTCTCCATGGTAACCAACTATCGTATGGGTATTTGGGTGGTGAAAATCTTCTCTACTTCCATTGCAGCATCAGATTTTACATCAGATATAATCACAGCTCCAGGATTTTGCACAGTAGATTCAAAGCTTTTATCTTCCAGATGGAAGGATCTCAGCTCCCCACCTGCTGGTACATCCAGCTGGATTTACACACACGTCTCTGTGGAGCCAGACAAAAACCCAAAAACGCAGCAGTGTCTTAATGTGGGTGTACATGCTGCATTCATTCTTGCAGTATGGGAGTCAAAGGGTGAACACTAGCAGGAGAAAGTAGCTAACAGCCCTATTCAACCTTCATAAATCATCAACTCCTCAATAAGGGCATTAGCTACTGGCTGTGACGTCATCCAATAATTTACAAAATTGGTCACCTGGTTTTCAGGTAATTGAAAAAGATGTTGTGAGAGTGACAATGAATAAAATATGTTCAGAACCAAAGTGGTGGAGCGGTGGCCTAGTGGTTAGGCAGCAGTGTGCCTGTGTATCTGGAGAGGCTGCCAGGTTCTGGGTTCAACTCCCACAGACTTCCACTCTGGGTCCTTGAGCAAGACCCTTAGCCCCAGATTGCCATCTGGGCACATGCACAGTGGCAGCCCACTGCTCCCTAAGGGATAGGTTAAATGTAGAGGATGGATTTCTTTGGAATGTATGTTTCAATGATAAAATGTGTTTATTTAATAAATATAATTATTATTTAAAATAAACTTTTTTGTTTTCTTTATGTTACAGTTCCAACATCCATCTGCTGTCCAGGGCACATATGGATACTCTGGTGTTTTATTATTCTATTTATTTAGTTTTACTGTTAAATTATTTTGGCTTGGATGTATTTAGTTAACATCATGGTCCACTTGGGAACCCATAAGTCCCCATTAACCCTAATGAGTTTAACATTTATCTAAGGCAATTTGCATTAACAATGGACCACAGGGGGACAACAGAAATGCAGTGATATATTTTAATGCTCTAATTAATTTGAAACAAAGAATAGTATACATTTAGACCCCCTACCCCTTCACACATGCCAGATTCATTCGCTCTGAATGTGGAAGAAGCAGCCTCTCACAACAGCAGGAAAACTATTAAGATTTGTCACCTGTAGCTTTCTGAAGAAGAAAAAAAGTTTAACGAATTATAGTGACAAAAGTCTCATGTGGTGAGAGCCTAAACACACCTCATCCAAGCAAGTTGTCCCCCATCCTCCAGACATTATCTATGCCCAACGTTATCTCCATCACAGCTCATGGAGCCAAGTACAAGGAGAATTGTCCAGTGCACAATTATTCTCGAAAGATGTCTAGGCGTATCCTTTATCAGTATTGTTATCACGGCAATTCTTCTTTAACATTCCAGCGTTACATCAACGTTCCACTTTAGTCACCCAGTGTTCAGTAAAGAGATCTATAATGTTCTGGCTTTGACTTTTAGATGACGGCACTCAAACACTTGTGGCTTCAGAACTGTGGAATGCTCTATGATAAAGCATTTGCTCCTCTATGAATATAATTTGTTCTGAGTAATGTGAGAAGGTTTTTTTTATGAATGATGATATAAAAAAAACACTCTAAAACCAAATCATTGTTGGCAATATCTTCAGATTATCTGGGCCTCTTGATATTGCTGCGCTTTCTTGATATCGAACACAGAAAGATTGCACTGCTACATTACACTCTTAGAATTAATTCACATAATTATTTAGGTATTGTCAGATCTATGGCTACACATAATACATCACTGAATGCTAGAATTTTACAGGCATGCATTTAAAACCCTCATTCCACCCATTTAAAGTCATTACTGCATATATACCTCACATGTGCTGGTTGACGTTTTACACACAGCCTCTGCTTCGGTGCCATGACACCAAGTCCTTGTAAGATGTGCACAGTGTTCCACATCCGAACATTTCACTGTCACGAGATCACCATCCAAGCTCTGAGCATGCCGTTCATGTAGTCGTTAAGAACGAAATTGGACATAATGGAATATAGGAAGTCCATCTAGCGTCACAAAAAACACATTTGACTGATTTAACTGACAAACCAGTTGTAACAGAAAATAAATACTTAAATTAAATGCACAAGTCAGAAGCAAATGGAGAGTTGTTTCCATGCATCCAGTGCACTTTGTTATTGAATTGGCTTGTGTTTGAATAGGCCCATATTTGAAATTACAGTGTCTTATTGAAAAGAGGCAAGTGGGGAAAGAAACCACACACCCCACTTTAGCTTCTTTTAGCTAATTATTCTGGTTTACAGTCCTTCGGGTTTATTGGTTCTGTTTGTCATCCCCCGCAGGATATAAATCAAGAGCCAAAAGCCACGATAGAGCACTTATACAGCATAAACATTAAATACATCTCTTACAGCAACACCGAAGCTAGTAAGTGGGAAATGGAGCATTTAAAAGAACAGCTGAGAGGGTTTTTTAATGGGGCTTATGTTAAGCACTTATGAGTAGTGAATATCTTATGTAACTCACCTGCATCTCCACCTTAATGAAACAGCTGCCAACGATGGAGTAAAGCTTGGATTGGGTGGGGCTTTGGGAGAGGGTTTTGGGTGGAGTAAGTATTAAAAAAGTATATAAACAGTGTTCTTTTGGTTTACTTTGAAAGACCAGTGCTATTTTTAAAGTGGAAAACTTTATTTGGTCTCAGAGCTTAGCGGTCTTCCTGGGATGCTTCATGTTCCAATGTACCTTCTGAACACTGGTAATAAAGGACCACCATATGGACCACATCATCCTGAAATATTACGATGTAAATTAAGTGACTTGCTGATTTCTGATGGAACATAGCTTTGACATTGAGACAGAGGACATTTATCCTAATTGAAAAACTCCCAACCAAATTCTGAGCTGCGTCAGGTGCAGCATCATGTCACAGATTCGTATTGAGAATTCGCCAACAAACACTTCAAGGATCTGCAGACCAATCAGTACCTCTGAGAGAGTTATCCGAGTTACACTGTTTAAACAATGGCAAGCAGCAGGAAGGAATAAGTGTTATGCTTGGAGTACATACACGTTCCTTATTTGAAGTGAGATTTATCTGGTTAGAGAAAGAGGGTGAGAAATCGTGTCTTACTCCAATGTTCCATGTTCACTATGTCATCATCCGCTATCGTGTGATTTAAAAACTGTGCAATCCTTTTTGCTTATTTGTTAAGTCTGTAACTTAAAAAAATGGGAAGAGCGAATGTGTTTGAATAATTTAAGGTGATACTGTAGCTGACTCAGATTATCGACTGCAGGATAGATGCTATCTGTTCTAAACTTCTCAACAGATCTCCCAAAACAATCAGAATTATCCCTTTAACAGTTAAAATGTCACTTATAATGTGGTTTAAATAAAACAGAGACTCACAAAGACCAGAATAACTAGTGGGGTTCAGGGAGATGGAAAAGATGCTGCCTTCAGCTGTTTGTTGACAGTGATATATGAAATGCTAGACATCATGTATATTTAATCAGCTTCAGTTCGACAAAAGCTGTAAAATCAGGTGAGAGTCAAGGTTACATCCAACATGTTTTCTGGATTTTTGAAAGACTCTCAGACATGGAAATCTCTCTAGGTTCGAAATATGTATTATTTGGCAAACAAAATTAATTTTTCAGACATGTATGGTGCTTAAATGATATGTTTCCCAGCTTTATATGCTCTGCAGACCAACATAATGAGGAAAATAATCCATCAGTGACGGAAGGATTATCCTGCAGTTCTTCTTTAGTGGTATATTTATAGCGGCCCCAGCCTTTACCAATAAACGTTCTGTTTTATCACTTGTTATGAATAGAAAAGAGCAAGGATCAAACTGGCTGTCCCCTCCTACAAACACCACCTACTCCCTCTTCCATCACATACCTCTGATGCAGCTATTGATATTGGCTGTTGTGAGATGGCGTGTTTGTCACCTCCCTAAATCTAAGTTCAGAGAGAGGACAGAGACTCTAGGGTGAGTCGACAGCCGGACCGAACAACCCTAAGCACCACTGCTCCCTTTATCCTCCCTAAAAAAGCTTCAGTCTGTCTCTCAACTCATCTAGCTGCAGACCTCCATTTCATCCCTTCCATCTTACCCTCTGTCAAAACACGGCCTATCATCACATAGCTCTAGGTTTTTTTTAAAGACAAAATATCTGTATGTGCTTAACAGCCAGCATGAAAAATTTCTATTTCTTCCTCCCTTTCCTCCTACTTTGAAACACGCCCTTGTTTTCATTTGCAGCACAGGGTGTGGAGCGGGAGTCGGTCAGACAGCAGGGGTGGGTTTCATGTAACAAAAACTGGTGCTAAGGGGTAAGAGTTACACTTTCTTCACTTCCTGTGAATAGTTCATTGCAGCACTGTCATACATTTTCCAAAAATATAAAAGTCAAGGCAGGAATTTCTTTTTGTGAAAAATTCAAAAGATTTTGCAAATAAAAGTCTGAAAAACGTTGTGCATTTGTGTTCAGCCCCCCTGAGTCAAAACTTTGTGGGAAAACCTTTCACTGCAATAACACCTAGTATTTTTCTTCCAGCTTTGCACTTTTTAGAGAACATTTTTTTGCCCATCCTTCCATGTAAAAAATGGGGCTCAGCCGGTTTGGAAGTAAGTTGTCTCTGAAAGACAAACTTTAAATCTGAGAGACAAAGACACTTTAATATAAATTCTTACATTGTCTGTATGTCCTTCTTTCTAGAAGAAAGAAAAGCGTCCACACACTGTGATCCTGTCAACAATGTGCTTCAACGTCAGGATTGTGTGTTAAGGGTCCACTACACATAGCATAAGACCAGGACCTTTTGAGGTTATCATCTTATCTCGGCAAAACGCCTTCTGCCACATATGATTTGGGGAAGTTCTTCCAACAAAACGTCTCCTTGACCTGTTTGTTCTGTTCCTTGTTTTTCATGATGCTGTTTGCTCACTAATGTTCTCTAAGAAACCCCTGAAACCTTTACAGAACTGCTGGAGATTCAATATCACACATGTAGATTGTATCTACTTAGGCAACACCTGAAATCAGTTTGTCATATTAGATTTTATTTGGGGGTACATAATTAAAAGAGATTAAAAGAACAAATATGCACACCACAACTTTGAGATTTTATTCCTTATCGTTTATTTCCACTTCCCAGTTATGCACTTCTTTGTGTTGCTCTGTCACATAAAATCCAAATTAAATGCATTGGGGTGTGGGGTTGTACTGTGACAAAATGTGATACAATTCAACATGTACTTGCACTTTTGGAAGGCACTGTGTATCAAGAGATTTTCTTAGATTAAAATCTGAACAAACGTATACTGGATATTGGAGTGTAGCCCATATTTGGTTGAATTCTCTGTGCTTTGCTTTTTGGCTTTATGCCATTCGTGGAGAGAAAAAAGAAGAAGCTGGTCAGTAGATCCAATTTCAATTAGTGCTTTGTGTCGGGTTTTGTTTAGGGAAAGAAAAAAAAAGCTTTTCAGAAGTCACTTTGTAATAAAGACTTTTCCGTGCACCAGTGTGGTTATTATCCAAGAGATTTCTTTTCCTCTCTGTTCCAGCACTGAGAATAGGAGACTCGAACGCTTTCTCCCAGTATCCAAAATATCAAAGCGTTAGCATAATTACTATTTCAAGCAGGAGAGACCCAACTGTCTCCCCGCTCCTCTCCACAGTTTGCTGCAGAAAACTTCAAAGGCCTTTTATTCAGGGTTGCTCTAATAACCCATCTTTTTCTCCAGTTAGACAAAGGCAGCAGTCACCAAGCCGAACACGTAAAGTACAAAAACAGGCCAAGTGGTCAAATACAGAGCGACGGGTGGAGCACGACTGCAAGATCCATCACGCCAAGAGTGGTTGGGTTACAGAAGACCCAGAGGAGGACAGCAGAAACGGAAGAGCTGCTTCTGGCGGAAGCACAAAACGTTGTCCCTTTTGGTTTTTACGTAAGAGCCGTCATTACCCTGTTGGGGGCTGAAAGCCTATTTAAAGCCGTGACTCAGCTGAGATTCATCTCATAATGTCTGGGGTAATGGGCAAACATTTTCTGAACGAGTGTGTGTGGGGGTTGGGTAACAAGCAGGGGTCATTGGGGTCAAAATAAATATTCTTTTTCCCCACCCTGCTCACAGCTCATCCATGGTGGACACTTGCATTCGTCCCCCTGTCATCTCTCCCTTCCCCTTCGTTATCTCCCCATCCCCACGCTATCCCGTAAACAGAGGCTTGAGCAAACAGGAGTGGCCTTTGCATTTGTTTTTAGTCCTGCAGCTCTCAGCCCCTCTCTTGCAGACTGATAACAAACCCTCCATCTCCTTTGGTCTCAAGTTGGAGGCAAGGGTGGAAAATTCCACAACTGTGAGACAGCTTCACTTCTTAGCCGCCTCGTTTCAAATTAAAGGCATGTGTGGAATTTCATACCAAATGGGAAAGAAGTAGGTGATGAAGAAGAGGAGGAATTTAGATGTCTGAGTGAATAATGTAGAGCAGTTGCAGAAAGATTTAGTCCACAGTCACTTCTTCTTCTTCTTCTGATTCATTCTCACCTCGTCCGCAGTCGTATTCCCTGCCCCCCCCCCCCCCCCCCCGTGTTTTTGGAGAATAAAGGCATTATGGAGGGATGGGCCAGGCTGCACATGCCCCAAATGCCTATTTAATCAAAAGAAAATAAACCTGACCAGATTCACATTTTGGTGTATGCTTAAGTTGACCTGTCTTGCTAAAGGAGAAATGAAAACCTGCTGTTGGAGTGTGGGGGCCACGTCTCTACCCCCACGCCTGCTACCTAAACACAGCCGAGGGCGGCACGCCCTGCAGTCACTGCATAAAAATGAAAACTATTTCTCTTATTTTACATTCTTAGTACAGATCCCCCTTTGTCCTCACGCAAACAGGAAAAGATTATGTAATATAATAGGGGAAAAAATGACTGCATTGTACACAATAACCCAACGAGCAAATCTAAGGAACAGCCTCTTCTAAAAATCTCCTATCTGCATCCTCATCAGCTAAATTTGCATTGACCCTTCCTTGCCGACTGCTTTCTGAAGAAATGCCTCCGTCCAGGACCGAATCATCAGCGTCATGCTGGGACCCTGCCGTTGCCTGCATGGCCTCTTCCTTTCACGTCCCAGACACTGCTATCCTGTTACCGCGAGGATTCCCCTTGGAGGAAAGGCCTGTCTCTCTCAGGCCCACAGTAACGCTTCTGTCTCCCCTTCACTTCTCTTTAACATGTTTTCATTCTCTTGACTTTCATTCCCACCTACTTGTCATCCATTGCTGTGCAAAGAGCAAAGTAAGGAACTCCACTCTGTCAGTAGCAGAAAAGCACAGCACTGACACCAGCCTCTTAGGATCTCCCAGTTGGATGTTAGGGTGCTTTATGATTTAAAGGGATCCTGGTTTATTGGTAGGTATAGACCCAAAACCCCAACGAGTCTGAATCAGAGCTTTGAGTAATAACCTTTGCAGGCTGTTTGCCATTACAGGGTTTCTTGTCTCTGCACAAGTAGTAGATAATGCAGTGTCTGAAATTTAGGGTTTGATTACATAAGAGGCTCCTGTATATCTGCCTTCCATTTCAATATCGTAGGAAGATATGCTGTCTTTGGTAAATAATGGTAGAGCATCGTCTTCCTATACATTCAGTGCCATAGAATAAACATTTTGATCAGCAGCTAAGTCAGGTAGCCACAGAATGTTTTTTAAATAATCTTGAAAAACCGAGCTGCACGAGAATTTCAACGCTGGCATGACATGAACAGTACTGTGAACAAAGGTTTACCTTTTTACAGATTCCATGTTTTTGCTAAACCTAAATGTTTCAAATCAAACCAAATTTATTTATATAGTACGTTTATTTTTTTTTATTTTTTTTTCCCCAGTGTCCTGTCTAGCAATATGGCAATAGGAATTGATGTCTCAATGCCAGATAGAGCTCGACAGATTTTGCTTTTACAAGTGGAGCAAACAGCTTTCGCCATAGTGCTCCACTTGATTTATGCTTGTAAATAGCTTTATTATGATTCCTGCAAGGAGAATTTCAAATTATATGGACATGACAATGGGAGAGTAAAGGAAGAACAAAAAGTGAAAGAAAAGAAAAAAAAGAGTAGAGGTGAAAGAAAGAGGAGATAAAAGGGAGAGAATGATAAAACCTTCTTTGTCTGCTCCATCACCTGGAAAGAGACACAAAAAGAACAGCACAACCAACAGACATAAAGCAACAGATACACTCGAATAACACCTAGATGCCATTGCTAAATCATATATATTATTATGTAAGCTGACATGTGTAATGTGATATTTGAAAAAAGAAAGTGAAAAAACATAAATAAATAAATAAATAAATTATAAGATTACTGTATATAAGTGAACACTTAATACCTGGGACCCAGCACCTGTGGGAGATGTGAAAGTGCACTAGTTTAGGTGAAGATTATCCAGAAATAGCTTGATAGTGATTGTGGAGAACCGAAGACCCACCTTCCCCGAGCACAGAGGCAGGCGTCAGGGGACCCGTAACCCCGGACTCCCAAAGGGGTCCCTAAAGCAGGTCGCCCAGGAGGGGCCGACACAGGATATCTGCAACCCCCCCCCCCCCCAAGGAAGGAGCAGAGACGACCCCGAGGAAATCCCCCAGCCACCGCAATGCCGACGCCCTCAAGAGCCGCGGAGACGAGCCCGTGGGCTCCGCCGGCAGCTAGCCCCGCTGAAGTGGTCCCGGCCATGGACCCTGAGGGCCAGACCAGACGCCCCCCGGACCGGGCCCCCCCAAGAGGGCGGGCCAACACGACCCGCACGAGCCACCCGGCCAGAGCCCCCCCCTCCCCCTAAATACCTAATAAACCCCCTCCCTCCCCCCACCTTACCCTTGCCATCCCTGCCCCCCGCCCCCTGGGGGGAGCAGAGGCATCAGCCCCAGACCTGGCAAGCCGCTGACTGCACACCACAGCCCCCCGCCAAGACCCCGGACACAGTGGCCCGCACCTCCTCTAGGCCCCAGACTCCTTGCCGCCATCGGAGAACGGGGGTGTGCAGAAGACCCCGACCCTCCCTACGCCTGCTCAGATGTTGTGTTGTTGCATGTTGTTCTCAAGTGCGTTTAAAAACTGGGAGCGCCGAAGGGGATGCACGGCACAGCCCACCCCCCTTCCGGAAGGTAGCTGTTGCCAGCGCACCCCCTCCGTGTGACTGCCCAGAACCCTCAATGTCTAAGTGGGAGAGGAGGTGAAGGGAGCCGTCCGAGGTGAGGCCCACACAACATAAGCCCCCCCCCAGACGTCTTCCCCCCACCCCCCCCTACCATGGCCTATATGAGTGTGCGATGTGAAAAATGTTTGAAGTGAAAGTGTCTAAGATGCATGATAAAATTGGGGAGAGGGGCGTCACCAGAAAGTGGCAACCTCCAGTAACGCCCCCTCCCTCATGACCTACATGTGTGGCGGCGTGATGGAGCAGGCAGAGGGAGGAGTCCGGGGATGGGGAGCAAATGACTGGGAAGCCAACCCAGGGAGCCAGCTCCCCTACTGACTCCAATAGGCACCCCCGCTCCCCGAAAGCCCCACCCAGAGAAGGGGGCCTCGCCAGCGGCAAATGAATGAATAGATGAGACCCTAAATATTTCCAACATAAATCTAGAGTGGATGCCAGGCTTAAAATTATTTTAAATAAATTTGGCCGGCAGACAGCCCTGTGATAGACTGGCGACCTGTCCAGGTTGTTCCCTGCCTCTCGCCCATTGACAGCTGGAGATAGGCACCAGCACCCCTCGCGACCCTAATAGAGATAAGCGTGTTAGAAAATGTATGGATGGTCCGGCAGACACTGGGACAGAGGAAGAGTAATAATATCATCTTTATTGTGTTTGAGATATACATTGAAACATACATTACAGCAAAATTTGTTCTCTGCATCTTAACCCATCCCCTTGGGGAGCAGTGGGCTGCCATGTGCGGCGCCCGGGGAGCAATATGGGGTTAAGGGTCTTGCTCAGGGAGCCAGAGTGCAGGCGCTGGGGATCGAACCGGGTACTTGCATCCTTCTCTGAGTGCAAGCGCGTTGCTCTAACCACTAGGCCAACACTCCCCTGAGCACCGTGAGGTGAAGCTGTGTTGTTCACGTACCTCTGAAATTACGAGTTTCCTCTTAAAACGAAAAATTCGGGGACCCTGGACCCTCCCAAAGCTGCTTTGTTCATGAACATTTCTGAATTATTCACTGGTATAAAAACTAACTCAGTTGGCCAGATAGAAAGCAAGCTCAGCTTCTGAGAATGGCAGTGGACGGCGGCGGTGGAAGGTTATGTAAATCCTTTGTCCATTTATCATGCTCATATGGAACAATCCCACAGATCCTAGAGATTTGTTTGAGATAACGAACCTTCAGAACGGGGTCTAGATTGTCTCGGCACAGTCCATCGCTTATCTCTTTAGTATGGTCCATTTTTTGAGCACTTTGTGTCTCTCTCTCACAGCATGGCATCCGAATTAGCAATGTAAATAAAAGCTGTTGCCCATAAAATGGCCACCACATATCACAATACATTGCAAAATCGTGTGCCCTTTCAAGCCCCATAGCTCGCCGCTTGTGTTGCTGTTAGCCTGGCTAACTGGGAAATGTTGGGTGACATACAATAAACTGACTTAGTTGGAAACTGACTGGCCATTAGGGTTAGTGCTGGACTTTATGTGTTTGAAAGCTGAAAGCTGAGGCCTCATGCTCTGTTTAGAGATGTTTTTTCTTATTTGAAGCGAAGAATAAAAAAATGCAAAAACACTGTCAACCCCAGGTACTGGAACACCTGAGAAACTGGAGGATTTTCTCCAAACCCCAACATTATTTCACAGCTGCACAACAAAGGAACAGAAGGAAAACCAGAAGAGCTCCTGATTGACTTTGTACCCCTCCCTGCAGTCTGGCGCATCTCACCTTCAACCTGAGCAAGAGTGTACCATTTGTGAGACTGCAGCTAATTCTAACATACAGACATATTAACCTTGTTGGTATGCAAGATAAAAATGTGTAAAAAAAAAAAAAATCCACATTTTATTGCAATAGCCTGGTCACACAATAAAACCTTTTTGGAACATCCAACCTTCAATTAGTTCAGTGTGGGAAAAGAGTTGTATACACTACCCAAGAATATAAACACCTGTTTTTGCTCCCATTTTTCATGAGCTCAACTCAGATATCCAAATCATTTTCTATATACACAAAATCTCTCAAATATTGTTAACAAATCTGTGGCATATCAAGATGCTGATTAGACAGTATGATTATCGTGCCTTAGGCTGGCCATGATAAGATTCCTCAGATCTCATTATTAATTAAACCTTATGGAGCCGACCTCTGCTGCTCTGAAATCAACTCATCCCACTTAACTGTTCCTTCGGCGTTCTAAGCTCTCCTCTGACAGCGTTGGCAGTGCCAGATTAGTGAACGCCTCAGCGAGAGGATATCCAGCCGTTTTGACCACAACCATGTTCTCTTGCTTGCCCCTGAAGAGGTTTCTGTTAAATATGCTTTTAAGTCTGGTTTGAACATCGGGTTCCCTGCCTGTCTGCCACGTGACATAACATCTATTCCAACATGCAAAATACTTTTCTGAACTGCTTAAAATTATTTTGTATATTGATAGGTTGTAATACTTATCCCATTAAAATGTATTAATATAGATTTGTGTTCCGATAAAAGTATTTAAAAAAAAAACAATAATAGCTGGTAATGTGACATTTCTGAATTCATCCAGCACTGCAGATTATTTGGATTCAGTTAATGGCTGTTTATCCCTGTCATCATGTTGTCCTCCCCCTTTACTGTGTCAGGTTTAGAGGGTTTTCTTCACTCCAAGATTTTTTATTATTATTTAGAAACTATGTTTTAAATCTAGATTAAATTTAAAAAAAGTAAAATTTACATACTTTTTGGGCAGTTTTGAGTGTGACTTGAGTCCAAGTTTGAAACACCAATCATTTTCTTTGTATCATCGGTCATTTTGTACCTGTGGCTACAACATGACATTTCATAGTAACAATAACACCTCCCATTCTCTGCCAGCAGGATGTTTCATTATCTTTTCATGTTGTCTACAAGGAAATTTGTTTGTCCGTGTCCAGTGAATATCCATTATTCTGGTTCGATCAGGGTATAAACCACCATATTTCATAGGAGTGAACTGACTCTGTTGGGATCAGTCCCAAACTAAATTCATAAAATAACAGTTTAAAACATAAAGTTTTCAGATTAGCAAAAGATGAAGATTTCTATTTAAAATGCAAGGTAATGCTTTACCAGAAAGAAAAAGAACAGAATTGACAATGGTTTAACTACATGAGAATAAAATAGTTTGTTTACAAGAATAAAAAATCAAGTAAAACATTGTAAAACGGTTATATGTGAGAATGAAAGGGAGGTACGAATTGGTAAATGAGTCGAAAGATCCAGAGCCTCTTGTCACTGTTTTGGGGATTGTTGTCGTTCCCCTGCCTCCACCTTCTATCTTTATTTCCTCATAGTTGTTGTGGCTGGTCCACTTTGTTGTTTGAGACAGATTCAGTTGGTTTTGACTTTAATTCAGAAAAGCTAAATATACAACCGCAGGAATATGTCCCCTCCTTTTGAAGGGAAAATCTGCCCTGACAACACAAGGCAACCAGACCCACCATGCTGTTTGCCTAAACTAACAGGCGACACACACAAAAAAAAAAAAAAAACAGGGAAAAGAAACAGAGGGAGGAAATAAAGTGATTTGGCTGTGGTGTGGTTTTGTTGTAGGATGTCAGGCTGATAAGAGCATTAGTATGAAACAACCCTTGGTGGAAATCCCAGAAGAAAGTCTGAGTAAACAGGGTAGAGGATGACAAAGTACAACAACAACAACAAACAAAGATTAGGTCAATCATTGTGGCCAGTGAGGCAGCCAGGGAGGCAGGAGATCACTCAATCAGCTAGCCGGTCTCCTATGTCTGTTGGCGGCTACAGATGATCTCTAATGAGTTGGCAGCCTCTGATCCACAGGGCCTCGCTGCATTCCACTTGCTCTAATAAGACCATGTCCCGCTCTGTGAGCTGATAGCAGCTTCATTAACCACACCATGAACCTGCACAGGAAGCCGATACAGGGCTTTAGAAGGATTTTATTATGCAACAGGAAGCAGACCCAGTTTAATGGGAGCAAACGGGGAAGGTGGGAGATGGCGAGAGGAGGGGGAGAGCACAAGACACAGTTTGCATTTGATCTCTGCCTTTTTCCTCTGTTCTCCACACTCTGGAGGTGCAGGGAGGAGATTACTAGAAATGTGTTGCAGGAGTAGGATAAAATTCCCGAGGATGTGTTTACGTTTGCTCCCGTTCTCTGATTCGTGTGCAGCTAACCTCCTTTCCGTTGTGTCGAGGGCGTGCATCGGGAGCTGTCTGAGGAGAGCAGTTGTGATAAAGTGACAGAGACGCAAGCTCCTGAAGTGTTTTCAGACGTTTAGGCAATTTGGGTTAATTCTAAGTATGGATACCTCCACACTCAGTTCATGGTCTATATTTATCCGACCTCTCTGTGCAGACTTCTCACGTCAGAGAGCAAGAGGTGGTGCAAGACGTACGCTCCCAATTATAGCAGGA
Source organism: Fundulus diaphanus (assembly GCA_037039145.1). Classification (NCBI taxonomy): domain Eukaryota; kingdom Metazoa; phylum Chordata; class Actinopteri; order Cyprinodontiformes; family Fundulidae; genus Fundulus; species Fundulus diaphanus. The sequence goes on from CM073137.1 coordinate 39,819,787, forward strand.
GAGATAAACGTGAGGTTCAGGCGTCGTTTTCTGCGACAAAAAGCAACTTGCAGTGACGCTGCGCTCAAAGCGATGCAGAATCCGTGGCCCATTTTTCTTTGAGAGGAAATCAGATTTCCCTCTCATGGTGTGTGCTCGACACATCTGGATGGCTTCATGGCACACTGCGTGGGTGTGACCTAATGCGAGGTCCCATGGAAGATCCACACTCACAGTACAGGTCTGTGCCCGGCCCCCTGCAGGGCCCGTAGGAGCCCACGCTGACACACAAACCATATCTTTGTCCCTCACACCCAAATTGTTCTGAACCGAGTGCTTGAATGACACTGTGATTGGTACTAAAATATTTGGCAAGTCGGATAAATTTTGGTTTGAGATAAAAACACATACAGGTGAAAGCGAGTTGAATTAAATAAAAACACAGTTCCTGATCCTGGTCAAGATTACCAAAATAATTTCTCCTAGGTAAATGTCAAAATAATGAGAGAGAACATTTGGAAAGTTTTTTGTTTTTAGAACATCCTTTAAATTCAGAGAATTATGAAGCTCAAAAAGCTTGTTTTCTCCTTTGGTATTGTACCCGAGGATGATCTGGGGCCACAGTTATCTGTTCAAAACAGTCACTGCATGTAAGCATAAACACCACAAGAATGCCCAGCCATCCTAAGGTTGAAAGGGAGATGAAAGAAGTGAACGTGTTTCGGTTTGTGCAAATAAACCTTAGAACAAAAAGCAACAGACCTTGTGAAGACGTGAGGTGATGTTGGTAAAAGTGTCATCATCCACAGTGAATCAAGTCAAAGCCATTACTGCAAAAACAACTTCAAATCTAGATTAGTTTCTAAATGCATACACTTTTGGGGACATGCCCCATGCTCTGGTGAAACTGGAATAGAAGTGCTTAGTAATAATGACCACCTTTAGGGAAGAAATGTGAAAGCTTTTGAGCCTAAAAAGACCATCCCAACTGTGACGCACGGAGGTGACAGCATCATGTTAAGGCGTTTCACTGCATGAAGACCTGCTACGCCTCCAAAACGGAGATCATGAAGAAATAACACGATGTGGAAATACTGAAGTAACGTCTCAAGACACCAGCCAAGAAGTAGACGTGGGCACAAACGGTTCTTAAAAATGGAGAATTAACTGAACCATTGTAAACTGAACAGAGATTCTTTAAAACACAGTTTGGGATTCATGAAACCTTTAGTTTTCTGTGAAAACAAAACTTCTCAGAACTTTCTTGGCATTAGGAGCAGTTTAGATTAAAATGGGTGAGAACAGAACAATATGTACACGGCTCAAGCCTGAATTACTGTAGACTTCTGACCAATACTTTAAAACAGAGCAACACAGCGTGGCAGCGGGCCAATCAGCCGGAGGCTCTATTGTGGTGTGAAGAAAGCTTTAATGGTGGCCTTCAGCTTATCTGCATCATCTCTAATGCCTCTGGTTTAGGTCAGGCCCAGCTTGCTGGCCAATCAGCGATAACGTGGTGACTAGAGCATGCTTTTGGGCTTTTGGTTGTGTGGCCAGGTACCAAGTTCTGCTGGAAAACAAAATCTGCATCTCCATAAACCTCATTAACAGATGAAAGCGTGAAGGTTCTGAAACAACCCAGTCGACGGCTGTCCTGACTTTAGACTCGAGAAAACACAGTGGGCCAACACCAACAGATCACATGGCACCCCATTCATCACTGAATGTGGAAACTTCACACCGGACCTCAAGAAGCTTGGATTCTGGACCTCTCTGGACCACTGAGCAACAGTCCCGTCCTTATCTCCTAAATTCAGGTACAATGCTTCTGCCAATGCCTCGGGTTCAGAAGTGGCCTAACACAACTAATGTGAAAGTTGTTGCCTGTAGTAAAAATTGATGTTATAAATTGGACTCATGCAATACAGTATTCTTATTGTCTGAGAAACAGAATTTGGGGTTTTCATCAGCCATAAAGTAGGAATTATAAAAATTAAAGAAAACCAAATGCTAGAATACCTCACTCAGAAGTCAATCATTATAATTGTTCACGTCTGAAGTGAACTGACTTTTTGATGTTACTCTGATTCATTCAGATGCACCTGTATGTTTGGATTTCTTTGGCTTCTTTGCAGACGTAATGGCATTCATCGCTGATTGAATTAAAGATCCAATTCAGGACCTCTGTATTTCTGATCAGAAACTCGTGGCTCCTTTCTTCTACAATTATTTTTTGCAGACAAAGCCATAAGACTTCATTCCCTCTTTGCATTATTTATCTGTAATCTTCTTTTTGCAGTGCAGATTGAGACCCTCACCTCTTCCACGTTTGCAGAAATATTTTTTAAAGTTCCAGTCCTGTGCATAATTAATTTCATATGTCCTTTGTCTGCAACCTTGAAGATGTTTTTTCCCCGCTTCCCCCTCTTTGTTCACCAGGAAGTACAAATTGGACATCAGAACATGAGTGGTTGTGACAGAAATGAACCAAGACAGCCTGGATAAAAAAGTCTGGGCTTCTAGCAACCTACAGAGATGAACTCCTGACTGATCTTCAAGCTGCTGCTAATAGCTGAGCTGCAGAGAAGCAGATTAAGGGATGGGATAGCAAAGTTTTATGCCAGACCCAATTAAAGTAAATAAATTGAAGTTTGAAGTTGCATTTGTATATAGAGCCCACTCATGCCAAGCCCATGATGGCCCCAATACAGGCTTTTATTTTTTGTAGACATTGTTTAAAAAAATGGCATTCACTTTTAATGCTTTGAATTTGTTAGAATTTCTCTTTTTGTTTTATGTCAGAACAATAAGAGTATTTTTTTTAATTTTGAAATTCAGAAGATCAAATACATTTCCTTAGTATTAGAACAGTACGTAGAATAATGTAGAAAGCTGTATGACTTGGGTTAAATGTCTCAGGCATCCTTTCATTAGCTTCTCACAGTTATTTACTAGAAGTTTAGTCTATTCCTCCTAACACAAGTGGTGAAATGGAGTCAGAATTTCAGGCCTCCTTTCTCACACACCTTCCCAGCTCTGAAGACAACCTTTGCACTGTATAAAGAACAGTAGTTTGTGCTTATTCTGTGTAAAGTGATAGCCATCTGAAGGGATCCCCTTCTTTGGTTAACTGTTTGAAAACAGTTAAATATATGGTGATTCTAGATTGTTGATAAATGATTATGAAGTAGGATTACTAAGTCTTAATGCATATTTTTGATCAACCAACCCACTGACGACAGTGCTACTGTTGAGCCCCTCAATAAAGTATTTTTGAACTGAATTGAATTTACTTCACCCTCCAAAAAAATAAATAAATAGACACATACAAAAAACAAATGCCTCATGTTTCATTTGAAAATGCGTATCGGGATTTTAACTGGGGGGAGAAAGGTACTTGCTAATAAATCTGACTTTGAAAAAAAAAAACCTCTTGAATGAAGGACCGATACTTCTGCTAAAAAGAGAAAAAATGGCTTCAGCAACAACAACAAAAGTCAATAGTTGGTGTTTGTGAATGATTTGATTTAACAACGTTTAAGCGCATGTGAAGTGTTTTCTGAGACCTGAGTTTGAACTTGAATTGACTTTGTTACGGGTCCATATGCAGTACGTGTGTCTGCTCAGGCAAGCTGGACCAGCGAAGGGAGCCAAGACCGGAGCAGACGTGCGAGCTCTTACGCAGCTGATAAGGCCTCTCTGGTTGTGGCGCAGACTGTAGATTAAGCTCTAATGGAAAAGAGGTGAGAAATCAGCCTTATGGAGGCTGGGGGATGGGACATGGGGATATGGCCAACATTATTATCGCTACCTCACCAACAGTGTATCCTTCACCTCTTCTTCACTCGCACTCTCCTTGGAACAGGCTTGATAATAGAGTTTCCTGGTCACAGATGGCCAAATGGCCTGGAGTGCCCGATGCTAGCTTACTGAGCAGATTTGAAGGTTCCCTATAATTTGGTTATATTGTAATTAAAATTTCCACAAAACTGCTTTACACATTAGTTATTCCTGGCAAAGTCATGAGGATTTTTTTTAACTTGAGTTGTGATACAATCTGGTGCTGGAACAGCAGTCCTCCTGAAGATCGTTTTGGCCCAAAGAAAATCCAGGGTCCTGATTGGATTTAAAAATATTTCACTCTGACAAGCAGATTCTCAGGAAACTAACCGTGCACATGTGGCATCACACAGGCATTCTCCATTTTTAGCATAAAGACACTCACACAAGCTTGGTGGACCACTGCGGTACAGCTGTTTCCATAGATACCACCCATGAATCATAGCAGGGGTACAACAATTATGTATGTCTGTGTGCAGCGCCATGTTAAAGTGTTCTTCACCCTTGAACTTTTTCCACAGTATGCCATGTAGCAAATACAGATTCCTGTGGATTTTCATGGGATTTTAAATAACAGAACAACACAAATTTGTGCTTAATTGTGAAGGGGAAGCCAAACGTCATGTGGTTTTCATATGTTTAGTTTAACAAATAAATATCTGAAAAGTGGGATGTGCGGTCTCTTCAGCCCCCTCTTCACTCTGATACCCCTAAAAACGTTCCCTCTGTGACGTCTTCAGGCTTGTCTGCAGGACTGGGTGTGTATTCGTACTTCACCTCCTGTGATTACAGTGTGTGATTGGCAGGTGCGTCTACAGTGGGAGATTGTTTGGACCAGTTAGGAGAAGCATTATGAGGAATTGATTTCCTTGGACAGATAGATGTTTCTCACTCTAGAAGTGGTAATCGGGCCTTGTACTCTCTAGCAATCTAGTTCTTAGCTTGCCTCCTTTGTGTTTCCTTCTCAAGAAGACATACCGTTCCGGTTTGATGTGCATTCTTGGTCTCCAGTTGACTGATATCTCATGTCCCGGAGCTCTTTGATGGTCTCACTTCTTGGAAAATACACTGTGATGTCACCTAAAGATGCCTCTGGTCCCTCCCTCCTGAATCCCTCCCTGAAGTCTACCTACTGCTCCCCTGGTCTCTCATTCCTTGATCTGCCTTCTGGGTCACACCACAGTCCTTCCATTCTCTCAGCTGCCTGTCCACCCTCCATCACCACTTTCTCTTTTCCAACTGAAAGTAGGAGAGATACAACACCAGGATCCTTACCGCACACACCCAACCTGCCAACCTCAGCTTCTGTGGATACATCCACCCTCTCCCCTGAATCCTCGCTTATCTCTCCTCCCCAATGCCATCCTGGAACCAGCCCGCGAGCTTGGGAGAAATATCCACAAATCTTGTAATCTTAATAAATCATTTAAACCGCTGTCTGTAGTTGTTGCCTGACTCATTAACAAACACCATAAACCCTTCAGGTCCTTCCAGTACACCCAGAAGTCACCTAAAGAATAAAGAATACACAACTGAGTAATGTTATCTCAGTACAAACCCAGCTGTTCTGTGAAAGCTTCAGAAGTTTGTTGGAAAACATTAGTGGACAAACAGCACCGTGAAGACCCAGGAACACCACAGACAGGTCAAGGAAAACGTTCTAGAGAAGTTTAAAGCCGAACCGATAAGACCAAATTCTAACAAAGTACTATGTATTTTTGGAAAACTAACACTGCACATCACCCTGAACACACCATACAAGGTGGGTTAGGGTGGTGGCGACATCATGTACGGTGGCCGACAGGTGCAAACGCCCTGCAACTTCAGAAAACACGTGCAAATAAGCAAAAACGCGATTCAAAAAGAAAACCAACTTCATCAATTTGACAACACCTGTGCGGCATTCAGCAAACGCGCTGCATGTATATAAACGCGATTCAAAAAGAAAACCAACTCCACAACGGAAGTGCTCCAGGCCTCTAGGGGGAGCTCTAAGTGGAACAGCTGATTTTAGACCCCACGGAACTTGTGCGTTCTTCAGACTGACCGCTTGCCCAGAATGCACCGCGGCCGCAGCTTGATTCGAGACAAACAGAGCTCACAGCGGTAAGTTAAAAATTCCCTTTTCTGTTGCTGTTATTGTTCAAAAGTACGTTTTAAGATCGTTTGAGGTGAGAACATCATACTTTTAAGCTTCCCTATGTGGCCCGTTTACAGAGTTAGTGCGTAATTTTAATAAAAAGTCCAATGTTGAGCGGAGCAGAGTGACCTGCAGACCTCCGAGGGAAACCCGCAGCCAGTCTGTTTTTAATACACTTCTGTCGGCCAGATAGTGTGCGTAGTACCGCTGGTTATGATTTATTTGTTTTGTGTTTATCTGACTGACTTGTGTTGCTTTATTAACTCAATACTTGTTGGAATAAATTGTAAATGTCTCACAAGGACGACAGCAGCATATAAAATTAATAAATAAATAAAATCTACAAATGTTTTTCCTATCTCAGTTTCTTCTGAGTAAGGACACGAATAATTGAGGAGAGGGAAAGAAAACAATAGTAATAATAGTATATGAAAATAACAGACATTTATTTTATACAAATGTTTTATCTTTGGAACAGAATGAAGGTGTAATATCTTCAACAAATTAACAGTTACTAACATGGTTTAAAGCAAAGAAATAACTCATTAAGATCTCATACAAATAGACAACGCCTATAAACTTACAATTAAAAATAGTGGGAATGGAAATTAATTTACTGATTATTTTATGTATTTTTACAGGTAGTGAAAAAAATGATATGAAGCAGCATGTGAACATGACTCCAACTGATCTACGTTAGGTCAGGTGTAGTCATGTTCACTTAAACATGCAGCCAGCTGGAGCAGCTCCCTGTCTTCAGCCGCCGGATGGTCATCCTCCTCTGGGTCGACCTCCTCATCCTACAAGTCAAGCTGGTCCCCTGCCTCTATACAAATACTGTGGAGGATGCAGCAGGTGGTGATTACTTTTGGGACAAACGTCAGGCGGACCTCCAGCGCCCTTAAGAAGATGGAACGCCACCGTGTCTTTAGACCACCAAAGGCGCGCTCAACGATTTTCTCACCTTGGCGTGGTGTCTGTTGTAGCGTGCCTCCCCTTGACCTGTACCAAATATAAAATTAACTTGTAATTTAGGTAATATGCTGATATGTCTTAATCTTCTGTCCAATTAATATAATCTATGTATCAATTGTGTGTCATTGTTGGCTCTATTTAAGGACAAGAAGGTAAGAGATCTTACTGGCAAGCCGTTTCCCTATAGGATGCACCACAGGCCAGCCAGTAGATGCTGGTCACCAGCACCTCTATCTCCTCTGGCCATCCATGGACCTACTGGATGGGCAGCAGCTGAAGGAGGAGGACGATGGTGGCCCTGTTTAGCTAGAAGGCTGGTTTCAGGTCCCCTTCATTAAAAAATATTTGGAGGATCGGCACAGAGGTGTTTATCCTCACATATTATGTTTCTGTTTCTTCCTGTAAATAATGCCAAATGTTACCATAATTGTTTTTTTTTCAGCTGTCACCTTTTCACAGCATAAAACTATACCTGCTTAACATGCAGATTATTATAGTTCTCAAGAAAGAAAAGGTAAAATGTATAGTAAATGTAACAAATGGCTTCCCTTCTCTGGTATTTACCATTTCACTGAAAAAATGGGCTGAACTAACTGCACATAGATTAATCACTGTAAAGGTGGGCAGACATAAAAAATGTTTTTTTCCCCTTTCTTAATGATCAATGCTGTGAAGGTCAGTAGGTGCAATAAAGTAGCTTTACTCTACTGTCATACTGCTTCTAATGTTAAAATTGGGTCTTCATTTTAATTATTTATAGAAAAACGGTCACAATTTCAACCTGATCACGTTTTTAATACCATCCTCAATGTTTTTTAAAGATAAAAGTAGGAAATAGGCTGTCAATCTTAAAATGCCTACCAGTTGGCAATAGATGGGTGAGCAAAGCCTGCCTTCTGAGCCTCCTCTGCCGGATCAATCTTCTCCTTGCTCGGATTTGCCTCCTTAATTGCATCACCTCCTCTTCAGCCTGCTGGTAAAGCTGACCAACAACCGAAGCAACAGCTATATTGCTCGTATAGCTAATTTTGTTTCTACAAAGTGCTGATTTTTTTTTAAAAAAAATATTCAATCGCCTCTACAATTACAACTCCCAACAAATAAATTCCCACTATTGCTGGTTTTATACCCACAGTTCTGCAATTTTAGATATTTTTTAGACTTTTTAGAAATTAATTAAAAAAAACGTTTTCAATAAGATATGGTGTAGTGTGTATAAATAGTTTTGAATTTTAAAGAAATGCTCAAGAGCTGTGGGTGTGATGACGTCACGAGTATACTTCTGTATACTCGTATACTCGTTTGTACACGAATTGATGAAGTTGGTTTTCTTTTTGATCGTTTATATGCAGCGAGTTTGCTGAATACCGCACAGGTGTTGTCAAATTGAAGAAGTTGGTTTTCTTTTTGAATCGCGTTTTTGCCTATTTGCACGTGTTTTCTGAAGTTGCAGGGCGTTTGCACCTGTCGGCCACCGTAATCATGGTGCGGGAACGCTTTTCTTCAGCATGGACTGATCAAAGTTTGTGTGAAAAGGGATGGAGAGAAATGCAGGGCAATCGTAGAAGAAAATGTGTAAAACACATATTAGTATGTATACAGAGTTGATCTACCCAGCACAACGACAACCCGAGCTAATGACTCAAACAACATTCATATGTAAAAATGGACTGGTCATACTCCAGACATATAGCCATGTAAAAAAAATCTCGAAATATGTTTACAGATGCTTTCCATTATATCTGACTGACCTGGAGCTAAATTATTTTACAAAGAAAAATGGGCAAAGGTTTCTCTTGATGTGCAAAAGCGGGTAGAGACAAGCCCTAAAAGACAAAAGCTAAAGGTGTTTCTACAAAGTACTTCCTCGGGGGCCTGAACACGGATGCACATCACATCTGATGCGTCATCTTCAATCATGCTTGACATTGTATTAGTCATTTTTAATTTCTAAGCAATAAAAGCACTGCATACCCATGCAACATGCAGTCTTCCATACACAGCTTGCAGCCACTGATCCAGCCGCAGGTGAATGGACAAAGCTGTTGTATTGTCTGGTGAGAGAAAGCCTTTGCAGAACATCACAGCTGCTAACACTTAGCCAGCTGATTGGGCTATAAACTCCACCGGCTCCAGTAGACAACCCAGCTCCACAATTAAACAATGGTTCTCTTGGTGGGTGCAGTTGTTTTCTTGGCACCCACACCCACTGTAAAAGAAATCATGGTTTTTGATTGTTGGAGTGTGTGCTTTTGGAAGAGAGCTCTTGAACGTAGCTTTACAGTCCTTCTTTAGGCCGCCACCATACCTCTGCATTCACACAGCAAACCGTCTGCAGCCAAAGACACGCGGTGCTAACCTGAAGGGGGGCCTCAGCGTGTGGTGAGTGCATTCCAGCGCGCTCCACAACCACAGAGCCAGCCGTGGTGCTGATGGTGCGGAGCGCCAGAAGCTGCTGCGCCACTTGTCTGTCTCCCAACCGTGGAGACCAACATCACTAACGACGCTGTGAGGACAATTCATGGAACTTCAAGGGGAAGTCCCTTTGAAAATAATGTTCCGCTTGGCCCAGGCCTGCGTGGAGTCAGTGAGGGGAAGTGGAGCTACGATCAGCAGGCTTGATAAAATTACTTCTGAAAGTCGATAAGACCGCCACAACAAACCACCAGCGTTCTTCAGAAACGTAAACAGCCGTTCCTTGAATGCTGAAGCGTCTCTGAGAGCGGCTACAGCCAGTATCCCACTTCAGATACGTGCCAAGGTTGTTTTGGCACCCCCACACCAAAACCCCCTCCGTTTTTCCCCCCCTTTAACATGTTTCCTCACATTCTTCCCATGTTTTTCAAACCTCAAGCCACCGTCTCATATTCTTGCGGGCTCTGAAGGCACATCGTAGCAGCAGCAAGACAAACTGCGGCCACTGGCCTGCTGAAGGTCTGGCTCTGAAAGGGGTGACCCACCTGGCCCTTCTCACCAGTTTTCTTAATAAATCAAAATCTGAGGCGGGTCACTCGCAGACACCCTGGGCAGAGGTCACTGCTGGGAAGGTCACGCAACACAGTTTTGAGGTTTTGTTGCAAAGTGAAGTGCTTTATCTCTGGAAGATGGTCGTATAAAACCTTGACTTTATAATGGGTGGGAAGAGATTGGGGGAAAAAAAAGCTATTAACCTTGACGATGGTACGGTGTAACCTTTTGGCAAGTGGCCACGGTTTCTATCTTTCCCCGTAATAATCCCATAAACACCTTAATAAAAGATGGAAACACCATGGCACAGAGGTCTATAACTGGGGGGGGGGGGTGGTACTGTACTTTTTCTAAACTACGAGAAGGTTCCCAGCAGTGACATCTAGCTAATTTTAAATGAAGCCCACAATCACTCTGCAGTCACATTTCATCCAGTTCCCCTGGGGTGATGGTTTCTCCACCCGGGTGCCTCTCTAACCACCGCGTTTCATAACCGCTCCGCTGCTCCACCGGAGCACATCCAGCAGGCTGAGACGCACTCATGGAAATAAACAAACTCCGCGAACCTCAAAGACGGCTGCCACTCTGCGAGGAGGGGAAAGCAGAAGACTGAGATAGAGAGAAGGGCACGGCTAATTTGAAAGTGAAATGTAAGGATAGACGAGAGGAGACGGGGACGGTGTGGGAAGTTCAAAGCAATCCTCCCCTCCGTTTTCTTTCTTCTTTTTTGAGCAGTGCCCCCGTGGCAAAGGGCGGCGTGGCAGCTGGAGGAGCAGGGGAGGTAGTTAAAAGCCTACCCCCCACCTCACCCCCCCGACCTCCCACTGAAATGAGCAAAAAAACAGCTGTGGGCAGCACACTCTCCACTCCTCAAACGGTGTCCCAAGGGCCTCAACCGGACGTATACAAACACACTCAGGCACTCTCTCAGGAAGGGAACCTGTAGCTGCACTCATAACACGTTAACCCTGGGGTCATTTTTCTCTCCATTATCTCACACACATGGGCGACCTTTCCTACTAACATCAACCCCAATTTTTATGGGATGTAAACGCAGACGCTGAAGAGTGGAGTCAAAAAGCTCCTTTCTGACGGGCCGTTTAAGCAGATTGTCTCATTTCACATATTCAAAACGGAAAATCCGCCGGTGGGTTTTTCAGAAGGGTTGAGCCGTTCAACAGACGTCCCCGCAGAGCTGGCTAACGGAGCCAGTAATGGCCTCTATAGCTCTGTGCTAATGTTACAATCACCGACAATCTCATGCCTTTGTTACAGAACATTTTCTGCTTAAAATGGAATATTATGTTCAAAAAGTAAGGTAGTCCGCCTCGTTCTGTTAGCCATTTGTTTCTATTAAGGGCTGCACGGTGAAACAATTGGTAGCCCTGTTTCCTTGTTGCAAGAAGGTCCTGGGTTCAAAGCCTGGAGGTTTTTTGCATGGCGTTTGTGTGTTCTCTCTTTACATGCACGGGTTCTCTCCGGGTACTCCAGCTTCCTGCCCTTCTCCTGCCTCTCGCCCAATGGTTGCTGGGAATAATTGCGGAGCTGAGGATGCTGAAGCAGCGGGAAACTTGCAGCTCATGGATAATATAACATTTTGGATATAAAAGAACCAGTTTCACTGAAGGAGCCTTGTTTTTGTGCAAACTGTCCTGACAGATCATTATTGCCAGATTTGCATGTTCTTATTTGGCCGTCATTGTTTCTGTTTAGCCCTATGAACAATATTTTTGTTGATTTTGTAGAAAAGTTTGCTGTTGAAAGGCAAGCAGGGAGGATCTGAAGAAACAAGAGCAAAGAGCTGAATGAGGATCAGCGTGAAAAGAGCATGTAGAGCACAAGCTGACAAATAAGGTATAATTAAATCCATTTCGGCTAAGAAAAATTGAAGTTGCTTTTTCAAACTGTTTTGAACTGTTGTTCTAAGTTCATTTTCCCTGTGCCATTACTTAGCAGGTAGCCTGCTAACACTCTTAATCTCTGAAACATTTAAACTTAAAAACAAAAATTATAAATTTGAAACATAATAGCTGGACTTGATACCACGCTGATTAAAATCTATTCTACATTCAGAGGAGAAAAATGGCCAAACCTTTGGTTTGCTGATAAATCTATAAGGTTATTAAAGATGGGAACTATCAATTTTGAGTGAAAAATATTCTACAACTACATTTATTTTAACCTATTTATTAACAGTTTTGTTATCAGTGTGAAAGATAGTTACTGCTAACACGTGACAACCTTTAATTAGGCTCTGAGGTGTTTATATTTTCTAGTTAAACTTTTATATTACTCAATTCAGCTTGCATTAGTGTTGCATAAAGTACATTTAGAGACATTTACCAAAGAGTAAACAAGAACATTTCTAAAGACATTATTAGAAACCAGCTTGTATAAACAGGTTTCACTCAGGACAGGTCCAGAGTCCACAGCATTATTTTTTATTTAAAACAATTAGGAGGTCTAGCGTAATGTACACAGCTAATATTCCTAGATTTCAGCTCAGCTCTTAGTCACATACAGGGGCAGGAACACCCACAAGTGTCCATGTCAGGAACTGCAGTCCAGGTTCTAAAGTTGCTGCCTCTGCTGTTTTCCTGCCATTTCTGATGGGCATGAAGAATTAAATACTTCTCCAGATGTTTGGGTAAAGTTCTGATAAAATGAGAAGATATCTTTAAGAGTCCGAGTTCTTCTTTCCATCGTTTTTGCTCTTCAAAGATTCCAGCAAGCTCTTAATCCGCTCACTGGCGTGGTGCGGTTTTCGCTTCTTGCGACCTCTGACCCCAGCCACCTGAGAAGGCAAGAGCAGGGTGGCGAGGCCCCACGGCTTGGGAGTGTTGTCCCCACCAACACCGGTCGGTGTTCTGGTTTCACTCTGTTGGAGCAGCCACGCGCTCTCTTGACACAAAGCCACAAAGCGGTCTAACTGGGTGGAATTGACGTTCTTGCTGACGTTCAGAGACGTCTCAAAAGGGTTCTGGATGTGCAGCGGCGCCACCTCTGGCTTGTTCTGCTCTTTTCCCTGGAGAAACATACGGAGAAAACAGGAGCTGTAAAGACAGGTCTGGGTGTAATGGAGCACAGGGTGGCACGGGAAAACAGAGCCATGGTTCTGGCAAACTAATTTGGGTCCAAATGAGAATTCATTAAAGTTACAGAAACAACCGGCGGTGTTAATGAGACCTTATTGAGCATGCTAGCGGCAGCATGCATATTCTGTGTTCATCATGCCTGGCAGGCTTCAAACGAACCATCCCAGTGTGGGTCAGAGGGAGGTCAAGAAGCGTCCCTGGTGCTGAAGAGGTGGAATGAGCTGAAGAGTAGCAGCACAGTAAAGCTGATTTATGGCCACAGCACCACTGGTGAAAGCCTATACGCCTCGGTCATGGCCAAAGTCTACCTGCAGGGTTCCTCAGCCGTGTCAAGCCTCATATTAATCCCATATATTAGGCAGGTTGGCCCTCTGTTCTCAGGGGTATCGATTTATTAAGCTCTAATGGGTCCATGAATGGCTTGGCCACCACATGAAACCCTCCTAGACATTATTTGTACTGAGAATGATTATGTAATATCCAATGACCAAGCACAGACTCATTACCTATTATGCACATGATAAACGAAGAACTTCTCTGCCTTGATGACCTTCCAAGGTGTAGACGAAAAGAAAACAGACAACAAAAAGCAGGAGCTTGAAGCCTCAAGTTTGTGCTTCAAGTTTGAAACGCATTTTGTGCATCTTTTAACCTTAAATGTTCATTTAGATGTTTCTTCCAGGCTTCCAGTTGACCCTCCGTGTCAGTGGAGGTTTGAGATGTTTCCTGAAACCTCGAGAAAAATGCAAACACTGACGTTCCATCTAAACAGAGTCATTCTTAGCGGCTCACTTCTGTATCTAAAGCATTTCCTGGATATTTGTTAATGTCACAAAAAGCAAAGTTAAGAGTGACGGCAGGGAAACTGCTTAAAGGAACCGTGCACAATATATATATTGACACCTAGTGGTGAAGAGGGGAGGTGGTCAAGGCCAAACGTTTTGGAGAGGGAAATTAAGAGATTATTGTTTCATGTTTCTGTGGTATATTGAGGTTTAATAATTAACGTCTCATAAATTGAGAAGAACAGAGTTTATGCAAAGAGTCAGTTTTTACAGTATTGATCCTTCCTTTTTAAGGACTTCGGCAGTTTATCCTGACATGTTGCGCCTCAACTTCTGGACCAAAGCTTGAATGATGGGGACTCATTCTTGATCCGTCAGTTCTTGGAGGGTTTCAATTTTCAATTCCTCAATAGAATCAAACAAAAGTTGAGAGCTAATCAAGCGTTACACTAGTAGTTTATCTGTACAGAGTTAATGACGAATACCTTTCTGATGTTTAAGGACATCCTGCTGAATGGAAACGTGGCGTAGAACTCAAAGAAGTCACTCAGCAGTTGCTCTGAAACAAATCAGGAGGAGCAGAATTAGCATAAAGACCCAACAGTCTCACTGTAGGATGATTCGTTTTAAACGTTTTTACTCCTGCAAGCCTGAATAACAACCTGTCTGCGAGGGTGAATGTGATCTCTTATTGCATGCTCTTGTACAATCTGTCTGGATGTTATCAGTGCTGGAAGGCATTTTGGATCATGATAACGTGGAACATGTCAAGCTGCTCTTCAGCCCAGGATAGGTTTCACTTGGCAGGGCCTCAGAGATCAGAGACGCTAAGTCTCACAACTGGAAAGGGTGCTCTTACTTCTTCTGACTGTAAAACGCGTGCATCACTACTAAATACGCTGAAGGTGGTTGTTGGGTGTGAATTTAAACCAAAATGTGGAACTTGATCCAGTTGCTTATATTTAAAAGATTAACGTGATATTTGAAGCTCGCCAACTGCACCATCACTGGAAGAGTTGTGGGTCAGAGTCTTTTAGTCTCCAAACAATCACTGTCTGTGTTTCTAGGACCAAAAACATTTCAAAATAACAGAATCTGTCTTTAATGTAAGGGAGGGAAACTGTAGCAGCGGCCCCTCAACCAGCTGTGGTGCACAGCAACAAGTGGGGGATGGGGCGGCACATTTCCTGGCCCCTCATTAAAAAGGACTAAATCATAGGAATGCTGTGATGGAACGGGTTTGCCATTGAAACTGTACTGCAGGTAACCGCTACATAGCTAGCGAATCAATATGTGCCACACAGCCCTTCCTCTCATCCTTTGTTGTGTTCTTTGGGCAACAGACTGGGTTCACATGCGATAAAACGTGCTTCGTCAATAAAATCCACACCGCCGTCCGTCAAACTGATATGTAGCCCCGCGGCACTGATCCGACGCCTCGCCGTGCTCACCCAGTGTGTCTGTGTTGCTCTGGAGCAGAATCTTGCTGAAGTCTGTGACAAACGTGCAGTCGTTCCCCTCAATCACGCTCTCGTCGGCGGGACCTTGAGGGGATGAGAGCGGGGATACAAGGTAAAACGACTTGCCTTTACACGGCAATGACGCTTAGAAACAAGTCACAGATGGATGTGCAGGTGAATTCATGGGGGGGGGAGAGATAAGTGGAGGGAGGGAGAAAGCGAACGTCAGTGTGTGTTTTTGACGTTGGTCAGCAAAATGCACAGAAAACCTGTAAGTCCCCCCCCCCCCAGCTGGTTTACGGGCCCAGCGCCGCCCTTGTTACCCGTTTCATTCACTCCACCGAGGCTGGTGTGTGTGTCTAACCACTGTTTAAATAGCTGCTGGTGTGCTCATGTCTGGAGGAGGCGGGTCGTCAACCTTTCTCGAGCGATGGATCTTTTATTGTCCTGTAAGCACTCTTGTGTGATGGAGTCTGAGCTAAGCAGGCCGTGGAGGAGGAGGAGGAGGAGGAGGAGGAGGAGGAGGTGGGGGGTACATTGCTTTTGGAAGGCAATTATCAGACAGTCAAGGTGACAGAGGACGGGAGAGGTGGCCATGTTGATGTGGACTCAAAGTCACACTGATGTGCTGCTGAGTCTATTGGAAAATCACCGCGTTCCTCCCAGAGATGCATGACAAGCACGAAGGGGTTAATCTTCAGGCTTTTCAGAGCCACACGTGCTCTCAACAGCACTAAAGCCTGATGGTGGCTCCAGGACCCTCGTGGAGAACATTACAAAAGCAGCTAAGAATAGTTCAAGGACTGTGATTAGGAGGGCAGATTTACTCAGCCTTTAGCTGCCGCTCCAGAATTCGATTTGAATTCGATTTGCAGCTGTCTGCATAAATTACCCAGTCACAGAGCGAAATTAGTGGACACAGTGATCTCTGCACCAGCCTCTCGTGTACGTGGAAAAAAAGCACAACATTTAAAAGGGAGGATATTTAAATGAGCCGTGCGCCTCAGATAATTGGACTGTTTTTACCAGTGAAGACGGGCAGGAGAAAGCACTGCACAATTGTGAAGTGGATGAAAAATGACATCGTTTCACCATTTTTGGGAAAGAGAAATCTGAAGTGTGTGGCATTCATTTGTATCCAGTTCCCCAAACTAAGTACTTCCTACACTTTTACAGCTGGAAGCCTGATCGGGGCAAACTCCTACCAGCTGGAAGGATCCAGCAACACAACCATGACGGCAGCTTTATCACGTCTTCTTTATTAAATAAACATTTGGGAGAGTAGGAAAAACAAAGCTCATTTTGAAACGACGTCAAAAGAGAAGCTGCCCCGCTCAGAGGAGAACATAACTAACTAAAAATCAATGTAGCAGAAAAATAACACTGCATATCAGCCTTAATACAACACAGCATCACGCTGCAGGGATGCTTCTCTTCAGCAGGCTCAGGGACGCTGGTCAGAGTGGATGGGATGTTTGATTGTGTTGAATACAGGACTACCTTGAAAGGAAACCTTGTTGGAGACTGTGAAAGGCTTAAGGCTGGGGCCGGGGTTCACATTCCAGGAAACCAACCCCAAGCACTTTGTTACTGAAAACTGCTTTATAAATAAGCTTGCCTTGCCTAAGCAAACAGCCAGAGCTACAGGGGAATGGTTTCGATCAAAGCATATCATCTATGAGAATGGCCTAGTCAAAGTCCAGAACTAAATCCAACTAAAAATCTAAAAAAAGATAGTTTGAGCTGCTCTCCTAAAGAGGAAGCGCAAAGGTTTCAATATCTAGATGTGCAAAGCTGTTAGAGGAGAGAGCTCCAATATCAGCGAGAGGACGTTATGCAAAGTGCTACCTCAAGGGGGCACAATAACAAAACTCTTCAGATATTTGTTAGTTTAAAAAAAGCAAAGAAAACAAAGCACCATTTTCCTAAAGATTCACAATTATGCGCTGTTCTTATACGACGTCTGACCAGCCTGCACTGAAAGGTTGTTTAACACAACCTGCTTCAAAAATCGGAATATTTACATTTAAAACATTTTTAAAAAGGGGGGGGGGAAATAATTAAATATCGTTGGGGTGAAAATGATTTTGTTTCATCGCAGTTTTTATAGTCGGAAAAATATTGCATGTATCATTTCATCTAGATTTAGAAGTTAGCAGTAATAACTGCAGTATTTTTACATTGTGGCTCCAATAAAGATTTGTTTTAAACTCAATAATTAATATTAGCTGCAGTAACTTGCATCATTCTCATTATATCTGTGTGGAGTCATAAATTATGGAGCTGAAATAATAACCGATGTATGCAAGAATATAAAAGCACAGTCTGCTGAATATAAAGCACAGTCTGAAACAATAAGAAAACACATTTTTCAAAGGCTTTGCATTTTAGGGATGCAGAAAAAAAAAAGTAAAAAAAAAAAAAGGGGGGGGACAATAATCTAAAAAAGGCTACTAGAAGCTGAACTAATAAGTGACTTCAGGTGAGAATCTAGGAGAGTTCGCTGGTACCAGCAAGATCCCGCAGACAGTCCAGAGTGGGGATGATGGGAGGGGTTCTCTTCTGCAGGAAGAACAGCACCATGACGGTCAGGGAGAAGTTGGTGATCCAGGCCCCAGGAATGCTGCTGGTGATGCCGTGAGTCCGCGCCCAGCAGCGGATGGTAAAAACCAGGCGCCGCACCCTGGAGTCCAGCTCTCCATACAGATACAGCAGCTCAGTGCTCTTCATCGCCACCCTGTGGGGAACATGCAGAGAGGCCGTGTAAACCACTATCAGGGTCCTGGATCCAAAGAGATCCTTTAAAATAGTGTTTACACGTGCGTGGTCCACTCTGAATGGTAATTACTTTGCGTTTGTTTTGCTCTCTTAAAGCTTTCAGACCTGAAAAAAAATTGAAAATCTTACTTCCTAGTTTAAGCTTTAAGTGTGATTTGCTTTAAAGATCAGAAGAAACAATATTTACTATGTAGAGTTTTTTTTCTACTCAATGTCTTTAAAAATTTGTTGACTAAAGTGTTTAATTATTCTGGGTGTAGACGAGCTGCTACAGCTCATTAATAACTGGCATGACATTTGATCGTAGTTACAAAGCACAGACGATTATGTTAATACAGGGTTCTTGCACCATTTTAAAAGTAAAATTTAATGCTTTTTAAGACCTTTTTCAGACCTCAACAAATATAATTTAAGACCCAAAAATTTCATAAGTTCTTTGGAATAGGCTACTCAATTTATTTCCTCCTACAATGGAAATCAAAACTTTTCCATTTGGTATCAAATGTGTGCAATGTGTAAACTCGGTAAGTAAAAAAAGTAAAAATACTTTTCTTTTAGACCTTTTTATTTTATTTTATTTGGGTCCTTTGTGATGTAGAACAGAGCCAACGTAACATAAATTAGATTACACTAAACAACACAATGCTTTGTATGAAGGAACCATATAGAATACTGAAAATAAGCTCACTCACTAATGTCCTCAAAACAGCCTTTCACAAGCCAAAATGTTGACAAATAATCTACATAACTGTTAGAAAACACAAATGTTATTACATGACTTTTAATGAGAGAAACCCTGTTTTGTAACATCCCAAATTCACCTCAAGACATGTGGCGCAGCTCTGCTGCTCTCTTCTCAATTTCATGGTCTAGGTCCACCAACTCCTGCCTACAATTTATTTTTTTTATTTTATTTTTCCGAATCGGACCCTGTGAAATGCGGAGCACTGTTTCACATTCCGACCCTTCTTCTTGAAAAAAAAAAACGCGTCATGCTAAATTAGCTGAGCTAGCGCGTTACTTTTCTTTGAATTTTCAACAAAACATAACAGCGAATCACGAGGAAATCCCTGGTTAGTCGCTGCGTTTATCAGCTAAATTATTGGAAGCGAGGGAATAAACGCTGACAGGTGACATGGCCACAGGTGAAAGCAACTCATTAATTAACTGCACGCTTACCGAGGGAAGTTGTTCATTCCACTGAACTTTCTGAGTTGACAGTTCATAAATCCAAAGAAAACCTTCAACCAGCGCTACTTTCATTCATGCATCTGTGGCCATTTTGGTACGCTCATCTAAAAAATGAAAATGATTGAACACCGATAAACCTCAGTGGCAGATCTCCGCTTTGCAATGACCCGCCCTACTCTCTTTCTGATTGGCTAATGTCCCGGCTCTGCCAGATTTCATTGGCTTAGAGGTCCACACGGACCCTTAGAGCAGTTTATTTTCGAAAAAGTCTAGGCGGAACTTTTTGCTCTAATTTTCCAAATGACGGAAATCCGTCGCAGCGACGGAGAACTTTAACCCCGGCATTAAGCAGACCGGCTGAAAATTTAATACCTACAGCAACTTTACGGTAAATTTAAGACAATTTAAGACCTTAATTTCCCGGATTTTAATTTAAGACTTTTTAAGGACCCGCGGGAACCCTGTAATAAACTGTTTTTATATAAGTTTAGAGAGAATATTTAAAATAGCTTTGTCTAATAGATCAATAGAAATATACATGGTTTTCAAAGTGCTTTGCATTACTGGTCAGGCAGAAAGTTCTGCAGAAGTTAAACGCACGGTTAGGTGCGTTTAACAACATCCTAGGCTTTAAACGTCTCACAGAGCTCTGTTCAACCCGTGGTCTGAAAATGCTGGTGAAGGTTCTCAGTCATCCAGTTCATGATCGATCCAAAAAAAAGTAAAACAAAAAAACAACTGGACTTTTTTCCGAAGTTTGAAGATGTTTCGCTTCCCATCCAGAAAGCTTTCTCAATTCAAATGTCTGGAGTAGTGTGGAGTTCCAGGCTTTATATTATTGCCATAATTTTTTTATATACTTTTTGCTCATTAATATAAAGCTTGGAACTCCACACTACTCCAGACATTTGAATTGAGAAAGCTTTCTGGATGGGAAGCGAAACATCTTCAAACTTCGGAAAAAAAGTCCAGTTGTTTTGTTTTTTAACTTTTTTTGGAATGGTCTGAAAACAGAAAGAGTACGGCACACCTGCAAACCTGCCAAGTCACAGCCGTCCACCTGAACTCACAGGCCAGGCAAGGAGAGTAATGAGTAGCTGTGAACTAAAGAAGAGTTTCTGATCAGATGACACCTGAATTCAGCTTTTTATGGACTATGTGCATAGAAATGAAGGTTGGCTGAAAAACATTTCCCATCACCTAGAACACATATCCCCATGGTTAAACATGGTATTGGCAGCATCAGGATGTGGGAATGCTCTTGTTCAACTGGGGTACAGACGTGGGCCAGAGTTTGTGCGGACGGAGCTGAAATGCAGGCCAATCCTGGAGGAAAACCTGCTGAAGGCTGAATAAAGGTGAGACTGGGGCAGAGGTTCCCCTTCCAGCAGGACAACTAACGGACAGCCAGTGTCACACTTTCACCCAAACATACTGAAACTGTCCCACGTCAATGAAATGGTTTCAGTAGGCTTGGAGTGAATTCACTGGAAACTGATGAGTAGTTCTCAGTAACTTCCACATCAAAGCAAAGCTTTAGATTAAAGTTAGAGTGGCCCAAAGTCCAAACCCAAACGCTCCCCATCCAGTCTGACTCATTTTGATCCATCTTTATTTTTCTTTTTTAATTTGGGTTTTATTAGTATTTTTTCATATTGATCTATTTTATAAAATCCCAATACATTAAAATATATGGTTGTAATGGGACAAAATGTTGAAATTCAAATAGTGTACCTACTTTTGAAAGGTACTGTAGTTTCTGTAAGTATTTTAAATGCCAAGCGCTACTTATGATCTACACATCAAAATGAATAAATTTAGCAAAGAAAACATCGCTTTGCCTAGTAGTGTTTTTTTATTTTAAAAGTCTGAGCAGAATTCTCAAAGTTAGCGGATAAAACGGTGAAAAGCTGAGCTAAGTTAAACGGTGAAACTAGAAAACTACCACTAGGGAGCAGCATTTAGCTGCTCTAACATGCTAAGCTGCTGTGACTTTGTTCTCACACACAGACACACAGTCCTAAACCTAACCCCTAACCCAGGAAAAAAAAGTGAGGGTAAAAAAAAAGGTCCTCACTTTATATCAAAGGCCATACTTTACCGGGGAAATGCGCAAAGAAAAAATCTCACTGAGCTGCAAGTACAAGTGCACACACACGTCTCTCTGGCACAAAAGTGCTGTGCTTCAAAGATCTAACAGCTTGATTTGAGAAAAGTCCCTCTCACATCCACCCACAGCGGGTGGTTCCACTCCAGTTCCTTAGAAACACACAAGTGGTTTTCAGTACGTTAGCAGGTGTTTCTATCACACACCAGCTGATGAAAAGATATGTTTAAGACCAGAAGGGAAGTCATGAAACACACAGGAGCCCCCAAGTTTGGCCATCCTGTTTAGTCTCGCTGTGGCTAGAGAGCAAGAGAACCGTTGCAGCACTTCCTGAGAGAATCAGGTTTCTGTTTGGGGCTTTTGCAATGCAAATGTGGCTACAAGCAGCACGTTCTCTTAGGCAACACAATTATTGCCGATTCAGTAATGACCTTTCAATCTGTGACCCACTGCATGCCAGAAACTGAACTTCTTATCACGTAACAGTCTGCTCAAACCGCCTCCTACACCATTTTAAGGAGTTATGTTTTCCCATGTTCACGGGGTGCGTACCTGTTGTTGGCTGTGAGGTCACACTGAAAGCCAGAGGGCTGGTGGGCGAATCGGACCAGAGGGCAGCGAGCGTTGAGAATCTTCTGCACTCCTACGCAGCCGGGCCCGAAGTGGTCCACGCATTCCCCGATCACGGACAAGATGCTTTGGGTGACGTGACGCTCCGAGTTGGTCCGTTTCATCTGGTATTCAAGGGAAAGGCCCGATTTTGGCTGCAAACGTACAAGACACACAAGTTTATTTGGATGAAGGAAAATGTCCATATTTAATGTAAAACCTTTATTCATCTTGACCCTAAAGCTGCTGTCACACTGCTTCTTCTGTCATGCTTGACGGTACGTTTAGAAACGTGTGTTATGAGCATCGAAATGTTATTAAACAGGATTTCCTTTTGCATCCTGGAGGCTTGAGCATCGCTGTTGATTTACCCTTATTAGCACAGTGAGTGTTTACTGGGATAAAGGATGTAGAAAATTCCCACCGTTCTACTTATCAAAGCAGGTTGTGTTACTGTCATTGTGTTTCCTTTTTTTTCTACATCAAGGATCAGATGAACATCTAGGGAGGCCAGTTCAATGCTCCATGAGTACCCTAAGCAGTAAACTAATTATTTAACTGAAGAGAAAGCCAGTCAGTTGAAGCCCCAGCATTCAGCACAGTGAGGCAAGTAAACCTTCTTTGGTGCAGACAAAGCACCCGCAAAGCATAGCATAAAATTGTTATAATCAGTCATTACATTTAGACATTATTTGTGTAAACTGTGTAGAAGTGATACATATACAGTTAACTTCAAAATTATCCCTACCCCTGACACATTTATGTATTTAATAAATGGCAAAAAATATGGCAAGGCTAAAATAATGTACACCATTCCTTCTCTATTACTCTATTATATTATTAATGAAAAATCCTTAATGTGATTACAGCGGTCAACTGCTGACCTACTTTTTTGCACACTTCCGCTGATATTTTGAGGGTGAAAGGCCTACTTACCGTCAACATAATCTTCAGATCCCTCCCAAGATTAAATCTCAGATTCATTATGACTCTAGCTGGGCAACTCTAAAGCAATCAATCTTAGACAGAAGAAAAACTATGGTGAAATGGGCAAGTATGACTCAGTGGTATGAGTAGTGGTTTAGCAATCTGAAAGTTGTTGGTGCGATTCCGGTTTACTCCTGTCACATCTCCTTACAGCTGGGCAAGGCACTTACAAGTTACCTATGAATGAATGTGTGCACATCAGTGAGTGTGATTGGGTGAATGTGACTATAGTGCCAAGCACGTCAAGTGGTTGGTGTGACTAGAAAAGCGCAAAAGAAATTCAATGAATTGAAACCTTATTTTGCCAGGTGTATGAATAACTTTAAAGCTTAAAACTTTTAGCTTTAAAGCTACAGCATGTCAGAGTTGCGATGTGCATGTTGTAGAACTATTTTTTTTGTCGAAAAACTGTCGCAGTCTGGTTTAGCTGGAGACCATGGCCGTTTCTCAGTATGTATATTTATCTGTATTTGTGTACTTGTGAAACATCAACAGCCCAAGTACTTGTTCCAATTTTAAAAACGCATCAAGGCAAGTACGCTCAGAGGTCTGATGTGTTCTTACTCCGTGCGTTTTATCGAGGATGCACTATTCTATTGCATCCTTCTGCGGACTTGGGCCAACATGATGTCCCATAATACATTGCGTTACCTGCAGCAGTTAATGGAGGCATCTAAATTCATTGATTTTATACCCATATTAATTTGACACATAGTGTACTTCTAAAGTGTTTTCAGCGAGAAAGTAGACCTCAAAACTTCCTCTTGGTCAGTTTACCAAGAATGAGGCGACCTTTAAATGTGCTCCGATGTTTTCGGAGCAACACCGCTCCGCTTGCAGGAGGCGGTGGCTGCAGGCTTAGCAGGCTGTTAGTTTTCTGGTTATGGTATTTTGCACCAAAATACTGTAAACCGTACAGTATTTTTTTTTCTTATCTTGTAAATTTCCCCTTGCTGTAAGTCTGTTATTCTTACTTTTTGAGTTTCTAACTTTGTGTTTATCTGCAAGTTTCCATTTGCATTTCACTTTGTTGCTGAGACAGATGAATTTCCCCACTGAGGGACAGGTTATTTCTACTCTATTTAACTTTCCATTTTTCATTGTTCTCTCCTGCTCTGCAGGAGGAGAACCACAGTTCCAGGTTTGGATGTAGTGTCCCAACATCTCCTAGTGAGCCTCCTCACCCTCGTGTCGTGTCATTGTCTCCTCCACTGTCTCCTCATCTTCTTTCATATCTTTTAATTTGATTAATATCTGCTTATAGTTCGATAGTCAAGCTATCAATTCCTTGAAGTGGCCGGCTGAACATTTTCTTCTTTTCTTTCGTTCTTTTGGTATTCTGATAAATAAATGTTTTTTCTAAAACGCTTTGTTTCTGTCTCTTTATGCTGTAGATGTCTGATCAGTTTACCTGATCAGACATCTACAGCATAAAGAGACAAGAAAAGAAAAATACGTTTGTTAATCAGTGTTTACTAGGCATTGCTAATGAACCACACAGTTTTAAATTAACAACACCAGCCCAATGCAGGTTAGTAAAAAAATTTAAATTGTAAAATAATTCTTTATACAGTTCCTGCTTATTGATCTTGTGCAAACCTAAGGAATAATGGACAGAATTAATAAACTGTATAACTCTAAAGCTGGTCATCAACTACTAGTATTACTCAATTAAGAGAAAAAAATATTCAGAAGCAAAGCTTATACATTTTTTGTGGATAATTATGCTTCACTGTTAAACAGAAGTCTGAAAAGTAATAAAGTGGTAAACCTCCATTATTTACTTGGTAAAGCTTTTTTATAACAGCTCATTCTTTCAAAAGGTTTTAACTTTGTACTGACGTCAGATGTTGACATCAACGCACTCCTGGACGCAGCAGTATATACTTTCTGCTGTTCGTCCCAAGAACAAACTTATCAAGTACACAACAACGTACTTGCGCAGTGAGAAACGGCCCATATGTGTCAAACGCCTAGGAAGGCAGTACCTAGAAAGGTGGTACCTAGGAAGGAGGTGCCTTGGAAGGCATGGTCATAACAGACGTGGGGGTATACGAGGGCCATGTCCCCTGCACTTCATGTATCTGTGTCATCTGTCCTACACATTTTTTCCAGCTGATATAGTTATTTAATTGGTTATTAACATGCCGCAACATCTTTTTTCTGAGCCATCCTTAAAAACGCACCTTGAGCGTACGTATGCTAACACTGGCATCCGCTGTGATGCACGGTGTGTCAGAATCATGTTCAGCACACCAGCCAGAGCCAGCAAAAGGCCAAAAGATATGACAATATATCATGCTAAGCTAGGAAACCAGATTACCTCTGTTACATCCCTTACTAGCTGGGTCATGCAAGGAATAAACCCAATCCTGTTTTTTCTGTGCAGAACCGGTGCTCGCTGTGGCTTTCCACTAAAATAATCTTTATTGCCACAACAGGTAGCGCAGAGTCGGGGAGGAGCCATTCCATTCGGCACTTAATGACCTTCCGACTTAGCCTGAAGATGTTCGAGAGTCATTGTGTCAACTCAACTGGAGTTCGGCAGCTAAAACCTTAGATTGTGTTTAGGGCTGGACGATAATTCAATAACAATATATGTCGATCGATAGACCTATATCGATGATACAAGAATGGGTCAATAAGAAGTTCAATAGAATAACAGCTCTCCTTCCTTTTGCATTCTAGCCGTGTAGGTTAATATTACAGTCATTACATCCTCCCAACCAATCACAAACGTACTCAGGAACTAAGTGGTGCACAAAACTAACCCCTTCAAAGAGTTCAGAGAGCACGCATTCTGTTTTTTTTCTTTTTTTAAAACTTGCAGTTTTGGTAAAAAGTTGGTTTAATAAAGGGTTGAGTTTGATTTGTATCTAAAAATAGGTTGCTAAGAAACAGCATAAAATGGCCAGGGATGCAACTTCAAATATGTGTTTTGAATTTGTTGATAATTATCGATATCGATCAATATGATTTCTATTTTATCAATATGCTTTTTTTCTATATCGTCCAGCCCTAATTGTGTTAGTATATAGTTTAAAAAACTAAAGTGGGTCCCCTGGCGCGGTGCTGTGGCCATTAGTGAGTATGTGCTGTTTTAGTCACTAAGTAAAGGTACAAGAGGATGATAAATCACTCAATAGACCTCTGAAAAATGTCTCCCCTCACTTCTATGATGATGGCTACACCCCTGTGGGAAGGCGGTGCAATATTTACCTAAAGTTTTGTATGTTCCAGTATTACTGAAACACGAGGCAGATGCAAGACAGTATAATATGGTATCAGATTTTATACTGCAACACCCATGGATCACACTGCAAAGATTCTTTGTAATCTCATAAATGGGGATTTAGAAAAAACAGCAACTTACTGATTAAATCCTTTAGGCATTCATACAAGTATTCACAATAATATACCTTTCATTTTACGGGCTAAAAGCACAGAAAAGACAAACTAAGCCTCATTTTTACCGTTTTTAGATTCTTGCCACTGATGGTGTCCAGATCGAGGAACATGTCCAGGTCACAGCCGAGCTTCCCAAAGCCGTTCACTGATGAGCCGAACGGTTTGATGGTGCATTCTGGGAAATAAGCGGCAGCGATGTCTTTGAGCAGAGAACAGACGAGGAAGCGCAGCCTGCTGTTTTCCTCTGTAAGCTGATAAGCTTCGGTCAGGGAGCTTATCTGCTCATCTACCTGGAGGAGATGAGAGGAGAAAGAAATCCAATCAGTCCTGTCTAAACTAATAACCTCCTAAACGCAAACTGAACCCCCCACTAGCGCTTTGCTGAAAACTGTCCCTCCTGCTTTGATGAGCCACATGCTTACACTCTCCTCCCTGGACAGCCTCTGGATGAGCTCGTTGATGGGAACTGTGGTTTGAGGCTGGCATGGGAGGCTGGGTGACTCCCCTGAGCTGTGATTTGTCAGTGACAGGAGTCTGGACTTAAACGGTACCATGGATTCATGGCTGACACTCGGAATGGCAGCTGACTCCAGTAAAGAGACAACATTGTCCCGGCAGGCAAACTCCACAACAGCATACACACCCTGAAGGAAAGAACCCACAGTTGAAGCTGAACAAACATTGTAAGATGTGGCAAAATGCTTATGTGCTTGGTAGTCTATTACTTACATAACTTTCATAAAAGAAGTGCTTCTTGATGTCTCCATGCTTTGATAAAAAATTCAGAAATTTTTTCTCGCTGGTTCTGGATTGGCAGCTGATGAGAACCGATTTCTCGGCCTGTTCTTGTCTGTCTGCCATGAGTTCATACAAAGACTTGGGTCCATCTTTTTCTCCTGCGACAGAGCAGCAGAAAAAACAATCACAGGTGTTCTCTTGGGAGACAACAGAGAAATTCATGTAAATCCCCATTTAAGTTAAAAAGCTCTCAGGCTGAAAACCTGGCTTAAAATAAGCGGCTTCTGAATTGGGCAAAACTGGGCCGTACTTGCCATTTTCCTAAATCAAATTACATTTTACAGCATGTCTTTAGTACAAAAAATAAACACAAATTAGTCAGACTGTAAGATTAACAGAGTCAAAACACTACGTACAGCAAGATGCAGTGGGATTTTGTACTCCATGCTTTTGGTAGTAAATATTTAAAGGTTTTGTAAATAGAACAGGAGCGTCGCTTTTAAATGTGTTTAAGTTTTGACTCTGTAACCAAAGGTTTAAGGTTTAAGCTTATTTTAAACCAAATCAAAAAAGACTTGGGTTTATATAAATCCAAGTCTTTTTTGATTTGGTTTAAAATATAACGAGGAACTTACAAACACAAAAAGATACATTTACTCACATGCATATCAAAATATGGAGGTCAAACATGTGATATTGTTTTGCATTTATTTTACGATAAGTTCCTTGGAATTCAAGTATATTTCCAATGGCTTCCAACTAGGGGGGTGGGTCTTTGTAGATTTCAGAGTTATAAAGTGCCTCCTCATGCGGTAGCTAATGACTGGGCTTAAATGGAGGAAGAGGTCATAATTCAGGAACAGAGGCTGCAAACATAAAAATGTAACATTATAACTTTAATTAGAAATATTTCTGCCGCAATAAGGGCAGATGTTTCACCTTCACCTCACATGTAAGGAAACTGACGAATATTAGTAATATTATAATTCGTATTAAAGCTGAAAGAACAGTGTTCTGTAACATGACAAACATCGAGGTGAGAGACTCGGGTGCAGTGGAGTAGCCTTTGGCTGTAATCTCTCTACAATGTGGCGCATAACAGAATCCGCTTTTTCACCGGTGCAGAGGTTGGTGAGCACCGGGTGTGAGTGCGTGGGCGTAAACAGGCTTTTGGAAAAAGGCCAAAAAAAATAATAATCCAGGCACAACTTTATAATGGCCTGTATATTTTCCAGCATGACAGACTGCTACATAAATACATAAATCAGTACATAAATAAGTTATTATATAAGTAGCCATCTATGTTGTAGTTTAACAGTAGCAGAAATACATAGCTACATTAAACAAAACCCTCTATAATTGTTATACATTTTCAATATATGTAATCAATTAAATTATTAAATGTGAAAAACATACCTAAAATTTGTATTTATATTAAAAGCATGTATAAATACTTAAGTATGTATTCTATTTAACTATTTTTGCAGTGTTGTTCTCCGGCATATCAAGTTCATTTGGGTGCGTGGCAAACACTGATATAGAGAGGGTGATTGGTCTGCAGTGGAATTATTTTAGTCATTAGTAGATGCTAATGGTGATAGCTTATTAATAAGCTATAAATAAATAACTTATTTCATAATGTATTGCAGTACAAACATGAGACATACAAATATTTTAAAGTCTATTCTCTGAGATACAGGGAGCCAGTGTAAGGACTTTAGAACTGTGGTGATGTGCTCTACTTTCTTAGTCTTAGTGAGGACGCGGGCAGCAGCGTTCTGGATCAGCTGCAGCTGTTTGATCCACTTTTTAGGAAGACCTGTGAAAACACCATTGCAGTAATCAATTCGACTAAAAATAAACGCATGGATTAGCTTTTCCAGATCCTGCTGAGACATTAGTCCTTTAATCCTGGAAATGTTCTTCAGGTGATAGAAAGCCGACTTTGCTGTTGCTGTTGTCTTTATGTTCTTTTGAAGGTTCAGCTCTGAGTCCATCACGACACCCAGATTTTGGGCCTGATCAGGCGTTTCTATTCGTAAGAACTGAAGCTGTGTGCTGACTCTTGATTTGGTCCAGCAACATTTTTTTCTTTTTCTTCAACTGAATTTTTTGGGGGCATCCACGCATTGATTAGTTCTATCCATCTACTAATGCTATAATGGGTTTATAGTCACCTGGTGAAGTTGTAATGTAGAGTTGTGTGTCATCTGGGTAGTTAGGGTAACTTATCTTATAATTTGAGCTAGAGGAAGCATGTAGAAATAAAAGGGACCCATAGATGGAACCTTGAGGAACCCCACCATTGATTTTTGTCAACTCTGACATAAAGTTACCTACTGACACCAAAATGTTCCTGTTCTTCAGGTATGACTCAATCTAGTCAAGTGCTGTACGGGGGGGGGGGGATGCTCCTGACCAGAAGGAAGAGTTTTTGGTTTGAACCAAATCAGATGCTATAGCAGGGAAAACCTTCCTAATTGGTGCATCTTTTCCTAGTTGACTTGGTGGAATTGTGTCATTTTGTCCAGATATATTTTTGACTGGACACAACGTTGGCACTGGACGTGATACTGATGTAGACAACCCTTCTCATTTTCTGAATTTCCTCAGTAAAGATGTTGGCCGACTCGCTGCATGTCCTGGTAGAGCGGCGTCCAGATGCTACAGACGCAGGAGGGTTTGTTAACCATGTGATTTCAGAAATGAAGGATTCCCTCCCATTCTTCAGGTTCAAGTCATATGTGAAGTTTCTCTTTATAGATGTCCCAGTGAACCTGATGTGGAGTCTTTTGCCACGTCTGTTCGGCTTTTCGACATTCCCCTTTTCACTTGCAACTGATGGAGCACTTCTGCACGGTGATTTCTACTTACCAGAGAATACCTTCACCTCAGCGGGAGCAATGGAGTCAATGTGGTCTGAAATTTTAGACCTGAAGTTATCTGCCAGCTCATTTACTGAGTTACAGGATAACGTAGGAGGGGAAGAGTACGCTTGGTTAAAGGGTTCAGCTGAACTGTCCTTAAAATTGGGTTTTCCTATAATGTCTGTTTGACATACTGAGTCAATGCAAACCACACTAAAAGAAAAGTGGTCAGATAGGTCTACATCAGTTACAAAGATCTTGGAAAGATCCTGACTGATGATTAAGTCCAAACTAAGTCCCCGTTTGTGTGTTGGCTGTTTAACATGCTGAGTCTAACCAAAAAGACAGGAATGTATTTTTTAGTTTTTAAGAGATCCTTATAACTATTTTAATTGAATTAGCTGTCTCCGATGGATGCAAACAATGCCGATTGTTAGGAGCACACAGGTCGTATCTTCACATGGTGTGTTCTGCTCTATAACCTCCAAGCTGCGTGAACTACAGCTAAGTGAAAATAAAACTTCTGTTTTCTCCGCGGAGTTTGGAATGGCTTCCCCTTGGCACAATAGCTGAGCTGCAAAGTGATGAAAGTAACCCTAAAATACTCACCGCTGTCTTCTCCCCGAGTTCCCTCAGTCCGGACGGCCTCCGGCTCTGTTCCCGCACTCCTTCGGAGGGTTCTTTGGACACCGTTTAGGTAATTCACAAGGCGATGTTTCCCTCTCATATGTAACCTGTGCACGGTGAAGGGAGACGCCATTGTTGTTCGGGCTAGTGATGAAAAGCGCATGCGCGAGGAGAACACAGCCTACAGCAAGCGAGATGTACCATACATAAATCCCTCGATTCGAAAGACATTTTTTATATTAAGCAAATTAGTTTTGCTGCGAATCAACTGGGCATGAGTTATGGGTCGATTTATATTTCTGTTAGTCATCCTATGGTGAGAGAGTTATTTATAACCGTAAAACAATATGGGAGGAAATTTGTCTTTTTGTTATTCAAAGAAGTCGCTTCAATCAAAATAATGTTTGTGATCAAAAATTTTATTATTCAGTCGATTTTGATAAAAAATATTTTGTTATTGATGTGATTTTTTTCTTGTTTTGATTGAAAAATGAAAGGGCAAATATCCCTCCACATATGAGTCAACGAGGTCTATGGCAGAGTCAGATTTGAGGCCATCTGTGTCAAAGTTGAAGCTTGACACAATTTGAGTCCTGTGGTGAGGCAATAATCCCGAACACAACCACACAAAGATGTAAAGCTGAAAAACGGAGGTGTTGTAGTGCCCCAGTCACATCTCAACCTGAACCAAATGCTGACAGGATATCAGTGAAATGTGTAAATAAAGCCTGCAAACCCTAATCAACCAAAGCAGCTTTGTAAAGAACAACGGGCCAGAATGTCTTCCCAAAGATGTGAGACTGAAAGTTATGCAGAGGACAACAACAACAACAACAAGTTCTTGCTACCCAAAGTGGTTAAAGTAGGACCAATTATTGAATCATAGGACGTACTGTTTGTCTTTTTGTCACACACAGCTTTTTCTGTTTATCCGTATTTAATAAACAAACATGGGAATCTCAGGGTCTCATTTTTGTTTTCTTTTTGCAAATATACGATTGTGTTCATGTCACAAGCCATGACTCTCACTGTGCATTGCAATGGTTCACAAGTACAGAGAGTGAAGTATTCAGCTCTTCCAGGTCTGAGGCCATTGTCATTAATCAGAATAGGTTGCTCTTCTGAAGGGTGTCTGAAGTCAGTCTTGGGGCATAAGGGGAGAAGCTCTGTCATCTGGGGAGAGCAGATCTTGGCAGTCTCCCTTTGAAGGTCTTTTAGATTGGTCCAATTATAAAGAAACGCTAAGGAACGCCAGGACTATATATTCCTCCAAGCATGGGAACACATTGGGATCCACCATAATTTGCTAGAGAGTATCACTCAGGAGAGGGATGTCAGTATCCATTCTGTTACCCCATGATCTGATCTTAGATAAAGAGAACACAATGGATGGATGGATGGAAACGAGTTTTGATACAGTTAACACTTTAATTCTACTTAAATTAAAGGTTAGATGTTTCTATCTGTGTGACATGTTTTTTATCCTGAAGTGGAAGAGGAATTTACTCCATTAGTTCTTACACATTTCTCATGAGCGCAAACCAATTCTCTCTCTCTCTCTCTCTCTCTCTCTCTCTCTCTCTCTCTCTCTCTCTCTCTCTCTCTCTCTCTCTCTCTCTCTCTCTCTCTCTCTCTCTCTCTCTCTATTTCTTGACGTAAGTCTTCGCCAAAAAAGAAATCCTCTGAGCAAAAAGAAAAGCCGTTTGACTTTCCATCTCTGAAAAAAGGAAAAAGCAACCAAAAACTACAAAGAGAAAGTACCCTCCCACCCAGCGTCATCGCCTGTGTGCAGTCGAGCTATAACTTCCTTTGTTTACTTCCTTTTGAAGGCAGTCAGTCACACAGCAGTCAGAAGGTCTGCCCACACGTCAGTACGCAGCCGAGGCTGGAGGTGCGCAACGGAGAGACAACAATGACGCCTGGTTTCTGGTACACAGTTTAAGTAAGTGCTGCATGTTTTGATGTAGTTAGCCTGCTGCTATTATGGCATGCCTCATACTCTATGCTGAGCCTGAAGATGTATTATTAAATTGTTACAATTTCTACATCCGACTGGCAGCTGTTCTTTAACTGTATTGTCACAATGTCATTGGTCGTACGTTTCTTTCTTTCTTTCTTTCTTTCTTTCTTTCTTTCTTTCTTTCTTTCTTTCTTTCACTGTAAATGAGTTGGAGTCCTTTCTACACCTCCCTGTTGGCCGTCTGTCTGTAAACGGAGTGCTGAGCTTTGCTGGAGTTTCCCAGCTTTTCTCTGAAACCGCTCTCTTGCCTGGAAAACACTTCTCTGAGTCAGGCTTTATCAAAGCACCAGTGTACAATCTGCAGCCAGATCAAAAATTGCCTAATCACTCAGTTAAAAAAGAAAGAAAGAAAAAAACAGAAAAAAAAGACCTCCTGATGTTTGAATTTTAGATCACGCACGGACAGACGCAGAACCAAGATGGATTACAAATATGACTCTGGACTAGAACTGCTGTTGGCTCACATGAACGTGGAGGACATTATCAACGCAGCAGAGACACTGTATCAACTTGAGGAAGAGGAGGAAGAGGCAAGCTTGTCTTTTGACGAAGAGGGGCTTTCCCAGGAGGAGATGGATGAGAACGAGGAGATTGGGGAAGGGGTGGGTTCGGGTAAGGCACAGAAGGACTATGGGGATGGAGTTGGCGATGTTCGGTACGGGACAGTGCAAGACCTCCTCTCCTTTGTGAACCTCCTGTCCAACATGCAGGCTGCAGCTCTGCAGCACCTCCCTGAGGAGATAGGAGTCCTCCTGAATAAGGTGAGGCTTGCTGTGTTTGTTTTTAGTCTTTTCCCGATGGTTTTTATTTCCTTCTGAGCTTTAATGTTGTTTTTTCTATCCTCGCAGAAGTACATGGCTGTTAAAAAAGGCCGCTATCAGATCAACATGGACGTGCTTCTGTTTCCGTGGAAATTAACCTACAAGAGTCCCGGCCCTGGCCTCGTGCCTAAGGGCTCATTTGGGAAAGTCCACTTGGCTCAGGACATTACGACCAGGAAGAGAATGGCCTGCAAACTGGTGAGTCCAGCTGAGTGGTTACTGGCATTTAACCTGAGCCTGACTTCTTGTAATCCTTGCTCTTTGAGTGCCAGATGTTTATTCAGCCAAGTACAACCTTGTTTGTGTAGCTGTGTATATACCCTCGGGTTGCACAAAGACTGGTCATGTGTGCAAAACTCGGCTATGATTTCCTTTGAATTGAAAGAGGAAGAGAGCGTGGTGCTCTTTCGAAAACACACAAAAAACAGGCAAGGGTTGATGTAAGACTGGATATTTAACACCACTCCCCACAGCGGCTCTGATTTTATTTTATTTTTTTTACAATTTCTTGAAGATGGCACAATTTTAACCAGACATCATGTGATCTTATGATGTCTACGTGTATCTGTGGGGGTGGTGTACGTGTTTACTCTTTCATGCGTGGAAAGTATTGACAAATCAGGAAGGAGATGTTTCCGCCGTAGGTCAGTGTTATCAGAATTTCATGTTGACTTTACACACTGCTATGAACACGCCGGGAAAAGCTTCCTGGAACCAGTTTATAGTGGATGCTGGGTATCTGAGTCATAACAAGGATGATATAACAGTCATAATTAAATACACTTTGCAAAAATAAAATGCAATCCAGCAATAGACTTTCTTTCCCCAGCAAATGTGCTTGGAACAACTAAATTGTTATCTGGGATTTTTTGGGGTGCAAAAAGTTGATTTGTTAGCTCTCAGGACAGTCCTTAGAGCCAGACATGCATACAGGGCAGAACAGCTGTAGGATAATGCGCTTTATTGGTCTCAGAAGTAGGAACACAGACCCGAGCATGATGGTCAATTTCACTGTGTTCTAGTTGCAAGTTGAATTGGATTAGATATTTTGTGTGCTCAGTGACCAGGCTAACCACTATTAGCAACACAAGCTGACAACAGTATGGCATGGAATTAGGTTGCATTCAAACACAATATCAATGTATTCAGTACTAAAAGTTGTATAATACTATAATTAGCAACTGATTTAATAAAAAATAGAAATGATCACAATTAACTTTTTTTTTACTGCAGCTAGCACTATTCCTGTCGTTCAGCATATGGTGAGCTGCATATTGTTTAACGAAAAAATTTTTAAAGCATAAACTAGAGGCTTATTTTGGAAATGTGCTCTGAAATTTTATTTGAAACTTTAATGGGGCAGACTTTTAAAGTTATGTTCTGAATTACAAACTAAAGAGTAAAAATCAATGTAAGAGAATGTGTTAATAATTAGTACGCTTGTGTTTTTCTTAGGTGCGTCAGCCATATTGGATTGTGAGATCAGGTTGGTAGGGAACTTTTAAAGTTTTGAGTTCTTGGGACGTTCCAGATTTATTTGGTTTGGAACTCAGAAGCTCTGACGTTTGAGAACAAATGGAATGCATCATTGAGAGTTGATGTTCATTGCTAAGCTAAGCTAAGATAAACTAAGCTAAGTGGCCTGGTGTGGCGTCCTTCTTAGCTTACTTCCTAGTAACAAAAGGTTAGGGTAGCGAGCACATTTCTTTGTTTGAAATCAATACTAAATGATTGCAGTGTGAGCTGGCTTTGCTTACTTGGCAAACTCAAATTAAGCAAAGCTGTAAATGAACCTGAATCTGCCAATTGATTCAACTGCGCACCTAAAAATCACTTACTAGTTAATTGGTATATTTTTTAGATACAAAAAAATGCCAACTAATTTATCCTGTAAATACTGTGCTATGTGACACTAATCAATCTTATTGATAATTTATTAGCTTTTTAGGGAAACAAAAAATTATTGTGAAAGCTTTTTAAAAAGCAAAATCTATTTCAATAACATATATAAATCATTACATTTGACGTTGTCTCAAAAGCACAATCAAAACTCAGGTTTTTATGAAACCATTATGATGTTACTATGGAAAGTACAATTTTTCTCTAGTCATACGGGACATTTTTTAAGCACAGTAATGTCTGTATATTTACAAGTAATGCATTCCCTGTTTGCAAAAGAGAATGCACTTTACAAAACACTTGCTCTTACTTTCTTATTTCATGATCTCTTCTAGCTTTATATCCCTTTTCATGTTATTGCATGTATGCATATAAACTTATTTACCAAAACATTGTTTTTTTCCTATATATTTCTTACATATTTTTTCCAAATGGAGGAAAAAGCATATGATTTCCTATATTGAGCAAATAAGTCCACTTCTGCTAATACTTTTTATTGTGCATTTCATCTTCTTCCTCACAGATACCCATCGAGAATTTTAAAGCAGCTGATGTGGAGTTCCAGGCCCGGTTCCGCCACGAGAACATCGCGGAGCTGTACGGCGCCGTGCTCTGGGACCAGAGCGTCCACCTGTTCATGGAAGCAGGGGAAGGTGGTTCGGTGCTGGAGAAGCTGGACAGCTGTGGACCCATGAGGGAGTTTGAGATCATCTGGGTGGCCAAGCAGGTCCTGCGAGGGCTGGAGTACCTGCACTCACACAATGTCATCCACCACGACATCAAACGTAAGAGACAGAGGAAACGCATGCGTCTTGTTTTTTTGCTTCTGTGGGTGAACGTGCTGAACTGCACAAGCCTGTTCGCGCTGCTCAAGAAAGGACCAGGAAACGATTAATAAAATGACGT
Organism: Fundulus diaphanus; assembly: GCA_037039145.1. Lineage (NCBI taxonomy): Eukaryota > Metazoa > Chordata > Actinopteri > Cyprinodontiformes > Fundulidae > Fundulus > Fundulus diaphanus. The sequence continues at coordinate 39,855,986 of CM073137.1, forward strand.
GAAGGAGCTAATATCCTTCTTTCACTGGAAAGTTAAATGTCAGACAAGCTTGGGCAGAAAAAAGGGAACCATTCAAAACAACAAGAAAACAAATGGCCTTCCAAAATCTCTTTAGAAAATTTTCAAAGATCGCCCGGTTGCACCAACAAAAATGTTGGAGTGTACGATATAAAGATAAATGTGATGAAAGCTAGCAAACAACAGCTGGACACAGTGCAGCGAGGATCAAAGCTTTTTACTCACTCTTTGTCAGTCTCATCTCTCAAATGATCAGAGGGTGGAAATTCCAGCCTTCCTCTCACACAGACCTTAGCTCCAGAAAGGCAACAGGCTTATGATTACCACCAGCCTGTCCCTCTGGCATGTCCCTATGGTATGGGGCACTTTCTTGCTAATGATCAGACCGTGTCATGATCTCTCAAGGAGGGGTTTTGTAGAAAGGATTCCTTTTTGTTTTAACGAATAGCTTTTGCAGGCCTACTCACTTAATTTCCTTCTGTGCATGCCTTTGACAGAACCGACGTCTTTCTCGTTTTAAATCAGGACAAACACATTTTAAGCCTGTAGGAAGATCACAAGCACCATCCTGTATAGCAAAGTTGGCAGTAATAAGAGAGGCAGAGCAAAGCAGTAACTGAAATACCTAAAATGTGTCAACAACCTCTCTGAATCATTGTGTTTTTCCCCTCAGCCAGTAACATTGTCCTGATGTCGGACAAGGCCGTGCTGGTGGACTTTGGTCTCACGGTGCAGATGACAGAGGATATATACACCCCTAGAGACCTCAGAGGAACAGAGGTAAGAAAGAAACAAGAACAAGACGAAGGTCTGACTCGGCCTTAGAGGGTTGCAAGCAAAGGCTTCGTGTGAACGCAGCGTTTCTGTTCCTGCTTCCTCAAATCAAACTTGATCTGTGTTTAATGGAGCAGTCAGCAGTCGTCCTGTTTCTGACTCAGGCCCGCTTCCCCCCAAGTTTTTACTAATCAGTTCAGAGACTTGTCAGCACTTGTCTGTCCTTTCTGAAGCTCTTCTAAAGACCGAAAGCTCTGGATCAGTGACTGCCAACAGAGCAACTGCTGCACTCTCTGACCTCACAGCGTCTAATAACAGTTTGTGTCTATCCAAGAGGCTCTGCTTTCATCTGCGGGAGCTTTTACGAAAGAATCCAAGTGATTTCTCATAGGTCGTCTTGCCCACAACACAAGCTCCCTGCTTTTAAAATGTTTTGGCCTGTTTGTGGGACACATCTGCACCCTGAGGTTCTCGTGGTTGGGCTTGCGGAAACTCCCAGGGCAAACACCCAGTGGCAATAATAAGAGAGACATAGCCTGGGAACATGCCAAGCTCCTCAGACACACATTAACATGGGAGAGCAAGCTGGAATTCCCACCAGAAAAAAAAAGCAAAGATGATTTTAGACGTTCTGTTTGCTCTTCACTCTTAGGCCAGCAAACATCAGCACTGCGCGTACCTTGACAAACACATACCCACAGAGCGTGGGCCTAAAGGTTAGCCTGTCGCAGAAAGCCCCTTCTTGTGTAAGAGGACACTTCCTGTTTGCTGCCTCTGTGATAATCTGAATTTGATAGCTGATCACTAAAAGTAGAACAACTCTCACTTCTCGTTCTGCCGTTTGGGTCAGCGGCCCACATGTGTTGTTGTTTTTTTTTAAGTGGTTTCACATTCTTTCCAACAGATGTATATGAGTCCAGAACTGGTTTTGTGTCGAGGACATAACACCAAGACAGACATCTACAGCCTGGGTACCACCATAATCCATATGCAGACTGCGAGTCCTCCTTGGGTCAGGAGGTACCCTCGCACTGCCTACCCGTCTTACCTCTACATTGTGAGTATTCACGGCTATTTTTTTCCCCATGTTTGTTATGTAATCACCAAGAAATACAAAGTCCTGCACTCCAATGGAAGGGTTTGGCCAAAGTTTGTAACTCAGTGGGTACGTAAATGATCCGATGGCAGCTACTAGATCATCTGACAGTTAGTCAAAACAGTGAGTGAAGATGACTAAACCCAGAAGATGCTTTGTTTATGTATTAAACGAGAACCCTAGCACTTGATGGAGGTCAGTGGGGGTTGCTTGAGGCCAGGTGGACGTGTTTTGTGGTTGTGCTGCATGTGTCATGCAAAGGTGAAACTATAGCTCAGTGATGAAACCAATGATGAGGGCACCCCTACATGTCGTATCATCCTGTATCGCGTTGTAAAGAGCAGATTGTCTCTGAGAATTCTTAAATATATTCTGGAGAAAATAATTGCAGGTATTTATCATCCTTAGTGAAGAAGGCGTTTATTTCCAGAATCAGCAGGTTGAGTTCATTTTCACAGATTTTAATAGCTGAATTTACTCACAAAGGACTGTGGTGCAGGCTTATGCTTTTCACCATTTAGATAAAGTCTAATGCCATCAGAATCTGCTGTCCTCTGAGCATACTATAACCTACATGTTGGTCATTCAACAGTGGACTGGATGTCCAACATTATGTGCAATAAGCCCTTAACAGAGATGAAAAGCAGACATTATTATCTTATCATCATCTATGAAACAGTTTCTGTTTCAGCATTGTTAACATTTGTTAACATTTGTAAAAACAAAAAACCAGCCTAATCCTCTCCTTACTCTAACCCTATGCTGTAAAGGTCTAGTCTTACGTTCTCCTTGCTTTGGGTTATTTTCCCCGATCAAATTATAAGACATGCCCATCTGCCTTATTGTCTGAGATTTACAGACAAAAACAGCTTAAGGCGTGTGGTTAGACCAGGACACCAAGATGGCAGACAGACTCCCATGTAGCTGCTAGACACAGCGGATTGTCTTAGTAGGACACTAAGATTGATTGCTAAGAGATATCAATGCTAGGAACCCATTTTTACTATCACTGGTTATTTCAGTGTTGCAGCAATGTAAAGCTACAGTCAACAGGAATCAAGAAACAGGAGTCTTTACTGTCATTATGTAACCGTAGTAAACAATTTGGTGAGACACCGGCCCAGAATTCACACATGAAACAGACACGCAATTTATCAAGACATAATGAAATGCCTTGAGAGAGGGTGATAGCATTTACTGCATTTAAAAATGTGACATCACTTTCCTTGACTTATTTCGGGTCCTCCACCGTCTAGATTGTGAGGAGATAAGATGAGTTTGACCTTTTTGGCACATTTAATGAGTCAACAACACTTCTGCTTCCTGGCTTCTCCGCTTCTTTTAATAGTGTTCCGTTACATGGTTCTGTTTCTTAAATGGTTACCAGATTATAATTTTTTTTGTTACTCACTTCCCCATAAACCTCGTCATGGAGAAGCATTGGTTAGAGTCACTTCTACAGTCTGAGTTTGAGTGTAGCTCATTGTTCTCCTTTTGCATTGCCCCAACCCGTCAAACAAGTTGCTTTGTTTGACGCAGTTCTTCAGAACATTTGTGCTCTAATTGTCTCTATAGTTTGCGTCACTCTCTCTCTCTCTCTCGCTGTAGTTAAATTAGATATCGCCTGTCGTCTGTGTATGCCAACAGATCCACAAGCAGGCCCCTCCTCTGGAGGACATACCGGAGGACTGCAGCGCCTCCATGCGATCGTTTTTGGAGCGGGCCTTGGAGAGGAACCCTGCCCTGCGGAGCTCTGCGTCCGAGCTGCTGAAGGACGAGGCCCTGAATCCCCCCAGGGAGGACCAGCCGCGTTGCTGGAGCCTTGACTCAGCCATGGAGGAGGCCACCCACATGTTGCTGCGGCAGCAAAGCCAACACCCCGACACCACGCAGGGTATGCCCTTTGGAGCTGAGCTCAAAATGAGGATTTGTTATAAAAAAACTCACTGGATTGTAACATCAGCTCACTTTTCTCCTCTGCAGAATCGTCTCTTTACTCTGAAGACTCTGGTCACATCAGGAGGAAAGGCTCACTGTACATAGACCTGGGGGCCTTGTCAGGGTACAGCAAACTGGTGACGGGACCCCCTGCCTCTGAATACGGCTAACGTTTACCTCAGAGAGATTGTTATCTGCGGAAGCTGTACTGGGGTTAAAGTCATTGCTCATTTGCTGGTAGCCTTGGAGACGAAACTCGCAGAGCGCTCCAGGCATAACATGAAAGAGACATGGTGCCCTGATTCAGCAGAATCTACAGCACAGTCTATAAGGTGGAAGCAGCTGTTGTGACATCATGATAAAATTTGCAGCTTGTAATTCTCACATTTACCCTTTTTAAAGTTTAAAGCTTTAGAAACGGCCACTCTTTAGGCTTTATAGAGAGTGACTCTTGCAGCAGGAAATAACATTGCCTCATATGCTCTAAGTCTTGCATCTGTTTATGGATGAATTAGAATGTCACCATGCTATTCTGGGAATGTTAATTTGACCAATGCTGCAATAATGGCTTGAGGTACAACATTCTTTTGAACTAGCACTTCCTGTAAAAGTGCTATTACTTCCTTGTTGGTTGTTTTTATTTTGATGTAGTCCTCAGGGACAATTCTGAGTTTCTGATTATGTTTTTGAAGCTGTACTTTTGATTGGATTGCCTTGCCAGAAATCACATATTTGGTACTATTTTATCACCATCAAATTGAGCTATTTCTAGCATTAAAAAATGTAACATTTTTTGACAAGCTGCTTAGAATGGGTTATGTACGATAGACGGCTCTTAAATGAGCTTCCCCCCAAAAAAGCTATGCAATGGGGCTTTAAAAACAAAACAATCCTCTGACAATTGGAGCCAAAATGGAAAGATCTGACAGATTTTCTGCTTAAAAACAAAAGATAAAGAAATGTGGTGTGGCCCGAGGCTTTTCCACAGCAGACAACACTGCAGAGCAGTGGTTGTTAGAAGAGGCATTGTAAAAAGCAAAAGCATTATTTGTTATCTCATTGTATTTTTCTTTATTTAACTGTGGTAGTAACCATAGTATACCTTCTCACCAGCTCCATGGCATTGCCTTTACAGATTCCTATTGCCAAAGCCTAGATGTCAACAATGACTCAGACAGTGCAAATAAAAATGATTACCAGCTATGACGCAATCTTTGCAATTGCTAGTTGCAAAGATTACTTATAGCACTTTTCTTCTTCACTGGTATCTTTTGGTTGTCATGTCTCACCACAACTGGACCTCTGCAGAAAAGTCTGCAGAGTGAACCAACCAGCAGTTATGAGTTAGCATCTCTGCAGTGTAAAAGGAACGCACAGGCTGTGCAGCTGGTGTGAAGCTGGCCTGATAGAGATGCCAGTTTATCTCTTAGAATGTAAGCTATATGTTTAGGTATGTGTGAATTACACAGGCATGTACTGAATCATTTGTAGTCCATCATGGACTTCCTTTTGTTGATTCCTGTGGAATATTAATAGCAACCCCCACCCCACTCTATGCAAATGAAGCTTCTGAAGAATGCGTGTATGATTTGTGTTGTGCACATCTTGTCAGACAATGCCTGCTGTGGGCACTTCTTTGGTATTAAGCATAGAAATTACTCAGTCTTTGTAATGTGTTACTATGTTGTAAATACAATAAGATAAAAAAAACAATGCTGCTTTGTTTTTCATCATTGATTTGAGCATCAAATTAGTCTTCGACTGAGATTGTGCAGGATCTGCTGTTTAATAATTGAGAGCTATTGTGTCCTACAGTTTCCAATTTTAATACAAGACATTTGTTAAACTATAATATTGATAATGCAAATAGAATTAGGACAGAGTGGGTGTAGCTAGTGTGTGTATATATAGGGTTGTAAAAGTATACACTTTTAAAGGGGACATATCATTAACTTCTTCCTTTTTATATTGAAATCATTCAGTTGTAGTCCTATATAAAGTGGAACTGCAATGTATTGGTCTAAATTCCTCATTAATTTACCACCACATTCCCCCTTTTTACCCCTATTCTGAGGCTTGTCTGACAGCAACTTGTTTTGGTGCTGTCTCTTTAAATCTAAATGATGCACTTCACAAGCATCCTTGAGCTTGGACAACAAATAAATATGGCAGCATTGTGAAATTGATAAGCAGAATGTCCATAACCTTGTTTAACAGTTCTGCAACAAATACTGTGATGTAATTGTTTAAAAAAAAAAAAACATAATAAAGAACAGAGGAAATTGAAAGGCTTGAAAAATATGACCCAATCAGAAAATAAAGATATCTACGCAGCACTTGGAGAGGCTACATAAAAATGTTCTGTATTCCTAGACACTCCTAATACACAAAAAATGTATTTACGGGCTAAAAAGTGAATTTTGCATGATAGGCTCCCTTTACATTTTTCATATTTTTAACATTACCACCTAATCCATGTATTTCAGTTGGATTTTATGACAAAATGTAGTGCACACCAGTGAAGTGGAAGGGACACGTGTTTTTTTTTACAACCTTCTACACATAAAAATGAGAGAAAATGTGGTCTGTATTTGTATTAACCACTCCTGAGTGAGAACATTGTAGAACCACTTCATTCACATTTTCTGGGGTACGTCTCCATCAACTTTGCACTACTACAGAAATATTTTCCCATAGTTCTTTTCAAGCTCAAGCCCCGTCCAATTGGATTTATGTAGACAAGGTTCTGCCATTGTGACAACATTTTTCCTTCTCAAGTTAGCTAAGGTTTATATCACCAAAGATTCAGAAACAGACAGACAAGAAAAAAGGCCCAAATTTTCAAGCTTCACTGAACTTTGCAGCTGCCCACATTGGCAAACTACAGCTGCTTAGACTGTTGGAGCACAAAAGCAAAAATGATATTTAAAGGAGTCAAGGTAACTCTCTTGAATCAAAGAACACTGTACAAACTGTCAAACATGCAGTGATAAGATCAAGCTTTAGACTTTACATAATGCTTTATGGCTGTTCTGCTGACAGTGGTACAGAGTTATTGCATATATATAATGTATTATATAATGAAGGAGAACCTGCTACAAATTCTTCAACCTCACCTCATATCAACAGCGAGTTGGCTGAAACTTGGACATATTCAGTGGCTCCAATTGGCTAATATTTCAACTAACTAAACTGGGTTTGGAATAGATAAAAAAGAATGAACTCGTTTCTCAAAGCTCTGACCTCAACCTTGTTCAAAATTTAAGGACTCTACTTACAATGAGGGTTCTGAAAGAAAAAAAATAATAATCTGCTGTTATTGTCATCAGTTTGATCCAAAATTAATGTGTCCATTTGAGTCCCTTGCCTTGTGAACATCTGAAAAATATAGTTAATAATTATTTTTTTCTGTTGATTTCATCTACTAAATCTTACTTATATCAAAACTACAGGGAATTAAAATTTGTTATTTACATCCCGCAAAAAAAGGGGCATCCGATGACAGCTATTAAGCAGAACACCAAGCAGAGGTACATGACAAGCACTTTTAATTCCTATTCCCTGGTAATTTAGTAGAAAATTCCATAGCTTGAAAATGAGAAAAAATGTTTTGATGAATTCCCCAGGTATCAACTGGGACAATGAATGAATGTTGTTTTAAAATTACCTCTTAATTATGTGGCTTTTTTCATGAGTTCATACATTTTCAGCATCACCAGTATCAGCTACTGAGTTTGCATCAGGGAAACCCACAGTTTGAAATATGGAAAAAAGGTTTTTCTCCTATCTGTGTTCTGGGCCTACTCTTCCTCTTTCTAAATTCATCACATGATGAGAGTAGGCGGCGAGATTACCACTGAAGGAGGTCGGGTGACGTCTGATACTCATGATAATCTGCATCAGCAAAAACGATGGGTTCCCACTGAATGTGGTGGCTCTATACTGCCGGTTGCTGGTGAAAGCAGATACTACACCACAAGGAGAATCTTCATATTAAATCCAACAATATTTCTCTTGTTGAGTTTATTTTTTCAAGAATGATATGCGATGGGTGGGAATCCAACCCATGTCAATTAATGCAGCAGTTCTAACGACTATACCACCATTTTCTGGAAACTCGTAGACTTCAACTGAAAGTTCATAGTTTGCTTTGCAACTATTGAATAAGATGAGCTGGGGCCCGTTCTTCGTACGTCGCTAACTCAGTTAGCTGGATTTGATTGTTGACGATTTGGCATGATCTTGGATCGTTTGTTGCTTCGAAAGACATCCTGCACTTGCTGTCATAGCAACGTGCGCAAATTTAAACCTGCTCGAGAGCAGGCTTATTTCATGTAAACAGGATTAGATCGCAGCTTTATAAGCGGAGGAGATGAGGGAAGTCTGTCGGAGCCATGTCGTCCATTTTTACGACAGCAACCTGTTGCAGAAGGTGCAAGAATAATTTCAGAGCTTTTCGAATTAATCACGTATTGCGCAATAGACAGGATCCTTTAGCGCAGCGCGACAGTGTAATTGTAGAGGGATTTTTCTTGGTGGCTGTTATAAACAGACAAACACATCATTTAACAGTGGCTTTTAAAGAGGAAAAAGTGGTGTTAGAGCCATAAATAGAAAATATTTAAGTTATTTGTATGATGGTAATTCAGTAAGAAGATTTGTTCAGGCCATTTTATTGTGAAGTTTAGTTTTACTTTGAAAGGCTTGCTTCCTGTCGAGCCGTATGTTGCATTAGAAAAAAATATTGATGGATTATCTAGACACGGAGCAATACAGTTTTTGACCGTGTAAACTGTGTATGACTTGGAAAAGGAAAAACTTCATTTTTTAGAGATAAAGAATTTTTTGTTAAAATTCCCATTTTGCACGCGTCCTTTACTTCCAGAGTCTAAGGAATGACACCGATATTGGATCTGTTGCCATAACAAGTGGCTTTTTAAAATAAAGTATAATTAAAGGCATTTTGTAGAATATTGTTGTATTTCACTTTTACTTGTACCCATGTTCTAGTGGGTCCCGTGGAGGCTCTGACATAAAAGAACAAAGTAAATATGAAATTATTAAAAAGCAAAAATACATACTGTAGAAAGTGATAGAAACATCTACCATGGACAGCACTTATGCATGTAATTTGTCTGCTGCTTTTTGCCAGCCCTCTCTCCTGGCTTTAGCAGACTTTGAGGTGTTACCTGTCGTTTGAATTAATGACTCAAATTCGGCATAACCTTCCATTAAAAGCTCTTGTTCTGCTTGGGAGAAAAACTGAGCGCGTTCTTTGGCCATGCTGAACAGCCAATAGCAGCGTTGCTGATCATTGTTCTACTATCGATACATTTCCCCTTTTAAACAAACGCATGAACGTGCAGTTATCTCAGATAACTCAATCCAGCCATACTAATCATAAACAACAGGTGTGTTCGAAGAACCCAATTAGCCGGATCATGATTAGCCGGATGAAATCATCTTGGATGTCTCATTTGATCTCGGATGTTTTAAGCAACGTACGAAGAACGGGACCCTGGAGACTGAATAAATTGACTTTATGGTCTTTTTTGTAGAATCTCTGTACTGCAAGTCTTGTTGTTGGAATTAATTTTAAAGGCGCAGTTATTTGACTTTTTTAACTATACGTCAGTAGCTCACTCTCACAAAGTGTTTATGAAAGATTATCCCGTTCTGCAGGCGTATTAGTTATTTTTGGTGTTTTATGGGTTTTTTTTGCTCAATTTGTTAGTAAATAAAGCCCTTCGTGTTTATTTATAACAACAGAATGACACATTGCCCGTGCGCAGGAAGCAGCTAACGGCTGTTAGCATCTTCCAGCGAAAGAATGAAGTGTCCAAGATCCAGTAAAAAAACGCTAAAAACTATGATTCCAAGAGGGAAAAGACTGAAATGTCGCTGGGAATATAGTATAGTGTTCACTGAAGCAGAAGCTAACGCTGCCGACGAGGCTCAGATGTGACTGCAGAGTTGATTGACGTGAATAAATGTTCTGATATGAGGCTCTTAAAGTTTTTGTTGATTGGTGTATTTAATTAATAACGGTTGGGCTTCAATCACGCCGAGCTGCTGCTTTACTGCGAGGCATTACAGAGGGTCAGGCTTGGTCTGGCATTATTTACAAGTGATTTATTAATTAACCAAACCGGCAGTATGATAGTTCTGCAATACTGCCGGTGGATGGCGCCACGTCGGTTTATATCTGCTCAGCCTGGTGCTGGATTCTATTTAGCCTAAAAAAAAGACACTATCAAGATGGAAGTTTGATGTATATAACTTTATTTTATGATATATTTGGTTTTTTCTATAAGCATATAACGTGGCTATATACCTTTAAAGCAGCAGAAGTGAAAGTTGCCTTAATTTTAAAATCTCACTGTTTTGCAGATCATTGTCCAAGTTGCACAATCATCCAGCTCTCTCTTACAAGTTACACAAGCACTTTAAATCTCTGTTTAAACCCATGTCATTTCACGAAAGGGATAGAAAATCATACACTGTCAGTCATAATATTGTACTCAGAAAAAATACACAGAACATGCCAAAAGTATTTTTATTATACATATGTGATAATCATAAGATAAATTAATGGTTATTACTTATCGATGATTATGTCCAAGGGCCCTAAAAGATGAAAATACAGACAAGCATCACAGATTATATTGCTAACTGTGATTATGTGGGGATGTATGAGATCCTGGGTTCAATCCCCAACATCTCCATTTGCTTTGGGGGGTGGTGGACTAGTGGTTAGAGCAGCACTCTCAGAAGGTTGCAAGTACCTGATTTAATCCCCGCAGGCTACCACTGTGTGTCCCCTGAGCAAGACCCTTACCCCCAGATTGTTCCCTGGGCAGCAATCTGGGATGGGTTAAATACAGAAGACAAATTTCATTGGAATGTACAATTGCAATGGTTTTTATTGGTTTTGCCTATTGTTTTTATGAAGTTAGAATTTTTTGTCACAATACTGTTGGTTCTGGTGGTTTTGTGGTTGCAATGTATGGATCTGATTTGATAGTATTTTTGTGGGAGTGAAGTACTGTTGCAAATGTGGGATTATATGCCCTATTTAAAACTGTGTTTTCAGCAAGAACCTAATCGGGCACTAGTTTAACCAGTCAGCAAGTTCTATCCCACTGGATGCTGATTGGTCAGTTTATGTATGTGTGAATAAGTGATACGTTTATTTAAATTTTTTCTGCATTGTACTTCTTATTTAAAGACAGCTGATGGAGTGCTTTGTAATGACCTTGAAGAAGGCCACATGCCGAAATGTGTTGGTCTTTCAATAAAGTATGGTCCCGAACCTTCAAGTCTTGCTGAAGTTGTCATCGACCAGTTTATTTATGCTCTTCGAAAGTTGGTGAAGTTGTGCCAGAAACATTTGGATCTCTGAGGAATGCCCTGTGTGAGCAGACAGGGAAATGCATGTGTCACATGGTCAATGTATGAGAGTGGAGAGCCCTGCTCACATATAGCTGAAATTAGCATTTAAATTTTTCTACAATACTGTTTTTTAGTTATCTTTATTGTCATTGTAACATACATTCCAATGAAATTTGTTCTCTGCTTTTAATCCATCCCCTTGAAGGGTATGTGGGAGAACCCAGAACCTGCAGGACACAAGCGCAATGCTCTAACCACTACGCCAGCACTCCCCCACTCCATGCAAAAAGACCCAGGGTCAGACTCGAACCCAGGAACTTCTTGCTGCAAGGCAACAGCGCTACCCACAAACATACCTTTTTGAAAGAAACCAAAAAACTGCATCACAATTAAGCAAACATGCAACCTGAAAATGTTAAGCTTGTTTTTATATTTTTTGGTTACAGGCTGAAAATTTATCAGAGAGAAATAAGACCAACTTTACAGTTTCAACAAATTCAATAAAAAAACTACATGTTGCCACTAAATAAAGCTTAGTTTTCATTTGGTCTTCACCCAAAGAGTTAAACAATATCAAATATTAAATGACAGACATAATCAAATAAACAGGATCAAAATCTCTAAACTCAGAGTTCATCATCATGATCCAGTCAGTCTCTTTAAACTCAAATTGCTGCATCTTAAATCTCTGTTGATCAGCAGGACATAGATCGGCTGTTCTCCTCTACAAAGATGGTGCCAGGGACCACCACTCCCTGCAGAGAGAAGGAGCAACAGAGGAGATCAGTGAGTGTTTCCAGCCTCTCTCCATCAGCTGTCAGTCAGTGATGCAGCACACCCAGGATATAGGTGATGAGGGCTTCTTCCATGCTCGTGCTTAACTCAGGGTTGATTGGACGCTGAGATTAGTTACCTGATTGATATCACCTGAAACCGAAAACCCTGAGTATGACAGCTTGAGGTAGAACTACCATATTTTTCAGATTATAAATCGATCCGGAATATAAATCGCGTCAGTCAAAAAATGTGTCATAAAGAGGAAAAAGACTTATAGTCGCACCGGACTATAAGTCGCATTTATTTAGAAATTTATTTCACACAATCCAAGACTAAAAACTGACATTTAATCTGGTAGCGCAACTTATTCAATTGCACAGCTGCATCCACAATCGGCTGAATAATATGGAACATACCTGGGAGATTGAATGGAGTAAATTAGAACAACAAGCCATCAACTCCAACCTGGAAAGTTCTCGCAGACTATATTGGTCTAATTATGCTGAAATTAGACTGTGAGTGTAACTGTGCTATGTGCTAAGCTAACAGTATGACATGGATTTTTCAGAGCAACATAAAGCTGACGTGCATCAGCGAAGTTGTAAACTGCCTGGACAACAGAGCTGTAACTAGCGCTAGCTGTTATTAGCTTCACAGACAGCCCAATATCAGGGTTCTGTCACGTCTGTTTCCTTCGAGCTGGACCACGCGACACTCTGCAGTGTGAATGCATACTGAAACAGTGAAACAACATATGTACGTGTTCAGTCATTAACTTATTTTTCAAGTTAATGTTTTAATTAATTTTTAAGTGGCACAAGAGCAGAATATAAATTTCATAGGCCTACAGCTCCCTCTTGCAGCTAATGGATGGTAATGTTTACTACTTGGTTCATGTTGGTCATTATGATTTACCATTTAAAATTGATATACGTCAAACCTGACAATAAGTCGCAGGATCGGCCAAACTATGAAAAAAGTGCGACTTTAGTCCAAAAAATACGGTACTCAGAGTAGCATCTCTCTACTCAGGATAGATTGGCCATTCTTTCTGAAACGGGGCCCAGCAGTCATCATCACATTAACACAACACACAGGAACACAAGCTTATTGCTCATCTGATTGGCTGTTTGTTGTCTTTGTATCCAATCAGGAAGCCTGTCATCATTCTCCTCCCACTGAGAAGCTGTAGCTTTACTGGAAACACTGGATCTTTGCTTTTGGTACCAACTAGGTTCAGTACAGTTCTGTTGACAGCAATTGGACTCACTCCAATCACCTACTTACACAGATTTCAGTTTGAAGTCTGGACTCTTTACAAGATCCTCCAGCTGCTGAACATCTGACTCCTTCAGGTTGTTGAAGCTCAGATCCAGTTCCGTCAGATGGGAGGGGTTGGACTTCAGAGATGACACCAGAGAAGCACAGCTGATTGCTGACACCCTGCAGCGCTGCAACCTGAATAAGGAAAAAAAGATATGAGCTGAAGCCAACAGGATGCAGGATAAAGCAGTCCAAACATAACCAATTAAAAAGCTGTCATTGAGGAAAAACCCCAGTGTGAAAATCCAACCATCCAGCTGCTAATAGTGGAGCTGATTTGCAGGGATACCAAAGCTTAACAATGCCTCCATCTTCCTGTCCAGAGCAATCAAGCCCCTCTGGCTTCATTACTGAAAGATGCAGCAGCAGGGGAATGCTTTGGTGGAGCAGTGGTTAGCACGCACAATCCATGTACGGAGGCCTTAGTCCTCGACACGGCCAACCCAGGTTCAACTCGGACCTGTGGTCATTTGCCACATGTTTCTCCCCCTCTCTGATAACGCCTTTCCTGTCAGCCCACTATACGATAAACAAGCCACTAATGCTGTAAAAACATCAAAAAAATAAAGAAAGGAAAGATGCAGCAGCAGAACCGGGAGCTCTGAGCCCCATACAGAGGATGAGACCGGGAGAAATCCACTGATTTTCCACTGATTCCGCTCTGGAAAAGAGGCATAGGTTTTACAGTTTCTCACAGATTTTTTTTAACTGTAAATGTCACACAGTAATAGGTAATAGTGGCACAACACTGATGGGCGAAAGTTGGGCTAAACCCACCACCAGGAGGCGTTCACCACCTTATGGTTGAAAACCAACAGAAAAAGAGTAGAGATGAAGTAAGGCAAGCAGAGCCATGTGAAAATGGTAATGAAAAAGCAGCATTAGAGAGGTTCTGAGATTCTTCCTGTGCTCCACACCGCTGCCTATGTTGGCTCAACATTATTAAATCATTTTGCTGGGAATAAGAGTGGGAGTTTCCAGCATTATCAGCTCAAAATCCACTGGATTTTGGAAAGTTCTAAATGATAGTTGCAACCCTAAACTGAAATTCAACTCATTCTTTCATGTTTTCTGCTTATTATTTAATAAATCATGGCAGGAAGTTGGAAAATGGAAGAAACTGAACCAAATCAGCAAAGAAGAAACCAGACTTTACCAAGAAGATCCTCAGTGTGGATCAGTAGAATATCAGCCATCTGTCTGCAGTTTAGTGACAACACAACCTTTACATAGGAAACATCAGTACTAAACTTAAACATGGAGTCTGACCTCAATATCTGTAGTTTACAGAGGGGAGTCTGGAGAAAACTGCAAAGCTCCTTCACTCCAGCATCTTTCAGGTCTTGGTTCTGACTCAGGTCCAGTTCTGTTAGATGGGAGGGGTTGGACTTCAGAGCTGGGCCCAGGGAAGCACAGCTGATCTTGGTCAAACTGCAGCTCCTCAATCTGAATAAAGAATAAAAGATGTGAGCTGGAGCCAACAGGATGTAGGTAAAAACTGAAATATGAACAATAGAAAACAAAAATGTAGAAAATGTATTGGCCTGAATGTAAATGTTCCAGAAACATGATACATTGATGTCTAATATTTGATCCAATAAAATTGATTTAAAGGGTTAAAACAAGTAGAACAAGAACATGTTATTATGACGTGTTTTTAGAATATTTCACTCGGGCTTTCAGTGGTTCTGAGCTCGAATTAAAATGGACTTCAATAATCTGTGACATCAGGGCTGTTAATGCTGTTGTGATTGAATGGAAGAAGCTCATTTTCACAGTGACAGTAACCGTCTATTGAGTGGAACAGGGGGATTTATCTGAAGGATCAACGGCTGCAATAATTACACTTCACTCATTTCTAAACACATAAACACATGACTGAGAACAGAACCAGTTCTACCTTTTTTGTTGTTAGACAGGATACTGCATTACAAACAGAACCTGTCTGATATTAATGTTATTGCCAAAGAAACCACAACAAATTCCCAACAAACATCAGATTTCTTCACCCAACCATCCAAGGTGATATTTATCTGAAGGTCCACAGTTCAGAGCTCAATGTTGCTTCGGTTAAAAAGTTGGAGCCAATAACAAATGGACCTTTTCCTGTTTTTACTTAGCAGAGCAAAATTGACCAAATTTCAGATTCTCATAAAAAAGCTTTTTATTCTTTCCTGGACTTTCCTACTTGGTCTCTGACTCGGTTATATTAGATAATCCTGGATTCATGGTGAGCATATTTACAGATAGTGTGCAGTCATTTCAACAAGTCCTCCCATTGTTTAGATACTGGCTCACTGAAAATGACACCTATAACGTAGAGCTGAACAATACTGGGAAAACATGGCTGCACAATGAGCAGACAGGACTCACAGGACTCTTGTTATGAAAATTTTTAATTCAGCCCCCCAGAAAGCCCAACACCACTCCCATATCTGTCATGGTGGTTTATCTGAACATTTTCTCCCCATGGTTCTGACCTCCTCAACCTTCTTTGTCCTATGCTGGTGAAGATTCTTAGTCATCCAGGTCATGGTCATTCCAAAAAAGTTAAAAAAAAAAAACCAACTGGACTTTTTTCCCAAGTTGGAAGACGTTTCGCTTCCTATCCAGAAAGCTTTCTCAATGGGGTTCCGCGAGCGAGCTATTTTTAGAACATGACGTCATATCACGTGGTACGCGGTAGGGCAAACTTGCGTTGTCCTCCGCTATTTCGCTGTAAAAGAGCTGTACGTTACTCTTGGTTTTACTCGGTAAAACGACTGCTTTTTCCAAGTCTAAGACATCTCCTAACCATGGTTTTTAAACATTGTTGTTATGGAACGTGCAACAGCGACTCGAGGTACGCTGATAGGCCGCATATGAAGGATGTTTTCTTCATTAATTTCCCGAAATTCAAGACTGCCAAGGAGAAATGTGTGCGCTGGGTACACTTGTGCGGTCGGCCTTCACAACAGTTCAATCCGAAAATACATCCTGACCCGCGGGGCCCGGACGTCGGCTCGCGGGGGGGTTGGGGAGGGCGAGCGTTCCGATCCGCGCGACGCGCTGGCTGTCCGTTTCCGTACGCCTCCGCTCGTTTTCCAGGCTTTCTAAGCCCTCGACACTCAAGCCATCGTTTGAGCTGAACGTTGGTATGTTCTTCGACAGTTCTACCAGTAAACTGGGCGCCTGGGACATCCTCTTGCGATAGTTTAAGAGCTGAAAAGTCGGTCATATCGTTGTATCTGTTGCACATGTAATGGCTGCGCTCTCAACCTGTTTGTCCTACCTTAGCGGCAAGGGGCGTTGCTCATGAGATGGTGACATCACGTGCGCGGTACGCTATTCAAAATGTCTGGAGTAGTGTGGAGCTCCAAGCTTTATGGTAATGCCCAACAAAGGCCTTGTAATGGCTTAGATAACATGCAAATTGAACCGAAACAGATCCACCCCCTTAGTAATGGGGAGTCGTTAAGGTCGTTGTTGGGCTGCAAATTGAACCGAAACTGGTCCACGCTTCTGCAATGGGGAGTCGTTAGCGTTGTTATTGGCCTGGCTTACAAGAGCGATGTTTTGATCACCCGTATGAGGGTGAGTCAAAAAGAAGATATTGGTCTGTGTGAGTGGGTTTCCTATACACTTCAATGTTGAGGTTTCCATCTTCTTCCATGCTCACCAAACAGTCCAGAAAAGGTAGCTTGTTGTCGCTGGCATCCTCTCTGGTAAACTTGATATTGTTGTCCACCGAGTTGATGTGTCTTGTGAAAGATTCCACTTTTTTAACTTGATTTTGGCAAATGTGTCATCCACATATCTAAACCAGTGGCTTGGTGGTGTTCCTCTGAAGGTGCCCAAAGCTCTCTTTTCCATTTCTTCCATGTAAAGATTGGCTACAACTGGAGATCCCATGGTTGAAAATAGTTGAAAAATAAAGAAACTTTAACTGAACCAAAGCAGTGACGAAGACACCAGACTATACCATGAGTATCCTCAGTGTCGATCAGTAGAATATCAGCCATTTGTCTGCAGTTTAGTGTCAACACAAACTTTACATCAGAAACATCAGCACTAAACTTAAGCATGGAGTCTGACCTCAACATCTGTAGTTTGCAGAGGGGAGTCTGGAGAAAACTGCAAAGCACCTTCACTCCAGCATCTTTCAGATCTTGGTTCTGACTTAGGTCCAGTTCTGTCAGATGGGAGGGTTTGTTCTTCAGAGCTGAGTCTAGAAAAGCACAGCTGACCTCTGACAATCTGGAGCTCCTCAATCTGAATAAAGAATAAAAGATGTGAGCTGAAGCCGTGCAGGTTTAAACTGAAATATGAACAAATAAATAGTGAAAATGTAGAAAATTAATTTCCCTGAATGTAAAAGTTCCTGAAACACGATGAAGTGATGTCCAAATTTTGATCCAGTAAACCAAGTAGAAGCAGAACATGTTATAATGACATGTGAAGGTCCAGACCAAGGTATGTTTATTAGTCTCCACTTTGAGAAATGGATGTTGGAAAATGGGCAGGGCTTCAGCACAATACAGAAATATAGCACCACTAGCAACATCAATGGCGATAGTAAATAGATGTGGAAAGGTTCAGAGTCAAAATCCTTCGATACATCCCAGCATTTCTCTTGGTTTCTGTTCTTCTCCTGCTGACCGCATTTTTAATAGTTTGATTGAAGGAGGAATGAATGAATATTCAATACAATTGTGTTTCCATAAAGGAACCCTGCAACTTCTCCCTGACTTCAATTAAACACCATCAGAGAACAGTTCCTGTTTTGTCTCCAAATGAATGTCGTAGCCTGAGACATAATGCTGACTTGTTCAAACAGATCGCCTACGTTAGGTGAGATCAGGGTCCCCATGATCATGTTTGCTGCATTTACTAAACCTGCAATCTTGTGTGAATCTGGCCCTGTGACCTTCCTGATCTTTACACTTTGAAAATCCCCTGTGATAAACAACACGTGTCATTAGAATACTTCGGTCTGAATTTCGGTGGTTCTGCTGGGATTAAAATTGACTTTAATAACTAAACTCTCTGTAATGTCAAGACTAACAATATCTGGACTCTTCATGGATAAGTGTCTATGGCAACCATGATCTATCTGTATCTAGTTGATTGGGTTTAGTTTTGCTTAACGCTCCTACTGTCCACTCCACCAGCCAATCACAGACAGGTTTTTTTCCATCCAAACAGAGTATGGCTTGCAAATACTAACCTGACTCACGCCAGACACATGTCGCTCCGCCTAGCTCCACTCACATACATCTGGGACACCGCCATAGGAATTGCATTTATTGAAGGCTGGGCCTTATCAAAAATTCTTGCATATGATTGGATAAGCCACTTGTCTGTCATCTTTATCGACGTGCTATTTCAACCACTCACACCGAAGCTAACCCGTGACGCTGTGAGAGCGATGCAGGAAAAAAAACAAATTTTTTTTTATGTGTTTGCGGCTCTAGTGGCACGCGTTTTATTGACAGTGAGCTGACAGGAAGAGGGGGGAAGACAGGCGGCAAAGCGCCGCGGGTCGGAGTAGATCCCGAGCCGACCGCGTTGAGGATTAAAGGCCTCCTAATATGGTTCGCGCTAACCGCTAACTGCTCCGGGGCGCGTCCGCAGCGGACGCGCCCCGGAAAACAAAACTTGCCAATTCCGGTCAGAAGAAGGGCGAAAACATCGTTTCCACCAACAAAAGCCTTCAGAGCCGTTCTCTGATGTTCTTTTAATGAAACAATATTAGGTAGATTGGACAACACGGAAGAAATAGCAGCATCAATGTTAACGCTTGCTTCCTCGACGAGCCGCCATTGCTATCAAAACAGTCTCACGTCATGGTCGCGTCTCCACTACGTCACATCTATGAAATTCCAGCCCTGCGTCCTGATTGGCCAGACCATAAAATTGGTTGGAGAAATCACTTTCTATGGGAGATGTCCCAGATGTATGTGAGTGGAGCTAGGCGGAGCGACATACGTCTGGCATGAGTCAGGTTATGCAAATACTGCATTCAGATGAATTAAATCAAAATGCTGCAGCCTTTGGAAGAAATTACTAAACATCACCGTGGGATTGAAGAAAAACAAATAAAAAGTTTAATATTTTAGCCTAAAATATTTAGACTAAAATATTAGAGTTACTAAGTGAGGTGTGAAAAATGTTTTTGTTTCTTTTCTTTCCAGCTTCTGGGAGGTGATGCAAAAGTTTATTCTGATCATAATCATCATCATTGTCATCATTATTTAAAGAGCACTTTAACAAGAGGTAAAATAAAGTGACAAACATCATAAATACATCAGATAAGAGATAAGATCTAATGAAATGCTTGGTTGTTAAAGTAGCAATAGGTTTAAATTGTGTATAGTCAGCCTAAAAAGTAAATCGGAATATGGAACGTGTTGACGTCTGTTAAATTCAGGTTTTCTTTTTAATTATTATTTAAGTTGACGTCTCCTGTTGACGTGAGTTCAGTTTGACATTAGCGTCTGTTTAGTTCAGTTTGTCTGCTGTTGAAAACAATCGTTCAATTTTAAAACTAAGCCCTTTGTCCGTGATGTTTCAGTAAAAATAGCATGTAAAATGGAAATATTTGGATGGATATTTTATGAATAGGCCTTTTTTATTAATGTACTTTGTTAAAAGAAATACAATAAAAAACATGTGTTGGGCTATCAGTTGTTTTTGAAACAGCATTCCAGGAACACAAAAGAAAGATGCTTTTACTGCAGGGACCTGTGTGCGGTAGGTTTGGGGGGGGGCGTGGTTATTTTGACCTATTCCAAGGGGAGGCTCACATTCAATGAATTTGAAAACCCCTGGCTTGAAGCATCAATGTAAATATGCCAGAATTAGCAAAACAGCTAATTTGCATCCGCTGTCTTAGGGCAGGTAAGAACAGTGAACATTAAGCAAGACACAACGGGAGAGAACAGAGTGGACAAAAACAGATAAGATGTCAATAACATTAAATTACAATAAAAGCTCTGGTGTTTATTCTGGTAATGGGTTTTTTGCTTATAAAATCTGTTAGAGGAGGAGGAGCAAGTCCATTTAAAACTTTAAAAACAAGGCATGCATCCAAAAATATCTGATGACATTCAAAGTCTAAAATGTTGTACTTACTTAAAATTTTACAATAATGATAACGGAACAGTAGTTTACTATCAACCATGTCTGCAGTTTAATGTCAACACAACTTACATATCAAAAAAATATTAGCACTAAACTAAAACATGGAGTCTGACCTCAAGATCTGTAGTTTACAGTGGGGGGTCTGGAGAAAACCACAGAGCTCCTTCACTCCAGCATCTTTCAGGTCTTGGTTCCAGCTCAGGTCCAGTTCTGTCAGATGTGAGGGGTTGGACTTTAGAGCTGAGCCCAGAGATACACAGCTGATCTCTGACAAACGACAGCTCCTCAATCTGAATAAAGAGTAAAAGATGTGAGCTGAACAGGATGCAGTTAAAAAACCCAAACATGAAAAAAAATGTAGAAAATACATTTTCGTGAATGTAAAAGTCCAAGAATAATGATGAGCTGATGGCTAATATTTAATCTAGTTAAATTGATTTAAAGAGGTAAACCAAGTAGAAACAGGACGTTATCATGACATGTGAACTTCCAGATCAAGGTGTGTTTATTAGTCTCCCCTTGGAGCAATTAGTTTTGGATATAGGACAGGGCTTCAACACAATACAGAAAAACAATAACACAAGCAACTTCAACTGCAAATAGCAAAGCATGTGAAAAAAACCCTTTTTTCCACTGCTTGTTTTGGCTGGGCTGTACTCAGCTATGCCTCCTTGTGAGCATAACAACCATTACTATTTAGTTTTGTTTTTTCAGGCCAAGCCTCTTTTTTTTGCCCCTGCTCCAGAGCAGGGTCAGACATAGTGAAGTGTTGACACTTAACTGAAGTCCTTCAGTTTAGTGTCAACACAACTTACACATCAGAAATGTCGGCACTGGACTAAAACGTGGAGTCTGACCTCAATATCTGTAGTTCACAAAGGGGAGTCTGGAGAAAACTATATAGCTCGTTCACTCCAGCATCTTTCAGGTCTTCATTCCAGCTCAGGTCCAGTTCTGTCAGATGGGAAGGGTTGGACTTCAGAGCCGAGCCCAGAAAAGCACAGCTGATCACAGACAAACGGCAGCTCCACAAGCTGAATAACAAATAAAAGATGTGAGCTGAAGACAACAGGATGCAAGTTATCAATCAATGAATTAATCTAGGGTTGATTGATTTTATTGATCGACTAACGATTAATTGATTAGCAACCTTTTGCTTAAAAACCTTAGTGTCCAAATAAATATAATAAAATAAAATAAAATAATAGAATTAGATAAAATATATGAAATACCAATAATCCCCATGAAAGCTCCCACCATCAACCATGGTTTTGGCATCATGTTACAGTTTTTTTTACCGTAATGCCCTTCGCTTTTTTGTCACCACACCCTTGCCTTCTGAGGACATCAATGAGTTTTGGTTGAGAAGTTGACTCTGCTCTGCAGTGCTGCCCAGCTGAATGAGAGCTACTTAGCTGACAACTTAAGGAGCTTGTTGAGTGTTTATATTTAAAAACAGAACCATATAAAGAGCATTGTGCATCCTTGTCGTCATTAAATAATCCCACACTCCATTTGGACCGCTTTATGTTGCCTCCGCTATTACTTTTTCTGATGTCCACAGTCAATGCAGCCATCTACCAGAACATTTTGGAGCGGTCCATGCTTCTTTCTGCTTCTGCTGGTCATCCATATGATAACGGATAACTTTACATTTCTATGTTCAGATTTATAGTGCTTCTAACCAGTTTCCAACCTATTTTATCTCCTGTTGGATTACCCTTATGAACTGTATTTATTAGATTAAACCTAGTTTAAACCATTGTCTCTTACTGTACTGTATTCCTATTGTAATGAGCCTAAATTAACTGAACAGAAAGCAACTTACATTTCCTATGATAACCAACAAAGAAAATATTTTGTGCATCTTTAACCCAAAACACATGTAGGAACAATCAAGATTTCATCAGTGCCCAACAACTGGATCAGCACCAGTTTGGGATCACACGTGTAGTCCATAGCTTAACCTTAAACTTAAGTATTACAGGTTACAAAAGCATTTCATGACGCATCTGCTATGTTCAACAGAGGTTTTGGGCATAACTCATGCCTTCACAGAGCTCAGGAGCATCACTCAGCAATTAGCTTCTATCAATTTGAACTCACAAGGTAGGAAACAGATCTCTGGTTTCTCATCGCACATATTCATCCTGATCATGAGCTTCACTAACTGCCGATCACTCCGATCGGCAGTTAGTGCCACCTCAACTGAGCAAAATGCTCTTCCAGGGAGCCAGCTCCCCTGATGACTCCAAGAGGCACCCTCGTTTTCTAAAACCCACCAGGAGAGGGTGCCCCTGGATACAGTTCTCCCTATAGTAAGGGACGTCAACAGGAAGAAAATCTAATTGAACTGGATGTGTGTTGGGGTAGCAACTATTTTTATGTATCCATCTAATAGTACTGCATAATATTCAAATTTTCTGAGACTGTATTTGGGTTTGCATGGGTTTTTAGTTCTTTGTGAGCCAATATTGTCAAAATGCCCAGAAATAATTGATTCAAATATTTCACTCTATTATGAATCTATATAAAATAAGAGTTTCACTCCCTCGTACAAAGGTCAAAAAATGTTTGCACAACTTTTTCACAATATCAGATAAACCTGTATAACTATAGTATATAAAAATTGTTTATTCAGGTTTTTTTTGTTTTGCTTGTTGAATTAAAAAATTTAGTAGACAACATAAACTTGTCCTCTAGACAAGTTCTTCTTTGTGGAAGCATTTTATCTCTTCTCCAAGAGACATCTTCAGCCTGAGGAGTTTCAGGTAAGCAGTGGATCAACAAGTTTAATGATGACAACCAAAACCGGTTGCTCACCAATTTCCAATGCACCATTTTGTTTTTGTTTTATCAAACATACTAATCCTGCCCACCATTGTGTCTCATAATACAGTGTTGCCAGATTGGGCTTCTTCAGAATCAGAATTAAAATCAGCTTTATTTGACAGGTATGTGTACATATACGAGGAATTTGACTCTGGATTGTACTGTTACCTTTCCAATCCTTCGTTCCTAACCGTGGTACGGAACTGCTGGTCATGAAGCTAAGACCCGTCCCAGTCCCAGTGGCATCGTTCTGCAGTGGTAGCCAGAATTTTCTGGAGGGTGGCATTAAAACGTTCCCCTTGGCTGTGGGTGAAAAGGGGTAGTCCGCGTTTTCTCAATCCCTAGCAGTTTACACATCCCCTGGAAGACAGCTGACTCAAAGTTGGTGCCCTGGTCGCTGTGGATGGTATGGGGGGCTCCATACCTACACACCCACTCAGAGACGATCTTTTCGGCCACTGTCAATGCTTGCTCATTTGGGACAGGATAAGCTTCCACCCACTTACTAAAATAGTCTTGCACTACTAATCAGGTCAAATGCAATTCTTTCCATTGGGGCACCGACTTGTACTGTGCCCATGGCGGCACTGGGAGTTTTCTTGGGACGGGCTTTGGCAGCACAACTAGTGCAGGTGAGGCACCACAAGGTGACGTCATCTCTCATGTTGTACCAGTGATACCTGGTTTTAAGACGTGCCAAAGTCCTCTCTGCTCCAAAGTGGCCGCCCACTGGGCCATCGTGCATCTGCTCCACCACAGGGTTGCGCAGTGAACGAGGCAGCACGATCTGTGAATACTGTACCCTGCCTTCGGTGCCGTAGAACTTCCTCATCAGGATTCCTTTCTTCATATACAGTCTTTTCCACTGTGCCCAGTAGGCTTTGGTAGAGGGACTGCAGGCTGCTATGTTAGCCCAAGACGGCCTACTACTCCCTTTTTCCATCCACGTTAACACTGGTGCTATATCAGGGTCTGTCTTTTGGGCTGAACTGAGCTGCTCCAGGGTCCAGCCACTAAAGAGCCCTTCATGGCTCGCCTCACTCACACGGTGAATGCTTGGGTGAGCCTCAGTACCACTGCAGCCGCTGACTCTGGAGTCTACCACCCCCACTATCAGTGAGCCCGGTTGAACCACTCTGTCATCTGCACAGCCATCAGCCTTCACTACCCCTTCTGGGCTGTCGGTTAGGCTGCACTGTACCCCTTTATGCTGACGCGGGCTGCTGAGAGAGGGGTCCGGAACTGTGCAAGGGCAGGAGGACCGGCAGGGTTTTCTGGAGAGAGCATCCGCGTTCTGGTGGTTTCTCCCAGGCCGATGGATGACCTGGAAATCATATTCCGCTAGCTTTTCCAACCAGCGTGCTAGCTGGCCCTCCGACTCCTTTAACCGTGTCAACCAACGCAGGCTGCTGTGGTCGGTCTGGGTGGTGAATGATCGGCCGAGCAGGTACTGCCTGAAGTGAGACGTAAACTCCACAACTGCCAGAAGCTCCCGTCTGGTAGTGCAATAATTCTGTTCTGTAGCTGACAGCCTCCTACTCCCATAAGCTAAAACTCTCTCCTCACCCCCTTGCATTTGGGAAAGGACAGCCCCTATTCCCCAGTCACTGGCATCAGTGTCGAGGAATAGTTCACCTTTGTCGAGGGGGTAGCCAAGAACAGGAGCAGAGGTTAGCCGCCGTTTAAGCTCCTCGAACGCCTCCTGGCATTCAGCTGTCCAGCTAAACCGTGCATACTTTTTCGTAAGTTCGTGGAGTGGTTTGGCAATTGCGGCAAAGTCAGCCACAAAGCGTCAGTAGTACGAGGCTAGGCCCACAAACTGCCGTACCTCAGAGACGCTTTGCGGTGTGAGCCAGTCTTGGATCTGCTGGATCTTTTTGGGGTCAGTGGCCACACCTTCAGCTGAGACGATGTGTCCAAGGTAAACCACCTGCTCCCGAAACAGGCAGCACTTGGAAGGCTTCAGCCTTAAGTTGGCTCCCCGCAACCTGGCGAACACCTGCTCCAGCCGCGCCATCATCTGAGTGCTGTCCCGCCCCAGGACAACTATATCGTCGAGGTAGACAAGGCACGTTTCCCATTGGAGTCCAACAAGGACTCGGCCCATAAGCCTCTGGAACGTGGCGGGCGCATTACACAGCCCGAAGGGCATCACGTTCCACTCGAAGAGGCCCTTTCGTGTGCAGAATGCAGCGGTTTTGCGGGCTCTGGGCGTCATCTCCACCTGCCAGTACCCCAACGTCAGATCCAGAGTGCTGAAGTACCTGTCCGTGGATAGCGTGTCCAGGGTGTCTTGTATGCGAGGCAGCGGGTAGGCGTCTTTGATCGTCCGTTCGTTCAGGGGCCTGTAGTCCACGCAGAGTCTGTGGGTTTGGTCTTTCTTTTTCACCATCACAATCGGTGCGGCCCAGCTGCTGTTGCTGGGTTGAGCTAGGCCGGCCTCCAGGCTCTGCTGCACCTGCTGATCGGCCGCTGCCTGCTTATCCCTCGCCATCCTGCGTGGTGGCTGCTTTACAGGTGGCCCAGGGGTGGTCATAATGCCGTGCTGCACGATGTTGGTTCGGCCAAGGTCAGTGGTGCTGGCAGAGAAGACATCTCCATAGGACCGCAGCAGGGAGGCCAGCTTATGGCGGTCGACCTGTGACAGGCTAGAGCAGCTCTCGGCGTACAGAGTCTGCAGGTGAGGGGGTACAGAGACAGAGGTGGTGTTACTGGGTTCAAACATTGGGGCCTCCAACACTTGGGCAGATTGGAGGACTCCTGCCACAGCCCCTTTCTTTAAGGTGACAGGTGAGGCACCAGGGTTGAAGACCCTGATGGGAATGCTGGCAGGTGGTTGTGGCTGCACCAAAACACGGGCCACTAGAACATAGTGTTTTTCAACAAAACGTTTGCAGGGGCTTAACATCGTGTCTCTCTTAGCAGTATGGCGAAGGCGGGAGGCACCAGGGACAACATACTCACGCCCCGGCTCCAACAGGGTTGTACGTGCCACCCTGACGAGGTGTGCCTCAGCCTGACGGCTGGGGTCGAAACAGGGAACCCTCTCGCCGAAAAGGGTTATCTCCTGGCGGCCATAGTCTAGGCAAGCCTGCGCCTGTTGCAGGAAAGGGTGTCCCAAGATAACCTCAGTGCTCTCTGATGTGTCAGCCATGATAAAGTTTACCTGAGTGGTTCTGCTCCCAATATGCACAGGCAGGGTGACTTCTCCAAGGACAGCCAGGCCGTCCGGCCCAATGCCCTGCAGGACCTGTGCAATAGATGGCTGAATTGGGGGCTTAGAGTCCCCGGGGATGGAGTTGAAATGGTGGAGGGGCAACACATTCCTCCGTGCTCCGGTATCCAGTAGAGCACGGATTTCCAGTCCATAAATCCATATTCCGATGCACATTTCACCCCCTTCACCCTTGGTGTGGACGACTATTGTGTCTGCACCAAGGGCGGGGTTTAGACTCACGTTCGTGAAGGGCCGTGGTGGTCGGCGGGGGGAAGGACAGGTTTTCTGCAGATGTCCCACACCAGAGCAGTTGTGGCAGATAATTTCTCCCTTAGACAATCCTCTATAGCTGCTTTTGTTGGGCTGCCACTGTTGGCGGGTTTTTGGCATCCTCTGTGGCGGCTGACTGGGGGTTCTGGGTGCTCTTTCAGCCTGTTCACTTACTGGAAGACAAACAGGTTCATATAAAGCGGCTGCTCGGGCACGCCCTCCTGGACGCATCAGCTGAGTGACAGCCCTGGCAGCTCTCTTTGTGGCCTCATACTTGTGTGCGATCTCGTAGGCTCGTGCCAGTGTACGGGGATGCTCCTTCAGGAGTTTCTGGACCACCTCGGCGTCCGCTAAGGCATTGGTGAAAATCTCCACACTTATGCAGTCCTGTTCCAACTCAGTCCGGTTGGCATACACAATAGAGACTTTCTCATAGATGTCATCTCGGAGCTCGTGTAGAGCCTCACCTGGTTTCCTGACCCTTTGTCTCTGCTCGATACCTATAGCTGCAGCATGCTCAGAGCACGGCCCATAGGCGGCCTCTATCTCCTCAACTATGCGCTGGTAGCTCCAACGAGTGGATCTGGGGTTTTTGTGGACGACTGCACCAGCTGCGCCGGACAGGCTGAATCGTAGCTGGACAGCCATAGTCTTTTCAGTCCAGTGATTAGCTCTAGCGCAGCTTTCAAACTGATAAAGAAAGTATTTCCAAGAACCTGATCCATCAAACTGGCCAGGCCGCAGCGTAGGAATTCGCTCCTTTTTATCATGTTGTTCCTCATCACTGCTGTCAGCGGATTCACTGCAGATCACTCTTCGTGAAGGATGGTGGTGTGGTGCAGGACAAACTTGCCTCAAGCCAGGCTGGCCCACTTCATACAACATATCCTCTTTCTTAGGAAGTGCAACATGGTGTGGTGACATGGGGTTATAGCACTGCACTGCCACTGCGCCGTTTGCTTGAGCGGGCTGAGTCTCATATGGTGTTAAACATGGGATAGTTTGGTGAAAGGGCAGCAAGGCAGGGGCAGCTGGGGTGTTGATGGTGCAGCAATGACAGTTTATGGGGGTGAAAGGGGGGGTTAACTGGGGCTCAGCAGCATTAACAGTCTGTATATAACCATTCTCTGTGCTATCCAATACAGCAGCAAATGGGGTAGATGTGACATAATTGGCACGTCACATTTTCGCTGAGGGGGGCCAATAAACTCACCACCGGCTGCTGTTTCTTGTGTTATGAAGGGGTTGGTACACGAGGAAGATGGGGGGGGTGAGCGGCAAGGCCGCCATGTGCTGCGGAGGTGGGGTACAGTTCATCGGCACATGAGCTGTCGCCTCTCCCGCTGCTAGTGTTAACTCCATGCTAGTCAGAAAAGGGTTGGTGTTTCGTCCATAAAAATGTCCATCTCCTCGGTTAATTTCACCCTGGCCAGCTCGTACAGTCTCCATTATATCCGACAAGTATGGGTTGGTGTTTCCTCCATAAAAATGTCCGTCTCCGATGGCCGCCATGTTGCTAGCTCGTCCGAGCTTTCCTCACTTTTCCTCCGCGGAAACTCCGGCCGTCTTGGCGACAATAAATCCCGGACGAGCCCCCAGTTTTACCTTTCCAGTCCTTCGTTCCTAACTGTGGTACGGAACTGCTGGTCATGAAGCTAAGACCCGTCTCACCTTAGCTTGGCTCGTTGCGGCTGGTAACTACCAGTCCGGGTTAATTGCGCACACGCACAAAGGAGGAGAAGCGGAGTTTTTGAACATACGGACAGGGCTTTATTCGGCACTTTTCTTCGTTTCAGTACAGTACTTTTATGACTGCAGAGTGGAGCTTATCCCACACAGACTTGTCGGGCGAGAGGCACAAACACTTTTCTTTTTGCGTAACGTCCTACCCCCCTTTAAGAACCCATCCGGCCACGTGACGACTACGTCACACGCTACCCCTAAGACCACCCCCTTAAAGGGGAATGCTCAGGCCGGTAACAGTACAATGCTCACGCTGTGCTTACAAAAACACAATAATGCGGTAATAAAAGTCAGACACAGTCTGCAGTATAAAAAACACATATGGACACATTATAAACAAGCAGCCACATTGAGATGATAATGCAGTGTTTTGAACATGTTAGGCTGGAAAAAATGGCTATGGGCAGGCAAAATTCTGGCTGCTTTTCACAAAATCTGGTGGGTTTTTAGGAAGTACTCATCGGAAAATTTTTTCAAAACATTTGTCATTGTGTGGCAGGAAAGTAAAATAAACTGTATACATTGTAATAAAACAGTTTCCTTGGACTCATTTTATTAGTTCATTTATTTTGAAATGTCTAGAGTCTTGTCAAACCTGATAATTGTAAACGCCCCAAATGGGGTTGACTTCAACTGATCAACTTGATTCATGGTTGCTGCTGTGTCTTAAAGAGAAACGTTAGATTTTATTTGGTTGCCTAGCAGCACATTTTGTGCAGATACTGTATGTGTAAAATTTTTTCTTTGCTTTAGAGCTATTGTTTACTAATGGTGTGTTCTCTATAAAGTATGTTATAATTATGTGTGTATTATAATTCTACACTTTTAACACGAGTTCAAGAAAGGTGAAGATTTTGGCTGTTTTTTTATTTTTAGAGTTGGGTGGGTTTAATGTTGTGTCTGGGCTGGAAACCATCAGCCAGATCTGGCAACCCTGCTCCCAAACACCCATATATACAAACACACATACATCTGCTTGATTGTGATATAATAAAGATAAGAAATTACTTTATTGTCCCAAAATGTGGAAATTTGGGGTTAGGAATTGCTGCATTTAGTTTTTTTGTTGTTGTTTCTATTGCAGATTTCCTTTTGCATGTAATTTTAGCTGAAAGTTTCTAGTTAAATAATCATCAGTTTATTGATTGAAGAATTTCAGTAAGACTTTTTTTTCCATTTTTCTACATCGATCCAAAATATTTTGAAGCATAGACAATGATAAAGTAAATATAAACAAATATTAATATTCTGAATATCTAAAATAAGGAAAATAATAATTTACAAGGTAAAATCTTTTAGAAATTGTATTTGAACATTTGTAAAAAAGGTTGTTTTAAAAGAACATATTAGACTGAAATCATTCATTCAAACAAGCATTTAAGCATTGAATGCTTTTTCATTGAATGGAGTTACTTGGATAAATAGATAAAACTAACCTGAGGATCCTCACATCACAGACTGAACTCTCCAGTATCTCACACAGATGCTTCATTCCAGCGTCTCGAACTCCATCGATCTCTCTTATTTCCACTTCAGCCACAGGAGAGTAGTTGGACTTCAAAGCTGAGGCTACAACTTCACATTCAGTCTCTGAGAGTTTACACCCATAAAGTCTGTGATTAGGAGAAAAATAAAGTCAGTTCTAATTAAATCAGACAATCTTTGATAAACAGACTAAAATAGCATGACTACACAGTCATGTCATCATGTGATGGACATTTGATCGTCACATCAATGTCCTGTGTTTGACACAACAAAGTGAATCTCTTGATCATGGTTTGTGTTGTTATGGTCTTGTTTTGGGTTCAGGTCATGGTTGAGGCCTGTTTCTACTGCAGGCCTGCAGTCGCTCTGATTTTGTTAAAAGCTTAATTAAACAGAGTGATGGAGATGAACAGAGAAGCTAAGCAACACTTTAAAACATCTCAGGATTCCTGTTTGTACAGGACACAGAAGGTGTTAGCAGCAGCCATCTTGGCTGCCTGTTGGCAAACCTCCCTGTTTCTTCATGCTGAGCTCTGATACAGGAACAATCTGGAAACACAGAAGCTCTCCTGAACATGACTTTAAACACATTATTTTCATTGGAAGATGATGGAACATTTTTACGTAGTGTATTAAGTCATTATAAATAGATAAATACACTGCTCAAAGAAATTACAGGAGGACTTTGAAAACACATCAGATCGCAATTGGAAAAAACTAATCCTATCAACTCCTTCATCCTCCAGGAACTGCCTGCACCTCCTACCACATGAGGCCCCAGTGGGTTACAGAGTGGCCCACTCAGTAGAGCTCTGGTTGTACTCATTCTGTTCCTCCTTGCACAAGGGGGTAGATAACCCATCAACAGGACTGGGACCTGTTGATGGGTTAAGGAGACACAGCAAACCTGGCAATATTGGATGTGCTGTCCTGGTGGAGTTGGACTGCCTAAGTAACCTCTGCGGCAATGTCATTAACAAATTTGACTCCATCATAAAATCAGGCGTTAACTTTTTGTAGATGGTGCTTATTATGAATTCCAACATGTGAAAATTTAAAAGAAGCATCTCATATTTGCTTTCTGCTGGGGGTTTAAATGCTGAACCACAAGATTCACAAGAAATGAGATCAGCAGATAGTGAAGCCTTGCTCCCTCCTTTACCTCAGCCAAGGTCACTAATGTCAAACCTGTGGTGAACCAGCATTACACCATGAAGACATCTGGACTCACCGAGCCTTTCTGCAGTTCCTCACAGCTGGAATCAGTCTACGTCGTCCTGCTTCTGATGTGTTGTACTTCTCCAGGTCCAATTCATCCAGAACCTCCTCTGACATCTGCAGCATGTAGGCCAGAGCTGAGCACTGGATCTCTGAGAGCTTCTCTGATCTGGTCTCTGATTTCAGGAACTGTTGGCTCTCTTGAAAAACTGAGAGGTCCTTCATTTCCATCACGCATTGGAAGATGTTGATGCTTCTGTCTGGAGAGATATTACCGGTGTTCATCTCCTTCAGATTGTTGATGACTCTCTGGATGGTTTCAGGACCGGTTTCTATATGACCCACAATGTCACCTAAGAGTCTCTGGTTGAACTCCATAGGAAGGCCATGACAGAAGCGAACAAACAGGTCTAGGTGGCCATTTTTACTTCTGAGGGATTTCTCCATGATTCGTTTCAAGAACTCCTCCAGAGATGTTTCACAATTTATTCCTTCAACTAGTTCTTCTTCAAGGTCTTTTTCTAGTTCTTCCCCCAGGAATCTCTCCATCACCACTGTGTTGTTGTTGGTGAAACAGTGGAAGATGTAGACTGCAGCCAGAAACTCCTGAATGCTCAGATGAACAAAGCAGTAGACTGCTTTCTGGAAGATCACACTCTCTCTTTTGAAGATCTCTGTACAAACTCCTGAGTACACCGAGGCCTCTGTGACATCCAGACCACACTGCTCCAGGTCTTCTTGGTAGAACATGATGTTTCCTTTCTCCAGTTGTTCAAACGCCAGCCTCCCCAGCTTCAGAACTTCCCTGTCAGCCTCCATCAGCTCCTGTGGACTCCTCACATGTCCTTCTTGGTACTTGTCCTTCTTCCTCTTCGTCTGGAACAGCAGGAAGTGTGAGTACATATCAGTCATGGTCTTGGGCAGCTCTCCTCTCTGCTCTGTGGTCAACATGTTCTCCAGAACCGTAGCAGTGATCCAGCAGAAGACTGGGATTGCACACATGATGTGGAGGCTTCTGGAGGTCTTGATGTGGGAGATGATTCTACTGGACAGCTCTTCATCACTGAACCTCCTCCTAAAGTACTCTTCCTTCTGGGTGTCGGTGAAGCCTCGTACTTCTGTTACCCTGGCAACACATGAAGGAGGGATCTGATTGGCCGCTGCAGGTCGGGAAGTTATCCAGACGAGAGCTGAGGGAAGCAGGTTCCCCTTGATGAGGTTTGTCAGCAGAACGTTGACTGATGACTTCTGTGTGACGTCAGAAACAAGCTGACTGTCATCAAAGTCCAGAGAAAGTCTGCTTTCATCCAGGCCATCAAAGATGAAGAGAGGTTTACAGACAGCCAGCTTCTCTGCTGGGAGCTTCTGAAGTGTTGGATGGAAAACATGGAGCAGTGTGAGAAGACTGTGCTGCTCATCTCTGATCAAGTTCAGCTCCCTGAATGAAAGCAGAACCACCAAACTGACATCTTGGTTCTCCAAGCCCTCTGCCCAGTCCAGAGTGAACTTCTGCACTGAGAAGGTTTTTCCAACACCAGCGACGCCATTGGTCAGAACCACTCTGATGGGTCCATGTTGGTCAGGTAAGGCTTTAAAGATGTCGTGGCACCTGATTTGAGAGCCACAAAGACTCTGGATCTTGAAAGCTCTCTCCAGCTGCTTCACCTCATGTTGGGTATTAACTTCTTCACTCTGTCCCTCTGTGATGTAGAGATCAGTGTAGATCCTGTTGAGGAGGGTTCTACTTCCTGGTTTATCACTTCCTTCATTTACACATTCACATCTCGTCCTCAGACTGATCTTATGTTCCTCTAAAATCTCCTGCAGACCAGCATCTGCCGAAACAAATTAGAAAAGACAACTGAAGGAAAAAAACATGATTTTGTGATTAAGTTGGAACAGAAACATCTGTAACAAGATGTCTTATCATTATAAGGTCTCTTATTTCACATTATGTGATGCTCAACAATACGATCCATCCTTACAGACAGATTTTCAGACCGCAGATTTATGAATCTGTTTTATGGCCAGTATCTGATCACTGTCCATTTCTGATTCCCAAAGCATATGAGATGAATAGATGCTGACTGAAAAATGTAGCTGCTTTAAGCAACATGAACTCTTTAGCATCATGTCACCATTGTCCTCATTTTACTGTTTGTATCTGACCTTCTCGCACAAACACAGCAGGAGTCTGTTTCACAAAAGCAGAATTTAGAAATCCAGGATAAGAGCTGAAGCTAGGCTTGAACTAGTGTGATGAGTGCATTCTGGGTTTATCGTTTTAATGAAGAACAAATCAGGCTCAGGTGGTCAGACTATGTCAAGCCAGGTTTAAGTGATTCAGGTAAATGCCTGCCCCAGCTTTTATCAGGACACTATGAGGTCGATAACAGATAACTGATGCTACAATGGATGAGTTACGCGCGCCCTGCTTCAAATCAAACGAGCAACATCTTTCGGAGGCTTATAAGGAATTGAAGCACATCAGACTCAAGAAAGGAAACACTGCTGCTATTATGAAGGAACAGACAGGCATTTGGAGCTACTTTTGTGGCAGATGTGCTACACAAATTCTTTCATGCTATCAGATTGTGTGACTTTAACAGGTGCTGTTTTGCTGACTTCTCCACAACTTGTGGAAGAAAAGTGGTGGAGGGATAAAACAGTTTAACAGAGATGATGGATGGAAGCTCTGATTGGAGATCTCCAGTCTTACCTGCTGCACAGCTGCTTTGACTGTCTGGCAGCAGTCCAGCTCCTCGTCTGGGTCTTTCTCCACACTGGGGGAAAGAGGAGGGTTCTGATAATGAGTCCTCCCACCTGCTGGAAAATCAGAAATGTAGTTTCTTATTGACTCCACCACCTTACCACCACTTTACCTTCTAAAACATTTTATTCTGCATTAAACAACTAGACCCACTAAATCTACTCCAGGTACAGAAAGTCTGAATGCATTTTTTTGCAATAATTAGTGAACATTTAATGCAGTCCAAGCAGTTCCTCATCAGAAACACTTTATGTTCGGTGATATTGTGATAAGTAATTATTGTGCAGCTCTAATTAATTTAAAACCTAGAAACAGCCATTTGTTTCTAGGTTTATTGATAAACCAGTGCAGTTTTCTTTCTTAAGTGAACTTCTGGTGGATGAAAGTTGAAATTTCTTGCCTCACAGTCTGTCTTGGACATCATGAAATTTTCTGGGATTTAATATCTGACCCTGGAGATTGTAGGACTTGTTAAGCAAAATATCAGTTTTATCATACCTTAGTCTCCAATCTGACCTTTGACCTTCTGTCTGCAGCTGCCTGATATCAGTGATATGAGCACTGTGATTGGTAGAATGTGATGGTGGGAGCAGGAAGCGCTTGTGCCTCTAGGAATGTCCCAACATAACATAAATGTTAGTTATTGTTCCAGCTCCCACAGACACCAGACCTCTGAGGAACCTGCTAGAGCTTCAGAAAGACGCGAAGGAAACCATTTCGTCTCTTACCTCCACGGTTTGATCTGCTTTCTTAAAGTCCAGTTTGCAACCGAACAAAGAACAAAAATGATTTAAAATCACTTTATTTTCCCTGCATCAATTTCTAACCAGAAATCAAAGTTTAAACCCTGGTTGGTCTCTACAGAGTCACATCCATCAGTTAGAAACTGGTTTCCTACCCTGAGTCTGAGGGTCCAGGATCAGTACTGAAGCTTAGAGGTTCTCCTTTGGAGTGGTCACTCCTCATCGACAGACAGCTTGATCCTAGAAGTTCTGCACTCGGTCCATGGTTCTGACCTCTGAAGCATAAACATGTTGTCATTCAGATCTCATCAATCAGTGAGAAACTCTGTGATAAAAACCACTGAAGAAGGTCTGAACACAAACGGCTGCAGAGAAGCAAAAGGTCCAGAGTGAAACATTCAGACTAATCTGTTGGACCAAACCAAATATTATCTTAATAACTGAGTGCTACTGGTGTAGATCACATGTCCAACCAACACCTGCCAGACAACAGTTTAATGGAGCTGATTAGATCATATTTAGATTAATTATTTTATAAATTACTTGAATAGTATACTCTACTAATACTACAAAGCCCAAAAAGTTCTGGACACGGTCCCATTGATCACAGTCAGTCTGAGAAGGTTGAGAGTAGAGTATTTGCTCCCTGATATCAGAACTAAAGGTTGTTTATCTGGTGTGAGGAGCTGATGTAGCCATCATTAAAGAACAGAACACATGGACCATGAAACAGAACCGTAGAACAAGACCAAAGTTATGGACAGACAGGAGGACATTTAGAAAAATAGAAGCGTTAAAATGCAGTTTGGTATCAGAGCAGATCACGTTCATAAGAGCAGTACATTGGAGTGAAGCTGATGCTCAGACGTAAGTAATCATCTCCTTCATTTCCTGGGGGAGAGTTTATCAGTAGAAGGATTAAAAGGTCCAACTTGATGAGAGCAGAATAAAAATCAGAAGCAGGGTGATGGTAAGGTTGGTTTCATGTTGGGAAGAAATCTCTGATCTCATGGAAAGTAAAGGAAGAAAGCTACAGAATGAACAGCTGCTGTGTGAGTTTTGATTTCTGAGCAACATGATTGTTGTGCCATTATGCACATTTTAAAGTTATTTAATGTTTATTAAATAACCCTCTGTCTGTTAGGTATTGTCCGGTGAATATCAGCCCCGGCAGCTGATATTAGGACAATAGTTGAAAGGAATGATTTGAGCATTGGCAACAACCTACTCTGCACACATATAAAATAAATGAGTGACAACTTCTCTACAAGTATAATAATTTATTAACAGAAATAAATGAACATCCAGAGAACACCACTACAGAATGCTGTTATAATTCAAACTCAAATCAGTAGCTTAGGAGAGGGCGCTGTAGCGGACCATCGACCAGAAATTATATGTCTGCGCACTTCCTGTGGCTGTTGTTTAGATTAGCTTGATGATGGTGAAGATTCTCAGTCATCCAGGTCATGGTCATTCCAAAAAAAGTAAAAAACAAAGCAACTGGACTTGTTTTCCGTAGTTGAAGCGTTTCGCTTCCTCTCCAGGAAGCTTTCTCAATTCAAAAAGTCTGGAGTAATGTGGAGTACCTAGCTTTATACCACTGCCAAACAAAGGCCTTGTAATGGCTTAGATAACATGCAAATTCAACCGAAACAGATCCACCCCTTAGTAGTGGGCAGTCGTTAAAGTCATTAAGTCAGCAGATTGAACCTAAACTGGTCCACTCCTCTGTAACGAGGAGTCATTAGGGTTGTTATTGGCCTGGCTTAAAGGAACGACGTTTTGATCCCCCATATGATGATGATGAAAATCACAAAAGCATGTACTGCTACACATCAATATACAAAAAATAGTTAAGTGATACAAAATTGAATAAAAAAGTTAATTAGATAGATAGAGATGAGACAGTCATGATAATACCAGCAGTATAGTGCAGTGTAGCAGTAGCAGAAGGAAATTATGATAGTAGTAGACAAATGTTGCACTGGTCAGAAGAAGTAGCCAGTAGGAGTTAATACTGAACATGATATTTGTCCCAAAAAACAGCCGTTAGCAGGAATTATTACTTAGTAAGTATCCAGGAGGTACGGGCTTTCATCAACCTGTAATGTGGGTCTGAAGGCATCATTCTGAAAAAAATGGGTGGGAAGAGTCTACAAGGATGTTTACGGCTCTTCTGGTACAGCCATACAACGTCCAAACCAGTGAGACGCTGCAGATCTATCAGTAAATATAATATATACAATATTATACTGTATCTCTTTGGAGTCACATGGATCAGTTAGAAACTGGTTTCTTACTCTGAGTCTGAGGGTCCAGGTTCTGGAGGTTGTATTTCACTCATCATAGATGGACAGCTGGATCCCAGAGGTTCTATCTGTCCGCCTTCAGATCACAATACTCCATCTTCTGGACTTCAGTCTGAGAGAGAAACCAAAACCAATCAGTTCGTAGTGATTCAGGTCCAGTAAGTGTCCTGTAAAGCAGAAAGCTGATCCTAATCATGAGGCCCAGGCCCCACAAAGCAGCCACCAGGAGTGAGCAAACACACACCCGAGCACCCAGCCTCGGACACTGAGGACCACCAACACACCAGCAGGTCAAGGTGACAGCCAATGGAAATGGAGGGGAGCAGGACAGGGAGGTTTAACTACCTAGTGGAGACCTAGGTGGGGAGTAGAGACCGGCACCCCAGAAGGGGTATCCAGCCCCCAGACCTGGGAGGTGGGAGGCACCAACAAACCCAGGTCCATACTCCAGCTCTAAGCCCCCCACCCCGATCCCAGCCCAGACGACCCATGGGCCCATCCACCCAGATATGGGGCTAACATGAACCGAATGGGCTGGTCAACCAGAGTCCACCCAATGAACCCTGAGATGCTGCCTCCCCCATACCCTGCCCTCCATAATCCGGGGGAGAGCAGAAGTGCCAGCCCCAGCTCCAGCCGACCCCAGGAACCAATGCCCATCCCTAGCTCCAAGCCCAACCAGGCAACCCGCTCCTCCTCCAGGCCCCAAACTATGGATGGTAATCATAGAACAGAGGTGTAAGAAAGAACCCACATCTGCCTCCACCTGCTCAAATGTGGTGATGTTGCATGTTGTTCTCAAGTTCATTTAAAAATGGAAAGGCCAAAAATGGGGTGCCCAGCGCAGCCCGCAGCGCACACCCCAGCGCACCCCCCCTGGCACCTCACCCATAAACCTTAATGTCTAAACGTGAATGGGGCAGAGGAAGCCACCAGGGGAGAAGCCTACACAGTCAGTCAGCCCCCCCCCCCCCGCCCCCCCCCCGATACCTCTACTCCTCCTCCAATGTTATAAATGGAAGTGTCTGAGATGTACAACACAATTGGGGCCAAGGATGTCACAGCAGGACTGGGAAATCCTCCCCGCTCCCCAGCGATGACCCCACACGCCAAAGTCCTACATCAGGTAGCGTGTTGGAGCAGGCAGAGGGAGGAGTCTGAGGATGGGGAGGAATGATTGGGGCACCATATGTCCTCCCAGGAAGCAAGCTAGCTCCAATAGTCACCCCCATTCTTCAGAAATCTATGCGGAGAGGGAGGCACCACTAGCCACGCCACCAAAGTCTGTGGAGCTAGAGACAGGCGGCGAGGCCCGAGAAGATTGTTCCCAGAACAGCACTGGCTACCGAGAACTGCCATAACCCAGGACCAAGACAAGGAGCTGGACACGGAGCCATCCAATCTACTCCTTGCTGTCCCCCTCCCCCCACCCACCCACACCGAGGAAAGAATAATTATATTAAACTAACATTTCAAACAATTCCCACACCACATATGACAACAGCCACCCAGGCTGGGTTCTCCCTACCCCCCACAAGCACTAGCAGAATGCACCCCCTGAAGGAGAAAGCAGAACGAAAAATCTATAACCTCAAAGCGCTGTACATTAGTACCAACACACTGTGGGACAGTTGTAATATCTTGTTGATTTTTGTTGGTTGATACTAAAGTACCGTATTTTTTGGACCATAATTATTATAAGGCACAGAGTAAATTTTTACTTCTGTGCGTCTTTGTCCACTAATAAGGCGCACCGGATTACAAGGCGCACTAAATATTCTTCCCAAGTGTGTAATATCACTCCGCTCCTTCACCTCACAGCTCTCTATCTGTATCTGTTGGGAGGAAAGAGTAGTAGGACCACACTGCCCTGTTTCTAATATAAGGCCAAAATAAACGTAACTTTTATATCGAATTAACTAGGGCTGGACAATATAGAAAAAAGTATATCGATAAAATAGAAATCATATTGATCGATATCAATAATTATCAACTTAATTAAGTGCTGCCCTGACCATTTTATGCTGTTGCTTAGCGACATGTTTTAGATACAGAACACTGAATTCAAACTCAACCAATTATTCTACCAACTTTTTATCAAAACTCCAAGTTTAAAAAAAAAAGAAAAAAGAACAGATGCGCTCTGAACTCTCTGAAGGGGGCGGAGCTTGGTTCCTGGGTCTGTGTTCTGATTGGTTGGGAGGATGTAATGGCCGTAATATTATTCTACATGGCTAGAATGCAAAAGGAAGAACAGTTCTTCTATTGAACTTTTTATTGATCCTTTTTTCTATCATCGATATATGTCTATCGATCAATATATATTGATATTGAATTATCGTCCAGTCCTAGAATTAACTTACTAGGTTTATTGTTGCTAGCTAGAAGTTTATAGTGTAACACCGTGTACGCTGTTGTAAAAATTGACCTCTACACGTAGTATCTGAATGGCCGGAGTCCGAGCAGAGTCCGCCTTGATTATGCCTTGATTATGCCTCGAGTATGCGTGGACCTCCGTGGAGTGAACTACTCCCGAGAATGTAGGGGCCTTTACATGAATGCACTTCTAGTTTCGACATTACAGTCAGGCAGTCCTGCTCAGGGGTCCAATCAGGTAGTGACACAGTGTACCATAATGCTATGAATATCCATTGAGTGGAGAGGCTTTGCTGCTTACCAAAGTCGTATTTACACATTTTAACATATTTTGAGCATATTGTACCACATAAAATCTGTCAGTAATCATATATAAGGCGCACCAGATTATAAGGCGCACCAGATTATAAAGTGCACCGTCAATTTTTGAGAAAATGTCAATTTTTGAGAAAATGTAAGGATAAGCTCCTTAAGCTCCTTATAGTCCGAAAAATATGGTAAATATATATTTCTGAAGAGGAGTTTGATTTTGTTGGATCATTCTTGAAGGTTTTTTTCTTTATAGTTGTGGAACATATTTTGATCTGCATATCTTCTGGAACTACTTAGATGGACTACAGTGGAAATTAGAGCAGTATGCAAATAAATGTTATATGTAATCATAATGGTGGACCATTACCACCTTCCACCTAATACCCTTGTTGACATTACTGGTTGAACAGGTGGAAACCTGTTATCTGTGTTGAGGTAGAAAAACCTGTATACAGGTAAAAGATGGCATAATAAAGAATAATGCTATAATTACTATTATTACTTTTAATAACATTATTTAGCATGCTGAGACTCACCCCCACAAAAAAAGTTGCAAAGTTGCAAGAAAGAGAGAGGGATAAAGCTTTTTTGAAGTTTAATACAAATAGATTAACATTAAATCAAAAATATTTTTGTGAAAAAACCTTTTTATTTTTAAATGTATAGATTTCCTGGATTAATATTTTTGTAGAGCTGTGTATTTTATGTTAACATGTTAATCTTTTGAGGAACGCTGTGTACAGAGATAATTGTAAATATTTTTTTCTATTATTGTGGTTTAATGGATCTGACGTCCTTTCAAGTCATAAGCCAGGCATAAGACAAATACTGTTCAATTTAATTAACAAATTGTCTTCTCACTTATCCATTTAAGGTTACTGTAGCTGAGGTGACACAGGTGTACCACACAGTCAGACACAACCTGAGCTACAACAGTGCTGACTGTGCACATAAATTTACCGTGTTCCAAAATTGTAAAGACAATGACTGTAGGTAGAACAAAGGCAGAAGCAGTGGTTGCAGATGTCCTTGCTCCAAAGGCCGTAGGTGATGTTCTCAAGGTCCTAACATCACATAAACCTGTCCCATTCTCATACAGACCAATGCATCAAATAGAGGCAACAGGAAGATGGTTCTGGTTGCTGTTCAGTATTTCAGTCCAGGAAGTGGAGTCACTAAAAAATGCTTGACTTCATTTAAAATGCAGATGAGTCTGCTGCTGGGATTGCAGCTCTCATAGAACAGTCACTTGACAGACTTGGTTTGTCTTATGATCAAGTGGCAGCATTCAGTGCTGACAATACAAATGTGAATTATGGAAAACTTGGAAGAAGAACAAAAAGACCTGCTGCAAGGAAACTGCCATGCCCATATTGTACACAACACAGTAAAGAACGCTCTTGACCAGCTCAGTGTAGATGTGGAGAATGTTGTGCTGAATATCTATGGCTATTTTTCAACATCTGCCAAACGAAGAGCATCTCTCAAAGAGTTTTGTAGGTTTAAATGCCCTAAACAACACCAAGTTCAGTGCAGACATCATGGAGGTTTACCTTCTTTTTTGCAATAATATCCTGTCTCTTTTTGAGGATGTTGTAAAGAAGCTGGAGAGTGATGAAACCACTTGTGTCGAGTTGTATGCAATTGTGGTATCCTACGGTGGCTGTAGCAATCATCACACTAGGGTTGTTTCTTTGGCTTCGTGCCGTTTATTCTTGCACGCTCATAACAACAACCTAAACATGGCCGTTTCTCAATTCACAAAACGCGAGTACGGACTCGCGTTCTCGTCAAGT
The DNA here is from genome assembly GCA_037039145.1 of Fundulus diaphanus. NCBI lineage: Eukaryota > Metazoa > Chordata > Actinopteri > Cyprinodontiformes > Fundulidae > Fundulus > Fundulus diaphanus. Next base: position 39,897,500 of record CM073137.1, read on the forward strand.
CCGGTCTTGGCGAGAACACAGGAAGATCGGACTTGACAAGAACGCAAGCACGCAGCACGTATGGTGTATTGGAACAGAAGCGTACTTGTGGCGTCATGAGACGCACAGGTCTTTAGCATTTCTTTAACATTCAAAACTATTTATATACTACACCACAATAAATCTTATTGAAAAATTTTTTAAAACAACATTTTTAATTTCTAAAAAGCCTAAAAATGATCTTGCCGCGGTGCATTCTGGGAAAGCGGTCAGTCTGAAGAACGCACAAGTCTGCTCTGATGCATGCTCGATAAAGAGGGCGGGCGAGAACAACATCCGGGGATGTGGCGCGTTCTCGCTCTGGCGTTCTCGGCAATCGGAACAGTGCTCGGGCTGAGGCTGATGACGTGTCACGAGCACACGAGACCGCTCAAGAACGTATATTGAGAAACGGCCTATGTCTCTAGCCCGTGGCTTGATCTATCTTCTTCTATATATCAATGGAGCATGTCCCCATAAGTGTAGCATTATAATAGGTAGGTAGCTCCCCCTAGAGGCGTTAACCAATAATGTTTATACATGTCAGTATATCTACCACAGTTATCATAGATAACTTCAAGCAAAAATTCAGAGACAGACGAGATGATCAGTTTTATGGCCACTTAACTAAAGTCAAGCTGCAGCGTCTCCTTCCACATGATGCAAAAATAGCCAGCAGGACCGAGCGCAATTTGTGGCAGTGGCATGTCATTCTGGCAGTTCCGGTGGCAGTTCCGGGTTGCCACGGCATATGCCACTAGGCTGACAGTCTCCACTGGCATCTGCCACAACAGAGACAGGGTGCCAGCACAGGGTGTCAGTGATCTACTGGCACCTGTCACAAGGCTGACAGGCTGACAGAGCGACTTACGCCGTTACGGGCGCTGTCAGCGCCGGTTTTCGGCAAAAGGCTTAGTTAACGTGACTTTAGGTGGATTTTGGTTTTGAAATTATGATCTCATTATTTAATAAACTGTCTCAACCCGTTCATAAAGTCATATTTATTTGATGGAACGATGTAATTCGTATGAAAATTAGTGGCCATTGACAGGGTGCCAGCACAGGGTGTCAGTGATCTACTGGCACCTGTCACAAGGCTGACAGGCTGACAGAGCGACTTACGCCGTTACGGGCGCCGTCAGCGCCGGTTTTCGGCAAAAAAGCTTAGTTAACGTGACTTTAGGTGGATTTTGGTTTTGAAATTATGATCTTATTATTTAATAAACTGTCTCAACCCGTTCATAAAGTCATATTTATTTGATGGAACGATGTAATTCGTATGAAAATTAGTGGCCATTGACAGGGTGCCAGCACAGGGTGTCAGTGATCTACTGGCACCTGTCACAAGGCTGACAGGCTACCAGAGCGACTTACGCCGTTACGGGCGCCGTCAGCGCCGGTTTTCGGCAAAAGGCTTAGTTAACGTGACTTTAGGTGGATTTTGGTTTTGAAATTATGATCTCATTATTTAATAAACTGTGTCAGCCCGTTCATAAAGTCATATTTATTTGATGGAACGATGTAATTCGTATGAAAATTAGTGGCCATTGACAGGGTGCCAGCACAGGGTGCCAGTCTCTCCTCTCCTGGAACCTGACACAAGGCTGGCCCTGGCCACCTAGTGGCAGGTAGCCACTAGGTGTCCCTGGCCACTTTTCAGTAAAATACTCTTTTCAAACCATGATATTGCTTATTAACATGTGTAAAACCTTTAATGATGTGACTGCATTTACTTTGGAAGCAATGGCGTAAATAGTGTTTTCTATGTATTTAATATGCTGTAAGGAAAGAAGCATTCCACACACTGCTGATGTGCTACACAGAATAGTTAGTATGACATACATAGTCATTCTGAAAGCACCTGGCCAATAGGGTGTCAGAGAACAATGTGAGTTGACATCGTTCCACAGAATACTGGAGGGTGAAAATGAGGTCAGGTTGTAGTAGTTGTACCCAAATTCTATGCTGATTAGTATGTGTCTCTCCTTAAATCTATCTAAAATCCAGATAGGCTGCAGCAATGAAGATATATGGTTACTTGTAAAAGTCTTTATTTACTGAAGTTCTTCAAATCTTGCAAAAACTTTTAGTTTTTTTACATCGACAATGTACAAACAGAACTTTTCATAGTCCTCCTTCTTTTCAAAAACAAAAGTAAAATGCTCCACTGGAGAATATTCATTATACTCTTCATTCCATGTCTTGAGGGCTTCGAGAGCTTCTGCTTGTTCTAGTTCGTCCATATCCAGAACAACAGGAAGTGTTATTCTTCCACTAAATTGTTGTTCTCTGCACCAGTCAGCTGCAGCCTGACTATCGACAATGAACGGGCTTCCCTGCAGAAAATGATAGATTAGTTACAGATTGCTAATTTAGCCTACATCAAGGGATCATATTTCCTTTTACATTTGACAAAAACAGATTACATTCAAATAGCTATGTAGTTTAACCCTTTTCTGTTAACCTTTTCTGTGTCTTCTTCTTCCTGGGCTTCTGAAAGTCTGGAAATAAATGAACAAAAACAGAGGAGGGGGGGCTGAGCCAGTACTGTATCTTTTAATGACTGCAGTTTATGTAGTTGTGCACACACAATTGTTATTTACCCCTCATTTTTCTTCACGGTATTTATGAGCATCATCTCTGCTTGGTAGCGGCAAAGGTTGTTATTTTGCAGCCACTGGATGACAACTAAAAAAAATCATGTACAGCAGTTGTACAACACTAAATCAGTCACATTTCCATGTTGAAATTTAGTTTGTTTGTTTTTTTATAATGGTTACTCTTATTATCACACAAATTTAGTATTGGTTATTATTCCCTAAGACCATTTACAGATGAAACATAATTTAAGTTAAGGGCATTGCATGAGGACAAATATTTTTTTATGGGTGTCCACTGTAATATTTGTCAATTGTCTATTTAGATTTGTTTTGTTTTTAAAGTTTGTTTTGGTTATGCAGACCAGAAATCACCTGGAGGTGTTGGAAGCCATTGTAAAATTGGTACCTATTTTTACAGAAGGACTCAAGAGGGAGACATTGTTCAAGTTCAGTTGTTATTCAAGTTGTTGCTGTCACTGAAATATTACATTTTTTGTGCCAGGTTATTTTTGGTAATGTTTTCTGCTTTGTTGTGTTATTCCTCCATCGTATGATCTGTTCAGTTTTCTCCATCTCAATCAAATCAGCATTTGTTGTCTGTCTGCTGGTCATTTTGTGTTCAGTTAATGTTCAGATGAGTACATAAAGGATCAAACCCCTATGTAAAACTCAAATGTTACCCATTTCACATTATAAAATCCTTCTTTAACGCTTTCTGAACATCTCTCATCCTTGATAGTTTTTGGTCCTATCAAGGATGCCTTTTTATAGCTTAGATAACATGCAAATTAAACTGAAAGCCTTTGTAAAGGGGAGTCGATGACCTGGATGACTGATAATCTTCACCAGCACAGATGGACATATAAAAGTGTTTTTGTCACCAAGCCCATTTACACTTACAAACCTATGCCATTAGTAATTGCTTTTTCTTTCTCAGTTTTAGGGACTGAAGCTCACCTCAGGCAGAATCACCTCTGTGACCATGTGTTGGTCAACATCTCCACTGCCAGGGACATACAGAATGTTTTCAAGCCGTGTGATGAGAACCTCTGTCTGTAACAACAAGGGAGGCAGTTATCATGAGTGTCGTTAATTGAAATTGACAAGACTTTTAAATTTTAGCAATTGATTGGATGCTTCTTAAAGTTTTTCTGTAACTAGGATGACACCCTACAGCATTAAAAAAATACAACAAATAATTCAAAAAGAAAGGAAGACAATACTATGGAATCTCAAACAGGACATACGTCACCATTCCCTTGAGCATTCTTTGAGAATACAGCACTAACAGTAGCTCATCCAGTTTTGTATTTTGACATGGTTTTGAATTGAATTACATAAAGCAATGACAACGTACCATCATGTCATTAAAAGTGGTGACATGCTCACTGTATAACCTACTAAGGGCTGGATCAAAGCCTTTGTGTTTTCACAGATACATTCTGTTTGACAGAATGTCACCAGTCTGCAACTTCTTTTCCAGGTCCTGCAACATTTTAGATTAAGTTAAATTCACAATTTTATTTAATTTCCTGAAAAATATGATTGTCTTCTACATAATAATGAATGTCATCACCTTAATCTCAGAATCTGTAAGAATATCTTCTGCTTTGACGGACTGCAGAATGTTGTCGCTGTTAAAGAAAAAAAATTAAAACTTTGCTCAGAATTAGATGAGAGATTGAAAAAAATTAACAAAACTTATGACTTTATTGAAATGTACAATTTTTATTCATGTATATAATACCATGTCTATCTTTGTTTGAGAGGAAAAAAATATATTGGCATGAAAACAGGTATTTATTTACTAATTTATTTACACATTGTGTAAACAGCAGGGCGTCATTATTAGTCATTTAGCCATAGCCCAGAGTTTAACATTTGGCAGTAGGATGTTTTCATTCCAATTCTGAAAGTGCTTGAAAAATAACAAAATAAAAATATTTTTTGTACAAGCATGTATTTTATTAGTGTCATTTATTCCAAAATTGCATATTAAAATGCCCAAACAGGCTATTACACGTTCTGATTTAAAAGGATAAAATATATAATTAATTTGCGATTAATCTTGAATTAACTATCAACATTATGCGATTAATCACAATTAAATTTTTTTTTATCATTTGACAGCCCTAATATAAATACATGTCTTGTGTCCTTCACATTTGTTAATTTAGTTTTTATTGTACAGACTATTAATACGTTTTCTTCTCGAAAGCGGTTAAAGTAAACTAATACCCACTCCCGAGTTCAGACACTAGATGGCGCAAAAGCAATAATCTAACCTACTGTATCTAGATATTTACCTGAGAGAGCACCTGCTAACTAACCAAGAAATTAATGAGAATGTGTGGCAGCATAAACGTTAAGAAGGCATTTAGTCATATTTAGGCCCGAACAATCAACAGAGAAGGTCAAGAGTAAATGACGAGACGAACAGCCATGGTAATGTTACAGTAGAACTTTGGTGGATGATGAAGATTTGCAGGCATGCGTCACAAGACTAGAGGCAGCAGCAGCAGCCGATTTCTCCACCCTCCCAACCAGGACAGGTTGGAGGCTGTCTCGAGCCAAGCATGCAGGTCATATAACCTTTTTGTTACGTTCATAAAGCACTCAAAATTATCCCCCCCCCCCTCCCTCTCTCTCAGCCAAACTTTCACCCTGTACTGCAATGAACTACATCGTTCCATCAAATAAATATGACTTTATGAACGGGTTGAGACAGTTTATTAAATAATGAGATCATAATTTCAAAACCAAAATCCACCTAAAGTCACGTTAACTAAGCCTTTTGCCGAAAACCGGCGCTGACGGCACCCGTAACGGCGTAAGTCGCTCTGTCAGCCTGTCAGCCTTGTGACAGGTGCCAGTAGATCACTGACACCCTGTGCTGGCACCCTGTCAATGGCCACTAATTTTCATACGAATTACATCGTTCCATCAAATAAATATGACTTTATGAACGGGTTGAGACAGTTTATTAAATAATGAGATCATAATTTCAAAACCAAAATCCACCTAAAGTCACGTTAACTAAGCCTTTTGCCGAAAACCGGCGCTGACGGCGCCCGTAACGGCGTAAGTCGCTCTGGTAGCCTGTCAGCCTTGTGACAGGTGCCAGTAGATCACTGACACCCTGTGCTGGCACCCTGTCAATGGCCACTAATTTTCATACGAATTACATCGTTCCATCAAATAAATATGACTTTATGAACGGGTTGAGACAGTTTATTAAATAATGAGATCATAATTTAAAAACCAAAATCCACCTAAAGTCACGTTAACTAAGCTTTTTGCCGAAAACCGGCGCTGACGGCGCCCGTAACGGCGTAAGTCGCTCTGGCAGCCTGTCAGCCTTGTGACAGGTGCCAGTAGATCACTGACACCCTGTGCTGGCACCCTGTCTCTGTTGTGGCAGATGCCAGTGGAGACTGTCAGCCTAGTGGCATATGCCGTGGCAACCCGGAACTGCCACCGGAACTGCCAGAATGACATGCCACTGCCACAAATTGCGCTTGCTGTCTCTCAAAATAGCAGGGGCACATTTCACAGCATTTCTCAACACAGCCGTCTCATATGTCGAGAAATGGTTTGACTTCTCAGAAGACAGCTCTCACTGCAGCCTCTTTCTCTACACCATGGCACCTGGACCTTCAGTGACATTGAGAGGGTGACCACCAAACTCAACCTCATCTATAAGGTCAACATGGATGAACAGTCAATATGGATCCACAGCAAAACCCATTCTGAACAGGCTTAAAGAAGATGAATGGAATGATTGGAAGTCCAAAAGGTGTGGCTGCCAGGTGGGTGTCTCTCTTTCAAGAAGTTGAACTGCCTAACATGACGCCTATTGACAGCCACATCCTCAGCATCCCAGCCCCCACTGGATATGTGGAAATAATATTTTCAAGAATGACCAATAAATGTAGTGACTGCAGGAACATGTGCTCCATGGAGATCATTAAGAGTGAACTACTGATCACTCTTAACTTTGACCAGACTTGTTCAGACTTTTAAAACAGTGCTTTGAAAAACAAGGAGCTACTCACTGCTGCAAGGAGTAACAAGAAGTACACTTGGAAAAAGAAGCAGCTCAGTGTGTAGAAGTGGGAAATCTGTTTACTGTTTAGATCTAATCGACTCCACAGGCCAGAGAAACACAAAGGTTTCAGAAGAACCCAAGTCTATTTAGGTAATAAGAAATGTTTTGCACTTTTTTCTTCTTTAAATGAGCAGGTAAACCTACTTACAGATGTTTGTTAAGGCTTCATGTAATCTAATTTAACAGTGCTCTATATGTAGCAGTCTTTTTTTTTTTTTTCAAATAAAGCATTTCAAGCTTTATGTATGACTAATTACTGTTTTATTTGAAATAAAACAAAATATATTATTGCTGTGAGGATGTTACCCAGTATGAGTCAGGCGATTTTGCGCTATGGTTGTCATCATAGCCCCCTTGAAATGCTGTGGTCGTTGTCCCTTAATTTTATTTCTAAAAGATGTTAACCCTAATTAGACAGGACCAACTGAAAGCAACTAGGAAGTCTAAAAAGGCTCCACGAACCCAGGAGAAACGCGCGTTAACTTACCTCTATTAATTTAGTGGGCATGTTATTTCCATCCGTCCATCTCAAAATGGAGCCTGTTCGGTCGCAGCACAAAAACTTGTTCAATTTCAGTTTCACAGGAAATCCAGTGACTTGTGTGTTTTCATCTGTTTTCAAGTGTCTAGAATCAAAGTAGGATTCATGAGAATAAATATCTACAGCTAACAGTTAAGATTAAATTTTACAGGCTGAAAGAAAACTATAAGGGAGGAAAATCTTCAGTTTTTCTGTTTTAAACGGTCCTGGTGTCAGAAGAGTTCAACTACAGATCCCATGAGTCTGTACAGGAAGCTGCAAAGGCTTCTGGGAAAAGTATCATCTCAAAAATGAAAGCATCACTACCACAGTCTACTACAAGACTGTCTCAGACTTCCTGCCCTGTGCGGTGGGAAATATTTTTCCCCATGAATATAAACAGTAAAAACAGGTACTGAAATACCTAAATTAAAGTTACACACTGAAAGGAGAGAACTACAGACCCACAGGTCTGTGTCTTATTTACCATTAAATGACTTTCAACAGAACAACATGATGTTCATCAAGATGCTGAACTCATCAGATTATAATCAAGTTTAAAAAGTGTTAATTTTAGCTCCATACAAAACACGCTTTAAAGAGTTGTAAAAATACCTTTATTATAAAACAAACCTCTGACACACTTATCCCGCTTAAGGAAAACATTTTCTAAAGTCCACATAGAAATTCTGCTTCTGCCACAACCACTATCGAGCTATTTCCTTCTGGATAATTTTCACCTAAACTAGTGCACTCTCACAAACTCCCACAGGTGCAGGGTTCCAGGTATTAAGTGTTCACTTATATACAGAAAGCCTGTAATTTATTTATTTTCTTTCACTTTCTTTTTTCAGGTATCACTTTACACATGTCAGCTTAAATAATAATACATATGATTTAGCAATGGCATCAAGGTGTTACTCGATTGTATCTGTTGCTTTATGTCTGTTGGTTGTGCTGTTCTTTTTGCATCTCTCTTTCCAGGTGATGGAGCAGACAGAGGACGTTTTATCATTCTCTCCCTTTTATCTCTTCTTTCTTTCACCTCTTCTCTTTTTTTTCTCTTCTTGTTCTTCCTTTACTCTCCTACTTTCCCATTGTAGTGTCCATATAATTTGAAATTCTCCCTGCAGGAATCACAATAAAGCTATTTACATGCATAAATCAAGCAGAGCACTATGGCGAAAGCTGTTTGCTCCACTTGTGAAAGCAAAATCTGTCGAGTTCTATTTGGCATTAAGACATCAATTCCTATTGCCACATTGCTAGACAGGACACTGGGGAAAAAAATAAATAAAAATTCTGCTTCAGCAACATTCAGCCATCATTGAACAGGTCCTCTTCTTTTTGAGGTAGAGGAAACAGCTCTCAGCTTGGCTCTGGTCCTCAAACTCTCCCTGAGAAGAAATATGACCGAAACTCAACATCTTCTGCTACAGGTTCAGCCCATAGCAGGAATAAAGGATTCAGGAAGCAGACCTAAAAAATAAATTAAACAGAAGCTGTATTCAGATTCTTACCAAAGAGCAGGAATTTTTCAAATTAAAGAATAGACGAAACAATGACTCAGCAGAAACTGTCTCTTTCTTTGTAACTTCAGGCCCCTAACCTATTTAGAGGAAGTAAAATAATCCAGAAATAAAGCAGATCAATGAGTCGCTGCGGCATCAAACAACAGAACCAAACATTTCTAATCAGGAGCTGCTGTAGTCGTCCTATTAAAGCTATTAGAGAAGGAAGGCAGTTAAGCCATCTTTCAGATGGGAATTTAGTTTTCAGTTTGAAACAGTTTTCACGACTTCCCGGCTGATGCTGAGACTGGAGCCTATTGGGTGACAGCAAGAAGAGACGAGGGGCCAAATTTTAAAATCCTTCGCAGCAGCACTTACGCCTGCAGTCAGCACTTCTCTTCCGAGGACACCTATGTTTCTGCAAGTGGTCTTTAACAAATTAAACATCTTTCTTTCTTAAAGATAATTGAGTTATAAGTTTATTTAGCTATTCCCAAGATAATTTCAGTGGCTCACCACGTAAATTTTTATTAGAGCTGTCAAAATCAATTTGTTAATGAAAGGAAATTAATCTGAGAAATTAATTAATTTCTGCACATACAAATGGTTTTTAAAAATACTCACCTGTACACTGTGATCGCACACCGTCTCTTTCTCCTGCATTGTTTACATTTCAATTGTTTACTGTTAAATCACTGCTGCACTTTATCCTGTAATTTACTGTAATTCTCAAGCTGTATGCAAACGGAATTTCGTTCTGTACGCACTCTGTGCATACATAATGACAAATAAAGTTGTCTAAGTCTAATTTGTCTATGGATGAACCCAGAACCACACACACGGGACTTAAAATGAAAGTCTTTATTGAAGGTTTGATGGGATGGAGGGTGATGTAACCAGCGAGGTAGAACTGCACGGGAACAGGGTGATGGTGTTGGCAGGAGCTGACGGCCCGGAGAGAGACTTCTTGGAACCAGGAACAGGCAGCAGGGTCCACAGCTCGGAAGAGAATTGACAGTTCAGGGGAGAACCCACCAGAGCTCGGCAGCAGGCTCTTCTGTAAGGCAGAGGGGAACCGGAGCAAGGCAGCAGGATAAACAGGGCAGGTAAAAGGTAAAATGGACAGAGCTGCTATGAAGTATCTATGTAAATAACTAAAATATATGAAGTGTGATGTCTGAAGTTTTTTAAAATCCATGTTTTTTTGGTCAGTTCCTGAAAAATAACAGTATAGGACACAAGGGGTTTGCCCCGACAGCAGCATAATCCATAAATACTATAGTGAACTGATTATTAGTGTGCATGCAGTGTGCATTCAACATTATTGACAGCGTCTTTCTCAATCTATGATGTCCTAAACTATCACAGTTTTAACAGGAATGGGCAGAATTATTTTATTAATTGAGACTCCAAATGTACTGACGAGACTGAGAAACACACTGAACCCACAGAGGAATTTTGAGGGATACTGCAAAGTCTGCAACCTCAGTAAAATACTACACACAAAAAAAAAAAACGGGAGGGAATGAGGCTCCTCATTTATATTCATAGAGGTGTGACAGCGTGCTCTAACTGTGACCAAGTGGCCAAAAGCATTGACACTGTTCCAAAACAAAGTATGAAAAGGCTCAACATTATACATCAACTATATCCCTGGTGAGACTCATTGGCTAAAAGCTGTGAAACAGATAAGCTGATATAGCAATAAAGCTAGCGTAGCAATATAATGGAGAAATAGAAAACTAATAAATGACAAAAGTCCTGTTGGTAGCATTGCTATCATTATCCTAGCATCTATGCTAACAACAGAGCTAAGAAGACAAAGCTCTTACCTTCATAATCGAAAAGGTGTTGTTCCACAAAGAACTTGTCATCTTTGTCGAGTTTGGAGGCTGGTGTGGTCGAAAGCTTTTGTGCCAGTCCTTGCACGTCTCCCAAACGAAATTTGGGTATATTGGTCAGGGACTGTGTGAATTCCCTATGTAAAAACACTGCTCGCGGAGAAAGCGGAAGTAAAGATACCTTGCTTCACCGCAGAACGGAAGTTGCATGACGTCACTGTGAAAAGGGTCTATTGTCATGGTTCTAGGAAGCTCTTTGACAAGGGTCTGAGCTTTTCTTGGGTCTTTGGGTGGGCAGGCAGGATGACAATCAGGAAAAGACAGGTTGACAAACAGCTCCTTAAATCTCTACCAGCCAGAGTGAGGACATTGATAACAATGGTGGCATTCCATCATCAGAGATCCTCAACTGTGGAAAGAACTCAGACTCCACACACACACACACACACACACACACACACACACACACACACACACACACACACACACACACACACACACACACACACACACACACACACACACACACACACACACACACACACCAGGATCAGGACATCAATAGTTCTGGTGACTGTGCTGGCTCTCCATTATAGATAGAATATCCCACTGAAAATGTCTAGAGCAGTGGTTTTCATTTCCGGTCCCCAGGACCTACTGTCCTGCATGTTTTAGGTGGTTCCCTGCTTCCACACACCAGACTTAAATCAGTTGGTGATGTGGAGTTCTCTGCAGCCCTTGAAGGCTGCTGAGGAAGTCATGCAATCATTTGATTCAGGTGTGCTGGAGAAACATGTAGGACAGTGGGTTCTGAGGACCAGGATTGAAAGTCACTGGTCTAGTCTGTATTTCTGATTAATTTAATTCATTTTAAGAGAGGACCAACTGACTGATGAATTTTAGTGCTAAAAATTAAATGCCTCCAATGGGACCCTAAGTCGACGCCAGTTGTGAGTAAAGGCACTGCTTAGGATCTGGTGAAGGCTGGAGATCTAAGAATGGCCTCTACACCGGCTCTGGCGGAGGGGCTCCAACAGTGGGTCCCACCCTGGACAGAACTGCCCATGCAAAAACACCTATGTAAGAAGAGCCTGCTTCACTGTAGCAAAAGCTTAATGTAAATGATAAAGAGGTTTGTCTTGTCAAACTGTGCAAAGCGAGACTCTGCTACTGTAGATAACTGTGCTATAGTCCTCGGAAGAAGAAACCAGCACCTATGAATCAATATCTCAAAATCAGTCATTATGTGTACCTGTGCCGGTTCTGTTCCCTGAGCCGAAGAACACAAGACTTTCTGTCTCTTGGGAGTCTGATATGGATGTTCATTTGGTCCAAGCTCGGAAGAGAATGAGTCAATTTTCACTGAAAAGAAAAAGACGAAGTAAACAAAATCTATAGAATCAGGTGTTGGGTTCTTATTTCGCATGATGACCCAGAAGCAACAAACAAAGAGACACTATATAGTTTGAAAGTTTTTTTGAAGGGTGGAAGGGATAATGGATATAGATGTGAACCCGGCTTGAAAGGATCTGGTCACGTACTGTGAGAGTGAGAGAGGCGACGTGGGCACCAACAACAGATGGTGTTTGATGGTGCGACAGAGGCTGGCTTACAGGAAGACTGATCAATGATGGACCAGAGGGAGGGATTCTGACTCTGATTGTCAATGAAGAGCAGAGGTGCGGTTCCAGGTCCGGTGTTTGGATTTACGGTGGAGGGTGGACAGCCCAGATGGTGACCGGATGACGTCGGCAGGTATGGAGGAGCAATGGCTGACTGGAATGCCAGGAAGGCTTGTAGGATTTGGGACTTCCATAGGACTGAGTGATGATGACCAGGTGGTAGTGATGGGACATCTGAAGCCAGGCTTTGAGGCTTGTACCGAGTAAAAAGGTGGGAGTGTCAGATGAAGCCCCGCTTTGATGCTTGTGTCGTCTTGCAGAAAACCATGTGATGCCTCACATTGCCGTGGACACATCACTGCTTCATTGCACATGTTGGATTTCAAAATAAAAGCTTGAACAGAGTAACCAAAGGGATGGATGCAGAGAATCAGTGCTTTGTGGGTTGTTGTAGACAGCAATCAAGTAATTGCCTCACACCTTGTCGCAAAATTATGTCAATCTGTTAATGTCACCCTGGTGATCAACTGAGGAGAGGAATGTGATGGTAGACAACCATGAAATGTTGTGTAGACTCTGATTTAAGTGGGCCACAGGGAGGAGTCCGGGGATGGGGAGCAAAGGACTGGGGAGCCATCCCAGGGAGCCAGCTCCCCTACTGACTCCAATAGGCACCCCCGCTCCCCAAAAGCCCCACCCGGAGAAGGGGGCCCCGCCAGTGGCACCACCATAGCCCGGGGGCCAGGGAGAGGCCAACCCCCCCCCCCCCCCCCCCCAGCCCACCCACCAAGCCTACTGGCTTTACCCCCCAAATAAATAAATAAATAAATGAATAAATAAACATAAATAAATAACTAAACAAATAAATAAATAAGAGGGCTCGCACGAGTCGTCCCGAACCCCACCCCCCAGGCGAAACCCGCACCGGGAGACTACCCGGACCAGGACCGGGACAGGGGGCCTGACACAAGCTTACCAGAATGTCCATTCCCCCCCACCCCCACCCCCCACCCGTAGATTTAATCCCTCCCCAACACTAACATTCAAACAACTCACCATACATTCGACAGTAGACAACCAGGCTGGGTTAGTCCCTACTCCCACTCCTTCCCCTCCCCCCACTAGCAGAGTGCCGATCCAATGAAGGGGAAGAGCATCTGCCCTGAGATGTTAATGTCCCTGCCCCCCTACCAGCTCAACAGGCCCTGAGGCCCCCCAGCGCACCAGAGGCCCCGTGCAGGGGCAGACACCCGGGCGCGCGTCGGCCCAGACACCCCCCGGATCCGGAACCCCCGAGGCCCCTCCGGGGCCCCCGCCCGAGGGTGGCGCGCCCTAGGGACCCCTGGCCCCCAGACCCACCCCGGACCCACCCAGCGGCAGCACAGCTACCAGGTCAGTAACCCACGTCCGTCACCGCGTAGCTCCCCAAGAGCGCCGCAACCGGCTCATGACATTTCAACAATTGCCGTCAAAATTTGGTATCCCTAAAGAACACTTTTTTGGTTTTCTCCAAATTTGCCATTTCATTGGTTCTATGAGGCTCTCATTCTGGCTTGGTCATACACAATGAGATTCAGAAATTCCTTGTCGACCGGGAAAATCTCAGGCATTTTATTTCCGCTTTCTATGCAGCGCTCTACTCTCTAACCCCAGGTGGCGCCGGGGACATTGCACGGAAATGGGAGGGAGACCTTGACACATTATATATCGAGGATGACTGGCAAGAAGCTATTAATGTGGTTAACTCAACCTTTATATGTAATACATATGTATATGTATAAAATACTACATCGTCTACATATAACACCTCTTATACTGAATAGGATGGATCACCAGCTCTCTCCCTTATGCAATAAATGTGGAAGAGAGGTTGGAACGTATTATCATTACTTCTGGCAATGCAGACTGATTAAACGATTTTGGGGTGCAATTTCTAAAGAACTGAGCGACGTGTTTCATGTAAAAATCAGCTCTGACCCAGGCCTGTTTCTTCTCGGCCTCCCTTCAAAATCAATCACTTTGACACAATCGCGCTTCAAACTTTGTGACAAATTATTGCTTTTGGCTAGAAAATGCATTTTAATCAATTGGATTAAGGATAAACCACCAACTATCACACAATGGTATAGAGAAATATTTAGGGTCCTCCCACATGAAAGGATTAGTGCAGTTCTTAAGGGTAATGAGAAACATTTCATTGATATGTGGTCTCCTGTGCTAAGCTATCTACCTAAAGAGCTGACACAACTTGTGATGAGAGGTCAGAATCCTGGAAAGTGGAAGGCCTCACCAGGCCTTAACTAACTAACATCCTCCTTTTATATTATAATGCATCTTTCCTCCTTCTTTGATCACCTGGCTAGACATGACTGTGTTGATGTCAGGCTCTAAATATGTCTGTTAATGCTTGCCGACTACTGAGGACATGATTTAACGTGAATGTGACATTGTACGAGGCTTCCTTTTATTTATTTATTTATTTTTCAATTTTTTTTATATGTATGTTTTTTATATGTGCATGTGTATGCACATGTATATGTATATATGTTATATATGTATATATATATATATATATATGTGTATACGTGTATGTATGTGTATTTATTTTTTTTTTGCTTTGTTTGTTGTCATTGTTGTTTTTGTTTCTGTTCCGTATACCATACACATGTAAGATGACTGGCAGCACGGTGTACAATTCTTTATTTTTTTCTGTTTGTGAAAATGCAAAAATAATAAAAATGTAAAAAAAAAAAAAAAAAAAAAAGATTAATGTGATGCATCAAGTTTTAGTAAAGTATTCACATGTATAAACAGCAATTTTGGCTCTTTTTAATTGATTAAACTTGTGGCCCTTTTGGCCTTCAATCTGCCGTGGTACAAATTGCTCATATTTTATGCCTCTGCTTGGATTTGTGTTTATTTGTAAAAGGGAAATGTCTTATTTCTGCCCATATCTATACTCACTAAACAATAACAGCTTTGTCATACATGTTATTGTAGCTTACTTTAAATACTATTATGCGACATACTGACTACTTACATGAGAAGTCTGTAGGCTACAGACGATAATTATTCTGAAGGAGGGTATCAGAAAATGTGAACACATAGGCACCTTAAAGAAAATAATGTAAACCTCAGTCATATTTATTTGACCTTTCTATCTCTCCATAGATGTATAAAATCATTCAGTTCTCATATATGTAAAGCGTCTGGGTTTCAGTCCCAATTCCTGTCAGTGCTAAATGCTTTTCATACATCCTCCAATTTAGGAAAGTTACATGAAATTGTTTGTTTTGAACATCAGTTTTTCATAATTTACAGCATTAAATTGTGCATTAAAGTGCTTTAAGTGGAAGGTCACAACTACAACGAACATCTTGAGATAAGGTGAGAAGCTGTAACTGACCTATCTAAACAACTTACCATTCTGAAATTGTTCAGGGCACAGAATTGTTCTCTTTACAAGACTACTAATTCTACAAGCAATATATATTGTGACTCTAGGAGGCGCCATTTCTTGTGCAAACCTCAAGCAGGAGTGTACCATGCCGATAAAGCAACAGAGTAGATGCAGAACAAAACATTTATCAGTTAGCTATTTTCAGAAAAACAAATCAGGCGGGGTGTCACAGTGTGTAGGGAGAACAGTTTTGTGAACATCAAATCATCAAAGCAATATCTGGAACCAAACGTAATTATTAGATAAACATGTCACTGCATATGCTCACACATTATCGACTCTGTTCTGCAATCAGGCAAACATAACATTTCATTATGACTCAAAAAGAAAAGACTCCTTTGAAAGCATGTTGCTGAGGTTCAAATTATTCCCATTTGTCCAGTTTCTGCCGTCATACAGGTCAGGGTGGCTTACCACTGCATACATGAGAAGCAGGCTACAGGTGATTACATAGTCAGATGGCTATTGACAGAAAATATGAACATATATGTACCTTAAAGAAAACAATTTAAACCTTAAATAACTTATTTATTTGACCTTCCTGTTTCTCCATAGTGTATAATGTCCTTCATCTTTAGATAAAACAATATGTCGCTGTCAGTCCCATTTTCTCATGTCAGAACTGGATGTTATTACACGCTTCCACAGCAGCAAAGTCAGATGAAATTGTCTGTGTCTGAGCCTAATTTTTTTATTTGGTCACATTCAGATTATAATGTAACAGGATGAAACATTACAGTGGTTTAGGTTCGAATTTTAGCTTTCGGGTTTATTTCAGACATGATCAAACACATAAAATAGAAACAATTCATCGCCATCATCCTATTTCAAGTGCAGGATATCTAATTATCTTATTTTTGAGGTAAATATACTCATACCATTGGCAAATAGTCTTATTTACCTGCTCAAATCAAGAAAAAAATGCACTAATTTCAAGAAAATGATTATTATTAGTTTCCTTTTTTGTAGTGATACTACTGAATTATTTACACTATTTATTGTTGTATTGTGGTTTAGGTTTCAGAGGAAGGCCATAACTACATGGAACATTTGAAGTTGAAGGGAAATGCTGTAACTAAACTTTTTTAACAAGTTTCTGTTGTGATATTGTTCAGGAAATGAACATTAGAGCAAAGATTTGTTCTATTCACAATCTGATGGATCTGTGTTTGTGGTTGTAGTACATTGATGTTCTGCATCCATCCTTATGGTTACTCTGTTCACGCAAACTAAATGTTTACACTATTTACACATTCTTCTAAAGAGGAGAGCCAAAGTGTACAGAAGACAGAAATAGCACCTGTTACACTATGACATGGTGACAGAATGAGGTGTTGCGCTTCATATGATGAAATTATTTTTCTTTCAGTATCATAATTAGCATTTTACAATTAAAAATCTAATAGTTTTTTGTTTTCTCATTTCTGATGAATACCACAGACCGAGCATGAAGGTCTTTTGTTATGCCAGCCTCCTCCCACTGTCCAGAAACATGCATTTTAGAATAGTCGTTTAAATTTTCCTAAGATCTGAGAGTGTGCACGTCTGGTTTCATGTTTCTGTGATGGACTGGTGACCTGTCCAGGGTGTAGCCAGCCTCATTCCCATTGACTGCTGGAGATCAGCACCAGTCAACCTGCAGGGATTTACAAAGTACAGTAAGTGAAGGCTCTATATTTCTTCAGTTGTTTTGTAAATAAGCCAGTGTTGGGTTGTGCTCAGTTCACTTTATACCTAAATATTGAGAAATGCTAGTCTTATCCAGTGAAGTGACAGTTAGCACGGGGTTGCATGTCAGTGCATGGGGAGGGTAAATCATAGATAAGCATGATTTGGCAAGCTGTTTGAAATTGTGAGCCTGCCAGATCTTAGATTCCCCCTGCTCATACAGCAGCCTCACATGTTGTTTTTTCCTATTTTTATTTTATCATCTTTTCCATCAACCTTTTTGTCCTTCTTGCTTTCTGTTTTACTCTGTCTGATGAGTGCAAACCCCTCCTTCAACACAAGTTCAGCTTGTGAGACCAAGACGTTGTCGGTTCTTGCTCTAATCTACACAGGCTCACTAAACTACACACCCATGCCTATTCTTCACATGGCATCGAACTTTGCAACTGTGAAAAGAAAATATAAGTTTATATACAAACCTGTCTTGAGAGTTATTAAGGTTTTGCGTGATGGCAGAGGAAATTAATCCCATGCAGCTTGTGAGGGACCGAGGTAAAACGCATGAGGAGTCAGGAAATTATTCAAAAGTTGGGGTTTTTATTTTTAACCCAAACTTACAAAAACGGTGGGTTCCAGAGTCATAAAAGAGGTCGAACAAAGAAAAACAAACTTTAACGGAAGCAAACTGTGCCCAAACTAACTGACTGCACAACCAAACATAACTGACCTCCAAAGAAATGACACACAAGGGTATATATACACTGGCTGATCAGACCAATAACACAATAGGGGTAATTAAAACCAAACAAACAAAGCAGTACAGTTACATTTGGCAATAAACTAATCTAAGAACAATGAAAACACACCAACCTATAAGTACAAACCCTAAGTGAAATGCAAAGAAAAGAAAGAAAAATACAAATTCCCCCTTCCAGCAAAAGCAGGTGGAACAGTTCAATTTCCCCTCCCTGTATTTAGTTGATCTCAGCCCTGGCTGCCATCTTTTGTCTGGCCAAACTCCCAGGCACCATGGAAGGTAAGAAATAAAGATTAGTAACAAAAACACAAAAAAGATATGGATAATTGACTATAAGTACAAAAGTGAACTAAATGTGCGTGCTTACAAATAGAACACATGTACTTAAACTAAGAATAAAGTTTTATTGCAAACTAAAGTGCACATATACTGATTGGTAAATGAAAAGGTGAAAGTGCATGTGTAGTACCGACTTTTAAGGTGTGGCCATGGGTTTGGCCATCACACAGCTATTGGCCACATATCAAAAGAAAAATGCAACCAGCGGCTTCATATTACTACAAAACACATCTTTTTAAAAATGGGAAGAAATCTTTATTTATTTCCTTATTTTTTAAACAATGTTTTACTTGTTTATAAACCAAATATATTCTCCAGTGATATCAGCTGAAAAAAGTAGTTTTCTGCCACAGTTGCTTCACAAGACCATGATTATTCATTCACCGTGACCTTACTGAAAACGTCCATTATGTCATACTTTCTGTCCTGTGTCCAAACCAGCTCAGTTTGTTGTAACTTGACAATAATTGTTTGCAGATGTGAATATTTCATTTGCTGGCTTCAGTGCAGTTCTTACCGATCCCAGAAAAACAGAACCAGAAAAAAAAGCTCTGACATAAACTTTCCTTAATCTAATAAAACACAGGATACTGTTTTTATACTTGGTTTTTATTTCTACTCACTGTACTCTGTAGGGTGACAATTCGAGATATCATGTACATGTTATGTTGTGTGGTTTTGGAGTTGATCCAAAGTGCAAACAGGATCATGAGATGAGCATAGTGCCGATTTTTGAGAACTTACAGAAAACCGCACCAGGGATACCGAACATGGAGCATGGGAAGAATAACATGCAGTACAAGGGGAGCAATGGAGAAAAAAGCCAGAAAACAGGAGAAGGAGGATCCAGCAAATAACTTCAACAAATACTGAGGGCAGAATGGAGAATACCATAGAATGCAGGTACGTTTATCAGGGATTGCGTGGAGCGGCTGAAGCAGAATTAACTCAGAGGGAGATGAACAAAGTCCCAAATAATCTTCTGAACAAGGGTAAACGCTGATACTGACCAAAGGCAATAAACTAGAGAGCACCTTGGCACAGAACACAAGATGAAACTAAAAAACTTAGCACAACAGAATGAACCTGTATGGCAACACGTTATTGACATTAATGAACACAAAGGAATGAAATACCTTTTAGAACACAATAACAGGGAGATGTTGGAAAAAGAGGCACAAAAGAAAACCAAAAACCAAAGGGTCATTACAGTGCCTGAGGTTAAGCTTTACTTCCTCATTCTAACTCCCGTGAAACACTCCAAACGGTTACATTTATGTTAGTCTCTTGGAAATGAGCTAAATCTGTGGGAAGTCTAGTATTATCAAAATGGCAACTAAATTCAGAACAGAAACATAGTAATCACATGCATCCCTCCACCAGTCTTTCAGTTACTTTCACTTTTCACTATACGCAACTTATGTTCACAAGAGCTAAATATTGCAAACCAATGACTGCAGTGTATTTATGCTCCTATTGTAGTTAAAGTCACACCTTTAAATCTGATACTAGAAACTTACCTGCAAAAGCCAAACAAGATGCTTTACAGGTTGTTAGCTGCTGTGGGCAGCTTCATGTTTCACAGACAGCCAGTCTTTAGGAATTAAGCACACAGTGAAAGATTTTGAACTTTTTAAACAGATATGTTAGTTAAGATGTAGGTGTTTGTCTAGGCTGTGCTGCAGCCAAAGCTGTTACTAGAGGCCACTGAAAGCATGCACTTGTAAAATGCAATCACATGTGGTGCAGATTTATGGGGTCAGTGAGGAATGAAACTGGAGCAGCTAGGATGCCTTTCATTCTGCCTGTCGGTCATCAGCCTTTTTCTCTACTAAGCAAACAGAGCAGGATCGTTCATTTTAATCTTGTAAGAACTGAACACAGTAAAGAGAGTAAATTCACTTGCGCAATTAACCGTCATTTATCAATTAAGAGTAATTATTAGACAGACAAAATGGCACAGAGATGTTGAACAGTGCAACTGTTTACTTGAAAAGAAGATAACTGTTTTCTTTCTTTCTTATTTAAGGATGGGAGAGCTCTGATGTTGTTTCCGTATATTCTTTTCTTTTGCAGAAGCAGCACACCTTTTCCCTCATTAATGTGAAGGACACAGTGTCTTTCACCACTATACAAAGGGCTTTGTTCTAGGTAGTAATATGTTGTGACCTAAAAGTAGATTATTTAATAGAAGAATCTACTCTTATCAAATTTTCGCTAGCCAAGTTTCCAGGTAAAAAAAAAGCGTGACTTAAAAAACTTAAAAGATGTGATTTAATTTAATAAACTTAGAGTTTTAAGTTTAGTTAGAAACAGCATAATGAACACAGCAGAGACACAAGGGAGGAGAGTTTCAAGGCCAAAACCTCTTTTGAGAAACTATCCTATGGACCAATGAGAAACTTGGTGTGGGTGAGTGGGTCCTGTTACATCTGACATAAAAGAATCACAGCATTAAAAACAAAACATCATCACAACCACAGTCATACCATTGTGGTGGTAGCTGGATGGCCTGGTGCTGCTTTGTTGCTTCAGGACAAAGTCGCTTTGCCATCATATGATATGATGAAATCATGAATCCATCTTTACCAGCCAAACCCTGAAGAAAATGTCCAGTCATCAGTTTGTGACCTTGGGTTACGCAGCAGGACGGTGATCCAAGGCACACTAGTAAGTTCAGCTCTGAATGAGGTGGGTGGCCTAATTAAAACAGGCTATTCATGATCAAGACCCCTCCAGGCTTTCTAAATTAGACTAATTCTGCAAAGAAGTGTGGGTCAAAGCCCTCCAAAGCAACGTACAAGACTCCAGTTATCAATGCTTGATGGTAGTTGAGATAGCTCAGGATGACATTACCAGTTATTGAGTTTTGGGAGCAATTACTTTTTCATATAGGGCTGGGATAGCTTCTTCCCCTCATTAAATGAAGTCATCAATTTAAAAATTGTGTTTTTGTTTCCTTAATTTACCTTTGATTTAATAATCTGAAACACTTATATGTGATTTAAAAAAGCAAAACCAGAAGAAATCTGTTAGGAGGTAAATACTTTTTCACTGCACTGTGACTGCCAAAGTTTGTTATTCGTAATTTGAGTAAATGAACTGAACGGTTAAGTGGAAATTTAACCTTGAAAACAGAGTTTTCGTGTCATAAAGAATATGCAAACAAAGCTGGAGGGCAGAGTTCAAAACTAGTCAACCCACTCTATGATCAAAGCTTCTCTGACATCAACAATCACATCCATTTGTGTATTATATTGTCTCCTAATAATTTAGTCATCTTTGACATTCACTGTGATTAAAGTAGGAATGTAGTGAATCCTAGCTTTTGAAATGTCCATTGTTACCATTTTTGCAGTTTGTTGCAGGTGTTTTCTTTCAGGTTATTTCCTGCGTTGATGAAGATAAAAAAAAACGTCATTAGGCAACCTTCCGCTCCAATGGCCATTATAAATACTTGCCTCATTAGCAGGCAAATAACAGCTTTAGTGCCAACATATGCAGTAAAAGTGAAATTACAGTGCCTTTCAAAATTACTAATACTCCTTAAACTTGTTTCCATTGTGTCAAGTTATAATCACAAACCTCAATGTAATTTATTGGGATATTGTGTGAAAAACCAACACAAAGCAGTGTTTAATGTGAAGTTGAAGGGAAAGTATACATGGCTTTCAAAATGTTTTACAAGTAAAAAAAAAGTGTAATGTGCAACTGTATTCAACCCCCTTTATTCTGGTCCCCCTAAATAAAGTTAACGTTTATGCTTTATTTTTCTTACATTTCTGAATTATGCGCTACTTTGTGTTGGTCTACCAAACACAGAGCAACGACAACAAAATATATTGAATGCGAAAAGTTCAAGGGATATTCGGGCTTTTCCCAAGACAGTGCGCACATGTTTTATGAGCAACATAATACGAAATGGAAATCAATTTCTAAGGTACCAGGAAGCAGGTTCTGTGCAGAAGAGATGGAGCCTGGCCTGGCCAGCAGTACAGAGCGGATGAGAATATAAAGAAGGTTTTGTTGGTGTATGTAGAGCAGCCAGAGAACGTTGTTCCTTTGACCTCATTACTGAAGCTTATACTAGTACTGGAGTTGTGGAGAGGCATAATGGGCCTGTTTAAATGCCCAAGAATGTACACTCATTTGCAGCAGCAAGACAAACCCACGCAACGCCGGTTTGGCTTCAACTCTGAATCCTCCTAAATAGAGCTTTGTTCAACATGTACATGAAGTATCAAAAAGTAATATGCAAAGCAGGAAACATATAGTCAAGCAAACACGTCTGGTCATTTGAATAAACAGCTTCCATAAAAGCAAACATGCAGACTATAAAACACTGTGTGAGCTCAGTTTCTTTTTCTGCCTGAGACTGAGGTACCAGTGAGTGTGACATCCTGGCCTCTTCAGCTGTGTGACTTTGCATTTTGGATAAACGGAACAGATTTGGACACCAACAAAACGAGCAACTAGTCACAGGTATAAAAGTAAGTGTTTGCCTATATTTTTCAACAAGTTCAGACTGTACCAGTTCTGGTACAGATCATCATGCTTCTGCAGAGGAATTAAGATGTTGCCTTTAGTCTAATCCCACCTTTCCCGTGAAACTGAAGATTCAGTTTCACTGGATTATTCAAAACATGTCTTCATTAGTATTTGTTTTAACAAATTTTGAAGCAAAGCTTTAGCAAAGCTGTGTACAACAATGATCATTTGCAACCTGTTAGGATGATATAATAGAATTTTGTCTACATAACCTCAATTGTAGTTTAAGTTTGACCAACATAAAAACTCCTCAGATAAAAAACAACAAACATGATCTTACAATGTTTAATAGTTTTTTTGGAGTTTCTGTCAATTGAAAATAGATGTCAAGTAATCTACAATCTGATTGGTTTATCAGTCATTGTCCTGCTTTATTTGTGCTCTGATCTGTTGTTTACCTGATGCCACTTGGAGCTGTGAGGAATTTTTAGAGGTGATACAGTACCTTATAAAAACATGTAAACTTTTTCAAATTTTGTCATGTCACTGCCGCAAACTGCGTTGCATTTTAGTGGAAATTGAAAACCATGTTTTAACTCCGGGTTCCTAAATGTTTTTCTTTCTCAAACCTAATTTTATGGAACCTTTTTATCCACTTAGGAAGTTCGTGAGTGCCTTTCTACTGGGGAATGACCTCCCATGATGCTAAGCCGCTCCTGTGGTCTAGACTAGGAACACTAATCTTCTAGAATTTGATTAAAAGCAGTGAAAGCAGGCTAAAACCACAATGATTTTTTTTGTTTTGTAGCAGTTTTGAAATAAGAGCCACATCCTTCTACAATTCTACAGTGAACTGCATGAAAATGTGGAGATAGAATAATTTTAAATTACCTCCACTGAGCCCAACTCCAGAGTGTGTCACAAAGGAAAAAGGAGAACTTCAATCAGGATTACAACCAAATTATTATATCATTTATGGCTATTTTATTTTTTTGAGCTCATGAATGAAATTCATATTACTTCTCATTAAGTAGAAGTTTAAAATAATCCACAGATCTTCAATAAGTGAAGCCTTAAACGTGTTCAATAGAAAGAGTAAATCCACATACACATGCTGCAGCAACATGGCCGCTCCATTCAAGCTTAAAAATCAATGAATATTCAACAGTCCTGGCCAGAGGAATTCCTTTTCACTGTTGCTCAGAAATGAAAGATTTTAAGAAAATTGAAAAAAAAGTTCAAACTTTACAGGTAAAAATCTCTTTTTGATGAACGTAACTCTTTATTGTGTAATTGCTAAAAGTAATTACTTTTTAAGTCTAAATATTTCCTGTAAGGCTGTAGGATTTTATCAATGTGTTTTAATGCAAGCTCTGGAAGAAATGGCGATATTTAGTATGGATGGTGAAGTATAAATGTAATGTTTTCAAACCAAAACACATGTCTTGTGATTTAAAGTTAACAGAAACCATAACAAAGTGGGAGCTGGCTGTAAGAAATGCTGGCAATATTCAACCATTAAGAAATGTTTAGCATCTTTCTTCTACAAAGCTCCACCTTTTGTTCAGAGTCCATTGAAAAAGTCCTCCCCCTCTACCAAGGCTGTCTTTGTGGGCAGATTTCTGCCTTGGTGATCTGATGTGGTCCTGGTTCCTGAAGTGGAAACCCAGGTGGAGAACAGCTACTCCAGAAAGCTACCCTGGTTCCTAAAAAGGTTTCTGCCATGGAATCAAGTAGTTCATAATTGTGAAGTGGAAAAATACTAATACATGGTTTTCTTATCTTTTTTTTTTTTACAAACAGAACTATAAATAGACAGACTTTTTGAAGCAGTTTACACCGTGTAGAAAGTTTCTGTCTGCCAGTTTTGCACATCTAAGGAGGAATTCTTTGGTCGTTGTTTGCTAAATAGGTCAAGCTCAGCCAGCTTAGATGGAGAGGATCTGTGAACAGCAGCACCAAGCCTTGCCACAAATTCCCAATTAGATTAAGGTCTAGACTTGGATTAGCAAAATAAATTTTACTCACAGCCTCTAATTTGGGATCTTCAGCCGTGGTTCTGAGGACCCACTGTCCTGCATGTTTTAGATGGGTCTCTGCTCCACCACACCTGAATCGAATGAATTCACGAGGCAGTCAGTGTAACAGGTCACCACAGCAGAGTCATTCAGAAGTTTGGGGGCTGCTAAATCTATTGAAACTTTCATGCCCTTATAATTTAATGCCTCATGCATTTTTTCTTACAATAAGTACATTTGAGACAGTTGCTGGCTTTGAGTTACTTTAAATAACCTAAGCTGTTTATCAAGACATGTTGGGATTTCTGGTATGGGTCCCAGTAAAGTGTCTACTTGTACAGTTAATGGAAAGCTCAGACCAAGGCAGAAGTTGAAATGCAAATGTTTCACCGACATCGCTTTTCAAAGTCACTTGACTCACTGATCATCACCCAACCTCAATAACATCTGATGTTTTGAAAAAATTAATTTTCAATTGAATTACATTTTATTTATATAGCGCCAATACACAACACATGTCATCTGAAGGCACTTTACAAAGTCAAATTTCTATCTAAGAAAACACAGTAGATTGCATCAAGGGGAGTGGTGGCCTAGTGGTTAGAGCAGTGCGCTTGTGCTCTGAGAAGGATGCAAGTACCCGGTTCGATCCCAACCGCCTGCACTCTGGCTCCTTGAGCAAGACCCTTAACCCCAGACTGCTCCCCGGGCGCCCCACAGTGGCAGCCCACTGCTCCCCAAGGGGATGGATTAAACGCAGAAGTGAATTTCTCCATTGTGAGATCAATAAATTTCAATTACTATTATTCAAGTCTAGACAAGCAGCATTCACTTGTCCTGAAAGAGCGTAGAGCCACAGTGGACAGTCGTCTGCATTGTCCATGGATTCATACTGAGCATGCATGAAGTGACAGTGGAGAGGAAATCTCCCCTTTAACAGCAAAGGAAAAACCTCCAGCAGAACCAGGCTCAGTGTGAACGGTCATCTGCCTCGACCGACTGGGGGTTAGAGAAGACAGAGAAGAGACACACTGATCCAGGCATCCTTTCGTTACTAACGAATATAGTATATGGTAATAGTGGATGATCTGCCTCCCCTGGATAATATCACAGCTAACAGAACGCCAGACCAGATGTACCTACTATGAAGAAATAAAAATGACAGAGAAGCTGTAATAACAACAAACAAGAGGAGCCTGATAACTAAAAGATCTACCTCCTATTCTACTTTCAGAGACTCAAGGAACCAGCAGCAGACCTGCAGTCTGAGAGCGAAGTGCTCTGTTAGGAACATACGGAGTAGTCAGAGCTCTGATATATGATGGAGCTTGATTATTAAGGGCTTTATATGTGAGAAGGAGCATTTTAAATTATATTCTTCATTAACAGGAAGCCAATGAAGGGAAGCTAAAATTTCATCAGAACACTCTCTGCAGCATTTTGGATCAGCTGAAGGCTTCAAACTGCATTTTGTGGACTTCCTGATAGAATTACAATAGTCCAGCCTTGAAGTAACAAATGCATGGACTAGTTTTTCAGCATCACTCCTGGACAGAATATTTCTAATTTTGGCGATATTCCGGAGGTGAAAAAAGAAAACCTGGGAAACCTGTTTAATATGGGATTTAAATGACATGTCTTTGTCAAAAATAACACCAAGGTTTTTGTACTTTATTAGCAGAGGCCAGTTTAATGCCATCCAAATTAAGTGATTGATTAAAAAGTTTCTTTTTTGAGGACTCTGGTCCAAAGATTACAACTTCTGTCTTGTCAGAATTTAAAAGCAGGAAATCGAAAGTCATCCAGTTTTTGATGTCATCAAGGTCTGTAGTCTTGTTGCATTGTACAATTTATGACATTTCCTGAAACCATTTCCAAACTGTTTGTCTGTCGTTTTTCAGTGAAAGTGAAAAGCAAGACAAACCTAGCTGGTTTGTGCTGAGACCAGGCTTTGCAAGGCTCAGATAAATTTGCAAAACACCTAAGACCTTAACACCAGGCTCTCCAGGCTTAAAGTTTGTTATAGTACAAACAGAAATACACAGCTCTGACTATCAGGGTGAAATTATGACTAATTCATATGACTAGGCAGTCCTTAACCTGGCCAGTCAGACTGATAATGTGCATTCTATGTTCTGTACATTATCAATCTGGGTCTGCTCCCATCACAGTCATTTGGGGAAAGAAGGGACATTCAGCAGAGCTTTCCGAGCTGATTGGGCGAAGCGACACGTAGTGCCCACCTAACAAAGGTTGGTTTTAGCCAATTATGGTATCAAATGAAAATGTTGTAAGCATTAGGCGCCATGAGAAACCACAACAAGGTTAGCTAGTCAAGGCACTTCTTATTGTTCTTCATTCAAAGAAGAAGTTGTGGATTCTGACAAAACAGATGTGTTAGCAACAGCTACGTCCTCCTGCACTGCCATCTTTATCTGGGTTTGGCTGTGGGTGTGGCAGCTCTTGCTTTCGTCAAAACTGGTATGTCCCGCCTTAAACCTTTATACTGCAACATGATTGGTCCGAACTGCGTTTGGTTCGGGCCCAAACGATTGAGATGGGAGCAGGACAAGATGGATTGTTGTGTGTTTGTGAACGCACAAATACCACAAGAATTCAGCTTCCAGGCGAGGTTAGGCCTTCATTAAACATTAAAAATAAAAACGCAAAAGAGTAACAAAAAGGATCTGCTTGTGAAGCTTTTTTCAGCATTCTGTTCTGTGTCATTTAGTTACATCCAGTGGGACCTCTTTGTCAGTGCCATCCTGCAGTTCACATCAATCACCACACAATGACTGGTAAGTGACCGGCGTATGTACAGTAAATATGCAAAAAATGCCCCTCAAGTTTTTCCATATTATGTCACGTTACAATTACAAGGAGGGAAAGTTGTGGAGAAGTTTAAGGCAAAGTTAGGTTATTTTATATCCAGAGCTATGAGCATCTCACAGAGAGCTGTTCTATCCATCATGTGATGCTGGAAAAAGTATGCCACAGCCACAAACCTGCCAAGTCATGGCCATCCACCTAAACTAAAAGACTGTACAAAGGATAGCATTAATCAGAGAAGCAGCCAAGAGAACTTTGGTAACTTTGGATGAGCTGCAAAGATCAACAGCTCAGGTAGGCAAAACTGTCGATCTATCAATACAACAACCATTAGACAACTGTTAAACGCCTTTATGCAGAGTGGCTTCAGGAAAGTCATTGGTGAGTGAAAGTCCGAAGTGATCCAGCTTCCAGTTTGCCACAAGCCACATAGTGCACACAGCAAACACGCAGTCGGACAAGCGTGTTTGTTCAGGTCAAATGAGAATCCCACTTTGTCCTATATGTAAAACTTCATGTGTGGGAGACAAATAACAATACCACCATGAACATAAAATGGCAATAAAAACACGGAGGTTTGTGGCTTTGACATGACCAAATGTGAAAAGTACAAGGGGCATGATCGCTTTTACTAAGCACTGTGAGCCATCAATCATCTCATACCAGCAGAGTCTGCAGACGGTCACTGGCCCGGTTTGCGCTCTGCCTTCTGCCTTTTGTGCATCTGATTTACAGCTTTCATGGCAGCTTGCTGTATCTGAAGAACGCTCTATCTAACAACATTGCTCTTGTTTCTCTCTGAAAATACGGCAGCAAAAGGAACATTGTGCATGACATTCCTTCTCTTTTAAAACAAAGAAACGTTTTACTTTCATGGTTAACAACTGACTGAGACCAAGAGACAGAATACGTTTGCAGCCACAATGCTACATAACTTAGAATATTATCTCACTCGAAAAAAGGATGGATTTATATTCTCAGGCCTTACTGACAACCCACAGGTCCTTCCCAGGCTCCCACTGTAACTCCCTCTCTGTGTTCTCCATATGGCTGCTGGTGAGTTTCATGTTCACTACGAGCTCATCAGCTATTCTGACTGCGGTCGGGGATCATTTGTTTGCTATTGGTCTGTTTCCCTTGGCAACATGCTTTGGAACCCGCTGTTGTGGAGACTATTCAAAGGAGGCAAAGTGAACAAATAGCACAGGTGTCGAGTCAGTCCAACACTCGGATGGTTACCTTTCCACCTCAGCAACATCTGACAGAAAGCTTTTGGATATTGCAGCCTGGCTCTTAGTAGTGTTTGACAACAGCAGAGGCTGATCCATTCCCTAGCAGCAGTTTGCATTTTATGAGCCTGTTAAAAGGACACAGGCGGAGATAGGAACAGCTTTAACTGTGGTCAAATTGAATGTTTGTGCAGCTTGTTTTTAAGAGTCATGATATGTAGGGTGTTCACTGTGCCGTTACAGCACACTTGGGATTGATCGGCCATTTTAACCAAGCTCAGCTTGCTTTACACTGCAGGAAAAGCCTTTAAATGTATTTGGCCATGGTGTGTAAAAGACAATTGGTTTCATTGCCAAGCAGCAATACAAAAAAGTCAAATACGTGAGAAAAGACCAAGGGAGACAGGATTTGCAAATATAGACCTGGCTGACTGAAAGCTAAAATAAATGTATTTTTATATTGTTTAACAGGAACATCCTGTTTGTCTGACCATAAGAACCTATGAGTCTGCAGAGGGAAGTCAGTCAAGTAACGCAAACCTCAGAGTTCAACAGGAACTCAGACATCTTTGCGAATGGGATGAAGCCTTCAAAATAAAAGCCCAATAGAATGGAGTTGCCATGCGCCTTGGTGGTACTATTGTTTAATAAATTGTAAAGTATACAACAATTCTGCCAACTGCATTTTACCCTTCTCTTGCATCTAAATATTTTTGACTAGCTTTGAAGAAAACCTGTTGAGCTGAAAAACAGACATAGCCTACAGACATCAGATTATCACTTTTTTTTATCAAAAAAAAAAAGTCCAGCTAGATAGAGCAGATTCTCACCAAAGTAAAGTCAGAGAAAATATTAAACAAAGGCAAATCAAATACAACTGTGATATGCATGAAATACGTTTCAAAGACATGTTGAATGGCTGACAAACAACAGATCAACAGAACAACAGAGCCATAAAACTCTGGAATACAGATGTGATACAATGTTTTCCACAAGTGGGGTTGTGACTAGATATGCATTACTCCATCAACAGAGATCAGACTCCGCTAACATTTCTTTGATTGGGTCTGGTCAGTGATCAGAAGGCCATATACTGAGAAACATTTTCCTCTAGCGATTAACTGCATCAAAACTAAGAACTCCTATACAATGCCAAACTTTAGCTGACAAAACTGTTGGTGTTATAGTGAATGTTTTAAAGCACCTATAAGATAAAGCTGCAATGCTTTGATGAATACACACATATTCCAGCACATTCTACAATAACTGTTAATTGATAAAAAAAAGACACAAAACCCCCCGCAAAAAAGCAACATAGAGGTTTTCTTTACTAAATGAGTTTTTGTTTTGTCCCAGTTATCCAGAGCTCTTTTAAATTGTGTGTTAGTAAACGGTTGACTGAATAAAGACCCTTTTAAAGTCTATGTATTGATTAATATGTATTTCAATTTTGAAACATTTATTAAATAAGTTTTGCTGAAAGCTGTTAGGAACAGAAATACAATAGAAATATATTTTAATGCCCCACAATGGGGAGATTCAGGTTTCTCAGCAGCAAAGTGAAACATAATGGAAGCAAGCAGATAAACACAAAAGTTAAAATATAAAAACAAACAAAACATTTACAATAAACTGTGCAGAAAGGTTAAATTTTAAATATTAGAAAAAAATACTATAGGCTACAATTATTCATCATTAAAAATAGCATACTCAGACAACTAAAGAAATGTGCTGTGTGTATATTTCTGCAAAAGAATACCAACAGATTATTTACAATGACGTTTTTATTGCAGTATCTAAGAAATGAGAAATCATGAGAATGTATGTGATTAATATTATTTTTGTCAGTTTTGTGAAAAACGCAGAGACATAAATGATCTTTATAGATCACAGTGTTCAGTGGTTTTTCTGAGAAGCTTTTTATTTTGAAGGTCTAACCCAGAAGCGAATGTTTGTTAGTGGCTGTGAGCTTGAAAGAGGGTGTGAGGACTTCACAGCTGCTGGGCTGTGCCGTGAGTTTGTGTGAGTGGTTGTGCGTATGTGTATTGTCCGTTTGCTGCAAGAGGTTAGTGATTCAACCTTCAGAAGCAAGCTCTTTCAACCAAGATAGAGTCGGTAAGTGTAGCAAACTGTTTGAGCGCGTGAGTTTTCTAAAGTACTTTTTGGGACGCTGGAAAGCATCATAAATAATTTTTCAACTCCAAACTGGTTTGTAACATCGACGGAAATGTAGGGAGAGGTTGGAAGTCACTCTGCTGGATCATTTTTAACCAGAAATAATTGCTGTTCAGGTTAATTAATGCAAACCTGCTGCGGTCGGTCGGATTCGCGTCGCGCGGAAACTTTAAATATCGAAGCACGCGCTGCTTTTTTATCATGAAGACGCGTAACGGTACACAATTTACTGCAGGTGTGCCCCTGAACTGCAGGGAACATTTAGAGACTGGTCCAGCTAAAACTGCAAAACATGCCATTATTATCTCTGCGTTTGGACAACATTTGAAACTAGACTGGAGGTTTAATGTCTCTACTTTAATGCCTCAACGCAGGTGAGGGGTGTATTATGTTACCATGTGCATGGAACCCAACAAAACAGCATGACGCCTCCTTAGAAAATTTACACATTATGTGGAAATGAATTAGGGAAAAAGGCTAATTGTCTAACATTCGTTGCAGAAAAAGTAAAAATACAGACAGGCCAACAATTTTATTTAGAAGCCAAACTATGCAATGCCTCCATCCATTGTCTAATGCTTATCCAAGTCATTAGGGCAACAGGTCCCGGAGGGAAATGCAGACATCCCTCTCCCCAGCGACATCCTGCTGGGATCCCAAGGTGTTCCCAGACGAGACAGGATGTATAGTCCCTCCAGCGAGTTCTGGGTCACCTCAGGGGTCTCCCCTAAGTGAGAAGTGCCTAGAAAACCCCCAATGGGAGGTGACCAGGGGCATCCTGATCTGATGCCCAAACAACCTCCTTTCAATAGCCCCTTTTCCATTGAAAGCCCCAGGATTTAAAGCCCCAGGCTTTGTATAACCCCAGTAAACGAAAGCCTGGGGCTTTTGGGTGTTCCTGTTTCCATTAGCTAGGGGTCATTTATGTAAAAACAAACCAAACAAAAAAAGCTGAATGATGTGTGGGACGTAGTGATGAAAAACTGCAGTACCACTCCGGTCCAGCGGGTGGCGACAAGAAGACAGTGGTCAAAACGACAAAGGCAGAGAAGTTGCATCGACCGCTAAGGCCTATGGTCCCTGACGCGTCAGAGCGTCCGCCATGTTGAATGTGGCAAATCTGCAGTTAGACTCAGTCACTTAAACGGTATCAGAGGGACTTTAATCTCAGAATATACTGTATATATGTAATATTTTTATTTTTGCAATATTACAAGTTTATTTTCGTATCCCTTTGGCTTCATTCTCCTGTCTTTATTCTAGTAAAGAATAAAAAGAATAATCTAACCTGGCCCTATTACTCCAGGACTAAGATACTTCTGCAAACCGTGACAATTCTGGAAATGTTCCCCCTTAATTGTCGTAATATGACGTTTTTCTCATAATATTACCACTTTTGTCTTTTTTTTTTACTTTATTCTCCTATGACTTTTTTCACATATTAATAATTTTATCTCTTTAATACTCCCCCACAAAGTCTGTTGCTAATCTTTTTCTGTCTTTGTCTTACATATATATATGTGTGTGTGTGTGTATGTATGTATATATATATATATATATATATATATATATATATATATATATATATATATATATATATATATATATATATATATATTAGGGCTGTCAAAATAACGCGTTAATTTCGATTAATTAATTTAAAAAAAATTAACGGATTAAAAAAAATAACGCAGATTAATCAATGTCGTATAGGGGTTTTCAATAGGTGAGGCACGCCTCCCCTGGGGGGCGCCAAAGAGTCACAGGGGAGGCGCATGAAGACAGTGCTGCCGCTCAACTCTGTGAAACCATGTAGCGATATTCGTGCCTTCTGTTTGATGATTATGATCAGAATAAACTTTTTCATCACCTCCCAGAAGCTGGAAAGAAAAGAGACAAAAACATTTTGTCTCCTTTTCACACCTCACTTAATAACTCTAATATTTTTGCCTAAATACTTTAGCCTAAATATTTTGGGCTAAAATATTACACTTTTTATTTGTTTTTCTTCAATCCCTCGGTGATGTTTAGTAATTTCTGCCAAAGGCTGCAGCATTTTGATTTAATTCATCTGAATGCAGTATTTGCAAGCCATACTCTGTTTGGATGAAAAAAAACTGTCTGTGATTGGCTTTAACAGCCGAGAGAGTGCACAGCTGGTGTAGCGCGCGAGCAGAGATGGAACTCACCGCGGGGACAGCGGGTTGAGAAGAGTTTTTCAGACCGTGCCAGACCGGTTTTGAGCGTTGAGTTGTTTCACTGCGCCCTGGGATTGGTTCCTGCGCGCTCAAACAGAAGGCACGAATATCGCTACACTGTTTGACAGAGTTGAGCAGCAGCGCTGTCTTCTTCTCTGTCTTCTCGCGCCTCCCCTGTGACTCTTTGGCGCCCCCCCAGGGGAGGCGCGCCTCACCGATTAATCTGCGTTATTTTTTTTAATCCGTTATATTTTTTTAAATTAATTAATCGAAATTAACGCGTTATTTTGACAACCCTTGTCTGTATGTCTGTCTGTCTGTCTGTCTGTCTGTCTCACCTATTTATTTAGAATACTTCAAGATTTATATATGCACATCGATCAAAAGCCAATCTGGATGCCAATCTCTGTCAATTAATCTCTATATATTTTTTACAAGTATATATAAGATTCAACTATATCTTTCTATCTGAATACTTAAAACATATACACAGGGAACGTAGACGTTCACTACTTTCTGCCACATACAATATGGCGGAGACGTCGACGTACAAACCTGCGCCCAATGAGGCGTCTACGTATATAATGTCTATGCCCTGACGAGATTTGGGTTGACCGCTCTGCCCTGTGTATTGTGTTTACCAGGAGCAGTGAACTGTCGCTTTTATTCAAGCAAAACTCGCCTAATACTTAATGGGAAAGTAAAGCGCAGCTAAATGACATTAGTTGGGTAATTGTGTATGGGAACGCTACCTGTGATTTGCAAAGCCCCAGGTTTTTGAGTGGGAATGGAAGAGGGGCTAATGTGGAGAAGCAACAGCTCTACCAGCTCCCCCTCATAGAGCTCCTCACCCTATCTCAAAGGCTGAGGCCAGCCACCCTCCAGAGGAAGCTCCTTTCGGTCGCCTGTATCCGTGTCTTGTACTTTTGCCTATGATCCATATCTCATGACCATAAGTGAAGGTCAGAACATAGCCGGACTGGTAAATGGAGAGCTTTGCTTTTTGGACCAGCTCTTCACCACAACAGATCGGAGTAGCGCCCCCATTACTGCAGAAGAAGCCCCAATCTGTCTGTCCATCTCCTGCTCCAACCTATCATCACTCAGGAGCAAGAGCCCAGGTAGATTGCAGCTTTGCAAGACATGTCTCTGAATAAAAGACATGGCAAATATTTTTTACAATTTAGATGTAGGCCTAAAAAAATACAATATTGTAATTAATGGCCGATCTTATTCCAAAGGTATAGAGTGAATGATTATGGAATCACTGATATTTTCTAAAAAGACTCTTGCCTGTAAGAAATTGTAGATCAGTCAGCAGTTCAAAACGTGTTTTTAGAAGGAGCTGCAGCACAGGAAGCATGGCCCCCACACAGCACCCAGAACACTGGTCAGCTGACAATGTTGCAGTTCTATATTATTGTATGTATTCCTTTTAGAAAAAAAAACTAGACTGGAATATGATAAATGTTTGTTGTTCTGCGATTGTTGTAAAAGAGAAACATCCAGATCA
Source organism: Fundulus diaphanus (assembly GCA_037039145.1). Classification (NCBI taxonomy): domain Eukaryota; kingdom Metazoa; phylum Chordata; class Actinopteri; order Cyprinodontiformes; family Fundulidae; genus Fundulus; species Fundulus diaphanus. Next base: position 39,932,394 of record CM073137.1, read on the forward strand.
ACAGAGACTGAGAAGTATCAGGACAGAAAAATCAAAACGGAGAGCTCTAAAAATTAGAGCCCCATTTACACTACCCTTTTTTTAAACCGTGCCGAGAACGGTCCGAGCTCGGTAACTGAGATAACTATCGAGTGTAAATGGAACGCAAACTGAACTGCACCGTGCCAGACACAACTGAACCTCGCTAAATCTAGATCAGTTCGATAGGTGGGCTCAGCCCGGTTTTTCAGTGGCACGGTTCTCTGTGGTAACAAAGAGCACATGAGCAGACCGCGTCATCTCGTCAGACATTAATAAAAATACTATCTTCCCTACCGTGCCACACGATTTCCAGTGATGATTCTGCTTAGCAGTGTGATGAACCTCAACGTCTGTCATTGTTGCCTGCGTCTGTAAGTCCTGATTAGACTATAATTTGTCTTATCCACTTCCCAAAAGCCGACTCTGTCAAGGGAATTTACCAAAGGTTGCCTTCTTCGCCTGACTCTCCGCAAACAACGAAATATCACAATCATAATGGAACATAATTTCCTGAATGTTACGGGCGCCACCATTTTTATTTGCTTGATTCCCTCCTTCAATCATAGAGAGCAATAGTACCGTAGATCGTCACTAGGAGGCGAGTAACCATGCTAACGTGATGTGTAAATGGTTGTAAGAACCGAGCTCGGCACGGTTAACTGATCCAAGCTCGGTCCGAACTCGGCATGGATCGGTTAAAAAAGGGTAGTGTAAATGGGGCTTAAGAATAATAATCAAATAATCAATGAAGATCAGATGAGAATTATAAGAACATTTTTGTGACTGAACTTGAGGAAAAGGGATTTACTAAATATTAGTCCTTATTAATACCTACACCGAAGAACATCAGGTTCCAGTTGGCTAAATGATAGGAAGAAAATGACTGGATCAGACAGGACTCAGTGACTTGTACCTGTTGTCTCTGAATCTAAATTGGCCAAACGGATGATGCTGATGCAATGTTTGCTTGGTGGTAGGGCTGCACACTGTATTATTACACCATCACTGTTCGCAATATGCTTATCAAAGAACTACCTCGACTCCAATAAATGTTAGATAATTATATATTCAGGCTTTGTAGGCTTGTTATACAGTTGGGGACACTTGTTGATTACTGCACAATGAAAAGCTTTAGAAGCTAAAGAGGTGGTACAATGTTCAAGACATTAAGATACTACTTCCTTGCTGGTTTGGCAATGAAATACATGAGTTGCCAGAAGCAATGTTTTTGATAAAACGAAATTGAAATGGAAACAAATCTGAGTCTGCTGTCTAATTCAGTGCATTGCAAGACGAGTATTGGAGTAGCTAGAAAATGTGCTCCACACAAACTAGCCAGTTATATTGTATAAAATATAATGATGCAGACCTAATTGAATTAAGCATATGCTAACTGTGGCCCATGAGCCTTGAGTCCAACATGCCTGTTTCTTGCTTGCCAATGTACACTTTGCAGCATGTTGTAAGTCTTTGCAACAAAGATATTTAGTGAATTACAAGGTTGCAAGATTCGATATCACTCATTAGCTGCTTTTCCATTGCAAGCCCCAGGATTGAAAGCCCCAGACTTTGGTTAAATAAATATAAAGCACAACTTCTCTCTCCCTGCACAGGGACCCCAGTGGTGTGGCTGGGACTGTGGTCTGTTTCATAGAACTTTGAGTATGTTTTTGCCTCAGTCATGTTGAGAATGACAAGGGGGATTTTAAAGTGCAATACTGGAAACTTTTGATCACTGTAAAGTTATTTCTATAGGTAGGATATACGCACTGGGCAGATTTGGCTCTTCCTCCACTTTCTCTCCCGGGAGAAAAGCAGAGAGCCTGCCTTGTCTCTCTCACACACACACACACACACACACACACACACACACACACACACACACACACACGGTGGTTCGACCAGCAGCTGGTGCGCTCCAGAGACAAAAATTTCAATGTGAGGCTAAGCCTCGCTAAATCCGTTGAATTTAATTTAATACAGTGCTCCCGTCTGCATCTAGAAAGCTGAAGTGTATCTTTTCTTTAGACGTGGTTCATGGTTTGTAAATAGTAAAATAGTTCAGTCCACCAACTTAGGTTTACCTGAAAAGTTGGTGGGAGTCTGTTTTCCTGTGTACAAGGAAAATAAAAGGGCTCTATTTGATCATTAGTACTAATATCAGTCTAATTACAGAACTGTGGCGGAAAAGTTTATAATTAGTTTTAAATGGTGAAAACATCCAGTAAAGATTTTCACATCTAATATCTGGTAGTTGCAGATATTCCCCACAAACTTGGTAAACGCTATATAATCACTTTTTAGCCACGACTAACAGATCTAGTCTTTGGGAAATCACTGTCTGGCAGACTAAACGCTGTAGCAACGGGTTTTCCCACTGCAGCTTCCTCGGCGAGACCAGCCTGTAAGCGGTCTCTGCCACTACCAACAAGATTGAAAATGAATTCCAAATTGGTTCATAATCTCTTGTGGCAGACGGTTTTTCTTACTGCACACACCCCACCCATTGAATAAGACCCCAGTCCTACCCTAAGCCCAGGAGCTTTTTACAGGGATGTTAAAGCCCGGGGAAAGTGAAATCCCCCAAGTGGAGTTGCTCGGTGGGCTTTTGAGGTCAAATGGAAAATGGCCTATTTACAAACACTCATAAGAAACTACTCTTCCCTGGGATGGGAACGGTACTTCTAAAGTGTCTTTTTTTTCTTCTTTTTGGCAGGCAGTCTGGGTTTTGCTTACTGCCAAAAAATAACCTGTTGGTAATTTGGAAGTCTACTTTGTGTTCTTGCTCTACTTCTTTGGGAAGTGCACAAGGAGGTAAATTAACAGCCATTCCTCCTTCCCCAATCCCTGATGATTTAAGGTCAGTGAACCATGAGGGATTGCGCCAACACTTCAGAACTTGTGCTTGATCTTTCTAACGGTCACTAAGCGGGCTCAGCCTGCTGAATGACATGACATTTGGACTGTTCTAGACCATATTTTTCCTTAAAACCTCTACCCTAATACGTTCAATGTGACAGACAATGGTTTAATTTTCTTTTAATGATCAGATATGACTATATGATGACATTAAATCATATAGTCATATCTGAGCCAATTAATCACTGTATGATTAAATTACTTGGAAGTGTACACTTTTTTTCACGTTTTGTGAAAACATTTTATGTCCACTTTAAGTTAGAGTTGAGGGTTTTAAACGCATAATGTAAATAGGAAAAGTTGGAGAAAACTGGTGTGCCCAGGTCATCTGGAGGTGGCAGTGTTTCTTGTTTTCCTTGTTCTATTCCCTTACTCTGAAGGGTGCTTGTGAATATGCACAAACTGATCAGTATCTGTCATCTCCCAATGCCGAATCAGTGTCCCTCCTCTTCTAGCCTCAAACCCGGTTTTAGCTCACAGATTCCCCCGAAATGAATATTAAACAGATCAACATGTAGCAATCACACTTGTAGATGTGTATAATCTGTCTTGTTATCCACAAAACTAACATTAAGTAGGAAGGAGCAATGGGGTGAGATGTCCTCTAGCGGCCATATTGTCTTTTTAAATTTGTTTCCAGTTGCCATCCATCCATCCATCTTCTTCCGCTTATCCGGGGTCGGGTCGCGGGGGTAGCAGCTTCAGTAGGGAGACCCAGACGTCCGTCTCCCCACCCACTTGGGCCAGCTCCTCCGGGGGGATCCCAAGGCGTTCCCAGGCCAGCCGAGAGACATAGTCCCTCCAGCATGTCCTGGGTCTCCCTCTGGGCCTCCTCCCGGTGGGACGTGCCTGGAACACCTCACCAGGGAGGCGTCCAGGAGGTATCCTGACCAGATGCCCGAGCCACCTGAACTGGCTCCTCTCGACGTGGAGGAGCAGCGGCTCTACTCTGAGTCCTCCCCGGATGACTGAGCTCCTCACCCTATCTCTAAGGGAGAGCCCAGACACACTACAGAGAAAACTCATTTCGGCCGCTTGTATCCGGGATCTCGTTCTTTCGGTCATGACCCAAAGCTCATGACCATAGATGAGGGGAGGAACGTAGATCGACCGGTAAATCGAGAGCTTTGCCTTTTGGCTCAGCTCTCTCTTCACCACAATGGACCGGTACAACGCTCGCTTCACAGCAGACGCCGCACCAATCCGCCTGTCGATCTCCCGCTCCATCTTGTTTCCAGTTGCCTCATTCAGAAACGGTAATAATGGTTTTCATAAAGGACAGGGTGTAGGAGTGTGTTGTATATTCCACAGCTGCTCTGCTAGGTATCTTTACTGGTTGTTCACATTGGCAAGCACCAATAATGATTATTTAAATCATTATTGGTGCATCCAAGGGATGTCATCTTGCGGCGGTGTGATGGGGGTGCATGCACTAACCGCCAACCTGCATGTAATGGGCGGGGCCAGAAGTATGTAAGCTGTCTTCCATAGCTGGATACAGAAAAGGTGAATTATTAGCTGCTGCTCACAGAAGAGTGAGTGCTGCCATCCTCACAGCTCTGAGGGCATTTCACAAACATATTTTAGCTTGTTCTACAGGTGGTTGCAATGCGGTCTCTGTCCACTGGCAGGAGTGTGTTCACCTGGTCACACACATAAGTGCCGCCGTCAGTCAAAGCAGGAACACAAAATTGTAGCGGTATATCCAGGCAGAGGTAGAAATGACAGTGTTGTGAAAATCAGATAACTTTGTTTCTATACGAAAGGTAACTTCAAATGACTTCTGCTATGACCAACGTTATTTAGAAAATAAATTGGATATAACGTGTCCGTCTGTGCCTGAAGACTGAAGTCTCTAAACAAAAAGACGCCTCAGAAAATGAATCGCTTGGCTAAATGTGTCCAAAAGGCTTATCTCTCATAATAATCAAAATTACTTGAAATGATCAGATGCATATCCAGGTCACCAGGTGACCTGTCTGCTCAATTATGCTGGGTTTGTTGCTCATACACCCCTTCATGTATCCAGGCAACAGTGTCTACATGCTCTTAATTGCTCCTAGTTTCTCTGATGAAAAAAATCCTTATGGTGTCTTGGCTGTAATTTTCCTCTTGAGTTTCATTTTAGCAGAAGTCAATTAAGCTGCCCCCTAATGGTGACCTACTTTGTTTTCCATGTCATACATTTAGTTTCCTTCTAAACCAGTCCACTAACTTGTCAGCTAGAGTGGAAATCTTATTGTTATGAAAAAATATATAATGGCGTACCGCGCACGTGACGTCACCATCTCATGAGCAACGCCCCTTGCCGCTAAGGTAGGACAAACAGTGTGAGAGCGCACGTAGCAACCAGCCATTACACATGCAACAGATACGATATGACCGGACTTTCAGCTGTTAAACTATCGCAAGAGGATGTCCAGGCGCCCATTTTACTGGTAGAACTGTGGAACAACATACCAACGTTCAGCACAAACGATGGCTTGAGTGTCGAGGGCTTAGAAAGACTGGAAAACGGGCCGAGTTGATAGAACGGTAAGTCGATGTTTTTCTCCTGCTCGGCGTTCATGGCGTAATCGGACGTTTTTTTCTGTTTGTAGTCACCGTCCAGGAATCGGTATGAATCGCTCGGTGGACGGGCCGTGTGAATCGCCCGGTGGACGGGCCGGGAAAATGCGTGAAAGCAACTGCGGTGGGTGGCGGCCGGCGGTGCGCAAACCCCGCCGGCTGGCCGGTACCGCAGCGGTGGCCAATAGGCCGGAGCGGCGCTTGGCTGCGAGGGCCGACCGACGCCGCTTGCGGCTTTAACATCCTTCATATGCGGCCTATCAGCGTACTTCGAGTCGCTGTTGCACGTTCCATAACAACAATGTTTAAAAACCATGGTTAGGAGATGTCTCAGACTTAGAAAAAGCGGTAGTTTTACTGAGTAAAACCAAGGGTAACGTACAGCGAAAGAGTGGAGGAAAACGCATATTTGCCCTACCTGTACCACGTGATATGACGTCACGTTCTAAAAATAGCTCGCTCGCGGTACGCTATTGAGAAAGGTTCATAGTGGTAAGATGAAGCCTTTAAAAACATTACTTTAAAAATAACTTAGAAATTGTTATCATTTTTGTGTAGGCGTTTTATGACATTAGCACCTCCATATGGTAGGGGCAAAAAGCATCATGCTAGCTGCAAAAAGATGCACAGCTATTTCCTTCTGTGTATTAGAAGCATCATCTTACTGCAAGTGTGGTGTAAAAGTTAATTAGATACTAGTCAAATATTTTTTTATCATTAATTCCCATTTCTAGTTCCCAGGGTAAATGGAAATGAAAATGATAAAGAACGTAGGGGAACTTCATAAAGAACCACAGTTGCCTCCATTTTATTTTAGTCCTTAAAATTGCATGTGAGCAGTTAAAGCTACTTTTAATAGCTTCTTCATTTCTATAATTTTCCATCCACACAGTACCACAGTTATAATCTGACCAAGCTCTGTGATGGGCAAATGTACAAACACTGCTGATTCGATTTCATGCAGCTCTGAATCAATTTCGATTAGTTCGATTCAATCTTACAAAAATCAGTGGCTCAACTGTGTTTCAAAATACATATGTATTTTATGTTTTTCTCTTCACATTAAACACAAAGTGCAAAGTGCAGACTTGTAAATTGGACAGTTTAAACTTGGGGTGTAAACAAGTAAAATATTGCAATTCACTGCAATTTGCATAAAAGCATTTTCTCTTAAGCACCAAAAAAAAATACTGCCAACCAGTGTCCGAAATTAACTTCCTGATTCACCGGCCAAGTTGGCCAGTAGATGTAAAAATCAACCGGCCAGGCATATTTTTTTATGATGACCAGCATAATCCTGACCAGACCTCTCAATTTTTATCAAAGATTAAGAGTGAGATTATGTTAATTCACGCTGCGTCTTTACGCATGATCCAGCTGCGCACAAGGGATAAACAGTGGGGAAAATGCATAAATGAAGACAGTAAAGGGCTCCTTTAGAGGGCAGAGAAGGAATAATGGGTCTGAGCTGAAGCCCCTGATGTTACAAGTTCCTTAAAATGACCCTAAAAAGTGTGCACCTAAATTACATGTAATGTAATTTTGTGTGCCTGAATTCAAGCGCAATGCACCATGGCCACTGAAGCACCACTGGTTCTGTCGTTAAAAACAAAAGAGCATGAAACACAGCTACTGACTCTCCTATTGATTTTAATTGGGACATTAAACGTAGTGATTCACGTTTTGAAGGCTGGTCGCTGATAAAAGCCCCTGGCTCCGATGGGGGGAGAGGCGCAGTAAGAGCGTTGAGGCACAGAAACACGGCGCACGTAGTTAAAAAAAATGCAGAATAAATAAGAACGAGACTTATTGGCGTTTTAGACTGTATCTGGTTAACAGATCTGTTTTCTGATCCAGCGTGCAGCCATGACTGGTTCTGAATGAAGGCTTTATCTGGGAGCCGCTCTCCCCCCTTGCCTCCTGCTTCACACTTTCACCGCACTTTTTGGTTAAGACCAAAAATCATGACTCTGATCGCTCTTCCTGCTGCTTTGTTAACTGCGGCAGAAATAAGCTGTGAAAGAAGCTGAACCAGCTCCGCAGAAGGCGGGTCTAGACTGAGCTCTGGATGGGCAGACCTGTGAACGGAACATCCGCAGCCCAGATGGGTTTTGTTATTTTTATATTATTTTTAATTTATTTGGTACAAACATTTACTCGCCATGTGGCAGCTAGCCCTCTGAAATTCACTCTCCAAACGGGAAATTTACTCACATTTGGCGACTGGCGAGTGTTCATTTCGGACCCTGCTGCCAAGTAAGGACAAAGTAAATTCAACATTCAAGTCTAATTCTTTCTTTTCACTTCTCACTAATTGTGAGATTCTTGTGAAGGAAATTAATTCATTGACATGATCTGAGCTTAGGCAGCTCCTTTTTGCAGTGATGTTGTCACCAGCCATTGAAAATACCCTCGCCGATGCAATACCGGTTCCTGGGACACAAAGATAATGCTTTGCAAGGCGAGCCAGCAGTGGGTACTCCCTTTCATTTGACCTCCACCAGATCAAAGGATTCTCATTCAACCCAGCAGGATTTTCAGCTTTGTATCTTCTGACTTCATCTTTAGCCCTTATTGCTGGAGTTTTTTGTCCCGGGTCCTTTACTGTTGGTGAGTAGACTGTCCCAAGGAGAGAGGTGCTCCAAGGTGATGGATTTCTTCCATAACGTCAGCTCCAATATTGCCGTCATTGCCATCATTTTGTTGTTGAATGGGACAGGACAAAAAACTGAGATCAAAAATAATTTAACTCTTAAATTAAGCAATATTCCTTCTAATCCAATCTTTTGATCATAAATGAAAACATTAACTAAAACTATTTCTAAACACTTACATCACATGGAGCAGTGGCAGCCTCAGTCTGCAGCCTGGAGAAGGTGTCATTTAGCTCTGCAGCAGACAGGTATGGAAGGACAGTATGAGTGAGGATAAACCCAGGATGGAATATGAGTCAGTGACTATTACTAAAAAAAGGCACATAGAAAAGACAAAAACATTAAATTCATAGAGATAACTTGTCTCCAAGTTATTCTTCACAGCAGCCTTTAAGTCCCTCACTACAGCACTGTCTTCAAGGCTGGGGGTGAAGGCATCGAGAAGTGGAGCGATGACAGACAGAGTTGGTTGCTTGTCTTCTGACATTGCTAGTGTAGGTTCTTCCATCAGTTTCAACACCTGGACCAAATCTTAAGCAAGCGTTATATCCTCCTCTGTTAAGGTGCACAAATCTTTTTCATTCCTGTGCATGTCTTGTGAAAGGAGAGTAGCAGAGATGGCTGTTGCTGTATCAGCCGCCATTTCTGTATGGTCCCCGTCAACATATCGGGCAGATTTGCAGCGGTGTGACTCAAGGTAACCTCGGTGGTCTGTAGCTCATGAGACGTGAGGCGCCACTCATTATCGACGTAGTGGGAAGTCACCGTCATGTAGGACTGAGTTGACAGCGATGTCCATGTGTCACAAGTTATGCCGACTCTCTAACTGCATTTTCATTTGGATGTCGTCTTTCACTTGCGTACGTGCGTACATTATGGAGATAATTGTTTCAGTCAGATGTTTGCGTTGCACCATGATGTAGCGTAGTTCGAGCACATGAACGAGCCGCTTGAAGCCTTTATTTTCCACTACAGAATAGTGGCATAAATCTGCACACAAAGTTGGGATGGCCTCTCTTATCGTAATGGCCCACGGAGAATAGGCAGATCTTGCAAACCACTTTGGTTTTATCCAGCACATTCTCTTTAGTTGTTTTCAATCCAAAATGGTTCCAGACGTCAGACTTAAGTTGAGACGGCTTGCTGAGCTACCTGAGTCGTCCATTTTGCATTTGCCCATGCATGCTGTTGAACGTCAACTTAACGTCACACACAAAACTATTAATTAAAACCAATCGATCTCATTCCCTACACATTGATTTAGCAAAATTTAAATGGAATCGATCCAACATGAATTAAATAGATTTTTCTATACAGCCCTACTCATGTCTTGGATTATACTGTCTCCTAAGAAATAATCATTTTTACTCCTTTTTGGCTGCAATATAAAGAATATCTGATAAGTGGTCCTCAGATGGGATGAACGAGTTTTTAGACAACATTGTCTAATGACTTATTTAGTAACTCCAGGTCTTACAAATAAGAATTTTGGTGGTGCATCATACTTCTTTGTGTACTCTAATTTCTGTTTAGAGAATTTTATGTATTGTTAGTTTGAACAAACTTACTAAGCCTATGAGCTTATGGCCCTGCTCTAAGTTATGGTTCACAATACTTGGTGTTGTCTGAGTGAATCCACCACAGAGTACTGAATTACAGCACATTTTATTGTGCGTTGCCATGGCCTCCACCTCATGTGTTCCAGAGTCGAAAACTAGCAGCAGAGTTTGGTTACATAAGCCCTCTGGGTGTTGCATCATTACTTTGGGGCCCTGAGCTGTGGCTGGGGCTTCAGAGGGGCCCATTTGGATAAATCTGTCCTACTGCGAGACGTGGCTCAGTTCTCCAGAGAAATGAAGCTCGCTCCACCTGTAGCATCACCTGACACTTTTCTGTCATCGGTTTGTTGCACCTCACTTGGGTGTGCTTGGTTTTCATGATGTCAGACTTGGCATTTAAAACTGAAAAGTTTAAGACATGAGGTTGATTTTTAGAAGTGTAAATCATAACGACAGTAAATCATCCACCCAAAATACTAAACATGCCCTTGAAAACTTTGTGGGCCATAGTCGATTTGCAGCTAAAAGCCATCTGTCTGCCATAATCAGAAGATTTAGAGTAATGTTCTGCATTCTGGGATTACTGGGATCTGTAACCTTTTAAGAATATCACTGTAAAACATGAAAAGATAGGAATAGTTTGCTTTTATGTGGTTGTGTCCTTCCTTCAGTCTATATTCACAATGTTTCAATCACTGCCTACAGAAAACCATTCCTCTGAGTTTTTCGCCCAACATGAAACCCCTCAGATCTGCTCATTTAAGACTTTGTGGGGCCTGTTTTATCTCTGTTCTCCTTAAATCATAATGTGCATTCACTGAATATCTAATAACGGCAAACAGTATAATGGGACAGTTTCAAGTTTTGGTTAAAAGCACAATTCCCACAGTCTTCATTGAGCAGTTGTGCATGACTGTGAACCAGAGGAAGAAAGGTCAGTGTCTGGGAAGACTCTAAAAGAAGATGAAAATGTGCTGCTTCACACGATGCGCATAAGCATCCTTGTTGTTTGTCATTTCAGTTTTTTTAATTATTAGTGCAAATAGTATGAAGGTGCTACACCAATTAAAAAAAGTTAAGCACCCTAAAGGAATGCTTTGGATTTCCTTTTGCATACCCACGCAGACCAGGACTAGGTGTTTAACTGATTTAATTTGCAAAGAGCTGACGCATCTAGAACCTGCACTGAGTTTTCAGTGAGTTTTCACTTGATTAGTTCAACAAGCCTACATTTCTTCATATAGATTCTCGTCCACAAAAAGCTATTGACGAGCTTCTATTGAAGCCCTTCTATTGTTACTAAAAGCCAAAAAACTTAAATTTAACAAATGGAGCAAGAGTGACCACCAACAAGTCCCACTGCAACATGCGGTATCTGCAATGCGTAAGTTGCGAGGGGGGTGATAAGGTTGGTAAATTCAACACAGCAAACTTAAATAAGCACTTCCAAAAGCACCATGCTAAAGAACACGCAGAACGTTTTTTAACAATATTTTTTTCAAGCCTGATAACTACACTCACATGGTAAGGTACACTGTGTTTTCATTCAACAGTAATATCAGATCGGTATTGGGTATTGGCCGATGCGCTGAGCACAATTATCGGATTGGATCGGAAAAAACTGGATCGGTGCATCTCTAGTAAGAGAGGACCATCCCATTTTGGCTCACAGGGCACTGAAATGCATTCTGCCTTTTGCAACAACCTACTTGTGAGAGTCTGGCTTCTGCTCTTTAAAGGTACTTGAAACAAGACAGAAAAAGTTGACACTTGGACAATGCCATGTATGGCATGGATAGACATTAAGCCCTGCCCTCCCACTACACACACATTTGAGAGAGGTTGGATTTCTTTTGTTCTGTTCTTATCAAAAGTTTATTGAAAGTGTATTTAATGGGAATATGTTGAAAACGTGTTATTTATTATTCTGATGCTAAACAAATGTAAATATTATTGAATAGTGAATAAAAGAAACATTCGAAAAGTACATTTTTGGATGCTATAGATGTCAAAGGGTCTCAGAAAGAAACACTATCAGTGTCACACTGAGCTTACCTACTGGGTTAGATGCTAACCATCCCAGACAAAGTTGGCACTTTAAAAAACAAGTTTCACCTTGACGAACAATATCTCAACATGTTATTGTTGTTGCAGGATCTCATGACACCTATTTGTATGTTGTTTCCAGACATTTGGAGAAGCTGAATCGTTTTCCTTCATTCCAAGTGCTAAACGCATGATATTTAGATGAAATGAAAGACTCAAACTGTTGTTGCTTACATTTAAAGCTACTAAGGAACACGATCTACCCATCAGGTATACAGAATTTCTTTTACTAAGACTTGGGAAGACTACTGAGATGGCAGTGTCTTCCTAATGTGAACAGTTTTAATAGGTTTTTATTCTAGTTCATTGGGAGATTTGCTTTGGGCCCTATTACTACACACTGATATTGTTCCTATATAGTTCAGCATATATTACAGTCTTAGTGCTTTTGTAGGAATACCATTTAGATTCAAAAGCAGTTATGCTTGGCAGATGACATTAATAAGTGTGTTCTAATGTAAATTAAGCAGAACGCTGATTGGCATTGACAAATGTCCTGTTGGTAGCATCGCATGTCTTTTCAAATATCAGATGATTAGATCTCAGCAGCTGCTGTGGTGAAACAATGGCCGGTGTGTTGCCAAGTACACATAAACACATCCAAAGACTGAGGTGGCCCAATTGTCAGTGAGTGATTTAGTTCGACCTCTGATGAATCTTTACCAGCCTATTTCCACCTTGTTAATCTCCGATTCTTTGAGTCATTTGTGTTCTCTTGTTACATTTCTCCTTAGGTTATAGAGACTTGTTTTTGTTAGTCCTAAGCAATGTGTCACCTGTTGGAATATTTACTCATTGTGTTCCAAACAAGTTTCCATGATTTCCCAGCATACTTTGGCCTAAGTATTTGCTGCCACATTGAAGTAAATATAACTAACAGATTGGTAACAAGCAATGAAAAACATGCAACTCCTGTTGTACTGTGTGATGGTATTTTGACAGAACCTGGTATTTGTTATTAAAAGTTTGGCAACCACTGGTTTATGTGGTATCATTTAGGAGGAATAATGGTCTAGTGGGGAGAGCAGGGGGCTTGTATCCTGGAAAGGCAGCAAGTTCCCTGGTTTGAATCCAAAACATTGCCATTCTTGGTCCTTGAGCAAGACCCTAAGTCCCAGAATGCTCCCCGGGGGGTGCACAGTGACAGCCCACTGCTCCCTAAGGGAAGGATTAAATGTAATGTTCACATGTACTTTAGTCCTTTCTATTTAATTCAATTTTATTTATAAAGCACTAATTCACAACACGTTATCTCAAGGCACTCGTCAATCAAAAAAAGTTTCCTCTCTATGGAAACCCAGCATCAAGTCTTGACAAGCAGCATTCACTCCACCTGATAGACCATAGAGCCACAGTGGACAGTTGTCTGCATTGTTGATGGCTTTGCAGCAATCCCTCAAACTGAACTTGTATGAAGTGACAGTGGAGAGGAAAACTCCCCTTTAACAGGGAGGAAAACCTCCATCAGAACCCGGCTCAGTGTGAACGGTCATCTGCCTCGACCGACTGGGGGTTAGAGAAGACAGAGCAGAGACACAAAAAGCACAGAAGCACACATTGATCCAGGAATCCTTTCTATGTTATATGGTAATGGCGGATGAGACAGAGAGGACAAAAAGTGATTTCTAAAAGCCATGTGATATCAGTGTTTTCTATTTTGGGTTGGGCTGAGAACAGATGAGTGGCATACTTTCAGATTTCCTTTCACTTCACAATTTATCGCCACTTTCTGCTGGTCTACCTACCGCATAATTTACCAATAAAGCTGGGCATACACTGTGCGGTTTTTTTTTTCCTGCCCTTTTTGGGCCGATTCTTCAGTCGTGCGAGAATTTTCTTCGGGTCAGGCCGAGTTTCAGCTGCATTGTACGTCTTGCGTCATGCAGTATACAGGGGTAACGAGGGGCGATTAGCCTCTCACGACCACCTCCCAATCAGGAATCGTATGGTCGGATCAAAATCAAACATGTTTGAAATTCAGTCGGCCTTCATGAGGTGATGGTGAGCGCATCCTGCTGTTGAAGCTACGAGCGTCTACGAGCTGATTTCCCCCACCCTCCCGCACTGCACATGTGCAAACAAGGGAATTCTTCTCAGACGAAAACATAGGAGTGGAGTGGAGCATGGCGGCAGTACGTGTGACTTGGAGTCTAACTACGGAGGAGCAACTCGTAGAATTGCCAAGGCAGTCCGTTTCTTTCTAGTGAGCCTCATATTTAACAGAGAGCATTGACACTTCCGTATTTTCCTTCTTCTACTGTTTACATTTGGCTTCCAAATAGACAAGTCTGACAAGCGCCATCTCTGAGGTTGAGTCCGATGTGTGGTTTTTGAACGTACAGTGTGAGCAGTCAGATCGCATCAGAGCATCGGGCCGTACAGTGTAAGAACAGATATCGTGAGCTGTGAACTTTTAAACCCTGCGGTACAACAATTGAAAATATCGTACAGTGTATGCCCGGCTTAAGAGACATTCAAGATTGTGGCTGTATTGCAACAGAATGTGTAAAAGGTCCATAGGTGGGAATACTTTTGAAAGATACTCATTCCAACAAGCTGTCTAACGGGTCCAAAACACTGCGTTTGTGTGTGTTCCGTGGGTTCTAGCTGAAACTGAAATATAGCAATATCTTTGTCTAAGCGATAAAATGAAAGTGTTACAGTTTGGAAGTTTTTTTTACTTGAAGTGTGGGAAAGAAAATTGAAGCCACAATAGGAAGAGGCAGGAACAGGTTGCTCCCTGAACTAGATCCTTGATCCAGCTATGGGATGTAATAAGTCAGTCAAAATATCACAGGAGGTTCTCCTGAATTTGAAGGTGTTGAAATATTGATTCTTCAGAGATGCATTTAAATGACCATCTGAGTCCGCTCAGCATCCAACTAAGCTGGAAACTCAGTTTAAGCTAAAAAAAGAGTCCAGATATATCACATGGAAATATTCATCTTGATCTTCTATTTAAGCATTTCTGTACTCAATAGAAATGTATAGGTATAAGCAGTCCAAACACTGATCAGGTTTTAAATATTCCTCCAATGCTGCCTCACTCAGGGCGAGGTAATCATGTTTGGGAAGATGCCAGTGATTTTTTTTTTTTTTTTTTTTTTTAATGGAATCTGTTATTTCTGAAGAATCCCACAAAGTCATTACTGCTGAGAGCTAAGGGAGTGGATGGATCAACAGAGCTATGACTCTAGGTAAGTTTGGCAACTGTACTAAAGAGAAACCTAGGATTATTTTTATTCTCCTCTGTTAATGATGAAAAAGTATGCTACTCTACCTCTGCAAACAGTCTTTTTATACAACAATAGACTGTTTTTCCAGATTAGTTGGATTCCTCTTGATGTGTAGAGTGCCATTTTTTCTCCAGTTTCCTAACGTTGTGCTTGAAATAAAGAAGCTCTAATTTAAACCCGGGGAGCCAGCTTCCTGTGAATAATTGCTGTCTTTTTCAACAGGGCTACGTTGTCTAATGCAAAACACAACGTGGAAGTGACACAGTCATCAAAAGCATCGATCTACAAAGGGGAAGGAATAACATCAGGGCAATTCTGTGACACTGAGGAAATTGAAAGGGGGACAGACTCTTTAAAGTTTCATACAGCATTATCTGACAAATATCTACTATAATGAAACCCTCTTTTGGGGGTGGAGAACTCAGTTAAATTCAGTTGAACTCAAAGGTTATTAAAAAAAACATAGGACAAGGATGTGAGGAAATGCTGTAAATTCTTCGAGATCAATGGCAAAAGTCAGCACAAGGTCCAGAGTATGAAGACAAGTGCGTCGGTTTATGCATATTTTGAGAAAAAAACGATTGAATCTAGGATAGTTTTAAAGGCTACACTAAGGTTATCACATTCTGTGTCAACATGAATGTTAAAATCACCCACTATAATAACCTTGTCAGTGTTTAACACCAAATCAGATAAGAAGTCTGAGAACTGATCCAAAAACTGAGAGTAAGGGCCTGGTGGACGATACAAAACAACAAACGAGGTTTTATTGCTTTGCAGTTTGAATGAGGGAACTAAGAGTTAAATGTACAAAATAATTGTAGTTATGAATTGGCCTGAGACTAATTAATAAATCAGACTGAAAGATGTTTGCTCCTCCTCCTCCTTTTCCCGTAGTGCTGGGAATGTGGAAATTCAAATAATTAGGAGTTGACTCATTTATACTAATGTAGCCCTCTTGGTGATGAACTAATGGGCTATTTCACAGAATATTAATAAAACTGGACTCATTGCTTGTTTACAATCTGAAATACTTTAACTGAATCCCTGACCTGAATAATATGACTGTAGAGATTATTTAAAATATGGTTTGAGACTTACGAAAACTTTATTTGTGACATAAATGTTTTCAGTATTGTTTTGGTACTAGGACTGCGTTAGATTTAGACAAACATAAAATCACAATGCATGGATTAATGAAATTTGGATATATTTTTAATAGAATTTGTGTTTTCTGAAACTTTTCCTCTGTGAACACAAGAATTTTATTGAAATCTTGAGTTGTTCTCATGAACTCAACTAATGAGACAATTCCTATTTTCCCAGTATTTGGATTTGTCAACACGCCAGCTACTGCATAATTTCGTTTGTGTAATCACATTGTGAGACATGGTCAGTTTTTCTGGCTTAGTAGTAGAAAGTAAACCTACGTTACAGAGACTTTCTTTATGACCATGCTGTGGAAGTGACCACAACACGGACATGTGGCAGTTCTTTCCACCCTGCTTTGTATTTATCAGTGAGAGATTTAGATTTGGCTCGTTATGTAGCTTGTTGCTCAAAATGCAGCTTGAGATCACAGTGAGTCATGAAACATGATACTTTGACAGCTGGACTGAATTTACAAAAAGAGGTTGTAAATGTGGGATCAGTTGTTTGTAATCTGACTTTTCAGTGTGTTTGCTCAGTCACTTCTGATGGGGAATCTGATACTTCAGACATGTACTGCAAAGAGAAAAGCCCCACCCATCTGGACTTTTTTTTTTACCAGACTGAATCATCCAATAAAAAAAAAAAGAGAAAAACATTCTGAGACAACATGAGAGCCTGACGCAGCCAATTGGGTGAGGTCACAGCTTGAAGTGTTCCCAGGTGGTTCAGGGAGTCCCACTTTCCTCATGTCTAAACTGTTACAACAGATCAGAAGAGGTTTCTGAGTTAGAAATTAGTCATATCAAGTTGCTACGGTCTGACAAGGTTACTGTGTTGAGCTTTTAGCCATGCATGAACTCACACCTACACCTGGTGCTGCTCATCATTGTTCTTGGTCTGTTGCCACTCTGGTGCTCTGGACTGTCCTTATATAGGAAGGTTAAGGGTTGGCATGCAGGATGTTTGTAATAGCATGAGTGCATGGTCGTGTGGATAACCTTGATGTTGCTGTAGCCTACATCACACAGTAATGTGTGTTTATCTTCCACATCTATGCACTCTTGCCCTGATCTACTTTGGGTCTTATTTCATTTGGGAGTGGTGGCCACATTTGACTAAGACAATCAAATGTTCTTTTCACAAAGAGTCGATCTCATTGTTTTTCCTGCAACATCTGGAACATGCTGGTCATTTAAATAGATCCAAGCACTTTATAGGTACTCTAGCCTTGCACTAAGTCTTCCAATAACTTCATTAAAAGTTGTTGAAGAGATGATTTAAATTGCAGATGTGAAAAGTTATATTATGCATATGAAGATGCACAGTAGAAAATAGGTTAAAATCAGGTATATTTTAGGGCTGGCTGGTCAAATTTATGTTTGGTGTAATCATTTCTGCTTGACAAGTTTTAATTCAGAATTACTTAATTCATCCCAAAAGGAAATTGTTAGGAACTACAATTTCTTTAGTCATTTTAAATGTTCCTAGCTGTGTGCAGGGTGTCCTGTATTTGATAATTTTATTTTAATGGGGATGATAGTTTTACATAGTTTCTAGACAGTGTCTTGCAAATGTATACTCATGTTTTTTTTTTTTTTTGCCTTACCGACCTGAAAATTAAATGAAAGTTTGCACCATTTCATTTACAGAACATACCAACAACTATGAAGATGTATATTTTTTTCATTATGAAGCAAACAACAAAGAGGACAAATTTTTCACATTTAAACACTTGCATCTCCTTCATCTTGGATAGTTTTTGCTTGTGAACGGCGTTCTTCAAGTCTAACCACTGATCGTCAGTTGGATTGAGGTCTGGACTTTGACTAGACCATTCCAACACATTTTAATGTTTCCCCTTAAAGCCCTCTAGTATTGCTTTAGCAGTCTGCTTCGGGTCATTGTCCTGCTGGATGGTGAACCTGAGTCCCAGTGTCAGGTCACAGACTGACAGTTTCTGCTCCAGAATATCCCTGCATTTTGCACCGTCCATCTTTCCCTCGACTTGAACCACTTTCCCAGTCCCTGCTGCTGAGAAACATCCCCACAGCATGATGCTGCCACCACTACATCCCACTGTGGGGATGGTGGTCGTGGAGTGATAGGATGTTGGGTTTTCACCAGACGTAACGTTTTCCTTGGTGGCCAAAAAGTTCAATCTTAGTCTCCTCAGACCGGAGCACCTTCCTCCATACATTGAAAGTCGCTCACGCGCCTTTTGGCAAACTCAAAACGTGTCTTCTTGTTTTTAACACTAAATGTGTTTTTTTTTCTGGTCATAAAGCCCAGCTCTATGGCTCGTATGTCTATGGAGCCTTCAGGGTTATCTTTGGTCTCTGCGCTTCCTCTCTGATTTATGCCCTCCTGACCCTGTCTGAGTCCTGGTGGACAGCCATCTCTTGGCAGGTTTGTTGTGGTATTATGTGCTTTCCATTTGAAGATGATGGATTTGATGGTGCTCTGGAGGTACATAAGAGATTTTGGTGATTAAACTGATATCACTCTGCCCCCTGGGCTCCACAAAGCCTCCTTCAACCACTGGTAATGAGGGGGGCGGGAGTTGGATCCTCCACCTTAAAAAAAAAAAAAACAATCTGTGGCAAAACCACCAGATGTCGCCCTGGTCTCTCAATGATTCAACATGTCACTTTCCCTTGTCCTGACCGCAGCCATGAGTCCCACTTCACCTCCCCCACTCATCCCTACCCTTTACTGTTTCTCGCCCACTTTGGTGGCATTTTTCAAAATGTGTCTGGGCGGGGTTACAAGAACTCGGGGCTTTTCATCATAGTTCTCATTTTAAAGGTAGTCGGCGATTTATTTATTTACTTACTTTTTTCTCTTCTGGAAATGCAGGTAAGAAACGCCCAAGTCGCTTTTTGAATAATTGCGCCTGTACAAGACTGTCTTACCTGCTCTTTCGCTCCTCAGGGGATTTACATGAAATAAACTCTGGTCTTATTTCTTTCTACTGAGACCTTCCTCTCCTTCTCATGAACTTCTTCGCGGTTTGCTTCTTGTGACTGTCAGCCATGTTCCAAATATACGGCAAGAGCCAAGGAGCTACAATGAACGGCTAACACCGAAGCTTGGTCAGAGTTTTTACAGTCCTGCAGCTCTGAGATCAAAATTTTAGCCTACTTTTTCTGAATACATAATGTATTGACTACTAGAGCATATTTATTTTAAAAAATAATTCTGAATCAATTCTCATAATTCCTAACGATCGATTCATATAACCAAAGATCAATTTTTATTTCTGGCTCACAGTCCACTCCAGGATGTGAATTTGTAATGTAGTTTTTAAGGTTAGTATCCAAATAGCAGCGGTATATATCTCTGGTTTTCTCTGTTTTCTACCCTGGATCTGTTTGGGTATTCTGCCCCACAGCATGTTTGTGAAAGCAATTGTTTCAACATTCAGGGAGAGGGTTTGGTCCTTACAGCTGCCATTAACTACCATTACTTTATTCATTTTCTGTTGAATGTTAATATAATACTAGTATCAATATGTTCCATAACCAGTCATGTAATTCAGATAACAACTAAGAAAAAACATTTTAATACCAGCCATCCAACTTAAGATCAGATCAAAAATAATCAATTTTAAATCTTGAGAGTTGAAGATTAATCGTTTCTTGAAATTTCAATCAGTACCAAGCCCTATTGACTTGTAAGGATGGAAGGATCATCTCGCCCAGTATAACAAGTGTTTCTGAACAGGATTACCAACTGTAGCTTTAAGTCCCTGCCTCTGAAGCCCTTATCCCAGATGATGGCAGAATAGATGGAAGCCTCAAAAATAGACTTATTGAAGATACACAACATCTTCTCTACAGCTGGCCACCTGATCAGAGACATAACCTCGTAGTTACAAGTCAATGACTCGATCCAATCTGCTGGGTTTCCTTAGATGGGAAAACTTTTAACCAACCTGCTCTGATGATTTGATAGGATTGACATTGTAAAGTACCCTAAAATGACATGGGTTGTGAATTTCTGCTGTAAAAATAAAAATAAATTGAAAATGTAATTGCATTTTAAAGTTTGGTCTGTCTGGTAGCCCCTGATCCAGTTGATGGAGGGGTTGCTCCTCTTGTTTCTTCTGGAGGGTAAATCAGGCTGAATTGGGCTGAATGCACTGGAGAAATCAAAGAACATGATTCTCATGAGCAGTTTGCTTAATCTAGGTGACTCTGGGTGTGTTGAAGCAGGTATACAATGGCCTCTCAAACTCACCAATGGAAATGAAACTGCAGTGGGTCCTATAAGGTGCTTGTTTGCAACATGTGGGATAATAAGTCTTTAGAGGACTTTTATGATGTGGGATGTCAGGGCAACAGCTTTCTAGTTGGTAGGGACACACGCACAAGCTTTGTATTAGCATTATCAGTGAGAATGCTATACAGCATTCTCACTTATTGTTTTCCTGTTTTTCTTTATTATTATTATTATTATCAGTGAGAATGCTATACAGCATTCTCACTTATTGTTTTCCTGTTTTTCTTTATTATTATTATTATTATCAGTGAGAATGCTATACAGCATTCTCACTTATTGTTTTCCTGTTTTTCTTTATTATCAGTGAGAATGCTATACAGCATTCTCACTTATTGTTTTCCTGTTTTTCTTTATTATTATTATTATTATCAGTGAGAATGCTATACAGCATTCTCACTTATTGTTTTCCTGTTTTTCTTTATTATTATTATTATTATTATTATTATTATTATTATTATTATTCCGTCGGCGTGTAACTACTCCCACATACTTCAACCGATTTCAACAATTTTGGTGTCAAAACGTTCAGCTCCTTCCCGACATTCCTGCTATATCTCATCATTATTCTAACTTTAATACTTTTTAAAATATTTGTACTTTTTGTGCGTACTTTTTTCCCATTGAAATGAATGCAAATTCCTTCAAATTCTTCAAATTTTTGATATTCCTTCAAATTCCTTCAAATTCTTTTAATCATTCTTATTGTTCAAATTGTTCAAATGGTTCAAATCTTTCAGATTTTTCAAATTTTTTCATATCTTTCAAATTTTTTCAAATTTTTCAAATACTTCAAATACTTCAAATTCTTCAAATTTGTCAAATTCTTCAAATTTTTCAAATTCCTTCTAATTCTCCTGATACAACTGATATTAATACTACAACTACAACAGATACTACTCCTACTACTACTACTACTACAACTGATACTACTACTACTGATACTACTACTACTACTACTGATACTACTACCACTACTACTACTACTAATGATACTACTGCTGCTACTGCTACTACTACTGATGCTACTGCTGGTACTACAACTACTACTGATACTACTACTATTACTACTACTACTACTACTACTAGTACTACTGATACTACTACTACTACTACTACTACTACAAATTCCTTTAAATTCTGCAAATTCCTTCAAATTCTTTAAAAACTGATACTACTACTACTACTGATACTACTCCTACTACTACTGATACTTCTACTACTACTACTGATACTACTACTACTACTACTACTACTGATACTACTACTACTACTGATACTACTACTACTAATGATACTACTGCTGCTACTACTACTACTGATACTACTACTACTACTATTACTACTACTAATACAACTACTACTACTACTAGTACTACTGATACTACTACTACTACTACTACAAATTCCTTCAAATTCTTTAAAAACTGATACTGCTACTACTACTGATATTACTACTAATACTACTGATACTACTACTATTACTACTAATAATACAACTACTACTACTACTAGTACTACTGATACTACTACTACTACTACTACTACAAATTCCTTCAAATTCTTCAAATACCTTCAAATTCCTTCAAATTCTTTAAAAACTACTACTGCTACTACTGATACTACTACTACTACTGATACTACTGATACTACTACTACTGATACTACTACTACTACTGCTACTACTGATACTACTGATACTACTACTACTACTACTGATACTACTACTACTACTACTACAAATTACTTCAAATTGTTCAAATTCTTCAAATTTTTCAAATTCTTTAATATTTTTCAGCTATTTTTTCTCTTCTGCATGGATCTTCTGCATCTTCTCAAATCATTCTGCAGATTAGCATTCTCACTCGCTGTTGCGTAGGAACAGCTTTTTCTAGTTATTATTATTATTATTATTATTATTCCGTCGGCGTGTAACTACTCCCACATACTTCAACCGATTTCAACAATTTTGGTGTCAAAACGTTCAGCTCCTTCCCGACATTCCTGCTATATCTCATCATTATTCTAACTTTAATACTTTTTAAAATATTTGTACTTTTGTGCGTACTTTTTTCCCATTGAAATGAATGCAAATTCCTTCAAATTCTTCAAATTTTTGATATTCCTTCAAATTCCTTCAAATTCTTTTAATCATTCTTATTGTTCAAATTGTTCAAATGGTTCAAATGGTTCAAATCTTTCAGATTTTTCAAATTTTTTCATATTTTTCAAATTTTTTCAAATTTTTCAAATACTTCAAATTCTTCAAATTTGTCAAATTCTTCAAATTTTTCAAATTCCTTCTAATTCTCCTGATACAACTGATATTAATACTACAACTACAACAGATACTACTCCTACTACTACTGCTACTACAACTGATACTACTACAACTGATACTACTACTACTACTACTGATAGTACTACCACTACTACTACTACTAATGATACTACTGCTGCTACTGCTACTACTACTGATGCTACTGCTGGTACTACAACTACTACTGATACTACTACTATTACTACTACTACTACTAGTACTACTGATACTACTACTATTACTACTACTACTACTAGTACTACTGATACTACTACTACTACTACTACTACAAATTCCTTTAAATTCTGCAAATTCCTTCAAATTCTTTAAAAACTGATACTACTACTACTACTGATACTACTCCTACTACTACTGATACTTCTACTACTACTACTGATACTACTACTACTGATACTACTACTGATACTACTACTACTACTGATACTACTACTACTACTGATACTACTGCTGCTACTACTACTACTGATACTACTACTACTACTATTACTACTACTAATACAACTACTACTACTAGTAGTACTACTGATACTACTACTACTACTACTACTACAAATTCCTTCAAATTCTTTAAAAACTGATACTGCTACTACTACTGATATTACTACTAATACTACTGATACTACTACTATTACTACTAATAATACAACTACTACTACTAGTAGTACTACTGATACTACTACTACTACTACTACAAATTCCTTCAAATTCTTCAAATACCTTCAAATTCCTTCAAATTCTTTAAAAACTACTACTACTACTACTGATACTACTACTACTACTGCTACTACTGCTACTACTACTACTACTACTGATACTACTACTACTACTACTGCTACTACTGATACTACTGATACTACTACTACTACTACTACTGATACTACTACTACTACTACTACAAATTACTTCAAATTGTTCAAATTCTTCAAATTTTTCAAATTCTTTAATATTTTTCAGCTATTTTTTCTCTTCTGCATGGATCTTCTGCATCTTCTCAAATCATTCTGCAGATTAGCATTCTCACTCGCTGTTGCGTAGGAACAGCTTTTTCTAGTTATTATCAGTGAGAATGCTATACAGCATTCTCACTTATTGTTTTCCTGTTTTTCTTTATTATCAGTGAGAATGCTATACAGCATTCTCACTTATTGTTTTCCTGTTTTTCTTTATTATTATTATTATTATTATCAGTGAGAATGCTATACAGCATTCTCACTTATTGTTTTCCTGTTTTTCTTTATTATTATTATTATTATCAGTGAGAATGCTATACAGCATTCTCACTTATTGTTTTCCTGTTTTTCTTTATTATTATTATTATTATTCCGTCGGCGTCTAACTACTCCCGCATACTTCAACCAATTTCAACAATTTTGGTGTCAAAACGTTCGGCTCGTTCCCGGCATGCCTGCTATATCTCATAGTTATGCTAACTTTTATACTTTTTAAAATATTTCACTTTTTGTGCGTTTTTGGTTGCTCCCATTGAAATCAATGCAAAATCCTTCAAATTCTTCAAATTTTTCATATTCCTTCAAATTCCTTCAAATTCTTGTAATCATTCTTATTATTCAAATTGTTCAAATGGTTCAAATGGTTCAAATCTTTCAGATTTTTCAAATTTTTTCAAATTTTTCAATTTTTTTCAAATTTTTCAAATATTTCAAATACTTCAAATTCTTCAAATTTTTCAAATTCTTCAAATTTTCAAATTCCTTCTAATTCTTCTGATATTACTACTACTACTACAACAGATACTACTCTTACTACTACTACTACTACTACTACTACTGATACTACTACTACTGATACTACTACCACTACTACTACTACTAATGCCACTACTGCTTCTACTACTGATGCTACTGATGATACTACAACAACTACTACTGATACTACTACTATTACTACTACTACTACTAGTAGTACTACTGATACTACTACTACTACTACTACTACTACTACAAATTCCTTCAAATTCTTCAAATTCCTTCAAATTCTTTAAAAACTGATACTACTACTACTACTGATACTACTCCTACTACTACTGATACTTCTACTACTACTACTGATACTACTGATAATACTACTACTACTGATACTACTACTACTACTACTGATACTACTACTACTACTACTAATGATACTACTAATGATACTACTGCTGCTACTGCTACTACAACAACTACTACTGCTACTACTACTATTACTACTACTAATACAACTACTACTACTAGGACTACTGATACTACTACTACTACTACTACAAATTCCTTCAAATTCTTTAAAAACTGATACTACTACTACTACTGATACTACTACTACTACTACTGATACTACTACTATTACTACTACTATTACAACTACTACTACTACTAGTACTACTGATACTACTACTACTACTACTACTACTACTACAAGTTCCTTCAAATTCCTTCAAATTCTTTAAAAACTGATACTACTACTACTACTAGTGATATTACTACTACTACTACTGATACTACTACTATTACTACTACTACTACTAGTAGTACTACTGATACTACTACTACTACTACTACTACTACTACAAATTCCTTCAAATTCTTCAAATTCCTTCAAATTCTTTAAAAACTGATACTACTACTACTACTGATACTACTACTATTACTACTACTACTACTAGTAGTACTACTGATACTACTACTACTACTACTACTACTACTAGTAGTACTACTGATACTACTACTACTACTACTACTACTACTACAAATTCCTTCAAATTCTTCAAATTCCTTCAAATTCTTTAAAAACTGATACTACTACTACTACTGATACTACTCCTACTACTACTGATACTTCTACTACTACTACTGATACTACTGATAATACTACTACTACTGATACTACTACTACTACTACTGATACTACTACTACTACTACTAATGATACTACTAATGATACTACTGCTGCTACTGCTACTACAACAACTACTACTGCTACTACTACTATTACTACTACTAATACAACTACTACTACTAGGACTACTGATACTACTACTACTACTACTACAAATTCCTTCAAATTCTTTAAAAACTGATACTACTACTACTACTGATACTACTACTACTACTACTGATACTACTACTATTACTACTACTATTACAACTACTACTACTACTAGTACTACTGATACTACTACTACTACTACTACTACTACAAGTTCCTTCAAATTCCTTCAAATTCTTTAAAAACTGATACTACTACTACTACTAGTGATATTACTACTACTACTACTGATACTACTACTATTACTACTAATAATACAACTACTACTACTACTACTACTACTGATACTACTACTACTACAAATTCCTTCAAATTCTTCAAATACCTTCAAATTCCTTCAAATTCTTTAAAAACTAATACTACTACTACTAGTACTACTGATACTACTACTACTACTACAAATACCTTCAAATTCCTTCAAATTATTTAAAAACTAATACTACTACTACTGATACAACTACTACTACAAATTACTTCAAATTGTTCAAATATTTCAATTTTTTTTAATTCTTCAATGTTTTTCAGCTATTTGTTTTCTTCGGCATGGATCTTCTGCATCTTCTCCTCAAATCATTTTGCAGATTAGCATTCTCACTCGCTGTTGCGTAGGAACAGCTTTTTCTAGTTATTATTATTATTATTATTATTATTCCGTCGGCGTGTAACTACTCCCACATACTTCAACCGATTTCAACAATTTTGGTGTCAAAACGTTCAGCTCCTTCCCGACATTCCTGCTATATCTCATCATTATTCTAACTTTAATACTTTTTAAAATATTTGTACTTTTTGTGCGTACTTTTTTCCCATTGAAATGAATGCAAATTCCTTCAAATTCTTCAAATTTTTTATATTCCTTCAAATTCTTGTAATCATTCTTATTGTTGAAATTGTTCAAATGGTTCAAATGGTTCAAATCTTTCAGATTTTTCAAATTTTTTCAAATTTTTCAAATTGTTTCAAATTTTTCAAATACTTCAAATACTTCAAATTCTTCAAATTTTTCAAATTCTTCAAATTTTTCAAATTCTTTCTAATTCTTCTGATACAACTGATATTAATACTACTACTACAACAGATACTACTCCTACTACTACTACTACTACAACTGATACTACTACTACTGATACTACTACTACTACTGATACTACTACCACTACTACTAATGATACTACTGCTGCTACTGCTACTACTACTGATGCTACTGCTGATACTACAACAACTACTACTGATACTACTACTATTACTACTACTACTACTACTACTACTAGTACTACTGATACTACTACTACTACTACTGATACTTCTACTACTACTACTGATACTACTACTACTACTACTACTACTGATACTACTACTACTACTGATAATAATACTACTACTACTACTAATGATACTACTGCTGCTACTGCTACTACTACTGATGCTACTGCTGATACTACAACAACTACTACTGATACTACTACTATTACTACTACTACTACTACTAGTACTACTGATACTACTACTACTACTACTACTACTACTACAAATTCCTTCAAATTCTTCAAATTCCTCCAAATTTTTTAAAAACTGATACTACTACTACTACTGATACTACTCCTACTACTACTGATACTTCTACTACTACTACTGATGATACTACTACTACTACTACTACTACAGATACTACTACTACTACTACTACTACTACTACTAATGATACTATTGCTGCTACTGCTACCACTACTGCTACTACAACTACT